>OX038890.1:21703882-22903882 GCA_943789525.1 Agriphila geniculea | reverse complement strand
ATCTTGTTTGAATAAGTGAAGTAGGTTGGAATAAAGGGAGTAGGCATTGAGACTAATAATAATATGAAATAGTATTACATACCTATGCCCTTTCCAAAAAGTAGAGTATTATACATCGCAATCGTCATCTTCGTCGCTATCAAAGCACACAGAAGAATCTGGTGTAGTTCAAAGATGCTTTATTGTTACCAAAAAAAAACGATAAGGTAAATGGCTGACAATAGTACAGCAAGTAAGTACTAGTTGTACCCACTTGTATTGCGGAAGGACTGAACAAAATTCGGTTGCATTATGGAGCCACGCCAGTTCAAAGATGCTTTATTGTTACCAAAAAAACCGATAAAGTTAATGGCTGACAATAGTACAGCAAGTAAGCACTAGTTGTACTCACGTGAATTGTGTAAGGACTGAACAAAATTCGGTTACATTTCGTAGAACAGATGATAAATATTGATACTGACATTTTGCAAAACTAGTACGTGTTTGTTTGTTTGGCCACCAAAGCTGTCCACTTGCGAGGTCGTCTCAGCTTTGACCACAGAAGCCTTCGTCGCTGCGTTGGATCGTTTTGTGTCGCGTAGAGGTCTACCCTCCCTTATTCGCTTTGACAACGGCTCAAATTATAAAGGCACTGTAAATTATCTTAAGGATGTTTGTGAATTTTTGGAAAGCAATTGTAATAGTTTAAGTCAAATTGCTGCCCAAAGGGGGATAACTTGGCGGTTCAGTCCCCCAAATTGCCCTCACTGGGGAGGGATTTTTGAAGCTGCCGTAAAGTCAGCTAAGACCTACCTCCGCCGCACTATTGGAGAAACGGCTCTTACCTTTGAAGAGCTCGCTACGGTGTTTTGTAAAGTTGAGGCCGTCCTCAACTCTCGGCCTCTCTGTCCACTTTCGCAGGATCCAAATGACTTGGAGGTCCTTACTCCTGGTCATTTTTTGGTGGGAGGGCCTTTGAACGCCCTACCCGAATACCCGTGGAGGGATGAACGCGTCAACCGCTTGTCGCGATTTCAAATGCTGCAGCAGATGGCCCAAAATTTTTGGAATCGTTGGTCACTTGAATACTTACATCTGCTGCAACAACGAGTAAAGTGGACGGATAGGACCGAGCCTCCCAAGGAGGGAGACTTGATCTTGTTAAAGGAGGCTAATCTGCCGTCCTTACTTCGGCAACGCGGTCGCATTTTGCGTTTATTGTTTGGGGAGGATGGGACTCCACGCGTGGCGGAGGTGCTGGTCGAGGGTTCCGTTTTAAGAAGGGCTGTGTCATCCTTTTCTCGCCTTCCGGTTGAGTGAGCTAGCGGTCTGCTTCTCAGGCCGGGACGGGGGGATGTTTAGAATATAACACTCGTGGCGCCATCTCGTCTGCGCTCCTCATAACTCGCGTGACATCACTTCATTATTGATAATAAGTTTGGTTGGGTTGTAAGGCAATCGAAGCACCAGGGCGGAGTCGGCATTTTGGCCCGTTCCATTTCGTCACGCTTCCACTTCGTTACTTTTACCATTTCGTTACTTTTCTGTGTTAATTCCTGGATCGATCCGCTTACAACAAAACAGTATGTAATATTATTTTCTAATTATTATTAAGTCTCAATGCCTCCTCCCTTTATTCCAACCTACTTCACTTATTCAAACAAGATAAAAAATTATAAAACATAGAATTAACTTCCTTGTTTTTTTATTTACAGACTAGTGACCCACCCTCGCTTCGCTTTCTTTCGAGTCTTCCGTGGTTGTCAACCTTTGCAGCTCGAGACAAGCGGTGCGGTGCGATTCGTGCCTATATGCCATTCCGCTGCGTGCGGCAGTCGGGCGAGACGTTCCGAATGTACCTAACCTGCCACGTACCTATTGCGACGGGCGGAGCGGGAGGGGCATTCGGTCGAGCGCACACCGTGAAAATAAACACCAAGCGAAAACTCTAGATGGCTCTCATGGAAAAACTGCCAAACAAATACATCTTTGGACTCTACCCATTTTGACTGACTAATTTGAACAAAAAGCGGTTATATTGACTAAACTATATTAGTTAGACATATATCCTCCTAAATTTTTTTGTAGGTAATAATGAGAACTATAAACATACACTACATTATTTTTATGTATCATCAATATTTTTCGCAGCGCACGCAAAATAGTTACTTTGATTGGATTTTTTTTGATACCGTGGGTTTCATTATTGCCCATTTTTGTAGGTATTTCTTATATTTTTGAAAATAAATTATAGCCTATGTTACTTGCTGATAATGTAGCTTTCTATAGGTGAAAAAAAAATCAAAATCGGATCAGTACTTTTTGAGTTTATACATTACAAACAAACAAAAAGTTAATAGTATCCTTGTAACTTAAATCGCTTATACCTACGAAACGCAACCGAATTTCGTTCAGTCCTTACACAGTTCACGTGAGTACAACTAGTACTTACTTGCTGTACTATTGTCAGCCATTTACCTTATCGTTTTTTTTTTTGTAACAATAAAGCATCTTTGAACTGGCGTGGCTCCATAACGCAACCGAATTTTGTTCAGTCCTTCCGTAATACACGTGAGTACAACTAGTACTTACTAGCTGTACTATTTTCAGCCACTTACGTTATCGTTTTTTTTTGGTAACGATAACACATTTTTCAGGCTGCATATAAAAAGAACGCAACCACTTCACGCAAACAGACCGACATATTTAGCATCAGAGAGTGCCTCTCCATCCTGTGAACCCAAAGTCAGCCACTTACGCGATCGTTACCAAACTTGTCATGGCCTCCTAATCTATTGTTGATTACGTTGTATCGACACACTTTTATTCGCGACTACGAGTTGTTCGCGAAACGTCCGCACAGATCGAAAAACGAATCACCAATGACTCAAAAATGGCTTCGTGCTAAACAGCACAACTTCGCCACCTGGTGGAGAATTTGAAAACTAAAACCGGCTACGACAGGAAGGGGGGGTGAATTTTAGTCAATTGACACACTATTTCCGCCACAGAATAGAAAAACAGGGTTGCCACTCTCATTATTTAGGCTTCGAATGACGGTACAGTAAGTTAATACCTATATAACTAAAACATTACTAAAGTGCAACCGTGATTTAAGATTCATTCCTTTTTTAAGAAATTAAGCGTAATTTCAATTAACTTTCTCATAATCTCCTCCTATGAATAAAAGATTCTTGTCTCCTCCAAATTGTTAGACACCTGTGGCAAGACTTTTCAAAACTTGCATCATCCATTCCTTGGCCAATCACAGCACGAGCCGTTTCTAATTGGTTGATAAAACACGTGGAGTTTATAAGCGGCAAATCGATGACGACTACGTTCCGTGTTCTCGGATAAAACGTCATTTTTGTATCCTGTAAATAAAACGTTATGAAAAATAATGTTGTGTATTTAGTAGTTTTTCTTCGAATAAGTAATACATTCTGTCTGAATCGCTGTAAATAACAGTTACTGATGACTTAAATATTACAAACCATAACACGCCAAGAGTGAAACGGAACGCTACGATCCGCGCCGTCTGGCAATTTACAAAATTAACCTGCGTACACTTTAAACCAAGTGCCAACACGTTATGGTTGAAAATCGCCCATACAGTTGAAACCATTCTTGGCATCGACCGAAGCAAAGAGGTTAATAACAAAAGTCCATCCATACAAGCGAGTCAGTCGTGAAAACATCGTTATCATGGATAGTCGCGTCATTAGTTCTCGTTTATAGCTAGTTTATACGGTGCACGTGCTCAATACCCACAATGAGACACAAGTAGAATAACAAAGTGACAAAAAATCTCTGTGATATAACCATTTTGGGCGCGGGCGTCCTTACTTTCCCTTTTATCGTAATTTCTGAAGCTCCAGCTAAAAATATGGATAGTAAAGATTTTAGTACTGAAGAACTAAAGAGTAATGAGGGTTTTTCAAGGAAGGAACCTCTTTGGGTGTTTGGGTATGGGTCTTTATGTTGGAACCCTGGCTTTGAGTACAAGCAAGCTGTGACGGGATACGTAAAGGGATTTTCCAGAAGATTCTGGCAGGGAAACACTACACATCGAGGCACTGAAGTGAAGGTAAACTTTGTTTTATTCACTTAATTTTTATTATCATTAAGTTGTAATACCTTCATATAAGTCTGTAAAGTCTGTCCATCCTTACTTGTCTTATATGGTAAACAATCTTCACCCAACTCTTTATTGAAATAATCATTTATAAAATAAAGCAAATGGTTTTCCACACACAGATTACGAAATAAATTGTTAATAAATTAACAATAATTTCATAAACTTACTAACATATTTTTAAATAACGATTTAAGTTTGAAAGACGTATGACAAATGTCAAAAACTGTTTACTAAATAAGACAAGTAAGGATGAACAGACTTTAGAACCTCGTTTTATTATGAAAACTTATTAGCAAGTTTTTCAAGCTTTCCAAAAGCTTACCATTGAGCAAAGCTCAATGAAGCTTACTGACTTTCTGATGCAACATCGAAAAATCCTTTCGTAGTAACTTGTATCCGGCAAAATATGAGTTTATCTAAAATGTTGTCAGACGAGTAGCTTTATTGTTTTAACTTAATAAAAACAACTAAAGTAATTAGTAAGCAACGTTGTAACTAATTTAAGTGATTAATATTTTATTAATTGTTATGTTTATGACTCTTTATTGTATTTTATTATTTATATTACAATAAAAATATGCATTTATAAAAACTGGTTCTATAATGCTAAAAAAAACAAATAACACTAAACAGTATTAACATATTTTTTTAAACTTTTAGATTTTTTATGCATTCACAATGCTATTTTTATATTAAGATTATTAATACAATCGAATCCCGTCTGAGCTGCTATGGGTGAGTCGATTTTTTCTAATATTTTTCAATGGTATTAATAATCTTAGTATTAACATAGTTTGACAGATTGACAGTATTCAATAAAGAATTTCGTTAAGATTTTGTTTATTCCACAAAAATTATGAACTTGATACATTCTTCTTAGAATTTTATTTAAAAACAATAAGATACATTAAATTTCAGATGATGTTTATTTATTATAAGATTTTTTTCTCGCGAATAACAAAATTTGGCTCGGGAACTTTTCATAGTGCCTTTATACAAGGTGTTTGGTAAAATCCGAAAAAAAAATCAGCTGTTTCATACATTTTGATATTTCCGTTATTCATTTTTGTTAACCAACACCTTGAGATATTGATGTGAATTCCTTTTTCATTATTTTATTACTTCACTAAGGTTAATAACTTACCGCTTATCTTTTTAGCTTATGCACGTAAGTATTATCGCAAAGAGCTTTGAACTTAACAAAGTTTTTTGCTGTTTATTATGTGTTGTTATCACTAAAGTTATCTTCCTGAAACGAAATAACATTGTCAATCTCCTTACTATTATACAACTTGTTCCAAAATAACTCCTAACGCCGAATATGGTAGATATTCGGCGTTAGGGGATCATTAAACTGAACAACTTTTACTATGGAACCAACTGAGAAATTGCGAAATAACCGGCCAAGTGCGTGTCGGGCCACGCGCCGTAGGGTTCCGTAGTTACCTTATACCATACCATATTTTATATTAATACCACCTATCATTTTTCGTCTGCAAAAATAACTTTGTTTTTCACAGTATTGGTATGAATGACAAAGTTATATTTGCGGTTTTGGCAAATGTGCTATATCTCAAAAACTAATTACTATATCTCGTTCAAACTAATTTTGGTTGAAAGTGTTTATTAAGATCTACAGCATATATTTTTTTTAGATTTTTCACTTATTTCAAAAGTTAAAGGGGGGGGGGGGGCACACATTTTACCACTTTGGTGGTGTATATCTTTCAAACGGTTGACTTTGAGAAAAAGTTGTCTTAGAAACTTCAATGTCATTTTTAAAGACCAATCTATAGACACCCAACACGTGTTGGTTTGAGAATTTTTTTTTTCAGTTCAGTTCCATGTATCTTAGCCCCCCCTTAATCTTTTATTCTTCTTATTTTTGTATTGAATTCGTTAAGCGGTTAACAGAATACATCTACCTACCAAGTTTCAACTGTGTAGTCTTAATACTTTCGGAATAAAGTGGCTGTGACATACGGACAGACAGACAGACAGACGGACAGACAGACAGACAGACATGACGAATCTATAAGGGTCCCGTTTTTTGCCATTTAGGCTACGGAACCCTAAAAAATCAGCTGTTTCATACAAAAATTAATAACGAAAATATCAAATATACCCTAACAATATTGTATCCCCCAACAGAAAGATAATTTTAGTATCATTTTTTGCTATTAACTGTAAAAAGACAATTTATTTTGACAGTTAAGTGTTGATAAAACGTTGGACACTCATCAAACCACACGATATAATAATTTATGTGGTGTTCCGGTGGACATGCTACAGAGACTGGTTTATATTCATATTTATTATTATTCACTGAAGAAATAGGATTGCTTAGTTGGTTAAAAAAAACGAAAGCAAAGGAATAGGTACTTTTCTTAATTCATCTTTCTATAAACAATGTCATCTTCAAATTGAACTCATGTCAATCTCAGTGGTCTAGTTATTTGCCTTTCACCATTTCTGTTCACCTCGTAACCTGAATTTCATTACAACCCAGCATTAAAGTAACTTAACAGATAGGCATTAGCGCGGTTTTTTTAAAGTACTTTGGTGATTAGTTGGTATTTAGTTTTTCTTTTTAATTTTCACGACGTTTCGGCATTTTTCGGCATTCTACAGCTGCAAAGATGCCGAAACGTCGGGATAATCAAAAACCAAACTAAACATAAACTAATCACCACAGTACTTTCAATAAAACCGCGCTAGTATCCGTTTAAAGTGTTTTATTCAAGTAATTATAATAAGTCTATGGTTTTATTCCAATGTTTAGAACGCGCGTAAACCTTAGAACTTTAGAAGTGATTACATTACAACCCAGCTTTAGTTTCTTCTAAACTTGTTCTAAATATATTTGCAAGCGTGACTTACTTGTTTGTTATTTTCTCCAGTTATCGATAAGAAATTAACATTATGTGCTTGCGTATTATTTTTAACATAACGTCACTGGTAAGCAACCACGTGAGTTAATTTTTTAAGTATAGTGTGATTTACACTATGTACAGTACGAGGCATATAACTTGAAATCGGGTGGGGATTGCGCGAAACACGTATTTTGGGTATGCGTAGCGGTGAGGGGCGCGCGCTATTGGTCGCTCACAAGAGGACATGCGCGAACTTATCCCCACTCCATCGAAAAAATTTCAACATACGTGCCTAGTACTGTATCTACCCTCAGATGGAAAAAAAACTCGCTAGTAAATATCGTATCACTGATAAACATTAGCAAGTCAACATTTATAGTGTGTGAAACACGTGTCTAATTTTCACACAAACATTACATAATGTGTCCTTGAAATATTTGCGGACGAGTTGCCTACCGGCGTTTTATTTTTATTTTTTCCAAACCGGTCTGCGATATGTGGGTTATCTATTGCTCAGACCAAATAAAAAGTAAAGACGGAGTCTTCCGACAAAGCGGTGAAGCCAGTAAAACTACGCCTTGGCTGTGTACATACACAGTTTACGCACACATATGTAACGAAACTACGCCTTGGCTTTCGTTCGTCATTGGGCGAACCCTGCCGCCCGGCCCCCGCCCGCCTTCTAGTACGCACACATGTACCATCAAAAACCGGCTTCACTTAGTTGTTCGCAACCACTGCGCAACGCTCCATCTTCCTTTTTTATTTGATCTGAGATCTATTGTATAATCAAACTCGTTTGTAAGCTGTTTTTTTAGATAATGGAAGTGCTATTAAACTGTGATATGAGGCTCATAGTTACATGGTATCATGATAATTATGTTTTTTTTTGTGAGATTGTATTGGTTTTTGTTACAATACATACTTTTTATTGTTTTAAGCTTACAGAAATTTTAGTGAAATCCTTTGCCATTCCACTAAAGTACACTTTGCCTTTTTGCGTTAATATATTTTTTAGTATAAAATACGGAAGTTCTTGTAACCTAATTTTTTTGACGACTGATAAAGAGACACTTTTTGGCAACGTTGTAATATTATAAGCTTAGTTACTGTAATAAAACTGTTCATACTGTAAAAATATATCGAATGCACATGGAAATCCACACTGAAATTTTTCATAAAGCCTAGTTCACAGGTTAGAGACTCGTATGTAGGTATGTAACTACCCCGTAAACGATCAAGCATGGCTGTTTAACCACTTAAGTACGTATATTTTCGGCTTGTCAAGCTGTTTTGGACTCCTGGTAGGCTCTAAATCAGGGATTCCCAAAGTGGTCGAATTAATCGGTTTTCCAGGGGTCATCATAAACTTATAATGATTATTATTAATTTCACTTGATGTTTGATAGGATTTTTAAAGTAATTTGGCTATGGGGGTCTGCGGTATCAGTTCATTTTTGAAAAGGGGTCACTACAAAAGGGTCCTAAAAAGATTGGGTATCCCTGCTCTAAATGACCTAAGAAATGCTTGACAAGCCTTCAAAGGAACTGGTTTGACTGACAAGCCGTCAAGCATCGCTTTTAAACGATCAAAACTGCTTGACAGTTGACAAGCAGACATATTAGGGCGTCCGCTGCGTTAGCGGCACGCGCGCGGGTCGACATAGATTAGAGCTTACTCATGCACTGCAAGCATTTATCCGTCACCAGCAATCTATGTTTCCGCAGCCGTGTACCCACGCTGGAATCCCGCTTAACGCAGCGGACGCCCTTAACGTCACGTTTACGTGATTGTCAAGCATTGATCGTTGGGTTAGGGGGCACAGCAGTAGTTCGTAGACAGACATCGAACTTACAAACATTAGTGATTCATCTGGTGCTAGCGAACTTGTATTGTTATGTATTCTTTGCTGGCGAGTGTTCACTTTCACACGTGATCACGTGACGAGGTGCCACGCGCACGCGTTATTTTGGGATTAACCTTCTGTATGCCATTGTCAACCGGTACGCCCAATGTGTCACACATTATGTCGGCCCGTTTATCTTTTGTATCAATCAATGTTAAGAACACCTGCAAAAATTATTTACAAAAATACAATTCGCAAAATATCTATTCTCAGAAAACTTTACTAAAAGGGACTTACTTACTGAAATCATAAATAACTAAACAAGTCTAGTCATTTTTGTGACAATCATACACATATTTTATTATAGTACATAATATGCCCTATACAAGGTTATTTGTAAAACACCAACAACCTGGCAGGAAACAACAACATTTGTACTACGACTTTTCCGAAAACAGACAAAAAATATACGACTTATCATACAAAACTCGATCAGCTGATCGGTTCGAACATTTGTATGAAAAATCGATTTTCTGTTTTCGGAAAAGTCATAAAACAAATGTTGTTGTTTATAATGTTAGTAGTCCACTTCTGCGAGGTTGTTGGTGTTTTACAAATAACCCTGTAAGTATATGTAAATAACGTTAATGTTAATAACACATTTGTAAATTCGTAATTTGCACACTATACTATCATGCGCGTCTCGCGTGTACAAATAATTTAATTCCCTTGTAATAGGTATTAGTATTTTTTATCTATTATTAGAAAGATTCTTTTGGCTGATATTGGTGAAGTACTATAGGATTACGATTTTATTTTCCTATTTAAATATACCAGCATGCATAGCATGCACGACAAACATAATGAAAATCATGTCTACACCTAAATGATAACATGTACACATACATAACCAGCTTTAATCAAATGCTTAAATAAACAAATTATGTTTGGCTCTTGAGTTTTGTTAAAAAGCTTTTTAGGGTTCCGTAGCCAAAATGGCAAAAAACGGAACCCTTATAGCTTCGTCATGTCTGTCTGTCTGTCTGTCCGTCCGTATGTCACAGCCACTTTATTCCAAAAGTATTAGGACTACATAGTTGAAACTTAGTAGGTAGGTGTATTCTGTAAACCGCTTTACGATTTTTATACAAAAATAAAAAAAATAAAAGATTAAGGGGGGGCTCCCCATACATGGAACTGAAACTGAAAATATTTTTTTTCATCAAACCAATACTTGTTGGGTGTTTATAGATAGGTCTTTAAAAATGACATTGAGGTTCCTAAGACTATTTTTTTTTAAAGTCAACCCTTTGAAACATATATGCCGCCAAAGTGGTAAAATGTGTGTCCCCCCCCTTTAACTTTTAAAGTAAGAGGGTGAAAAATCTAAAAAAAATATATACTACAGATCTTAATAAACACTTTCAACGAAAATTATTTTGAACGAGATACAGTAATTAGTTTTGGAGATATAGTACATTTTCCAAAACCGCAAATATAACTTTGTCATTCATACAAACACTGTGAAAAACAAAGTTATTTTTTCAGACGAAAAATGATAGCGGTATTAAAATATGGTATGGTATAATGTACCTACGGAACCCTACTGCGCGTGGCCCGACACGCACATGGCCGGTTTTTATTAAATAGGTATTAAGTTCACCTCATCACATCATTATTGTTTTTATTTATATTATTATAAATTCACTCTGATATTGAATTGGTTTTACATAAATACATTATAGGTAAAATTATTATTTTATTATGCACATGAAAACATAAATTGGTTATGCTAAATGTAAAAGACAATTTTAATATGAAACAGCTGTTTTATTTTGTGTTTATTTACCTGTATTAACACAATAACACAATTATCGCATAAACCATTTAGGTATTAAGTAGATAAAACTAATGCTTTCGATACATTTATAATGGAGTAGTGGTATTTTAAAGATAAAAATATATTTAGCCTACTTAATAATTATAATACCTCTTAACAACTGTGCCAATATTAGTTTTAATAATAGTGTAGCATTATTAATATCAAGCTTTAAATTAATGTAGGTTAATGGTTTATAAACATAAACTACTTATATTTTTATTCTTTGATGATAATAGTGGTACCTACGTATTCATTAACCACTTTAATAAGGCCGAATTGCCATGATTTTTGCCGTGCGGCAAAAGTTATAAGTTATAAGTTAAGCATAAGAACCAAAGAACACTTGATACAAGACATAAAAAATAAAAACGCAATTCTTACAATTCAATCTGCGTTAAGATAGGTACTCAGAAGCAGACCCATTCCCACAGGCAGCACCCGTTCACGAGCATGACGCATGGACCAGCCATCGCTTCGCTCAACCATATTTCGATTTAGGATACTATTTAGACTTCCTAAATTAGTGTAAAGTTATAACTACTTTTTTTACCCGCGACGGGATAGTCCTTAGCCTTCACCTCACCTGATGATAAGTGACGATAAGGCCGAAAAAGTGTGAGCGTACTACTTACTACACCCGAAGTCCTCACTCTTGAGGAACTGGCTATCTTACCTTTAACTGCCGGAAAACAACAATTTTTAATTGTTATGGCGTCTAACTTAAGTAAGACAATGGTAGCTAACCAGGCAGATTTGAAATAAGCCCTGCCATCAACCAAACCCAGTACAAATGTAGCCCCCTCCTGGGAGTTTCGATTCCGGGACCCCACCCAACGTCGCAATCCACTAGACCACAGAGGCGGTTAGGTTAACTTTCAGCGTAGAGTAGTCTTTGTATACTATTATACTACAAAACATACATACATACGGGTCAAACTGAGAACCTCCTTTTTTTAGGTCCTTATCCCTTTTCCAGCAAAAAAATAATTATCTTATTCAGTTCATAAACAAAGAAGTTATACGACTGATCGTCGAGGTAGTTCACACAAAATCATACTATTTTCGTGCTTTTTTTCAAGATTACTTGAAAAGTACTGAAGCGATTTCCAAATTTTAAAAATTGGGACCAACTTGGGAGTTTACCTAATGTAATAACGTTTGAATCATTTTAATCGGTCTTGCCGTCTTTGAGTAATCGGTGGACATACACAAAAAAAAATAAAACAAATATACAGACGAACCGAGAACCTCCTCCTTTTTGGAAGTTGGTTAAAAATAAAAGTATGGTCATTATTCATTATTATACCGCATGTTCCTTAACCGAATAACCCAAATTCGATCGAAATCGGTTCGTTCACCTAACTAACTAGTCTAAGCCGGTTAAAAGACGCGTAGAAGATTATTATACTCGTGGTTTTACGATATCGAGGTATTTCTGAAGGCACAGAAATACTTTTTGCGTCGCAAGATTTAGTTTGAGGCACGCTTACGATGCCAAGAAGCTTCGAAGTTCCGATTTCCCGGTTATTTTCATTCGCTTTGTTATTAAAAGCCGCAATTTGTTGGACAATAACCTCTTCCTTTTTTTAAGTCGTTACTAAGCATTTTTGTTTGGGTATTATCTGTGGAAATTAAAGTTTAAGCCTATATACATATACAGGCTGTCCTAAAACTTTGCCACACGGAGGTAAAGTACCTTAAATATTGAAGATGGGAAATTTTACAGAAAGAAGACTTCATTTTGTTTTTAAATATAATTAGAACTGCATTCAAAGATTTTTGAAAAATCACCTGCCTTTACCTGGAATCGAACACACCATAAACAAAAAAAATTACGATACCAATCGAAAGGGTTACTCATAAGGTTTATTTTTTCTTAAACATCAGCATCTTAAACATCAGCATCTTAAACAAAAGGAAGACCATGAAATTTAACATTAAAATTTTAATTATTACGGATTGTTACAATTTGTACCGAATCGTATGCGATTTATAAAAGAATCTTTGAATGCAGTTCCTTTTCTTTTTAAAAACAAAATAAAGTCTTCTTTCAGTAAAATTTTATATCTTGAATATTTGAAATACTTTCCCTCTTTGTGGCTAAGTTTTGGGACACCCTGTATATTGGTAATGAGTTCCTTTCGGTCTAGAATGTCAAATTTGTTATATGATTAATTCAATGACTAGATTAGATAATAATATAAATAAGTACCTTATGTATTTACATGTACATTATATATCCACCTATGTGTTTAACCTTTTGTGAAAATATTTGAAAATTGGTCTAAAATCAAGGACTATTCCTTTTGTTTACAAAATACACTATTGTTTTTTTTTTTAGACGTATTTTGCACTCTAATTTCCAGAGTTTGGTCAAGCTAATTATCATTTATTTAATCTTCGTTAATAGAACTAATGGAACTATCTGTAATGACAAATGCTTAGCACCCTGTCTTCATAGATTAATCGAGATATTCCATATTCAACCGGCGATTTTTCTGCTTATGAATATTTTTTCCTCATTCTACCGGACAATAGAAACATTCCACGTTCAACCAGCAACTTGGGTATTTTAAATATTTTATTTGATTACAATATTTTTATAATACGCTTCCTATTTTTTTTGTACCATTTTTTATAACTGGTTGAAAAAAGGAAATTAACTGCCAGTAAAAACTCGAGGTAATTTAATATAGTAAAATCTGGAATAAAAACCGGTTGAAAGTGGAAAAAATGTTCAACGGTAGATAAATCGCCGGTTGAATGTGGAAATGCTTAATTTTGTTTTCATAAACACGTGACGTAAATGACACTTTAGAACTATATAAAGTACTAATCGATATGAGTGGAAGAAATGGAATACGGTTTCCCCACTGTTGGGGCACAAGCCTTCCTTATGGGTGGATACGGAGGATGGGCAGCACCCACCACGCAGGCTCAACTGCAAATGCAGCTGGGACCAACGGCTTAACGTGCCTTCTGAAGCACGGAGGAGCTATAACAAATTTTTGGTCACCCATCCCATGACCGACCCTTGCGAAAGTTGCTTAACCTCCGCAATCGCTGGGCCAGGCGTTAAACCACTGTGTCACCAAGCTCCTCATATAGTAGACTTATAATAGTTTATATATCTTTTGTCTCTTTTGTTTCAGCCTGGACGAGTTGCGACACTCATTGAGGACAACGAAGTGAGTTTTATTTTTATTTTTATTTACTTAAAAAAGAATAACAATCACAAAGAAACGTTTATATTCAAAATTATTACACTTTACTCCTAATTTATGGAAGTTTTTAATAGTTTTCTATTTATTTGACTTGTATTAGTGCGGCGGTAATCTTAAAAAACCGGCCAAGTGCGTGTCGGGCCACGCGCCGTAGGGTTCCGTAGTAACCTTATACCATACCATATTTAATACCACCTATCATTTTTCGTTTGCAAAAATAACTTTGTTTTTCACAGTGTTGGTATGAATGACAAAGTTATATTTGCGGTTTTGGAAAATGTGCTATATCTCAAAAACTTTTTACTATATCTCGTTCAAACTAATTTTGGTTGAAAGTGTTTATTAAGATCTATAGCATATATTTTTTTTTAGATTTTTCACTCTCTTATTTCAAAAGGTAAAGGGGGGGACACACATTTTACCACTTTGGCGGTGAATATCTTTCAAACGGTTGACTTTGAGAAAAAGTTGTCTTAGGAACCTCAATGTCATTTTTAAAGACCTATCTATAAACACCCAACACGTGTTGGTTTGAAGAAAAAAGATTTTTTTCAGTTTCAGTTCCATGTATGGGAAGCACCCCCTTAATCTTTTATTTTTCTTATTTTTGTATTAAATTCGTTAAGCGGTGAACAGAATACATCTACCTACCAAGTTTCAACTGTGTAGTCTTAATACTTTCGGAATAAAGTGGCTGTGACATACGGACAGACAGACAGACAGACAGACAGACATGACGAATCTATAAGGGATCCGTTTTTTGCCATTTAGGCTACGGAACCCTAAAAAGACGCTTAGAAAACACTTTTCGTACAAGTCATCTCGGAAATATAAAAATTTGGTATCGATGCATTCAGTACGATGCCCTGATCACAAATATATAAGATCACAAGTGCGAAAGTGGTGGGGTTAGAAACTGTGACGTCATAAAGTTTTCAGTACAAAGATTTTTTTTTTCATACCATGTGGTATATCAAATGAAAGGGCTTTGTGAGTAGATTGCGAATATATAGCACACTATAACATTTTCACTACTTGGTCTAACAAATTATTAGCAAACGTCGAAAAATTTCGCAATTCAGAGTCGCCATTGAACAGGTCTAGATTGAAAACGACTGAATTGATTTTTACAAAATACCTAACAAATAACTCTGCACATACTCTTTTCGAATGTCTAAAGGTAATTGACCAAAGATATTTAAAAATAAGAAAAGGACATCAGTTTTAATAACAGCATAATTTTCTGCTTTTTCTAAATTCACAGATTCCTTTAATAATTAATAAAAAAACAAATAAACAAACTTTCGTATTTTAATCATTTCTTGTCTTACTTAGTAAACAGTATTTGACAGTTTCCATGCTTCTTTTAAATTTAAAACACTATTAAAAAATGTGTTAACAATTTCTTTGGTTTTCAATGCGTGGAAAACCATTTGTGAATTTTATACATGATTATTTCAAAAAAGAATTGAGTAAAGTTTGTTTACCAAATAGGACAACTAAGGATAACTAAAAGTAATGACAAATACACATGGAAAACACACACAGTTGCTCGGAGACCTAAATAACCTGACGAAACTCAATAGGCAAAAGTTATTTAGAAAAAAATAAAACAATACACAAAAATCACAGTCTTTTTAATGGGTTTAAAAGGGGCTTAACGGGTGTAAATAATCATTCATAAAATACAACAAATGTTTTACAACGCATAGAATACCAAAAATATTGTAAATTGTTAATAATATTTGATTTAATAAGACAACATATTTTAAAAATAGTGATTAGGTTTAAAAGAAGTATCTAAAGTTTAAAAATTTGGTTATTTAAACCTTCGTCTGTTTATCCTAACTTGTCCTAGTAAGGATAAACATGCGAAAGTTTTTTTTTTTATTAATTATTAAAGGAATCTGAGAATTTGGAAAAAGCAGAAAATTATGCTGTTATTAAAACTGATGTACTTTTCTTATTTTTAAATATCTTTGGTCAATTACCTTTAGACATTCGAAAAGAGTATGTGCAGAGTTATTTGTTATGTATTTTGTAAAAATCAATTCAGTCGTTTTCAATCTAGACCTGTTCAATGGCCACTCTGAATTGCGAATGTTTTCGACGTTTGCTGATAATTTGTTAGACCAAGTAGTGAAAATTTTATACTGTGTTATATATTCGCAATCTACTCACAAAGCCCTTTCATTTGATATACCACATGGTATGTAAAAAAAAAATCTTTGTACTGAAAACTTTATGACGTCACAGTTTCTACCGCCACCATTTTCGCGCTTGTCATCTTATATATTTGTGATCAGGGCATCGTACTGAATGCATCGATACCACATTTTTTGTATTTCCGTGATGACTTGTGCGAAAACTAACCTCAAACCTTGTTTTACCGCCCTACTATATTAGTTCGCGCAATAATGCACGTGGATTGTTCTTTTTTAATAATATTAAATTGCGTTTAAAAACTTGACGTCATACATTTTGTTGCATAAAAGAATTGAACCATTTTATAATAACACGCTTCTAAGTGCATTAAAACAATGACTTACTGAATATGATAAGAAGTTGCACTAACTGCAAAGTGTATGTTTTTAAAATAAGAATGCAATAAAATATTACGCATTGTAAATATACTAGATAAAAATATAATTTGAATTATTCAATTGCGATAAAGTTACTATCACATTAATTTACAATTTTGTGACAATGCAAACGTGAAAATTAATGAATTAGTAGAATACTAAATGTAACATTAAGTAATTTATTCAACTTTGTTTACGTTTAGTGAAAACATGATAGCAGAATTAAAGACTTTTTCTGTTCTTTATTACTTTTAACTGCCGCAGACACAATAGAAATTTTATTGTTTCGGGGACGCTTAGCAGCTAACGGCTAGATAATCTGAATTAAAATAACCATTTTCTTTATTCCCAAGCTGACTGTTGCTAAATTGATAGTTTTCACAGTAAATCAAACAATAAACAATAACGCAAAACCATTAGCTATTTGTTTTGCAACGTTTCTTTTGTAACAGTTCGGTATCGCTTTCCATTGCGTTTGTGTCAATGGTTTCACTTAATATTTGCGTTTCAACACCAGTCACATAATATAAACATTAAAGAACTTTCTTCACGGAATTATTGTTATAGGTACTTTTCATTCCTGTTACATTATCAAAGGCAATTTATACGATGAACTCTGAATTATACATCAACAGAGAATAACAAACAAAAGGATATAAGAGCAAGCAATTTGAAAATCGTAAATAATGTGCATGTAGTAAAACCACCCAATGTGAATAAAATGAAGAAAAGACAAAAAGCTGTAAAGCTGTGTTTATAATTATCCTATTGCTTAACAAGTCCTCAATTGTCATTTTCTCTGCTCAATAAATTTAGGAAAAAACTAATTAACCCAATGCCGGCTATTTGAATCATCGATATTAACCAATTTTAGTTTTAGGGCAACTCCAATTAGGACGTTTATAATCGGCTAATCAGCTATGCGACTCTTGCGCAAGCCCTCGGCGGCGTTCTTTACTTCATCATCCTTGGGGATTTTGTCATTAGTCGGTTGATTCATAACCAATATTCATTGTCAACTCTTGAACTTCCCTTTGTTACTTAAATTAAAACTTAAATTTTGCGTGATAAGCTTCAATTCCCTATTTTTAGTTCCAGCACACATAGGCTTGACCGGGAATGAGGAGGCTGATAAGTATGCTAAGCAAGCCATTGAAGAAGGACAACCAACGTGTACTCTACCAAGTTTTACTGAAGTCCTTCATAAATACAAACATAAATGCTTTACTCAGTGGAAATTGTACTTTGACGAAAGATCTTTAAGCAAAGGCATTTGGTACAAGAGCATACAAAGTGAACCCCCTCATATCCCTTGGTTTGCAGCCAATGAGCTCAATAGACATCAAATTGTTACCGCACATAGACTGCGATCTGGACATTATCCAACAAAATCATTTGCACATATGATGAGGAAAGCTGATTCTCCTTACTGTGACCAATGTGGAAAAATTGATGATTTGCAACACATTTTGATGGATTGTGCCCGTTTTGCGAGTAAGAGGCAGCAGTTAATGACCAATCTAAAACTTAATAGACTAGATATAGGAATGTTCCACAAAATTTTGTCAGAACCAACTTTAATAGCAGCTAAGTCTTTATACTCTGTTTTTAGAGATTAGCCTTATAATATTGTACGATATATTGTAATAAGTACGATGGGATTGGCATCGTCAATTTATGACAAAAATCCCGAAAACCAATAAAGAAAAAAAAAAAAAAAATTCCCTATTTTCGTGACTGAAAGATATTGTAAAAGTTTTATTTTTAGTTCGTGTAGAACAGAAGTCAAGGACGTTGTTAATTTACAATTTTAGCTGGTCACAAATCTATAATTACGAAGTTGTAGAAGACTATCGCCAAACATTGATGCCAATTGATAACCAGATACCAAATCAGTAATAGACGTTTCATTTTATTAAATGTGGGATATATTTGAGTAGACAATTAACAATGAACGAAAACGAGCTATGCATAGAGCCATTAATAATGATAAAAGCACTGTTTTTTTTAGGAAGGCAAGTATCACCCACAATCTCTCTCTGAAGCAGATAACCACAAGCTTAACCCTGACACAATGAAAGTCTTGCGCAGGAATTTGTGTACATTACCAAGGGGCATTAATATAAACCTAGTACTGTCAGTCTCGACGGACTCATAACAAATGTCTTTGTGGTGCAAATCAAACAATCGTTCGTGGGATCAACCTCCTTCTAAGATTTCCCTCGAGACGTCATTGTTTTTGTCGGGCCTGCGAAACAACATGTTATTTAGACAACAAAGCCAGATGAAAAAATACAGAAAGTCTAACTCCAAAGTTTTCATTACTAAGATTTTCAAACAACAAATCTTGTCCATTCAGATTATATGACGTCATTGTATTGCTTTTATACCTAGGTTTTTCTTTGCGATCAACTTGTGAATGTATTCTCAATTACTTCATCAATTTTATTAGAGAAACCATCAGGGATCAAGTAAATAAACTTCTCATAAAATATCATGAATATAAAATAAAAACGTGTTAAAAAGATTGTTTGCCTAAACATATGTCACTATTGAAGTCAATAGAGTGCTTTCATAATCATCAGTATTTTCAATTAACATAATTTCCCGCGTCATATGGAAGTAAACAAATGCTCGTCGTAACCCGAGTATGACACCGCCACGTGTAGTTCTTTATTGGATTAAAGTGAAACGTGCTCTTGTTAATGATTAACTTGACGCATCAAAATAACTCTTTTACGCAGATTCATTCTTTGTTCATTTGTAAAAGTTAATATTAAAATAAAATTGTTTACTAATTTAATGTCGTCACTGAATCTGCGTTTCCAGTAAAAGGTATACCAAATTCAATTTTGTCAACTATAAAATTATATTCTACATAGACCCGTGGTTCCTTCACCTTTAAAGAACAAGTGGAAGTGAATTCATCAAGTTGAATGACATTAAGGAAATTCGATTAGAAATAATAATGCGTAAAAGTGAAAGACATATTGTAATTACATTTATTATTTATTGCTGTTACGATTTATTTGGTCTCTTATTAAAGATCAATAAAAATGTGACGTTTGAACGAACTTTACTACCATGATTTGTGCGTCTAGTGCTATTTATAGTGTTATCATTGTCTGATTATAATAATTTATACATGCTCTAATTAAATCACGTTTGGAGAACATTTGAACAAAGTCTCTCGTACCTACACGCAATAATTTTAAATTGCGTACTAAATATTCTAAAAGTATATAGGCCCTGCTTTCCTTTGTGAGTTAACACGTGACTGGGTTTGCATCAATCTGCCAATTCGCAAATCGCAGGATGTTACCTATTACATTCTGACCAATGTCCATTGACAGGTCTTACGGTTCTCTTTCGTACTTTGTCATATTAGCATACATTGTTGCACTCTTGTGAAGAGTCTGTACTGTTTATACCTGGTGATTTTTCAATTCTTATATGAGTACTTTATCATAGTTTTCCAAGCTCACGCTCAAGTATTACATGTTCCTATAACATTTTGAGTAGTTTTCTTGAAATCACAGAAGCTTTTCTCTCAACTCTACAAGGGCTAGCACCGAATAAAGAATAAATCTTTATCAACTTTCTTATGTACTGCTTGCTGTCATACAATCACAGCTCATATCAATTCCGTTACTAAAGATTTGAGCCTCCTCTTTCTTCTTCTATATTAATTTTAACGCTCCATACTTGCCAATCACGTCATCAATACCTTCAACATTTCTTAATTGTTATCAAACACTACTACTAAAGACGTTTGTTTCATTTCCGCCATGTTGTTCTTCTGTTATCGTACTAACAACGGGGGTCAACGGGTCACTATTGTTATTATGATACCATAGTGCAACGAAATATAAACTCAGCGGATGTAAGACATAATGGGCTATTGTAAGGACTATAAATATTATTAATTCATGGTAGTTGACGTGGATCTTGGTATGAGTATTACCATGACTTAAGTTCTAAGGTATCTGTTTATCATTCAAACCTTCGTCTTAAAAGCCCATACGCATTTTGCTGCTGACTGCCGCTCTCTCGCTCGCATATTTCATATTTTCTCAAGATTTCTTAAATCTTTGTTCCCAAGTCATGGATGTTTTGTAATATTACAAGCAGGCACCCGAGACTTCGTCTGCGTTGACAGTTATTTTTATATCCCTCTGATTCAGTCTTTATTTGGATAAAAGGTACCTTATGTCCTTTTCTGTACACCTGACAACAAAAGTGTATGCAAAATTTAAATTGATGCACACTCTACCATATTATGAGCAAAATGTTACTAACACTAGTTATAAGTCATCATTGTTACTAACAAATTATATGGACTATGTCTGAAATAAATTGATTATTATTATTATTATTATTATTAGTCTGATCGCTGTTTAGACTGGCACTAGAGCAACATCATTAGACTAAACAAAATACAAGCATGCAATGACCAGCATACCCAGGTTTCTAATTTATCAGATTCCCATAATACCATTACATCATTTTAGGTGTACAAGTTTATTTGCCAAGTGAGATAATAAAATGGCAACTTCAATGACCTGATTGAGTTATCTCTCGCCGACATCAAAAATTACTTGCTTGCTAGTATTCTCGCGTCTTATCACTATCCTTGTTATTGAGTTGTGTAAAAACTTTAGTAGCTAGGTATTTATAATTCCATCATAAGGAACACGAAACATCACATTTGATTAGGATGTGCAGAATTAATTATAAAGATAACGCAGTTTTAATTAAGTTCTGTGAATAATGCTTAATTAGTACAGAATTTTAGTTTGATACTACATACGTTAGAATAATTAATTGCATTTATTAAAATAAACAAATATATACTTACCTTCATCTACACGGAAATAAAATGAAGCACTATACCTAATTCTAACAGCTTCATGTTTCAGTTAAAAAAATAGAAAGACAAAAAGTTCATGATATTAAGTTTTCCTAAAGATAAACTTAGATTTTGTTTATTTGTTTGCAACACACGTAGAAACATCTGCTCCTAACGTAACTGTATTGCTAACAATACTCGTTTGAAATAATATGCAAAATTAACGAAATTTGTCAATTCTATTTATTAACAAAGTGCTACTGTTATCAACTGTCTAATTTAATTAGTTTTCAAACGACTTCAAACGAAAATTAATAGCTACAAAGTTACGTAATCAGGGGGCTGGTATGAAAATAATAATAAGAAAAAATTCGAGTTGCACTCCGGAAGTGCCGGCAGAAGTGAAAACTTGAATATTAACGTTGTGCATTTTTGATATTTTGGAATGGTTAGGAAATAATTTTGCACGAATTGCTTTAAATATCAGTATAAAAGTACTATCATTTATGAGGAAGAGTAAAATATTTATTTATTGCGCTATCGTAGACAAACATGACAATACGCCAAAATGACGCTTCGCCATTTTTGCCGCGCCGCCATTTTCGCCGCGCCGCCATTTTCGCCGCGCCCCGTAGAAAGAGAAGGGGATAGTTCCACCGCCGGCTGTCTACGCTACATCCGTCTTACGAATTTTCGATCAGGGTCACGTGACCCTGACTGACGCGAGTTTAACATTTTTTCCCCATTACAAAAAAGTGTACAACGCCGCTAAAGAAGTTTTCACTTAAAAAAATATTACATAACTAATAAACATAATAAGCATCACAAAACATATTTTTTGTGGTTATACGTAGTAGGATGTACCTATGTGCGAAAGTAAACAGGGGTATAGGCTCAGAGTAGTATTTTCGCCCTTGGGACAAAACACCAATTTTCAGCCTTCACCCTAATGGGTGGGCGGGCAATAACATAAAAAATCCCCAGAATATAATAAATAAAAGAAATGTTTGTCCCATTTCACAAATTTTTTGCAAAGCGTTCGGAATTATAACTAAACAGATAAGTCTCGTGCGTGACGTGAGAAAAACTGTATGAAACCAGTATTGAGATAAACTTACGAACTTATGCCGTATTAATAAGATAACTAATGACCTGCAGTTTTATTAGGTTCATGATAATGATGTTCTTAGTAACTACACGATTTAATATGGTCGTTTTTTCTTTAAGTAAATAGTACTATTTTATTGGTAACGTGCGTCACTGAAGATTATAAAGTACATACTATCCTCAACTTACGTCATTGTCCTTAAAATGATAGAAAATACTCTCATTTATTTAAGAAAGAGGAATAGAAATATAAAGTCTCTAAAACATTTTTTTTTTGCAAAATCGGAGATATTTTAAGATTTCATTTCATATTTGGATGATTGAAACTTTAACCTGACAGAAACAGAAAGAATATACTAACGATAAGAGAATAACAAAATATATCGTTGACATTGAGGCTTTAGGGATTAAGTCTGTCTGCAATTTTTATGTAATACCAGAAGCTTGGGGAGCTCGGTGGCGCAGTGGTTTAGCGCCTGGCCCAGCGATTGCGGAAGTTAAGCAACGTTCGCAAGGGTCGGTCATGGGATGGGTGACCAAAAATTTATTATCTCGAGCTCCTCCGTGCTTCGGAAGGCACGTTAAGCCGTTGGTCCCGGCTGCATTTGCAGTCGTTAACACCTACCAATCCGCATTGGGCCCGCGTGGTGGGTTAATGGCCCGTCCTCCTTATCAACCCATAAGGAAGGCCTGTGCCCCAGCAGTGGGGACATTAAAATGGCTGATGATGATGATGATGATGATGACCAGAAGCTAAATAACAAAAATATAGTTTTAAAATACTAAATAATATACTAGACAAAATACGACTCGCACCAGATCAATGCTCGGACGGGAATCGAACCCGCGACTTTTGGAAATCCGGTCCGGTCCAATGCTCTAACCGCTGAGCTACCGAGTCACTAAAAGTGTATAGTTTTTTCTAGTATATTATTTAGTATTGTATAAAAATCAAATTCAAATTTTAAACTCAAAGGAGATGTCCCGGCGGTGCCCCAGTTTCATTTTATTTAATTACTTTCATAGTTCATCATCATCACAGCCATTTTAATGTCCCCACTGCTGGGGCACAGGCCTTCCTTATGGGTGGATAAGGAGGAAAACATTAAGTTGTTTTCTGAAGTATTTTGTGAAAAAATGTAAGTAAATAGTACTATCATGATAATAAATTTTGATTTAAAAGCGTTTTAACTTAAAAATCCCACTTTTTAATGCAGAAAATAAGTATTAATCTGATTCTAGAGTAAAATATCTACTCTGACATACTACTTTGATTAAGACGCGATAGACTTTCATTTTTTGAGAATGGTGAGGCAAATGACATAGGCGCGATGGGACATGTCCTTTTAAAATATAGTTCTTAATATTGACTGATAGATCTTTGTCAATATCTACTTCACTCAAGCCATTGAATTAATTCATCTTATTTTTATTGTTACAGGGCATCACATGGGGTAAAGCATTCCTAGTTGAAGCAGAAAATCAAACAGCCTTACCCTACCTATCTACCAGAGAGTGCAAACTGGGAGGCTATAGGATCTACACCGTGAACTTCCACCCGCGTCCCTCTTTCTTCCAGCCAAGCTACAGTGGCATCAGCATACCGGACAAAAAAGACGCCCTTCTATACATTGCTGTCCCTGGTAACAGACACTGGTTGGGCTCTGCACCGTTGCCAGACATAGCTAAGCAAATCCTAGATTCCCACGGCCCATCTGGCCCCAACGTAGAATACCTCTTAAAACTAGCTGACTTCATGAGAGAAGAAGTCCCGGAGGCTTTAGATGAGCATTTGTTTTCTCTAGAAAGACTAGTTAGAAAATTCGCGGCTGACATGAAGGTGTGCTTGAAAACCCTTATGGGGGAAACTTCGGAACCGAAAAGAGAAGAAAAGCAAGAGGTTAAGGCGGTGGTGCCGAACTTCCAGTTCGCTTCCAGAGTACCGGAGAAGAAGCTTCGCTGCGTAAATATGTGATAAGGGTGTAATTAAAGTTGAGCTTTAATATTGTTTTTGAAGATAGGGAGGTAAGATGTGACGTGAATGATGAATTACTACTTACTTTTGACGTAAATATATGTATGGACTTTGATTTTAATGCCAAAGACTTTAACAGACAGACTTTAACTGAACCTGATGAAGACTCAGCTGTTATTTTAAATTCGTTCATCTCAGAATTTAATTATATTAATTTCATCAGTAGGTAACCCTCCCTTTATTTAGTAACTGAAGACGATAGAGATACTTTGTTTGGAATCACACCCATTGTTCACTGGATAGATTTGAAAATATCTGACGTGTATCGAGTGACGTGCTGAAAGCATACGGATGTATAGAATGCGTCTATTCATGACTTCCTGTAAGGATTTAGTGTGAAGTGTTATTTCCTGGTACCCGGAAAGTAACTATATTTTATGTATCTCTTCTTACAAAAGTTTTTAAGTAGGTATTTGTAATTTGACTTCGTCAACTATTTTTATAGAGATTGTTTTTGAAAGGCAATGAAATTTACTATCACAACACTGAATTTTTAAAACATCAAGTTAATTTATTTAACTCTTATTTATGATTGAAAATTATAAGATAAGATAACTGACGATGTTTATAAAAGAAAAGTAATACTTCATAATAAATAAGGTGTTAAGATAATTTTTAAAATAAACAAAAGTTTCAACTATTTTTTGTAATTATTTTCTTATCACAAAGTAGGTAGACAGCTATCTAATTAAACGCACAACGATTTTGACCAAAAACAATGAAATTGACAAGTATTATGTTTCGAATCTAGACTAAGACTATGTGATTAAAACAAGGATTAAAAATATAACATTATTTTAGTTTTAATTTTTATTTGCTAGTTTTTTACATGAAAAAGTAATTTTAAATATAATTAGCTAAATAAATAATGTGATATGTTGTATATTTTGAGAGCATGAGATTATTGTATGTGTAATCATAATTTTAATAATATTTATATGTATTTTTTATAAAATTGACAAAACATTCTTGATGTTATATCGTCTCTCATGAGTAACCTAAGTAACGTATTATGTAGGTAATCCTCAAAATTGTAAAATAATAGTTGTTGTATAAAAATGAGGACCAACTTATGTAATTCTACGGGAGTATGATAAAACCATTTGTATTGTCATTAAATGTAACTTTTATATGACAACTTGTTTAGATATAATCTCACTCAAGGCGATGCTTTTATGTAGGTAATAGAGCAAATAAAATAATGTCAACGTTAAACAAAATATACTTTTCAAGATGCATCGTTGTTGTTTTTTTCAATACCATCATATCATCATATTATTAAGAAAATCGAGAACCTATACACACTAAATTGTGATAACTTCCTCCAATATAACAATATATCATTAAGTACCTATAAATTGAATAATAAAATAAAAATTGAATAATTTACTTCATAAATAATAGAAGGCTTCCTAACTTCATAAGTAGGTACCACTTTCATAAATATATTTTTTATGAACTTGTACATATGTTATCAATTTAAAGGGAACTATAATCTATATGGAAATAATAAAAAATCATTATTTGTTCTCATCCATAGATTTATTTACCATAGAACTCACAACGCCGAAACTCCTACACTATATAATATTTATATAAACAAGTCAAATATACAAACAGAGACATTAATCCACACACAAATTAATATCGTAAATAGTCATCCACAATATTGCATTATTTGAAAAAATACTAATAGGAAATGTAACCCAATTTAAGGTTGATTATTATTTATTTACATAGGTAATATCTTATTCACAAATGCAACATAAACCTGGTTGTTCAGTGTTCACTAATTATTTTTTACTTAAAAACAAAAAACATGATGAAACAAAAGATTTTTAAATACCTGTTAACCTAGTCTGGCCACATACAGACGGGATTCCGTACTTACGTAATTCCGAACGCAGCTAATCCATACTTTATGTGGAATTTACCACACACATGCGGGATTTTTCCGTAAGGAATTTTCATACATATCGATATTCCGTTCGTAATTCCGAAATGTATGCGACGAGGCTTAGACACTGATAAATGTGATGCTGAAGAGACAGCATATTGTCAAAAAAGCAAAGAATATTGTCAAAAAAGTGACAGCATCACGTTTAAACAGTGTTTAAGTTAAACAGGTGTTTAAATTTTTTTTGTATAACACCGTTTAATTAAAAAAACATAAAATGCCCATAATTCGACTCCATTCCTAAGCTATTTCCTAAGAAATTCTGCTATCAGTGTAAAATTATTACTTTATTTAATGGTCATTTTGAACACTTCGAAATGGCTGAAATATGTTTTTTACACATTTTGAAAAAATTTGGAAACTGATCGATCAAAAAATCTATATAAGTAATTATTGAACCTGCTCACAAAATTTCACGAGAATTGGTTGAGAAATGCGACCTGTGGCCTATACTATAAGTTGATGCAAACTGTTTACGCTGCCGTAAATTATCGGAAATACTGCTCACTGCGCACAGTCACAGTCAATGTAAGTGGAAGAAAGAAAACGATAGTTTACGGTAACGTAAGTCAGTTTGCATCAACTCTTGGTAGGGCCACTACTGTAGAAGAAAACAGCCGAAAATACGAAAACGAAATGAAAAGAAAATACGAAAGCATTTTTGCCTAAGCTGAAACGCCTCGCGCTTGCTCGGTCAATGACCAATTTTTATACACACACCCATACAAAGGATAAAATAAAATAGTAAAATATTATATCAATTTACAAAAAAACTACCAGATTGAAGCGACACATTTACACTGAGCTCATAATAGTCAAAGGAAATAATAATAAAACTACTTTATCCACACTCACAACGTAATGTTCCAAATATGATTTAAAAAATGATTGTATATTAGTATACGTACATTATTTTCGAAATTTAAAAAAACCCATTAGAGTGCAGTCAACTGCATCATAAAATAACTTAAAATTTTTACAGCACCTTTTACTTTTTAATTTATTGGTGCGTATGGGCTCATTGTAATATCTATGGTATGTGGTGCGAGGCGCGTCATTTTTAACGCAAAACAAAAAAGTTATGATTTCAATTTTCACTTTATGTAGCACTGAATTTCCTAGGATTTTTTTTATTCTTGCTTTATAATATCTGATAGCAGTAAATTTGGCAAAAATTTGACTCCACCCACGTGCCGGACTACAGCTGCGCCACAAAAAAAAGTTGGAAATCTGACTTTTTGACTATGCCATGATGAAGTCTATAGTTTGTCGGAGTTTGTCGCCAAAAATCAGAGTTTGTTGGTCTTCCGTTTAGGAGATACATGTGGCTCAGCTGTAGAGACGTCTCTACAGCTGCGCCACACAGATCTCAAAAACGGAAGGTCGTAGCGAAAATCTGATTGCTTGTATGTATAGGCGTTAGTTTGTCGGAGTTTGTCGCACAAAAACCAGAGTTTGTCGGTCTAGCGTTTAGGAGATACGTGTGGCGCAGCTGTAGAGACGTCTCTACAGCTGAGCCACACAGATCTCGAAAACGGAAGGTCGTAACAGAAATCTGATTACTCGTGTGTGTAGCCGGTAGTTTGTCGGAGTTTGTCATCAAGAACCAGAGTTTGTCGGTCTTGCGTTTAGGAGATATGTGAGGATACGCTGTGGAGACCTTTCTACCTGGATCTTGAGAACGGAAGGTCGTAGCAAAAATCTGATAACTCGAGTGTGTAGCCATTAGTTTGTCGCAGTTTGTCACCAAAAATCAGAGTTTGTCAATCTTACGTTTAGAAGATATGTGGTGATATGCTGTAGAGATATTTCTACCTGGATCTCGAGAACGGAAGGTCGTAGCGAAAATCTCACATATCTCCTAAACGCAAGACCGACAAACTCTGGTATTTGGCGACAAACTCGGTCGAACTACCGACTATAGATATGACTAATCAGATTATCGCTACGACCTTCCGTTCTCAAGATCCAGGTAGAAAGGTCTCCACAGCGTATCCTCACATATCTCCTAAACGCAAGACCGACAAACTCTGGTTCTTGGTGACAAACTCTGACAAACTACCGGCTACACACACGAGTAATCAGATTTCTGTTACGACCTTCCGTTTTCGAGATCTGTGTGGCTCAGCTGTAGAGACGTCTCTACAGCTGCGCCACACGTATCTCCTAAACACAAGAACGACAAACTCTGACAAACTACCGGCTACACACACGAGTAATCAGATTTCTGTTACGACCTTCCGTTTTCGAGATCTGTGTGGCTCAGCTGTAGAGACGTCTCTACAGCTGCGCCACACGTATCTCCTAAACGCAAGAACGACAAACTCTGATTTTTGTGCGACAAACTCCGACAAACTAACGGCTATACATACAAGTAATCAGATTTTCGCTACGACCTTCCGTTTTCGAAATCTGTGTGGCGCAGCTGTAGAGACGTCTCTACAGCTGAGCCACATGTATCTCCTAAACGGAAGACCGACAAACTCTGGTTTTTGGCGACAAACTCCGACAAACTATAGACTTCATCATGGCATAGTCAAAATGCGAGATTTCCAACTATTTTTTTGTGGCGCAGCTGTAGTCCGGCACGTACTCCGCCCGACATTTTAGATGCAGCAAAGGAAATTACTCTTATTTCAAGGTAGTACGGTAATATTAGCAAAGTCTCTCTCTCTTTTTTAACTTTGACCTTTTATTTAAGTAGTAGATAGGTTTAATTCCAAATTTGTATGAGTGTAGATAAAGTAGTGTATGAAACTGCACAATACCGGTCAATACCCCTCTTTATGTGTCAGTTTCATAAACTACTTCTAGAATATCGGCACGATTACTACATTAGTCTGGCCACACATTGCATACGGAATCCGAATCCGAATGATTCCGAACGCAGCAAATCCATTAAAATCCATATTTTCATACATTATCAATATTCCATTTCGGAATTCCGATTCGAATATGTGACCACCACTCTAAATGATATATTTGTAAAAACTTAAAATAATTAGTTAAGTACAAAATATTTGGCGGTGAAATGCATTTTATTGCGATATTTTTTTATTCTTTAGACAATAAATAACAGTTCTAAATTGATTGTAAAATAGACTGAATAAAAAATATAGGTAAATTGTGATTATTATATACTCTGTTTTGAATCTACAATAATAAAATTGTAATTTTTAACATCACCAATTCAATAATAAAGTGTAAGGCACATTAGGTTTATATTGAAAGTTTATATATAAAATTGTAACAATACTAACAATACTCAATAATAAACTAAAAATACGGTACCTACTTACTGTAACTTTCAAAAAGACTAGACGCAAAAATGCGTTCCACTTAGTTATTTTATTTCATCATGGTACTACAAAAAATACTGACATTAGAATTTAATACTTTATAAAACGTAGGTACTTTAAAATAAATTATGACATAAACTTTGGTACTATTACGAAAATATTTACAAATTACTATTATAATTATTATGCTACAATTTAATCCTAAAATTGTCAAACATAAATTATTTACAAAAATATTATTCAATTACTTTGTTTTGCACATTTTGTTTTACAAAAACTATAAATGGAAAGGAACTAAAAAATAATATGAATAACTATCAATCAATTTTTAAACCATATTTTAAACCACATTAAAATATTTAATTTTTTGTAAAACTATCTCTGATTTCGCGAATAAATCATTATTTCCTAAGGCATAAAATAATGCTTGATAAATAATTCAGTCGTAAAAAATAACGTCCTACCTACGTCACATTTCAGACGCACACAATTTTTAAGGTGGGAAATATTAGTATAGGTGCCGGCATATAACTTGGCAAGACAATGATGAGACAAAAGATGCGCCGAGTTTAGTGTTTGTAGCTACTGCGCATCTTTTGTCTCGTTTTTATCTTGCCAAGTTACGTGCCGGGCAGTATATCAAATATGTATATGTGCTTAATTATTACTAAACACAACATACTAAATCTTCATCTGACTATACAGAGTATTATTTTTTTAGTAATTTACTTACTGAGAGCACTTTTTGTGTATTTTTAGTAAGAGCTTCTTTGAATTAGGAATCGTCTCGTATGTACTTAAAGTTCACAGTCCTAATCACCCATTGACTTACTTAAGTTTTCTCACTCATTAAAGTGGAAATCACTCAATTTGTACCCTAATCAACTGACTCACAATACTCTCAAATTTACTCGAAGAACGAGAGCTGAAATCCAAAATAATTTCTATGCCATATCGAGAACTTGCAGTTTTTAATTTCCTCCCTTCAACGTAAGGGAACTCACTGCCACACTCGTGAGTCATTCACCGACTGACAGTCTCTTTGGTTCACTTAATAAACGAGAACACGTCGCCACACTCGTAAGTCATCCACTGATTCTCAGTCTCCCACTTAATATAACGCAATACCACCTCCGTTTCGTTCCGTCCATCGTGGGTAAAAAGGGAACTCAAGGCTACACTTGCAAGTCATCCACCGACTAAGTGTTTCGTGTTCACTTAATAAACGGGAACTCACCGTCACACTCGCGAGTCACCCACTGACTGACAGTCTTTCGAGTTTACTTAATAAACGGAAACACGCCGCTACACTCGGAAGTCATCCGCTGACTAACAGTTTGTCACTGAACGAATGGGAACTCACTACCACACTCGGGAGTCATCCACTGACTCCCAGCGTCTCACTTTATAAACGGGAACTCACTGTCACTCTCGTCGCCCGAGCCGTCGTAGGAGGAGGGCGGCGTGTCGAGCTGCGGCAGGCCGAGGTCGAGGTACTCCTGGTTGGCGGTGACGGTCAGGATCTTGTCCAGGTCCTCCACCAGCTCCGCGAACGACGGCCGGTCGCCCGCCGAGAACGACCAGCACTCCCGCATCAGCATGTAGCTGGGGGGAAAATAAGTATCCATGTCAAATAAAAACCATCTTATCTGACGCCATAACGACTATTTAAAAATTGTTGTGTTCCGGCAGTTAGAGGGAAGATAGCCAGTCCCTCAGTGATGAGGATTCCGGGTGTAGTGCGCTTCCACCTTCGGCCTTATCGTCACTTAACATCATGTGAAATAAAGGCCGAGCACTACACTGTTGTGCATTAAAAAAATGCACTCGTAAACAGAAAAAATATATCACTGGTCTATTTTTATACAATTGAGATAATTTTGAAGCCTCTGTTCTCCGTCAGGGATTGAACGGGGTGTGATCTGATGATAGCCATTCATAGGTTGAATAGAGGATGCTCAAATGACATTCTGTCTCTGTAGTAAATATATTTCCAGAATTTAAATCCGACTAAAGGCAAAAGTTTAATCTGATAAACTCTTAAAACAACTATCGCAATGCAACAGTAGAAGTAAGTTGCAATCTTCCTTTAAACCCCGTTCTTTTTAAGTCTTTCAAAATTTTATACTATTACTTTTTTTGTAAAACTGTTGCCACTACAAGACTTTCCGCAATTTAGAAATAGGTACCCAATTATGTATTTCAGGTATTTGACCAACCATCGGCTACATTTGCTGTTGATCGTACAATGCCGTTAGGTTTACAAGTCGAGACGTTCGTAAATAATTCTAGAAACTGCTAGACTAATAAAATGGGAGCTCACATCTCTAGGCTGCAGCAGGGCGGCTTCTCCATGCGGTGTCCGGCGCTGAGGTGCTGGTACATGTACTGGCCCGCCACCGTCGGGTACGGCGTGCCGCCCAGCGTCATTATCTCCCACAGCAGCACGCCGAATGACCAGCTGGAATCAATGCACGACATCATTAGTCGACATCAGCCATTTTTGATGTCCCCACTCCTGGGGCACAGGCCAGGGTGGATGAGGTGGATGGGTGATGGATGATGGATGAGGAGGAGATGGATAAATCCACCACGCCGCCCGATGCACCATTTGGCCGGGACCGACGGCTTAACGTGCCTTCTGAAGCACGGAGGAACTCGAAATAATAAATTTTTGATCTCTCATCCCATGACTGACCCTTGCAAATATCACTTTACCCCCACAATCACAGAGTTAGGCGCTAAACCACTGCGCCATCGCATTCCTGGTATCATTAACAGTAATAAAAGGTAAATTCTACAAGGGTCTTAAAGCAAACGCTTAATTAATTAATAACTTACTTGGACAGTTCAATACTGTGTTAAATACTGATAATATGCAAGACAGTACGTTGAGGAATTCGATGCTGCAACGGCTTAGCGCAGTCAAGCAATTATAGGCAAGTTCAGTCATTACTTAAGTAAATCTCAAGCTCCTCCATGCTTCAGAAGTCTCGTTAAACTATTGATTCCTGCTGCATTTGTTAATAACACCTACCAAACGCATTACGTCCACGGGGTGGATTCTGGCCAACCTTCTTTATCTACCTAACTACATGATGTACGAGTGTACTCCTATGTGACTGATATTGAAATGGATGATGTTGATGATAATGAAAATATGTTACAGTATTCAATATTACTCACACATCAGTCTGCGTGGTGAACACCTTGTGGTAGAGCGACTCGGGCGCCATCCACCGCACGGGCAGGCGGCCCTCGGTCTTCTTGCGGTAGTAGTCGTTGCTGTGCACGTCCTTGGCGAGCCCGAAATCCGCGATCTTCAGCACGCACTCGTCTGACACTAGAACGTTGCGCGCTGCCAAGTCACGGTGGATGCACTGCAGGATAACGTCAACGTTACAAAAGTTAGTCATATAATCGCTCGTAGCGGAAGAGCTCATAGCGGAGCTTGACAGACCGATCGTACTTGATTATTTTTGTTAAGCAACGCTCGATCCGACCAGATATCGGATAGGTGACCGTTAAGTGGCATTACAACTGAGCGCTTCCGTGCTTCGAAACTAACGGCTAACGGAGGGCACGTTAAACCGTCGGTGCCAGCTGTTGTTATCTGATAACAGTCATTAAACCAAGTTAGAGGCCTTACAGGCGGCTTGATAAACTCTAACACCAGAAGTGGCCACTAATCTTCATACGATAAGAAAGATCATAAAATCGAACCCCCTTTTTCTAGAATAAAAAAAATCTAGATCTTTCAGTTGGCCTTCAAGTATTATCTTTTACTTCAGACTCAGATCAGACTCAAACTGGACTTGAATCCAACTCCGAGACTTGCACCATGTTAATTTTAGAAGGCAATAATTATTTTTTTTTTCAGTTATTGGGGTAAACAAACGGTTTCACAATATGTAAAACATCAAAAAGTATACATAATTTAATTTAACTAAATAATCGTGAGACCAACACCGTTAACCACAAATAAGTTTTAACAAGTTGAGAGTACATGTTAGTATGAATTAAATAGGTAAGTAATGAAATTAAAATTTGAATATTGCTTATGTTGTTAGGTACATTTCTTCGTTAATCATTTTCATTTTAACTATTAACACTATGAAGTTTCGCCATAATAGATTTTTTAAACGAGCCAACTTTAGGTATAAATATATAAATATCGTTAAAGTATTTGTTATAATGTCAGTTAGCCGAGATAAGATCATTTTAAACTAGATATTCTTCATTTTAACTTACTCTTCTTGATGCTAGGTACTCCATCCCTCGGGCGACTTGGTATGAGAATGATACGAGATCCTTCTGCGTCAATGTTTTCTTCTCTTTTAGAGGTTCCATGTCAGATTCGTACCTGGAAGTAACATAAGAGAAAATATTCTCAATTAAGACTGATCTATTACCAACTAAGACTTTTAAATAAAGTTTTCGGAAAGAGCTATTATAAAGTTATAAGGAATCTAAATTCAGTTAACGAAGAGAGAAATCGACTATTAGCAAAATATTATAGAGCGTTTATGCGTACTTGTATTCTTGAAGAAAACCATGACTAATATTTTAAAGTAAATAAGTAATAGAACTTAAGGAATGACGTAAAGTCTTTGCCGTTAAAAAATAATTTTGTATAGTAGCCTTGGAATCGAATTGACTGACTGTAAATTTACTGTTAACAGTTCGAAGTAAATAACTGATTAGAAATTATGTAAATACCACGCAATTGAAACAAATAAATGAAAGACAAACCTGTTCCCAGGCCTGTGGTTTCTGAGGAACTCCCTCAAGTTCCCATTAGGCGCGTACTCCACGATGACGTAGAGCGGCCCGTCCTGCGTGCAGCAGCCCAGCAGGTTGATGATGTTCACGTGCTTGCCGATCATCTTCATCATCTCCATCTCCGACACTAACGCCATCATCTCCGCGTCTGTGTGGCCCTCTGGAAGTTGAAAAAATAATAACAACTGATAGATGACAGTACCTATACAATGGTTACAAAATAAACTCCTAATGCCAAATATGGTAGATCAGCAAACTGAACAACTTTTACTACGGGACCATCTCTGAAATCGCGAAAAAAATCTACTGTTTCATACAAAAATTAGTAACGAAAATATCAAAATGTATGGAACAGCTTGTTTTTTTAGCGATCTCAGTTGGTCCCATAGTAAAAAATATTCAGTTTGATAGTCCCTATATCTACCATATTCGGCATTAAGGGTTATTTTGTAACACGTTGTTTACATAAACTTTAATTTACCTAATCCTAAAGAATTCCTTGAGAGGTCTAGATAGGTACTTATAATATATTGGTACTACCAAGATATTTAGATCAGCTAAGAGATAGTCATAGGATTTCTAATGTTTTGTTTCAAAGAATTAACTGCACTGCACAATTTTATTTATATTGCGAAACAAAAATAGTCGTCTAAATGTGTAATTTAATACTGTGTAACTCTTTCCCTTACAATATAATTATGGCAATACTACTTTTGAGCTTCGTTGCTCAATAAATTTCATCTGTTGTTTTCTTTGAATCTTAATTGAAAGCTCACCTTTCAACATTTTGACCGCAACCACAGACTTCATGCCCTGCTTCAGTATCCCCACACACTCGGCCTTGACGACCTTCCCGAACTCTCCCTCGCCCAGCACCTGTAAGAAGATATGGTTCGATCAGCAACGATAGTCATTGAAAAATTCAGTACTTTTTCTAATTAGTTTTTTGTCTAATGATTCAAAATGTAAGAAAATCTGCCAAAAAAGTTGACAATCACAAAGTACTAAAGTGTTTAGTGACATTTGTTGCTGGCTGTATACCACGTAGTAATGTTATCGATATGATATAAATAACAATTATTTGTATTTATTTATTTACCTTGCCGAGCGCCAGCGCATCGCGCGACACCTCCCAGTCTACGTCCATCGGCAGCTCGTATTCTGACATCATCATCGACTCTGTAGTGTTCCCTTGCACTTGGGACAGCTTCTGCTTCTCGATTTTTACTACTGGCATCAGCTATAGGGAAAGATGGACAGTATACGATTGTGGAAATTGCACAAAGAAACTCGTATCTTATTATTTTACCTACAATTCAATAACAAAGAAACATCAACATACCAATCCCTCTGTGTGATCTGTAGGAGCGCCATTCAACTGTGGCTTTTCAACTGTCACCTTCTTTGTCCAGTGCGTCACGATCACCGCACGCGCCGTTTCTATCGCCAGCTGCTTCTTGATCTTTTCTCGCTTCAACTTCTTGAAGATCATCACCACTATAATAGCTGCCACGAAGAACATCGCACCGAGCACCGCTGTTAGTATATTAATTAGGAGGGTGTGCTTTCCATGGTCTAGTGGCTCTTTTTCTGGTAAAGCTGAAATATTATATCCTTCATAAGTTTTTATTATTTAACAATTTTCATGGTATGAAGCAATTTGTTAGTATATTATTTAAACATTCGGTTTATTTTTTAATCAATTGTGTATGTACTTACATTCAAGTACTGTAAGATATCCCTTAGCCGTGCTATTTCCTAAAGTGTTGATTGCTACACAAACATACCAGCCTTCTTTATCTTTCGTCACATTGTACAAAGTTAGTTGTTCTGGTTTATCCGTTGAATTTTCGCTCTGTAATATTAAATTTCATTTTCAATTACCAGTCATAGTAAATATTACTAGAATTTTCGGCACACACGAAATACGTGCTTTATTTATTTACAGTCGCTGTATTTAATGTCAATCATTTGGAAACACATACTTCAAAACACTAAGTCCATCCAAAAAAATGTAGCACACCTATTTACCGATAAGTTTGAAAAAATCAATCGTTCAATAAATATCTTATCAAATAACTAAACTTATGCCTAACGTGCAACATACAAAGCTTCTCATGCAAAACCTCATGCGTTAGCTAACAACCCTCACCACGATGGCTCTGCTCTTGTCTTCATATATCATGATCTCTCTCGTATCATCTTCACTCTCATCTCCGTAAATTTTTTCGTCTTTAGAAAAGAACATCCAGTAGATATAAGGGTGCAAGTCCGACAGAAACTTGCACGAGAACTGTGCCGTCTCGCCGACGAGCACTGTCAGGTTCTCAGCCCCTCTCGTGAGAACTGGCTTGGCGTATAGCCTTTCTATAAAATTGAGTAAAATTTATGCTAGTGATAGGTACTCAAAATCCTCAAATATAGATCTTTAAAGCTGCTTGACAAAGTTAGGGACATTATTGAAAACGTCGAGAAGTCTATAAACTTTCCTTTTGGTGTCTTATCCATAAATCATATTTAGAAAAAGTCATGAAGTAGTTAATAAAAATGATGATAACCTATATTAAATAACAAGAATTATTAACAATAACCACCACCAACTACCGTCACCAGTTAGACACTGATTTTTAATAACTTACAAAGTTAAAATCTTTTCAACTTAAAATTCTAATGAAACATGAAACGAAGATACCAATTATTTACTGACATTTCTAAACTACATGATTAACGGTACCGTTACCATATTACTATGAGAAAAGTTATATTGAAGACATTATTGTTCCGTCCTTCCACCCTACGTAATATTTTGACAAATAAACGTGTAAGCTTGTACTAAACCCAATGTTTCACTAAAATTACTCAAACTTAATTTGTGGGCTTTGAGTTTGTGGGAAAAAGATGAAACACTGAATCAAGCTTACTTCCCGCTTATTTGTAATGTAAGTCACATTTATCCTCCACCAGATCAAAATATCAACCTCAATAATCGTCTCGACAAGGACAGTCTTATTGGTCGGTTTCCCCTCATCGTCCAGGAGCGTCTGGTTGGATGACCGTCGCCACACCACCATTGGCTCGAGGTCCGAGATGGGTGGGCACGTCAACTGGACTGTGTCATTCACCAACACGGTGATGTTGCCGGGATAACCCTCCTTTATGTACGGCATTGATGGGTATCGCTCTAAAGAATTTTATCCAGTTTTGGCATCTTTCGACTTAAGATACTTTCAACTATAAACTTCAAATGCAAGGGTAAAAGTTTATCTAATTAAGAAGTAAGATTGCCGATTCAGCTGCTGAACGAACATTGATAAATTGTGTAAATAGTTTCAAACTGCTGTTATAAACGGAATATCTTTTCAGTACCAGAAAAGATATTCCAAACCAAATCAGTTTTTATTCTGTTCATAAAATAGATTTTGGAAAGAAACAAAGCTATGCCTTTTGAGGATCAATTATAAAGGTTACACTGATAAATAACTTATTTTATTAAAAGAATGTAAATAGGAAATACCTTGAACGTGCAAAGTGACTGTATGATTGATGCAACCCAATTCATTGCAGGCGATGCAAGTGTAGTTGCCATTGTCGGTCTTCGTCAGTTCATCAAGACCCATGGCCCATTTTCCATACGACGGCTGAAAGTAGTTTCGAACCACCTCACCCCCGTTCTTCTGCCACGTTATATTCGGTGTTGGGTTCCCTGAAAGTTTACGACGTCATAAAAATGCTTTTAGAATATTCATGTCGAACGGAGAAATGCTGTTCGTTGAAAATAATCGTCTGTTGTTTATATAGAACGTCTAAACAATCTAGAATTTGATTCTGACATAGTTACTGATGTTTTGATGTCGGCCGTTACATTTGAATTCCTTAGATTATGATCGTTATAATAACATTGAAATTCAGATGTTGATCTTGGAAGAAACACATAACATTACAAAAACCTAAGAAGACAATGTTTAAGACAGTAACATTTTACAATCAATAATCAAATATTACGCATTTCCAGTGATATAAAAACTCTTAGTACCTTCAACAGCACATTTAAACCTGATGGAACTCCCTGCCGGTTTCATTTCCATACTAAACATTTTCTGCGGGTGTTTGAATCTCGGTGGGAACTTTTTGATGTTATTATCTACATGTCCATAACCTTTCTCGTTCTTATCATCGGGGTCCTCGTCTTTCGCACTATCGTATTTGTAGCTTCTATGAGGCGTTTTCTCTGTGGTCGAATTTTTCTCTTCGATGGTATTATTTTCTATGAGAGGTGCTTTGTGTTGCGAGAGTATCTCTGGCATCAGTCTATCGACATCTACGTCGGCTTGATACTCTGAAAATTAAAGAAAAATTCATACAAGAAATCAGTAAACATTAATCTTGTACAGGAAACAGCACTTTGTTTTCATAATTCATATGCAGTTTCAAGTTTATAAATAAACCAGACGAAATCTTTCAAAAACTGATTTTCGTTTCCCGTCGACTGCCAAATTCTGATTTTCCGTTCGAATTAACGCAGGAAGTTATTGGATCTGTTGACGCAACATAAGTGCATGTGTCTTCCAAAAATATAATTTTAATGTTGTACATGTACACCCACATATAAAATTCGCATATTCGAGAGCAGAATGGATATGGTTGTTTGTACGTCTGGTAATAAAGATATTCATAAAATGTTGCTGTCAAAACAGCTTCTTTATGTGACAATAGACTGACGTCTTTATTTATCCATATTTACGTACATATCACTAATCAAATAGAGAATGTTATTGATACCTTCAAGAACTTCATGAATTTCCTCGCGCTTGTGTTTGATAGTGACGTTCAAACTACTGCTTCTATCTTCAGCGTTTTGGCATGTGTATACACCAGCATCCTTTACCTGAAAACTTCTTATCCGTAACCTGTAACAAGAATCAGATAGTTTATTGATAGCCTTACTGAATTTGTTTGTGTTGGTGAGTTTGCCAAAACTTTAGGAGGATATTTTTTTCATTTCCCTGAATCATTAAAAAATAATGTTCCTATTTATTTCCGAATTTGGTAATACCTTCGTATACAACCATTTATATATGTTTGTAGTATTTTTAAACATTATTCCAAAATAAGACTGCAATATCAGTATCTGAAGTTATTTCAACGTCAGCTTGCAATCTCCAATATAGCATGATTGATACGTTATTTTGATGGGCAGTTTGTTATGAATGCACAGCCGCTGCATTTGAGTTATCGTTCGTATTCTCAGTGTTGGATAGAAACGTAAATATTGACGGGAGTGTAGACGATTTCATCCTGCTAATTTAATTCTGGTCTCAATTTAGTTGGAATTTACAGTCGGCAAATGTAACAACTTCATCAGGAGATGTTTTGAAAGATTTAAATTAATATCAAGTTTGAAATGTTTCTATTTTACACAACTTCAATAATTTTAAGATAATTCTAATTAGTGGCAGTGATTCAATTAATTTTTATTTGTTTTAAAAAAGAATTATCAAAGAATACATGTACATGTCTACTTACCATTGCTTCTGAGGTACCAATTTGATCCTCAGAAGATTGCTGATGTCCTGGCCGTCTTTGTACCATAGGAGAGGCTGACCCTTTGACTTCAGGCCGCAGATCAGCCGCAGCCTCTCGTTTGTCGACGCTTCTACAACCTTATAAGTGTCATCTGTAACAAAAAGAAAGGAAGGTAAATCAATTGTTAAGTATTGATACAAGTGAAACAAAAATGGTTTAGTTTAACTGGAATACAGAACAGATTGATCTTACATACTCTGCATACTCATTCAAGTAGGTTTGATAAACGTAATTAAATCATTTGGTTGATCTAACTAAAAGATCTAGTGGCTATCAGGCCAAGTCTGGCCTCGCTAATTTAGATATCCCAGGCCCTATAGGGCCCTGGCTATAGCCAGGTGGCTTTCTACAATTCGAATAGAATTTACATTTAATTTTGTATTTAATTGACGTATGATGTCGCTAACTACTTTAACACTCTTAATGACGCTTTGGACTATTAAAGAAGATCTCAGGAAACGTATAGAAGCTTTCGAAATGTGGGCATACAGACGCATGATGTTTATATCCTGGACTCAGAAAGTCACCAATGAGGAAGTTCTGCGACGAGTCAAACAGAAACGCAAGCTTTTGCAAATCGTCAAACAGAGAAAAGTTGCATATCTGAGGCACGTGCTTAGGCATGATAGATACGAGTTCTTACAACTAATTATGATGAGAAAAGTTGCAAGAAAAAGAAGACTTGGTCGCAGAAGAAAGTCTTGGTTGCGAAACATTCGGGAGTGGACGGGAATAACAAGTGCCGCCGAACTCTTTAGCCTTGCCAAAGACAAGACCAAGTATGAGGAGCTGAGTGCCAACCTTCACTAGTTGGAGAGGCACCATAAGAAGAAGAAATGACGCTTTTATTCTATTCGAATAATTTAAAAAAGTTTGTCACTTATCTAGTCCCTCTGGTAGGTAAAGGCCCGGAACCAAAGTTGTTGTTAAAGTTGTTACAAAGGCAACTTTGACAGGCATGTCTTTGAGACTGATTTTATGAGGAACACTAAGGCCCGTATTTATAAACCGCTCTCAACGTTGAGAGCTATCTTGAGATCATATTTGAGATGCCGTTCTTATAAGAAACTGCATGTCAAGTATGATCTCAAGGTGGCTCTTAAAGTTGCAAGCGGTTTATAAATACGGGCCTAAGAATTTAAATACATAAAGTTTAAATTTTAAACAAATTGATGAAAATTTTACCGACAAATGTTTTCACATCTTTACTTAGCCTGTAATCCAGAAATCGTGTAAGAGATATCCAGTTGCAGCAGACGTGCCATTTGGAATGATGCCCTCAGATGTTCCCAGAAATGAAACTTTGGCGAATCGCGGAAATAGGATACAACCTTACGAATCACGTAAATCAAGACGAAAATAAAATGGATACACCAGAAAATTATTCGTAGCAATCGTACACATCTATAAGTACTAACACATTTACTTACTATTTTATTTACTCCTAAATTAATCATGATCTTGATTTTTACTGACTACGCTCTTATTATAAATCGTGAGTCGAGGTTTCGTTTGTCGAGTTCACGTATTACACTCTTTTAATGGCGAATCGTTGAAAAATATGTTTTTATTAATTTTGTTTTATTTTATTTATTTGTCACACAAAACAGATTTACAGCAAATACATTTTAAAGATTACAACATTTTAAAAAGTAAGCAGTTAGGCTGCAACTCCAACAATAAGTGTGAACAACATGATTAATCGGACAAGTCATTAATTAAATTAAATTACATAAAATAAATTAAGTTGAATATTGATTAAGTTGAATTTATTAAGATTAAATTACATTACAACATTAAATTAGGTAAAACAAAACTAAATAAATTAGATCGAATTAAAAATTAATTAGATTGAGTGCACTGTAATTCGATGGATTAAAATAAAGTGAAACAAATACAAATTGGACATAAATCAATGATAGTCTACCAAACCAGCCTATGTAGTGAACTTCTGAACTTTTGAGCAAGGAAGCGTAGATATCAGGCACGTCTCTAACTGGTTAAGCAGAGTGTTGTGTTCGTGACACATTCGTAATATGGGGTTGTGGAATGAAACTTTCGAACCGCAGAATGGAATAGAGAAGGGACTATCATGCCTAGATGATTTCATCGGTATCCTGAGATGAATATCCGATAGCAGAGTGGTATGTAGTGATCCGTGTACAATTTTGTGTAGGTAGGTTTGGTCGTGCACCTTGCGTTAGCGTAATCGTTCCGCATACGTTGTGAGCTCTCTTTTTTTACCAATGTCTCTAATAGTTTAGTTGTTTTGAAGTTAAACAATAAAAAAACTGTTGAAGGTAAAAAGAACTGCAGATCTAAGTACGACCCTTGAAGAAGCAAAAGTGTAATTAATTTTAAATTATAATACACCAGTTACAAAAGTCATCAATATTGAAATTACTTTACACTGACCATTCCCAGCTCATAAAATAGCAACATTGGACGGCCATGAATACAAATTAGTTCTTATGTGAGTCCGTGAAGGAGCGGTCATGGTTTCCTACAGGATGGCCTGCGAGCTCGCAGTCATACATTACAATGGCACCTACCACCTGTGAGAATTGTTGACGGTTATTAATACTATACAGGGTGTTTGGAATAGCTTTATAGAGCCGAATACGGTAGAGAGGGTATCATGCATATTCTCAGTCATGTGGTAACCATCCCTGATGGTTACCACATGACTGAGAATTTTTGTTTTTTTATTAGTATGGAAAATTGCTAAGTGGCAACCCTAGATACAAATAAACTATTATTTTCGATAGTCATCCGAGGTTATGCATGGTACTATCTACCATATTTAACTTTTTAAGGCTATTTCTAAACACCCTGTATACAATATTCAAGACTGCAGTACAATTTACATATTCATTATTTTCACTGTAACTTTTTTCACATAACTATAAACATGTCAGGATTCTTGTAAAATGGAATAAAAAGTATTGTGTAAATTCAGGGAATCTTCATACCTCGTTAAATTTATAGCCCGTGATAATCGTTTTTAAACAAGTAAGATATGATATGAATAAGTAACTTGTTCTAGCATAACATTTGAATCGAGCAGAAGTACTACCTACTATTTCATTGCATTCAAGTTTGTTGTTAAACGTCCATATAAAGAAAAACTAACATGTTATGCCTAATAATTTTTATTCAGCAAAGTTGCCGAGTTTGATCCCCATATGGGTCGATTTGGAAATCGAACTTTTCATTGTCTCAGGTGACTGGGTGTGTGTTACTACCGTTGTCTCTGGTTCCCATAAAGCTTCGATTACATGAAGCCAGTTTACCAGCTAATAGCTGGCAAATTTTTACCGCCTCTGTGGTGTAGTGGTTTGCACACCCGTGTAAGACGCAGGGGTCCCGGACCCGGAGGGATACATTTGTACCCGGTTTGGTTGGTGGTAGACAAGGTGGTAGAGCTTATTTCAAGTCCGCCTGGCTAGCTACCACCATCTCACCCATAGAAATAGAATGTCAAAGAACAACAATGTCAATAAACAGGTGATCCGAAAATAAATGCATACATTTTATATGAGATACGTAAAATATGACTTAGATACATAAAATATGACTATAATATGGCAAAGGAAATTAATAAATTATGTTCCATACTGTTTTCTTCGTCGATAAACGAATAAATGTAGCGAAATTTGGTTTTAGAGAAATGTGTGGCAATATCTTAGTTACCTGTGAAAAGTGTGATTACATACTTGGATTGTTTCTTTTTGTCCCATCACAATTACTTAGAGCACAAGACACCATGGCTCCACGATACCTTTATTTTAAATTCTAATTAAGATTAACAAATATTTTAAACAAGTTGTGATTGCTCATTTGTTAGGCGGGACGCTAGGGGCTCTTACTGTAAAAAATGTTGGCACATGTCACTTGTTCCTTTGTCTCTTTTTTACATAGACCATGTCCGTATGATGTTAACTTCTCTTTTCCACGCGTTGTTGGTCTTCTTGAGGGCAGCGAAAATTTTTCTATGTCTATGATCTCACCTAAGTCTGACGCCATGACAATAATTTAGAAATAGTTGTGTTCCGGACTCTATCAGTTAAGAGGTAAGATAGCCAGTTCCTTGGTGATGAGGATTCCGTGTGTAGTGCGCTTCCACCTTCGGCCTTATTGTCACTTAACATCAGGTGAGGTGAGCACTATCCCGCTGTGCATAAAAAAATAAAAATAAAATCTGCTAGTGAGCTAGTAAATATGATTGATTACACTGCGCGAGTTTACAAGCAGCAGCGAACTAAAATCTATGGAATAAGCATTCTCCTCGAAAAATGGCACCACACGAAAAGTACAACCTTAGTTGTACTTTTCGTGTGGTGCCATTCGATAGAGCTAAAAATGCTGGCATTAATTATGCAGCACATAGCGTCTGAACACTGGTTGCTTATTAGCGACCATAATCTGTATACTCATAGATATTTTCTATACTTAAACGAAAAAGTAAGATACGTTTTTTCTGCATCTTTTTACTGCCTTCTTTGCATCTTTTACACCATTTGACTATAAAGGACGCCATTTCTAATAAACTCTCTCTTTCTATCTCTACAATACAAACTGCAATTTATTGAAAAGAACATTAACAACAGTCACCGGGTGCGTGGCTGGCCCGACTAAAACTGAGCGGGTTGTACTTCAATTTTTTAAGCAATTTTGTTTGTAATTACACTTCCATAGATATTAGTTTGCTGACAAGCAGATAGTGAATACACCGGTTAGCTAGTAGCTATGTAATCGACGCGTAATACAAGTGCTTTAGCTACTATGGGATTGCAATCTATGTGATGTTGTTCAATTTATTTATCATTATGGTTAAAGAACATGCTTTACATGGTCCTTCGAACTAAATGCCCCCATAACCAACCCATAACCGAAGCAGATTGCCCCCACTGGTGGGGCGCACGTCTGACCTAAAATAGCCGAGTTCGCAAGCACCTGAAGGCAATAAATTTGCCGCCATTATTTACAGAACCAACTCGGTTCAGCACGACCAGGTGATGAGTTTATGTACGTACAGTTAAAACTTAAAATTATATAATTCTCAGAGTAAAGTAGGTACCAAATGAAAATTAAGACATGTTTTGAATTCTTGACTTACTCCTGAGGACTTTATCAGAGGTTTTATTTTATAGGAGGGTTCCACACTATCTGGTTAAAAGTAAAATTATCTTTATACCAAATAATGTGGACTCCTCCGATAAACCACCGATAAGTAGTAAGTACCTCAGAATCCAGGCAAGAATTCAAAAGACAGATTTTTTCGTAAAGGAATATCATTTTAGGTAATAATCACCTAAAATTACCAGATAAGTGAGGAGCTCGGTAGCGCAGTGATTTAATGCCTGGCCCTGCCTCGATCATAGTAAAAGGTTTTTCCACATATTTCGTTAAGGTGGTACCCTGAGCGAAAATGGCGCCGCGGAAAACTTTATTTAATATTGTAATTCTAAAACACAATTTTAATAATGTTTATCGTGGAGATTTTAGGGCCCACAGTCTAGTATTTTTAGACGGTATCGTTACATTCCCCAGTAGTCACTGAAGTAGATAGAAAAACTGCTAAAAGTGGCCGTTTTTGACACATTTGCTATCTACTTCTACGAATAACTACGAGGGCATGTAGTGATACCTTCTAAAAATAATAGACCATGGGCCCTAAATTTCCACGATGAACATTATTAAAATCTTTTTCTATTAATAACTTATTAAATAAAAACCTTTGAGGGCACCACTTTCAGTCACACAACCGCCTTAAATAATTGATCAAAAGCCCCGAAAATATATGTACGGTGTCAGAAATTAAAAATCTCGAAATGGTTTTCGATTTAGGGTACCTTGTAAAAAATGAAAACATGTCAATTGCGGAGATTAAGCAACTTTCACAAGGGTCGGTCATGGAATGGGTGACCATAAATTTACGACATTCATCTCGAGTTCCTCCGTGCTTCCGAAGCAAAACGCATGTTGAGCCGTTGGTTCCGGCTACTTTTGCAGTCGTTAGCACCTACCAATCCGTATTTGGCCCGCGTGGTGGGTTATGGCCCATCATTTTTATCCTCCCATTAGGAAGGTCAGCTATTTTTAATTCTCCACTAAAAATAGGTGATATCGAATTGATATACTTATTTGTATGTAAATTAGTTTAATCTTCAGAAATCAGAAATCAGAATATTTATTTGCACAATATTGTGTACATTACATTGAGATCGATGACAATGTTCCTAATAAAATTTCAACAATATTCTGCCTTAAATCTGTAGGCATGCAAATGTTAGTAAGTGTAAGTGTGTAAGCTATCTATAATGAATATTATTACTACTAAGTAGAGTTGTTCATAACGCCTATAAAGCAACAGCACGCTACAGACTATATGCTATTGATTTCTAGCGCGCTATTAAATATGCTATGTTATAACGCGCTATTTATCAGGTAGCATGCGGGCGGCTGGCTGGCGCGTTAGATGCAGCACGTTAGATTTCGTAACACGTTACTTCACACGTCGTTCGTTAGACAGATCGCGCGCTTTACAAAAACGTTATTTATTAATACGTTACATTTTAGTCTTAAATAAAATAAAGCAGTAATGTAAACTAATGAACTTTATCTTATACTTTTCGGTCTTAGAACTGTCTAAAGTTCGAAAATAAGTTTCGTATTATGGTCGAAAATCGCTTGCACTCATTTTTCTACCTTGTGATCCCTAGACAATGTTTCCTAGTTAAAAAAACAGGTGCAAGCGATTTTAGACCTTATTGACGTTTGCAATTCGGTTTTTTTTGCCGTATTCTCGTTTACTAATTTTGATGTTTCATTAAAAACCGTGATTTTGATAAATGTCAATAAGGTCGAAAATCGCTTGCACTCATTTTTTTAACTTGTGATTACTAGACAATGTTTTCTAGTTAAAAAAAACAGGTGCAGGCGATTTTCGACCTTATTGACGTTTGCTAGTCGGTTGTTTTTTGCCGTATTCTCGTTTACTAATTCTGATGTTTCATTAAAGACCGTGCTTTTGGTAAATGTCAATAAGGTCGAAAATCGCTTGCATTCATTTTTTTAACTAGTGACCACTAGACTATGTTTTCTTGTTAAAAAAACAGGTACCAGCGATTTTCGACCTTATTGATCTTTGAAATTCGGTTGTTTTTACCATATTTCTCGTTCAACTAACATTGCTTAGCTAAATAGTTTTTACATAATACGAACTAATTGACTAGTTGTGTCATAAAAGTCCTAATCGAACTAACACAATAGAAGGTCGCGCGCGATACTATACTAGTACCTAGCGTGTTGCGAGAGAAACGCGCGTAACGCGTCCGGTAGCAAAGCGCGCACGCGATATTTTTTAACTATAACGAATGCCCGCGCTCCCGTCCGGCCAACGACGACGCTACTTGTTGCCACGCGCGATATTAATAGCGCCATAGCGTCTACTTACATAGCACGCTATGTGCGCTATGTACAGATAGCGCGCTATAATATGGCGCTAGATGCTATATTAACCACCTCTACTACTAAGTATTACTGATGTCAATTATAATTACAAAATTGTCAATAGAAATCTCATATTCAAAATTAAATGTCAGCTATGCAAAATTATCCTTAATACTATGTCAGATTGAGTAGAGATGTCATTTATTTTCCAAATATTCTTTGATCGAATAGAAACTGTGCTGTAGGAGCCAATTAAATAATTTATTCTTGAAAATATTTTTCTCTATTGGTTGATTAATAATGTCCAGCGGTAGCTTATTAAATATTTTGATAGCCATACAGTATACATTCTTTCGAAATATAGCTAGATTGGATTTAGGTATTGCTAGTTTATTCTTTCTCGATGCTCGTAAATTATCGTTTTTTTCACTACATTTTAAAAAGTATTCGGAGTGCTTTTTAACCAACAAGCATAGTTCTAATATATATATACATGGTAGAGGTAATATTCTATGTTTTTGAAATAGGGGCTTACATGATTCTCTTTGTTTTATCTCGCATAAGGCACGAATGCACTTCTTTTGTGCTCTAAAAACTCTGTCTACATCTACACTGTTGCCCCATATTATTATGCCGTAACGCAGTAGAGAAGAGACGTATCCGTGGTACGCCTGTAAGGCTACTTGAAAAGACTTTATATTTTTGATTCTATTTAGTGCAAATACAAATTTATTTAGTTAAGTGCAGAGACCGTCTATATGTTTTTTCCAACTGCAATGTTTATCTAGATTTATACCTAAAAATACTGTGCTATCTACGATGTCAATTTTATTGTTATTATAGTGTATGTCAATGTTAAGTTTTTTCGCTTTATATGTATGGAATTGAATTGCCTTCGTTTTCGATATATTAATTTTAAGGTCATTTTTATTCATCCAATTAATTATGTCAAATAGAGTATCATTAATGTCATGTTCAAGTTCGTCAATATTTTTATTTTGAAATAGAAGTGTACAGTCATCTGCAAATAAGAAACAATTATTGGTAGTTATATCGGGAAGATCGTTTATGTACACTATAAAGAGTAAAGGTCCCAAGATACTGCCTTGAGGTACGCCGTTACTTATTAGGCGATATTTTGATCTGACATTTACTTTTGTTGGAATTTGACAACTTGGCGACTCGGACGGAAGCGTTCGCGTTGTTTCGGTACATTGTTGACGATTTGCCAAGTAACTAGCGAACCATTTGTGGGCGATTCCCCTTACACCATAGTCATGAAGCTTCAGTAACAGTATTTCGTGATTTACGTGGTCAAAAGCTTTTGACATGTCAAGAAATACTGCTACGGTTGGTACTTTTTCATTGATACCTTCTATAATTTTTTTTATTAAAGAAAAGCAGGCTAGTGCAGTTGATTTTCCTTCCTGAAAACCGTACTGTTGTTTGTTAATAATTTTATGCTTGGTGATAAAAGAGTAGAGACGTATAGCCATCACTTTTTCAAATATTTTTGATATTACAGGTATAAGTGTGATGGGCCTGTAATTTCCCATATCACTATCGTCTCCCTTTTTAAATAGAGGCTTAACTACGGATAATTTAAGCTTATCTGGAAAAATGCCGCTCTCCATAGAAAGATTTATTATATGTGCCAAAGGCACGCATATTTTCGGCGCACACATTTTTAGAATATCAGTGCTTATTTCGTCATAACCTACTGATTTAGTGTTTTTCAAGCCCATAATGATTTTTTGTACCTCAGTTTCAGATGTAGGGTACAAAAATATACTGTTATTTAATTTATTTTTATTTGTATTTGATAGCGTATTACCTGTGTTTTTAGCTATATCTATAAAATAATCATTAAATAATTCCGAAATGTCATTTATATTATTAATTATGTCATTTTTATGTTTAATAGATTTTATTTCATTTTTATTAAGATTTTTATTTATATTATTATTTATTATTTTCCAGGATGCCTTACATTTATTTTTACGTCTTGATGATATTGATGCACTGCCACTTAGTCTTGATAAAATAATATTAAATTAAAAGAACCTAAGTCATTGTTATAAACAGTAATGCTAATAAAACTCAACAGACAGGGAATATTTTTAAATATAACGTTAATTTTTACTCTTTTTACCGTTAATTTTAACATTAACGTTATGTTAATAAATAACGTTAATTTTAACGTTAATTTGAGAAATAACGTTTTCTTCCTTTTTTTACCGTTACTTTAAAATTGACGTTATTCCAATTAATAACGTAATTTTTTTACCGATAATTTTACCGGTACTAAATTTAACGCTATATTTAAGGTTAATTTTACCGATAAAATATTTTTAACGTTATTTTTACCGGTAAATTTACCGATAAAATGTTTTAACGTAATTTTTTAATATCGTAATTTTTTTTAACGGTATTTCAATCCCTGCCAAGATATCATCATCAATGTGCAACTAATAAATCACGCAAAGACATTAGACGAGCGTTTCGTTTGTCTCAAGTTTACTTAAGCTGAGATTTGTGGCTGTGCAAGTGTGCATTACGGCGATAGTGACGGGAGACGTATCGATGGAGATATCGACTCGAGTGGGAGTTATGGCTGCACCAGTTATCGTCTGTATGAGTTATGGTTCGACGATTTCGTCATTTATATCGAGAACGTGGAGAAAGTAAGGATTTGATTTAAGGTGTTGTGTTACAATGGAGGCATAATTCATGTTTGTTGTGCATAAACAGGTATTGGACGTTTTCTGTTATTAACAATGGCAAAATTCATATTTTAACGAATTAGACATTTTGCTACAGATTCGGTAGCAGAAATGATTAGTCACATAAAAACAAATAAAAAGAATTTTTTTCAAGAAGAAAAAACAATAATTCTGAAAGATAATTATGAATATGAATATGAATGGAGGTGGTAATAAGGTTAAATTATCTAGGCATTTATGCGCAAACTAAAACTATAACTAACGAATGTTAGGTAATTACTATACTTACGTAGATACTATATTGTTTAAAGATTATGATTCTAATTCATCGACAAAACATCCCCATCCAATTATCTCATCCCTAATCTTTTTGCAAAGTTCCCAAAGGTCGCTTTGTTGCTGCACATGTGTGCCAGATGCAACAAACAAAAAACAAATCACGACGACACTTTTGTCTTTACAGTTTTAGAATTTTGAAGACCATTTTTAAGAAACAATAACTGAATCTAAAAATTAATAAAACCGGGGAGCTAATTAAATAGTATATTTATAACCAACCTCACCGGAAATGTATAACCTAACTACATATTCTGAATTTTGTGATCTAAAATGGATTCCATGAAAAACTTTTGGCACACGCGTTTCTAATTTCTTGCACGTGCAATTAGAGAAACTTCATAAAATAGAGTCATTTGTAAGCTTAAAGCTTTTCATAAACTAGTATAATACGAGCCTTCCACCGTTTAGCAGAATTTAACGGTTGTATTTTACACGTTTATACCACTTAACCTGAGTTTGAGGCCGTAAAATAGGCACTTAATGTACTGAAGAATCATTATAAAGCGAATTAACAGAAATGGGAAGCTGAAAAAACAGTAATAAAAGTTATTTAATCCGATAAATACGTAAAATTAAACGATTTATTGTCATTTTATTTTATTGAAGTATTTCTCGAAATTGCAGATACACTATTATTACTTATAACACCCCTAATCAAAGACATCAAATTCGTTGAATGAAACAATAGCAAGTTAACACTCTTTATCAAGCTTGGTGGTCCCTAATTAGTTCCTTGTGGGACTCCAATATTATAATGACGGTATTAACAATAATTTATAACCTTTTCAAATGCATTGTTCACAAATTACATATTTTGTGCCTATATTTGTAAATTTCTAATCATTTGGTTCAAAAAGTGGACTTTTTGATTATGTTAAAAAATATATTTTTAGGATTTGTTGTGTACCTATGTATAGGATTTGTTGTGTATGTATTCTGGTTTTGTAGTGAAAGCTTTTTGGTAGCAATTATACTAAAAATATTATTTTCAAAAGTCAGTTATAATAAAAGAAGAATAGCAGATTTTTTACTACACCAATTATATGGTACGCATACAACTTTTCTTCAACATCTAAGAAAAAATAATGTAGAAAACATTAACATTAATTAGTTAAAACCCGACGTCTGACTCAGAGCTACTCACTACACAGTTATTAATGGGATAACTGCTGTTGGCGATAGATTATTGGTTATTGAGTCTACAGAAAATTACCGCATTTTCAGGAACAGACATAACAACACAAAACAGCGTGTATGAAACACAAGACTGTCGTAATTCAGTTAAATATGGCTTTTTGATTGCTTGGACTCTTTCCAGAGAAATCCATTTATATGAAGCGATCTGACTGCAATAACTACAAGATCTGTGCAATGTCTTATAAAAAAATCAAATTTAACTCAGTTATAGGAAGTATTTTCTGAGATACTATTCTAAAATATGGGTTTGTATCTGATAATTGGCTAGGAAGTTAGGAAAAGCTTTATACTCAACAAGAACCTTTTTAAAAACTAATAATAATTATATAAATAAACAATCGATTAGTATAGGTACAAGTACAACATTTTTGGGAAAAATAATTGTGAGATGAGAAAGGTTCTCAAAATAAAATTTGTCTACTGGATAATGTTTCAAAATCGTATCGTATTGTTTAAAAAGCTTCAATTTCTCCGCGTAGGCGTCCTCAAAGTTACCGTGGCTGTCCGTCGGCTGTTCCTTAGCCTGGACGTTTTTAGGCCATTTGCCATTAATGCGATTTTAAATTCGGCCAGTAATTGCTGCAACTCGATATCTGCCCCGATACATTGTTAATGCACCCGTTCATTAACCCCATTCCTCTATTGACAGTTAATCCGTTTTCGAATGACAGCTTAATCGCTTGATTGTATTTTTAAAGGTATGATTCCGATCTCGGCAGCAGCAGCAGTGTTGCCGCAGCAGTGCACTCAAAATTGAACCCTAATGTTACGTTTGAAAGGCTCAATTTGATGTGAGCGGAGAAGCGGCGCGACACTGCTGCGCAACACCACTGGTCCCCATACATTCTCTATAGGTTTATATGAGACTACATTCCGAGCTCGGCAGCAGTGCTGCGCAGCACTGTCGCGCAGCAGTGTCGCGCAGCAGTGCTGCTGACATCGGAATCATACCTTAACTGACTTCCGAAAATGGAGTAGTTCCTCTTTTGTTTTTGGCGGTTTTTAAATTCGGCCAGTAATTGCTGCAACCCGCACCCGCGAGCTGATTATCTAATTAGAAACCACCTAGCGACCGGTCTCATTTGACAGAAGAATGTGATACATTGCTACTTATTTTTGGGTTGAAAAAAACATACCAAAGAAAAGTAGCAATGTATGTCAAATGAAACCGGTCGCTAAATAGTTTCTTTTTAGATAATCAGCCTGCGGATATCTGCCCCGATACATTGTTTAAATGCACCTGTTCGCTGACCCGATTCTACCATTGACAATTTTCGAAAGACAGCTTTTATTGTATTTTAACCGACTTCCAAAAAAGAGAGGTTCTGTGTTTTGTTTCAATTGTTGCGGTTTTTACTTTTAGTCAAGTGTTAGATATGACTGCTAAATTGCATATCCTAGATTCGTAGCTATAATTATCATCATCAAACGAGTAAGTATTGTATTGAATTGTTAACAATATTATTTTTTGCTGTTGGTCCTAATAAGGAATTCCTATCATTTCCGTCTCTTCCGTAGTTTAAATCTGATTGCACGTCACGAATATTAATTGGAATATGGGTTTAGTAGCAACGTTTTATTTAAATTGAGAATTAAACTGTACTTTGGATGTTACTAAATAAATTGTTTAACTATCAGGCTCTGAATTTACTTAAGTTAGAAGTATTTTTAGGAGATCTTATACAGCGTGCTACAAAAAAAAAATCTGCTGTTTCATACATTTTGATATTTTCGTCATTAATTTTTGTATAAAACAGCTGATTGTCTTTGCGATTTCATAGTTGGTCCAGTAGTAGACGTTGTTCAGTTTGCTGGTCCCTATGACCCTATCTACCATATTCGTCATTAAGGATTGTTTTATAACACGTTACATAGGCTTAAAGACAGTAAGGTTGGTAGCAATCTTTGTTCGAACACTAGCAAAACATTCGTATTCTACACTTTTTGGACCAGGGGCCGTACCGGCTAACGCATCGATTATCGAAAAGTCTACCGAGTTTCAACTTAAAACAGAAAATCAAAGTAAGGAATTTCGTCTTATACTTTGTGTTGACGTAATTTGGAAGATATCGATGTTCGTGTGACATCATGAATTGGGGTTCGCCATTTTGGCCCAATTGGGGCTCGATTTATCTGTTTTAATTTGAAACCCGGCAGACTTTTCGATAATCGATTCGTTAGCCGGTACGGCCCCTGTATATATGTTAGATGATCGAAGTTTTGGACAGTCAATCTCCTTCAATTTTTCAACTCGTATCTGAACGTATTTAAAACATCTCAAGATTATGATCAGTATCATTTTCATTGAGTTGCTATTCAATTTCTTTTATTTCAGATTTTAAAATTGAAGAATGAATTTCATATGATTTATCTAGTAATTTGCGTTAATTTATTATTTATATCCTTCCTCAGAGGATATGCGTAGGCGCATAAAAACGCATTAACACCGTGAATCACTTTCACCCACTCGCGGTATGTACATCTGAACAAGAATGCTGCAAACCCACGCCAGACTCGTTACAAAATAGAGCAAACACTCATCTAAAACAATAGTGCAAATGTTTAAAATGAACATCGCACTTAACTGAATGACGTTAGTACAGCGATTGTACTCTTTGTTCAGATAAACTTCACACTTTAGGAACGTCGTAATCGTGTAACTGCTAAATACTTGTTACATAATAATTATTTTTATTTTTTACATCGTTTACAAAATTAGATCTTGGTCGAAGAAGTAGACAAAACAATGAAGACACTTATGTTATTTCAAAGTCATACAAAGGTTTTTTTATACCACCTACAAAAATACTTTATTGTCACTAACGACATAGTAAAATCTAACGAGTCTTAAAAAACTTATAATGACAATAAAAAAAAAATGATCAAATTGATGGAAGATCACCACCATCAAAATTTAGTAACAAACAACACTAATATCAAAATTTTTGTAAAGATCGGAATCTACCTTTTGAAAAATCTTATTAAGTTGTCTTTAATTAAAATTACCCCCTTTACGATATCTTGAATGAATTAGTTAATAAATTAATGAAATATGAAAATAGTAATTACTCGAGAAATACGTCAGTTAATTATGTTATTTACCGCGCCTGCGACAGGAAACGCTATTTCGGACGTCCAAACGAGTCTTGACGTTTGTCATGTGATACTTGCACTGCTTCGACAGTCACTGTTCCGAGAGTAACTGCTATTTATTAGTAGTCAAGATTGAAAATTGTTTGGCGGGAAATTTGACAGATGCAAAAGTTTCGCGCCACGGTGTCATGTTTAGTTGTGACATTGATACTCGACGCTTCGTTTCACGCTGTTTTTTACGGGCGAACTGTTATGGAAGTTTTAAGTGTTTTTAATGAGCGTGGTAAGAATAATATACTCAAAAAAGATTTTTTGACGGCTGTGATAGACGTCAAATTTCTAAGTCTGATGTTTACTTCGCATTTCTAGAAACAGTTACATCATAATCATGTTTTTGATTTATTGTTTTGAACTATTTTGTACGCCCTTTTTAAAATGAAAGATTAGAACATTACAGTAGTTATATAAAATGATGAAAAATCTGGCACACAATATATCAAATCCCCTACTTTTCGAATCAAAAGAACATCAAACGATATGGTAGGAAGTTATTACACCGCAGAGAGTTGTCGCCGAAGATGAAAAGCGGATTATTTTTAATTCTAGCCTAGACGAGGAGGGAATATTAATAAAAAAAGATGGCGCCGACGACATATCCGCTTCCCGTTCGAATTTCGAACGCCCGAAAGTGGCGGTTGGACGGAAGTTGGCTATGGTTGACCGATTAATTTATTAAAAATATTTTGTGTTTCAAGACGAATCGCTTTCAAAATGGCTTAAGAAAACTAATCAAATCAAAGTGAATAAAAATGAAAAATGATAATTTATTATTTCAAAGGAAACCTTAAAGAGATGACTCGAATTTTGTTAATTAATATGGGAAATCAGGAGCAATCAAGTCATTATTATTGAAATAATTTCAATATAAAATATGAAAAGTATATAGGAAAGGAATGATTGATTTATATCAAGCTCAGGGCGGAAGATAAAAAGTATAGTGCAATAATGAATAATGCAAGAATATAGTGTGATGGTTGATTCCGTTAATAATGAAACATGCAGTGCAGGACACATTGCAAAACATGTTAACATGTCCGATCACAGAAAATGTAGCAAATATACCGCATAAATGTCAATTTGTAACGCAATCCCGCGCTTCCGTCGACATCCCGTTTGCCGCAGATTTTGGATTCCGCAGATGGCAATGATTTCTATTTTCTATTCGGCTGGCTTCATACGGACTTCCGCATAACGTGCATTAAATTCGAAGGTCCCTTCGTTATAGTTACCAGCTGACACACGACAACATCTAATCTTATCCATTTATAAGGGTGGGCTGTTTGCCCCAGCAGCGGTAAAATGGCTTATAATAATGCTACAAAATACTATTTATGATAAGATGTAAGGTGCATACAAATTATGTAACAATACTGAAACAGGTGATAGTATTGCTTATACTGAACAACTTTCTCCAAGGAACAAAGGTCGAAAAATTAAAAAAATCATACTCCCATGCCAAATGTTTTGGTCAGCTGACCGACTTACTATGGAAAGCGAAAAAAATTAGTTTTTCTTACAGAAAGTTGTTCAGTTTATACAACAGTACCGCCTGTTTCAATATTGTTAAATAATTTGGTTCCATCTTATATTAGTTAAGTAGCTTATTATTATACTCGTTTTTTGCAGAAGGCATGAAATGAATCCTACATCAAAAGATAAGAAAACCAAATCAATCGTTAACAAAATATTTTCATTTATTTTACCACGTTTTTCATTAAAATGTTAAGTACCTATGTCTGCGATGCAGACTCAATCACCAAAAACCTAAATCCAAAGATTTCGTCAAAATACTTTAAATTGCCAATAAAGAATCCCAAATTAGAAACACATTGCAACCGCATTTCTGCTAATAGTGAACGAGATATTTCGACGTCCCTTTTTGTCCTTCCCCTATAGCAGCCATTTTGGTTTTATTTCGGTAGCGCACGCGCTGCCTCGCGTGCGTTCAATTAGTTTGATTTGTGGGAAATCGATTTCAAGGAAGTCTCGTTTCCTTGGAATATATTATCAGTTAGTTACTGAATTTCCTGTTCTTAACTGATATTTCATTTATTTCATTTATTCATATGGCATACACAACAGATGACAGTCAACAATAGCACACAATAACAGCTAGACATGTTTTGAACCAAACTGACATCCAAACACGTGCACACACAGAAATTCATGCGATGCGAAAACATTTAAATTATTACAACTATTATAAATTGGTACTGTAAAAGTTGCATTAATTAATATTGATTAGTTTACATAATTATTAAAGAGAAAATATTGAATTAATTATTAAAATTACTACAGTGATCAGAGATATTAATTTGATATAAATTATTGATTTATTATAAAGTTAATGATTGAAATATATATATCAAAAATAGAAAATGACATCAACATAATATTTTTTTGACGTGGGACTTAAAAACAGTATGCTTTGCAGTGTAGATATATACAGATGTAAGTCGCAGTATGAAGGATTCTTACGTAACTATTTATTAGGATTAGGATTGCACACGAGTTTCTTTAGATAATAAATAAAGCTAAAACTACTGAAGGTATATGATTCTGTTTTTGGTCGAAAATAAATCCATCCTTTTGTCTCGGCGATTCTGGAGCGAAATGGAGACTGAAATGGCACATGAGTATGGAATAGGACTGTGAACTATTTTTTTGTATGACTTTTTTCATTTTTAATAATTCTCGAGCTAGATGACTAAAAAAATTAAGTTTTAAAACTTATAATAAAAAAACTACACACACCCCCAAAAGCTTTACAATTTTTATTTTATTTTGAGTTCGTTAAGACTCAAACTAGCCGAAAAAATATTAATGACGGCAGACAATAAAACAACTCAACAACAACAAGAAATATGTATTTACCCTGTACAACAGAAAAAAACAACCATCAGAAATAACTACTGTTCTCAAAACTGCCGGGTTGACTTTGATACCTTTTGCATAATCTTGTAGTTGAGGTATACTACAACCGTCTTAGTATTGACTAATTCTGCCCAGTCTCCTGAAGCATCGTTTCAAATTAACTCCAACTTCTCACACACTACAGACTCCTTACATTAAATTAAAATAGTGGTGTTATAATCGTATTACCTAACATCTCGCTTTTAATACTACAATAATATCATCTATCTATATTATGAACGCTAGCACTTTCGTTCACCTGGGTTATTTATGGTCTTGTTGAATTATCTACCTACAGTACCTGGGGGGTAATTATCTAACTTTGTTGCAATCAACTCTAACAGAAATCGCAGTTACATTGCTGCTTTAGTTAAGAACCAATGTGACAACTATCTTATTTAAAGCAGCAATGTAACTGCGCTTTCAATCGATTTCAATCGAGAATTGTTAGCAACAGACTTACGTAATCAACGGCCTGGACTAGACCAAGCAAAATCCAAATCTTTAGTTCTCAGTACTAATAAATTAGCTACAGAAGTAGATATTGTGGTTCTAGCCATTTAGCCATAGTGTTAAACTTTTAATGTAAGCAACCCAAGATATTTTCTTAGGCCCGTATTTATAGACCGCTCTCAACGTTCCAAGCTATCTTGAGATAGCACCTGAGATGCTGTTCCTGGAAGAGGAGCATTTCAAGTATGATCTCAAGATAACTCTCAACGTTGAGCGGTTTATAAAATACAGGGCTTAGTTACGTAACAGTAGAGCATTATTTAAATAGATTCCTTTTTCGAAACAGGAAAACTGATTACGAATCGATCGCTTGCACATACTTCGCGGGAACCTGCGCAGGAGTGCTATAGAGGTGCACTTGCGTCAATCGAGTAATACGATGTTTATAATCTGTTATTGTTAATGCCGTTCCGATTCGGTGCTAACACGGGATAAGTCATCGGTATATTCAGACTTCTGGAAATGCTGGGAGGTGGCAACAGCTGAAGCATTAGGGCAATAATAGATACCAATGTTAGACTTAGATTGTTATATTTTCTAGTAGAAAATATTTAGGCGCTTTCAGTCTACCCTGGGTAGAAAATTTCTACCCAGGAAAGACTGAAAGCGCGTCTGTGGTCTAGTGGTGGCCCACCCGTGTAAGACGCAGGGGTCCCGGGTTCATTCCCAGGAGGGGGTACAATTTGTACTCGATTTGGTTGGTGGTAGGGCTTATTTCAAGTCCGCCTGACTAGCTACCACCATCTTGCCTACCTAAGTCTGACGCCATAACAACTTTAAAATTGTTGTGTTCCAGCTAGAGGTAAGATAGCCTTAGCCAGTGATGAGGATTGCGGGTGTAGTGCGCTTCCACCTTCGGCCTTATCGTCACTTAACATCAGGTGAGGGGAAGGCCAAGCACTAAAAAAATTCACAGATCTCGTGCCTTTCACGGCGTTTTGGTACATTAAAAATGAATTTATGAATTTTATAAAAAAATATTCATGTGTTTGAATTAGTACTTACAATACTTTGAAGTCACAGCAAAGCCATGAACATATTTTGGATCTACTTTACTGTGACTCCTGTATATGAAATTCATATAAATATATTTCATTGCTATAAACATATTTATTTTATTGAAAGGTAAGTATTATTATAACCTAAAACCCTTTCAACGCATAGTGCCAGAAACGCAAATTACCATACACGCTAATGACCATATTTCAAATTCGCAACTTACCAGACGTGACCATATTTCAAATTCGCAACTTACCAGACGTGCAAATGACCCGATACGCAAACGACCTGAAATGAATTCGCAATCGACCATGTACGCAAAGGACCTGAAATTAATCCGCAATTGACCAGGTACGCAAACGACCTGAAATTGGTCTTAAAATACAATATCTTTTGGTGCTTAGGATATTTTTTTGGTGAAAGAGCTTAGGGTATCAAATTATTTTTTGGTTTTCAAAGACCAAGTTTCTTGCAGTTAGGACTCCCGTTGAGGGCTGTAGGGAATATGCTGATCGGATCTAGTGAATAGGTCTGATAACCTCCTTTACATTCATGATAGCCTGGTACTTTTCAATAAACTGATTGCCATTGTTAGACCAAAATGGGGGCTATACTGAAGCGATCGTAAAATCATTTTCAATGTTAAAAGGTTAAGCTACAGGGCAAACCCTTAACCCGATCGTCTTTGTTTTAAGCTCAAATTGTAGCTGACTAAATTGTCCAGAGGAATTTTATTCCATTTTTTGATATCATTCTTCGTCCCCAAAATATCGAGCGCCAAAATCAAAAAATCGGAAAAAAATGAATTATTTTTTCACTATTTCGGCCAAAACTTTTTTCGTTTTTTATTTTCTTAAATAATTCCTTTTGCATCTTACATCTCTCGTGAATACGCATCCCTTTTTTAAATATCATATATTCACAACTCACCGAGATATAACGGAATCGTACTTTTTCGTGAAATCGGAGCCTATACTGGAGCGAACGAAAAGACATTTTCAAAACTACTATATGAAAATAATATGACTGTAACTTCAGAATTAAAAAAGCTGGTGAAGAATAGTTATGTTACACACTTCTAGTTTTTGATAATAATATGCTAAAATTCATAATAAAAACAGTACCTACTGTAGAACTTGCTACTATTCATTGCATTTAACTACCTACTAACAGAGCGGTGCAACAATTACTATTTATTTACACTTCATCTCAAATATTGGCCAGATTTCAATATTTTCAATATTAATTGCGAAAACCTTGAATTTAAAAAACTTTGCTTAAAATAATCTCCAGAGTATCTACAATGATAAAATGCATGTAAATTTCATTCTTTTTATTGACACATCACTCGATGTACTGGAATGCGACCACGTGTCAGATTCTAGTACGTATATACAATATTGTTATTCTGTCCGTCTGTTTGCCGTAGAAGGCGAGGCCGCGGCATCACCACCGACGACGTGTGGTGAATCGCTGGCCGTTCCATGATCTGGATTTACAAAGTTATGTTGATAGTGTTCATACGTCATAAAGTCAGAAAAATGCTTCAGGAGACAAAAAGCTTTAAAAAATTATCATCTCATCAGCATAATGTTAATAATATTTATAGTCACTGACATGAAAAAATTTTTTCTTATTAACTGGACCGGCTGTTTATATGATTTGACAGCAAAGTTCTTGTGCCTATTTGAAACGCCACTAGCGTGAGTCTAAAGAACTAATTTTGACGTGTACAATGAAAATAGTTGCCGTGATGGTCTCTCCAGACTTCAGACTTTAGTACCATGTCCCTCACGCTATGCTCACGCTACGTCCTACAGCGCCAAAATGGCGGAAATCAAATAGGCACAAGAGCAGTTTGACAGCAGCCAGTCCAGTGTAAATATATGCAGGTCAGTGTTTATAGTCCACTACATATTTTTTTTTTTTTTTTATTTATTTATCAAAAATAAAACATTACATTTGTGTTACACGCACCAAAAATCACGTAGATTTGTCCGGCGCGGGTTGATGTGAGTACATATGACAACATTAGGTAAGTACTATTATACTATTACTTAGGTAGGTACGTATAGATATTTTAGAACGGAAAAACTCATCGCTCACTAGTCTTACTATAAGCACAAACATAAACATTTATCTGTAAAAGATTATCCACTAGTAATAAAAATACGACAGAACTATATAATACTGCGTGAGTAGGAGGGAGACGGATACAATTTTATTGTGTGGTGAACGAACAGGTGTACACGGAGTGAATGTGAAGGAAGGCAGATTCGCGTCGCAGGAGCCGGCGCACGTTCGTTCTTCTATCTATAGAACAATTAAATTTAACAATCGAGGAACAATATATTGTGTAGTTCTTTCACCATATGTGTTATTTGAAGCTGTTGAAATTATTAATTTTTGTTGGGTAATCTGACGTGTATTAATTTTATGTTGGATTGGTTGTTGTAATTCTTTATTGAAAAATTGTTCTTTTAATATATTATAGTGAAATTTATATTGTATTGGTAAGACATTGCAATGTTTGAAAAGTTTGTAGTCATCGTTTTGACATAATTCTTTTATTTTTGGAGGTACAATTAATTTTAAAATTCTAATTTGTAAGACTTGAATATTATTAAGGTAAGTTTTAAATGTTCTGCCGTAACTTGTAATACCGTAATTAATAATTGAGTCAGCCAATGCATTATATAACAGAAGTAAAATTTTGTAGGGTATTCTATTTTTAATAATAATTATGTTAGCCAAGAACGCTCTTAATTTGTCACATACATTATTAACATGAGGTTGCCAATTGAAGTTGCAGTCTACAGTCAGTCCGAGGTAAGTATGCTTATCAACTGATTCTATTACAGGGCACTTGCATTGTGGTTGTTTGGCATGTAAACAGTTGTGTGTATGGGCTTTTACTCTATTGTTTGTTTCGCAGAATGTTTTAGTGTATGGAGATCGTATATGGACTAGTTTTGTTTTTGACGCATTAAGTACAAGACCGTTATCATGGCACCACTTATTTAATGAGTCAAAGTCCATTTGCAGTTTTTCAAGAGCCTTGTATACGTCTTTGTCAGCTATTATTAGGCACGTGTCATCAGCATATTGGTACGATGAGCAGGGCCTCAATTCCGCTATTTTACAACAAATTGCTATGTCGCAGACACGCCATTGATTTGCTAACGCCATTGATCTAAAAACGGTATTCTCCTATTTTGAGAAGAACGTCGTCAAGCATATCGCTGGCATGTCGTCAGCATCGCATCAGCTTGGCTTTAGACCATAAAGAAAACAATAACTACACAGAGTAGATTGTATTAAAGTGGCAACACACGGACGGATTTTCGTTTCGGAATTCCGTTCATAAGTAATGGCAGGATAATTTTGCTGATTCACAAATCCTCCCCCAGTCGGCGCACTACCACTAATATGGCGCTAGTGTAGATGTAGATCTGTCATTTTGTTGTTTTCTATGTGTTTCTATCAATTTTTGGATGTTGGAAGCAATTTTTTGTTAATATCAATTATCAATATCAATAAAAGTTATCAAGTTTATGGTGGTATTACGACTAGACCATCTTCGTAAGGGAGGATGCCTGTCTAGGATGCTCAAAATGCCAGATTTTTCAGCAAAATGCCCGTCTCTTGTAAAAAAAGGCCGCGCAGCGCGATTTTTAGTCAGCGTCATCCAATAATCTTGTAATTTTGCCTAGCTTTAGTAAAACAAATCAGCGGTGCAGTGCGATTTTCAGTCAGTTCCATCTACTACTCTTGTAATTTTGCCTGTCTATAGTAAAAAAAACATCCGCGCTTCGCAGTTTTTGTCAATTTCATTCAATAATGCTGTCATTTGCCTATTTCTTTATAAAAAAAATTGGCCGCACAGCTCAGTTTTTAGTCAATTTCATCCACTATCTACAGTTTTAATTTCTCCTTTAGAGAAAGGATATTACTATATCATTATTACCATATTACTAGAGAGTAGTCGTAAAAAAACAGCCGGGCAGCGTGATTTTTAGTCAGTTTGGTTTACTATCTCACTATTAATTTAAGTAATGTGTGTGTTTTATCCGGGTGGGCGGGCAGGCCGGGGGGCTTGCGTGATTGGAGTTGGAGGCATGTATGTAGGCTTTCAGCGAGACCCACGAAATGCATAAATGCCTTTCTCAGCTTAGCGCCGGCCGCACGCCTGTCTAAACCAAAAATGACTGTCAAATGCGGAAAATGCCTGTCAGATGGTAACCCTTGTGACTAGCTAGATGACAATATCAGGAAATTCCCCCGTTTGCAGGGTTGCCAACTTGCGCTCAGTGTAAGTGTAAAATATATTCAGTGATGTTACCAGCGCTCACTTTTAGAAATGCATCTAAATTGGTACTGTTTTAGCATCAGAAGCATTGGTACGCGGGGCCCGTAGCATTTGCTGCTCTTGCTATATACCTACGTGTTTAATCCACCACTCTAACTTCCACAACAAAGTCTTCAAGTTTGCCAAAAGATGTCTTTTGCAGTCGGACTTATAAAATAAATATCTCAAAATAAAGTAAGAAAGAAGTAAAAGCACAAAATAGATTTAAGTTGGTGAAAGGTACAATAGGTCAAATACAATAAAAATCGCCTTCTTAACTAGATCGCCGCCTTAACTTAAGGCGTCCTACTACCCACTACTAGCGCCGCCAATACATTGATTTTTATTATTCGTCAATCAAGTCAATATTTTAAAAAAGGTAAGATAAATGGTTTTTAGTGTATTTTGTTTCGATTTATTCTTTTTTATTAATATTTTTGTTTACACAAAGAATATTTCAAAAAAGACATATATATATACATATAATAAGAAACAAAAAACACCTTTTCATTGATTTTAATTTCATGTAAGTAGTTCCGCATCGATTTCCAGTGGCGCTAGTGGCCTTTCAAAACGATGTCTCTAATTCTATTCTACTCTTTGTAAAAAATCTTTTGGGCAGTTTTGGGAATATTTTTTAATCATTATTTGCATTTTTCAATTCTGTTAATCAATCTGCGAAAAATGTACAGACTTACGTCTTGGGCTGTAAAAATATAGAAAATTATTGTAACCCAAAAGGTGAACTGTGAACAAAGACAATGTAAGCTATGGATGCAATAACCTCACGAAAATTGCATGGCAATCTTCAGGGCTAATTTTGGTTTTGATAACTTCAAACAACATAGAAGTGTTTGCTTCAAACCAAAAGATTCCACGACGGAATCAATTTTTATAGGTTTGTTTCACATAATTGGATAATGGAATTTTGTAGACACCTTTTGTCCAAAGATATTAGATTGCTTTTGTCAATATAAGTGCTGTGCTTTTGTAATGCGTTCAAGTGCCCCTTTTCTTTCTGTGAAATCCTAAAAAGTGTGATAATTACTTAACCACAATCATACAATACAGTCGCTTCAACATTCTTGTTCTATTTACAGGATTACCATACACAGTCAAGCGATAAGAAAGTTGTGCCCTCAGTGTTTGCTTGGACTTGAGAAAGTGATGTGAGGCAAAGAAGACTGAGGGCCAAGCATGGTGATTTATACAGTGTTTCAGTGAATTGCTGATAAAATTGAAATTGGAACTCAAAATGCAACGGTGTCCAATGCAGAGACTGAACATAGTCAGAACTTTAATCAAGAATACCATAATTTTGTCCGGCAGAGTCTCAAAAATGTCACCTCAAAATAGCGTCTCACCACAGAATAGATATAAGTACTACCATACAGAAAGAAAACTCTCCGCCCCGCCTCACAGTCAATTACCTCACCCCACCGGCGCCCACCGCGCGAGTTCCATGTGCCGATCCGTGTGCTCATTCAATAGCTCGCACACAATTGCACATGTGTAAAAATGTCACTGTGTAGCGTCTGTGTAATAGGTAGTTGAATTGCGACGATTGTATGGAGTGCCTGGGGTGTGGTCTCACTTCCAAACTGGAATCTTATTTTGTACAAAGTAAGTGATAAAAGATGTGATTTTGTACAAAATAAGTGATATAAGATCTAAGTTTTTACAAAATAATAAGTAAATATGCACAAAATAAGCTCCCGCTGGATGCTGGAACGTGGAAAGCTATTTCGAGGTAGTGTTTTTGGGTGCTGTTTTAGTTCGTGAAGCGTTGTCTAGGATATTTTTGATCAGAGAGTCGTAACCAAGAAGTGAGACAGTCTGAGTGGTGCCTATTAGCTAAATGGTTTTATAAATTTTGTTACTAACTTAAATAAAATAAACAATTAATTTATCATTGAGATTTTATTTCCTTATAGGTACTAAAATAGCTCCTCTACAAATAGTATAGTTTTAGTAAATCTAAATGAAGTCTGCTTTCAGTAAAATTTTCCTATTGTCAATATTTAAGTTATTTTCCCTTTGTGTGGCAAAGTTTTGGTACAGTCACGAGCAATAATATGTATACACTTTAGAACTATGTCACATTCCATCAATATATCTCAGTGTGATAATGTTATACCTAGGATATGCAAAACTTAATGTGATAAAGTTCGATGGTGTGTACTCTTATTGCTCGTGACTGTACACCCTGACTAAGTTTGAAAACATGTCAGCGGAAACAGGGACGCTGGAGCAGCAAGAGGCTCTAATAGAGTTCTCAGAGCGTCACAGAGAACAAGGAGATCCAGCTGGACCAAAGAAGGACGCAGTTTGTTGAAACAGCTATGGGTGGTATGCGCCAATATTAAGGCGATTCCCTGACCGAAAGTGGCGCCCTCAGAGGTTTTTATTTAATAAGTTGTTAATAGTAAAGGATTATGATAAAACTTTTCGTGGAGTTTTTAGGGCTCATAGTCTAGTATTTTTAGAAGTTATCACTTCATTCCCTTGCAGTCATTTGTAGAAGTAGATAGCAAATGTGTCAAAAACGGCCGTTTTAGCAGTTTTGCTATCTACCTGATTCTACCAGTGACTATGAGGGAGTTTAATGATCCGTCTAAAAATACTAATCTATAGGACCTAAAAATTCCATGAGTTTTTTATTATTAAAATTGTGTATTAGACTTTCAATATTAAATAAACTCCGTGGCGCGCGCCGGCGCCACTTTCGGTCAGGAAAGCGCCTTAAATGAACATCACATCTACGCTCGTTGGGAATAAACGGAGATATAATTTCCACGATATCTTTGAGTACGGTTTTACTGAGGCGGAACATTTTTATAAACTCTGTGTCCGGTAAAACAACCATAGGTTCGATATTCCGTCTCAGTAAAGCTCGCGCTCGACAGCGTTGTAGCCTCTCGTACTCGAACCGACGCTGTTCCTCCCTGTATGCCAATTCTAAATACCTCCCATCTTAAAATGTGATGCAGCATTGTTGTTTCATATCACTTTTATCTGCAGAATGTAAGAGAAAAGGTATGGCTGCACAATTGCTTCTCAATGGCCAATTTGACGATGCCAACGCTATCGGCACAAACGTCAAATAAGAGTAGAATACACATTTATGTGGCCATGCTGGTGCTATCGCGACGCCATTGGTTAATAAAATCCCGAATTGTATCAATAGCGGCTGGGTAGCCGCTATTCAACTCTCATAACAGGAGCAGAATACCAAAAGTGACATTTTAGGCAATTGCCATGCTGACGACGTGCAATTGGACTACAATACATTTAGCGGAATCGAGGCCCAGTATTTAAATACATTGTTCATGTCGTTGACGTAAGCTAAGAAATGGAGAGGGCCAAGTACCGATCCTTGAGCTGTTCCTACAGTGACAGGTTTTACATCGCTAATGGTGTTCCCAATTTTGACATAATAAGTTCTGTTTTTTAAATAGTCAGCGCACCAATTCAGTGCGGGACCTCTAATGCCTGTATTGCTGAGCTTTTCTAATAAGCATGTGTGGTTTAGAGTGTCAAATGCCCGTGAGAAGTCTATAAAAAGAGCTAAAACATGTTTCCTGTCATGTAAGTGTGTATTAATTTCATCAGTGAACTTTGACAGCAGAGACGTAGTGCTTTTTTTAGGCTGAAATCCGTATTGACTCTCACTTATTATTTTATGCTCTCGGTAGAAAGTATGAATTTGGTCGCTAAAATATTTTTCTATTATTTTGTCTAATGATGGCAAAAGGGAAATAGGGCGATAATTATTTGTATCGTTTTGTTTACCTTTTTTATAAATGGGGCGTACACAGCTTTGCTTAAGTTCGTCTGGGTAAACTTCACATGTTACGCTAGTGTTAATTAGTTGTGCAATTGCATATGATATTTTTTTAGTAATTAGTTTAAGATCAGAAACTTTAATTCCATCATTTCCGGGTGCTTTTCTAGTATTAAGATTTCTAATAATTTTCTCGATATTTCTGGGTTCTGCTTTTTTCAAACGTAGACTAACTTCAGCCGGAGTACTGTATTCTTTTTTATCCACTAGCTTTATTGAACATGTCGGGAGAATAGCTTTTACAGCGTTCTTGAATTCTATAGCAAATTTATTAGCAATTGTACTGACACTTTGTTCCTGTATATCAAAAGCTTTTAGGATTATATCATCAATTGATTTAGTTACCCTGCCACATATTTGGTTCAGAATTCGCCACAAACAACGGGGGTTATTCATGTTTTCATTAATTTCATTGCGATAGTATTTATTTCTATTATATTCCAATATTTTATGTATTTTGTTACGTAATGTATTATATTCTAATCTTAAGCAACTGTTTGTCGTATCTTTTTTCCATTTATTATATAGGTAATCCCTTTTGTTTGCTAACTTTAACATATATTCCCTAATCCAAGGTTGTTTAAATTGTTTATTTGGATATTTATTTTTATGTTTTAATGATTTATTATATGCCGATTCAAAGTTTGATTTAATAAATTTATATACATTTTTTGGACATGCTATATCTTTCGTATTCAGCCAGTTAACGCTATTTAACTCTTGACTTAAAATTTTGCTATCGTGATAATTAGTTTTGCGCATGTTGATATCATCCTGTATGCGAGATGAATGCATTCCTTCACAGGCCACTGCTATAATACGGTGGTCCGCCAAAACGGTATCGACTGCCGCCGTGCACGGATGCATAGAGGTTAGACGTGTAAACAAATGGTCAATACATGATTTAGTTACCTTGTCAAGTCTCATTTCAATACGAGTGTAATCTGTTATACCTACTATGAATCCGAAGCCGGAGAGCATGTCGATATAATGATTTCTTATTCCAGTATTCGTTTTGAGGTCGATATTCGCGTCCCCAAGTATGATCGTATTCTTTGTTCCGTGCTTGTCTATCAATTGTGACAGTTCCAAGATAAACTCGGTTTGGTTATTAGAAGGAGGTCTGTAGAATGCACACAGTGTTACAGTGTTATTATTCGTGGTTTTAAGTGTACCAACTATTGTTTCAAAGTGCGTTGCTTTACTTGTAAAAGGGGTGAACTTGTGACAGTTTTTTACGTAAATTATTATACCTCCTCCTTTTCGTTGTTTGCGTAGCTCAGTGTGCATTCTATAGCCTGGTATGTTATACAACGTACTAGTTATACAAGAGATGTTGGCTTCTGCTACTACTATGACATCGATAGAAACATTTGAGGAGTCTATAACTAATAGGAGTTTGTTGAAATTTTTTATTAGCGACCGTATATTTATATGTATACAAAGCAAGTCAATACTTTTTGTAGCAAATGGCAAATGCTTAATAAACGAGTTAATTGTAGGGCAATCAAATATTTCGGGTGAATTGTTGTGATCGTAAATAATGTTATTAGCCATTTTAATGCAGTTAATTTATAAATAATTATTAAGGAAGGTAGGTACTTAAATTACTAATCTTACTTATGTTTAATAGCTAATGCTTCAATATCGGCTATGGAGCGTACTATAAATGGTCTGCTGTTCTGGTCTTCGGACTTCTTTACGTAAATAATTCCTGATTTGCACCATATGTATTTATAGGACTCCTTAAGCTTTTGCTGAGTATTGTATAGAAGGGTTTTTGTTCGGTGGGTTAAAGCTTCGCGTATATAAATCCGACGTGTGCCTTGTTCATTAGAAGATTGAGGCAGGATATTTTTAGCTACTATTTCCTTCTTTTTAGCTGCACAGAGCCATTGGTTACGAACCATATTGGACTTTACTTTTATTAGTATATGGCCTGAAATTATTAGTATATATATTAAATCTCTTCCGTAAAATGTTGTTGGCTTATTTTTTTTCTACAATACATTTTAGTTTTGGGACACCCTGTTTATTCTGTGCTTGAACAAAAAAACAAAATTTTGGACCCGCAGTTCTTAAAAATTCTTCCCTTAGGAAAGGAGTTATGGTGTCATCTTTTTTTTTGTATAGGATTTTTTTTTTTTCTAAAACCTATTGTGCATGGTAGCGAATGAAAGGGCTTGCTGAGCCGGTCCTAAAAATATATCACATCATTATATTTCAGCCACTAGTCTTAAATTAAACCAAAAAACATTTTCAAAACATACCAAGTTTGGGCTCCTTCAGATCCGATTTGGTTGAATTATTTCTTGTAAAATACACCTTTAGAGTTACATAATATCCTCATATCAAAGCACAAGAAAGTAATTTTGAAAATATCTAAATTTAGTATTTTTTTTCAAATTTTTGCCCAAACTTACATTCGTATGGGATTTTTGGAAATTGATTTTTGGTTTAATTTAAAACAAGTGCTGAAATGTAATTATGTGATATATTTTTAGAAACAGCTCAGACAGCCCTTTCATTCGATATCACACAAGATAGGTTTTAGAACAAACATTTTTTTAAATAAATATAAGCTTTGTAATCATGAAAAAATTAAAAAAAATACTAAATATCAATATTTTCAAAATACTAAATATCAATATTTTCAAAATTGCTTTCTAAGTTTAGATATGAGAATATTACATATCATTTGAGGTATATTTTATGAAAAATAATTCAACCATATTGTATCTGTAGGAGCCCAAACTTGGTATGTTTTGAAAATGTTTTTTGGTTTAATTTAAAACAAGTGGCTGAAATATAACGATGTGATATATTTTTAGAACCGGCTTAGCAAGCCCTTTCATTCAATACCATACACGATAGATTTTAGAACAAAAATAAATCTCATACAAAAAAAAAGATGACACAATAGCTCCCCTCCTAAGGGAAGAATTTTTAAGAACTGCGGGTCCAAAATTTTGTTTTCACCTCAAGTATACATGTACTAAACGGCTATACTGTACATCGATTTGCGTTATTCCATTGATTTTGAGCTCGTAGAACACTCACTATTAGGAAGACGATAGTCTGAGATAAAATTTAAACGTTCATTTTTCTAACAGTCTCACATTTTTCTAACGATTTGTGACGTCTCACAGATAGCCGATTTACTAGTGGCTCCGTGAGCTGTAGACCTCGCGTTAAAAAGTAACTCATATTGTAAGTTGTTTAAAATCAATAGATATCGCGATCGCCACGAAGTTTTCAAAGCACATAGTAGGGTACGTGCTGTTTGGTGTATTAAGTATTTGGTATATGCGCAACTATATGGTGCTTTTAATTTTGTATATTTTTCGAAATGGGTGATTTTTCTTTATTAAATTTCAAAAAACTGTCTCTAAAAAGTTATGTTTCTAGTTTTGATATACCGTATGCCTGCGGCGTTTCTCCAGTCTTTTTGTTCACTTGGTTAAATCAGATGTAATAATATAGAAGCTTATTAAAATAACATGAAATAAATATTCGTACATTTAAATAACGAGTTAAATGTTATTCAAGAACTTGAAAGATAATATTATGGAATAGAATAATCAAGTTTTCGGCAGAAAATACTTATAATGGTCACAAGAATGTCTCTGAAGGAGAAGAAATCTTTATTTTTTAATACGAGGATTTGAGAAATCTTGCATTTTAACTTGAGATGCTTAGAACAGTAATTACCCTTGTTCCTCGCTCGGATAACTATAGTTATCTGTACCTAAATAGTTTTTAATTCAAGCAAACTGATTATCTCCAAAGATTTCATATTCCCCGTAAAAAACTGATTTGAACTTATCGGTTCCTCGCAGATACTTAACGTACCTATATTTTCAAAAAAACAAAAAAAGTAAAAAAAATATCGAACCAGCTCACAAAATTTCATGAGAATCGGTTGCGAAATGCGACCTGTCGATGAGAACAAACGGATAGCCGGAAGGACGGAAGGATTGACATACGAAAGATTTTTTGCCCAAGCTGAAGCAGTGACGCTTTGCGCTCGCTCGATCAACAAGTGTTCAAAAATCAACATTAAAATCAAAGATGATTTTGCGGCAACAAGAGATGGCAGGAAAATAAAGGGAAAATATAGACGATTCAAAAGTACTTAATAATTATGTTTATTTGAAGCAATTTTTGACTTTGACTTTGAAGAAATCAGTAACTTAACCGCATTATATCGGGTCATTTTGAACTTACCATCCAAATTTTAAGGATGTGTCCAGTCCATTTTTATTTTACATATTTGACCATGTGTTCCTTAGAGAAATTTGTTCAGTTTCATGGACTGAACATATTCTCAAAATTTGGATGGTATGTTCAAAATGACCCTGTATATGGGTATAATACGGTTAAGTTACTGATTTCTTCATTGACTATACTTTATCTGTAGCAACATTCTCCAAATATTCAGTTAACACACGTGGTGGTTAATGCAAAGATTAGGAATTTCCGTTACTCGCCTTGTACGGTGACTCAACTATAATTGTTAGTACCACATTGAGGATGCGAGGTGCCAACAAAGACTAAGTACCATAGTTTCCGATCCTTTCAACTATATTGATGTACATTCCGTTTGATATTGAGGATGTATTGATAACAACATGCTATTTGCAAGGAAACTGCAGTTTAATATGGACCCAGATGAAGGTTTTAATTGGTATCACGAACAGTAGATGCAAAAGCAGATGCGTAATTTAAAATCGGTAAGTTTCTAAGGGCAGCAATAAGCTCTGGAATGTGGATTTTACTGCAGGCAATAAGCTTCATTATTTTCCCCAAGATTTCTATTAGAATTCGATCAAACTTATAAACCTAATTATAGCAAACCATGTGTGTTAATTTTTGTTTATCCAATTTTGTCTTGAGTTTTTCTGACTCTGGCATTGCCTTTGCTATCATTGACATTAAATGTCAAATTGTATGTACAGAAATTGTTTTATCTGCAAATCAAAGGACCTGATTTTCTGTATTTTTATGTTCTATTTTAATTATTATTTATAAAAACAATACGAAGTACCTACACCGTATCACTTTTTCAAAGGTATATTAATAGAATCCTATTTTTCTGTAACAACCGTTTCTATTTTGGGTCGAATGGAACATAGACAAATGTATAAAAAATCGGTGTGAGTATGTGTATAGGAATTTCCTACCGTCCGTCTGTCTGACACACGCTAAAGCGCCCGTGACATCTGTAATAAGACGTCTAGACGAAGTACAGACGGACACAAATATCATAGATAATAATCATACAGTTTCAAACAAACAGAGTGCTCATTCCTAATATCAAAATCAAAGTCTTGCAGTAAGATCAAAATTTGCTGTCTTTTGTCAATATGTATGTAACTAAAAACATTGACACAATTAAAAAATATCTCCTCTTTCTTGAATAAAAGTCACAATTGATGCTAAATATTTGAATTTGTTGAGCACTCCTAACGGTGGCTGTACTAACACTCTTCTATGATTGATACCAGTCTATTATCCAATAAACTTAGTAGTTTTTAGTCCAAGTACCGCCTTAACTTAAAACAATTGACTTAAACAGTTGTCGTAAAACAATTAGCCAGGCAGTCACATCACGCATCGAGGCGTCAGAATACCATTACTATGATAATGAATGGTAATGATTCTGCGATTGTTTTTATTGTTCCAATCAGTGTAAAACTACACCTTAAGTATAAAATAAACATTAGTAATATAAATAATTAAACAACAGAAACAAAATTCATTGTTTGATCTCAAAATAAGAGCCTGAAGAATCACAAAGATACGCCAAAAACGAAACAGTAGGTAAAACTTTGTTTATCTACATTGACACTACTTTTTACGAAACATCCCCGGAACTTATAAAATGTCTTTCAATGACCTGATAAAGTTTAGTGGTCCAGAACTTCTAAACAAAGGAATAAACCCACAACACAAGATATCCGTCTTTCTATAACGAGAACATTGAATCATCTACATAGATCGTTTCCAATCCGCGCTGTACGAGTTTTGTTGCTTTTCTCGCGATCGTCGCGTTGTCGTCTCGCCAACGTCTCGCCGCAAGGCCGGGTGACTCAGCATGTAGCATGTGGGGAGATGGCGAAGGGATTATTAATAATGCCCTTCATAATTTACAACATGAAATAGTTATTTGTTCAACAAGAGAGCAAAGTTATTTTTTGCTGCGAAACCGACTTTAAATCATGAAGTAGGTAGTCTAGAACTTAATCATGAGTATAGCGAGATTAGCGAGTGATTCTAATATAGACTACATTACATAGCATTGTGATGATTTAAAAGAACGAGACAAAAGATGCTCTCGTGTGAAACATACAACTTTTCACCTCTACCACCGAGAACTCAAGCAGCAAAAAGCAATTTTGCTGCAAGTTTTTGCGAACAAAAAGCCCCCTTTTCGTGTTGCAAAGGTGAAAATAAAATTACCTACTCTTGCACACTCACACACTCCAACCGTGACACCAAGCAAAGTAAGAAGTCTTTAGGAGGATAAAAGTACTCTATTCTATTTTATATTCTATCCAGCTTATAAGCTATTGCGTGTTTTTCCAAATTTCATCCAAATCCGTCTAGCCGTTTAGGAATGAAGAGGTTACAAACAAACACAAACTTTCGCATTTATAATATTAACAGGATTTAATAAAGCTTTAATTTAAATTCTAAAGAAATTAAAAGAATATTATTAGAAGCACTTGAAATAATCACAACAGAATTCGCCCAGGCGAGGCGCCTGCCCTTGACTCTCACGATTTTCACCAGAAGGTGCCATTCAATTCAACCCACTGCAGAACAATTCAAATCTATCATCCAATCGATGAATGAAAATGAGATATGATGATATCACTAAATGTTTACGCACTTACTGTCTCTCAAGTTCAAGTGCCACGCGGAGCTTTGGCACCAAGAGGACAAATAGCAATGGCGTCTGTCTAAGTGTATAGCAAACATGGTGCTGATGGTGCCATGGTATTCCGTAAAAGGCTTCTCAAGAGGTAGTATACTCGTATTGTACTGTTTGTCAACTCTTATTATGTGTAATCTTAGTGTTGGCAATACATCTATTTTTAGTGTAGTTGGCGATAAGTGCAAGTCGTCTGCTGTGGGTGTGTTTGCATGTATTTTCTAGTAGTGCATAGTGCATTTATTTCCAGGCGGGTGTTGCAAATATCTTGCAATATTTACCATTTGTTTCAAAAAAAATTCAAAATTCAAATTAATTTATTCAGTCTAGGCTGTTACAAGCACTTGTGAATGTCATAGAAGCTACGCCATCGGTTCGCAAACCCTAAGCGGGAGACCTTGTAACGAGAAGAACCGGCAAGAAACTCGTCAAGGGCTGCTTTTTTCTCCCTGTATATTTCATACAGATTCGTCAAGTTTGTGTAAGTTATTCCTAAATATTATTTTCATTTGCATCCATTATAATGGACTTCTCTCAATTCTATTAATTATCTTCAATTTCATCATTTTCATTATTGACAGCCACATGTTGTCCTTTCCCAAATTAGTTTTTTATTGTCTAAGTATTTTATAAACTATAAAAGTGGTAGCATTAACTTTTATTATGGTATTTATGACAGAAATGACTACATCAATGGTTGCCTGGAAGAAATTGCTTTTCAGCGATAAGGCCGCCAATATTGTTCCTTTTTGTATTGTCCTTGAATGTATTTATTATGGTGAACAATAAAGTGTTAATTCATTCATTCATTGAATTCATCAATGGCTTGAATAATATCATCAAGTCTAAAAATACTCGAATAACAAAACTACGGAAACTTACCGCTTTTTTAAATGTCTTCTTATGTAGAAAATTCAGTTTAACAATCAAAGATATGACATTTGAAATCAATGAAAAATTTTGTCTGATTTTTTCAAAGCTTACAGTAATAAAGTCTAATATTTATACTTGTTTTAATTATTGACATAAATGACCATCCATCAGTCGCAGTAAAATGCACAATGACCTCAGCAATTGCAACAGACAGACAGACAAAAAACCAGACACGTAAAAACTGTTCAATCAATTCAATAATAGGAGTACTTTGCGCTTTAACAAGTAAAAGCTTTTTATAGATAATGACCTAACATTTTTAAGCAACTGCTAAGGAACGTAATTAATGCTTAATTTTTAATTAAAATTCAACCCTAGCTGTACAGACTTTCATATAAAAATAATATAAAAAGTGAGATTGAATCCAACATCATTAATACAAATACAGTTATCCTATATTTTTAACGACATCGCTAACATACAATTGAGTTCACATTAAACTTAATACAGTTTAATTTTCAACTTTATTCAATTCTTTATAGGGCTGAAAACTCTACAGCAAATTTTGTTCATAATGCGTGGAATCTTGTACCCTACAATCAAGTCGTTGCTATGAATAGTACACATTACATGAAACGTTATGATTAATGTGATTTTAATTCACTTCCGACTGTAATCTATGATATTCTGCTAAAATAATAATACAGACACACAAATACACCATCTGAGTATATTACAGACTACTGTTTATAATTTATAGAACCGTCTCGTAGATGAACGTATCGTCACAGACTCACAGATTGCTTTCGGTAAAGACGGAGAAAATATGATTTAAGACATAGTTTTAATGATGCTTATACTTTGAAAAACATTCCTTTGAAAAAATAACACAAGATAGCGATGATCTGGGGGGGTATTATAAGCTCTTAAAACTTGCCTGGTTTATGAATTGCTATAGTTACATCTCTTTCTCGCTGTATAGCAAATAAAAGAGATAGATTGATAACCAGTCAGAAAACTGCCAGGAAATAAGAGGTCATAATACGGGGGCTGGTAGCAGTCTTTCCACTTTCGACCGGCGATTTTTCTACCGGTGAAATATTTTTCACATTCTGCCGGTTTTTATTCCTTACCGGCAGTTAATTCTTCTTTCAACCATAATAATAGTATAAATATAAATAAATAGGTAACTCTTACAATACAAAATGTAGTAGGAAGATCTTAACCTCACTTTCCAAGTTGCCGATTGAATGAAATGAACGTGGAATGTTTTTTTACTAAATAAATATAGTATTTTTTTTAATATTCATCGGTAGAATAATAGCCGGTTGAATGTGGAAAAGTGGAAAAGTAAAGCTTAGGTATATAGCTCAGCTACGCGCTGGTGAACAAAATGTGATGGTATTTTGATCTCCACAAAAAACTATACTTAGTCTATAAGTACTACTAATACAAGACTTGACCGTCATAAACTCAGTTCGCAAATTAAAGGCAGACTTTTAAAATTTAATTCAATTCGTTTATTTTGCATCATTATATGTACTCATAATGATGCAAAATAAACGAATTGAATTAAATTTTAATTTTAAAAGGTGACAAGAGGTACAATATTGAGTTCGTCATATTTTACCCCTAATGGGTGTGCAAAACAATAATATGAAGATGTTTAAACATTGTCAAATTAATATAATGGCAGTCAATTAATTAATATTAAGAAGGTATATAATGTCAGAAAAGTAATTAAAAATTTTTAATGTAAAAAACAAATTATACAATGTCAGAAATTAAAATGATACTTATATTATAATTATATTGTCAAAAGTTAAAACTAATGTTATAAAAAAATCGGGCTGCACGGGAGTGCCGGCAAAAGTGAAAACTTGAATATTAACGTTGTGCATTTTTGATATTTTGGAATGGTTAGGAAATAATTTTGCACGAATTACCGTCTTACGAATTTACTCTGCATTTGAATTCACGAATACAGAACAGTATTTTACGAAAATCTTATCCATAGCCTGACAGAAAATCTAGAGTTTTGACATTGAATTAAAAAATTAGCGCGTTGCTATGGTGACACAAGTGTTTACGTCTTGAAATGACGCGCCGCCATTTTCACCGCGCCTCGTAGAAAGAGAGGGGATACTTTCGCCGCCGGCTGCCTACTCTCCATCCGTCACATCCGTTTTACAAATTTTCGATCAGGGTCACGTGATTCTTACTGACACGAGTTTAGCATTTTTTCCCCATTACATAAAGCGTACAACGCCGCTAAAGAAGTTTTCACTTCAATAATGTAAAAAAAAAAAATTAATTAAGCAAATTACAAATCAACTTAAAATATAAAATTATGCTTATTATTAATGAATTGTCACAAAGAAAATCCTGTATAGAATAATAACACTTCTCAATAAGTATTTGTTTCATTATTTTTTCCAAAATTAATCATTTTTTACTGAGAGAACTAGAAAAGAAACTCGAAGAAGGTAAAATTATTTTTGCTAGCATTTCACAGACAATCGTTACTTAAAACATGACAAATATTTAATAACTCACATGGCGCTTTGTTTAAACACTATTTATTTAAATTAAACGTGTTTAAACTCCAATACAGTCAATAGCTGTGCCCCAAGTTAATCGTTTACTTAAAGTTAAACCGCGTTTATAAATAAACCACGGCTATTCCCGTGTTCCCTCGAACAGTTCAAGGGCGATGGCAACTGTTTACTTCGCACTCCTGGATGGAACATTATTATTGGAAGAGTAACCTGAGTTGCTAAGTCTTAAAATATTTAAAGTATGTACAACTATAATAGTATAAAAGCATCCTGACCAGTGGAGTGTTTCTCGGGCGCGTGACATAGTATCAAATTCGAAATATCGAAAGTCGAGAAATTATAGAGATTGCAAAATCGCTGAGAATAAGTTTTTTGATGTAAAGATGTCCAAACTTGGAATTTCATAAAAACTGAATGCACCATTTACGTTGATGAAGTTTGTTGCAACTATCACCTGAAATACTTTGAAAATAAAGTCAACAGCTTTTTCAAATAGAAATACATAGACACTACTGCATTCGTACAAAAACGGTAGTAGCATATGCACCGTGCTTTGAATACTGTCAACTAAACTCACTGACAAGTTATTTTCATACATAAAAATCTTGATATTATATTTATTATAGAACTTCAATTTCTTTTCTTTCCATCGCATCTTTCCCTAATAGTCAAAGGCAGTCGTCAAAGCTCAGTCTTTTAAAAATTGCATTTCAGGAAACCCCAATCGACTCTTCGAACAGTCGATCTCAGTCAAGTTCCCCGGAACAACAGAGATTTGTTTTCTGACCAAACAGTCCCGGGTTCGGTTGCCGGATCGCGTTACTGCGACAACACGAATCGTTACAAACTTTCCGTTTGACACGCTAATTCGAGGCTCGGAAACTTTTACTGCATTTTAACTGTCGTTAAATTTCTTAGTTCTTTTATACCTTTGTTATTATTACATTCTACAGATGCTAAAATCGTATTGTTAGCTTTACTGACTAAAGTTACATAAAAGGCTGTTTAGCATATTTCTGTTAAATAGCTTAATTATTGTCAAACAACTAGACATAAATCTTGAGTGTAATAATTTACACATTTGCATCGGGATTTTACGAATGGAATTTGTTCAAATAAACGATTAACTAAATAATATTATAATTCTTGTATATTTAGAAATGTCTGATTGTCTCACATTTAACACTAACATAGTCTAATACACAAACACAAGCCTCTATTTGCGCGTAGATGAAACGAGTTTCAAATGTAATGCTGCTTTTTGAAAATAGGTCTTTAAATTAGAAATGCATCGAAACGACACGACACCAACACAGAATTCCCACAAAAACCATATTCCCAAAATCTGCACACCATGATTCGCTCCCATCGTTAAAGCTCGTTACGCCATTTTTTGTGCAACTTGACACGACGGCTTTTTTAAACATAAATAAACAAGAAAAAAGGGAAGCTATAAATTCGCAGGCCCAAAAATAATATGGGACCGAAGAAACGCCTGGGAGTGACACTAATTGAGACGTTAATAAAATAATCTTTAATTTATCGCTGATATAAAAACATTCGTCAACGGAATCGCTTTAATTCGTGAGATTGAGTTTTATTCGTAAGGCTTGTATAAGATGGCATACTTATATAATACTAATACTTTTTAAGTTTTTTCAAACATAAATATGTATAAGTGTAATACAAATCGAGCATTATATTCAAATCAGTATTGCTTCCTCATAAATGTCGAAGTTTAGAATTAAGACTGCATGTAAAGTAATATGCCCCATATTTATACATTTAAGTATAAGTTTCTAAGCACTAGGTTTTCTGTGTAGAAAATATTATGCAGCAATATAAAGCCATGTTATCCAATGTTTATAATATTATTCTCTTCATGCATTTTCCATTGTCAAGACATAATATCTTTTATTTTTTTATTGCTACTTGTTATTCTTTCTCTTTATCGGCAATGGTATTAACGATTAAAGTCTGCTAGTAAACAATCTGTCGGGACTTCAACGTGTGCAATAATCTCACAGCGGGCGGCGCAGGCGCATAGCTGCAGATCCTTGCGTCTGCACGGATTTTTCTCACGACCATGTGTTTCTTTATGGGTTGAATAGTAAAAAGATACCATAGATAAATTATTACTTCTTGTCAGTTCTTCTTGTCAGCTAAAAAAGTCTGGAACGGGTGGTAGGAATATATAGACGATTCAAAAGTACTTAATAATTAAGTTTATTTGAATAAAGCTTATTTGACTTTGACTTTATGACGTCGGTTGCTGCTATCAACTTTTCTCTGGATTTTGGTTATTTCTAAAAATGTCTATGAAATTGCCTTAGTTCAAAAGAGTCAATTTGCAAATTTTTATGTTGTTGTATACACTTAAAATATGTTTTGTGTATTTTATTTAAAACAGAAAACACAAGAATATGTATAGTTGATCATATTTGTTTTATTTTTTTCTTGATACCGTATGTATAATTTAAAATATGATACATACTATACTAATAACAGCGCTCTGCTTTAACACACTGACACAAAGAATCAGTTAGATCTCAAACAAGAATTAGTCAGTAGAGCCTAATTGGGATCAAGTGGATCACAAATAGCTACAAATGAAAAACCAACTAATAAATCCAGGCAGATGCATCCAACGGCATAGGACGACAAATTGCAACGTCTCGCAACAAAACTGAAGCAAAACGAGCCACGATCGACATCTGGGCACCTGCTCCCGAAATACATGCAGATATTAAATATTCCTAGAATAGCAGCAGACTGTAAAATGAATATGGAAACACCATGTGCCTTCAAAAACCTTAACGTACAAAGTTAGTTCGATGAAAAACGGAAGGAAATGCAGACGAATTTGAAACTTAAAACTTGCAGCTTAAAGCTGTGAAGAGTTTTGGGGATACGAGGCTGTTTATGTTTGTTGTGATGGTAAGTAAATAATTTGTCATTCGTTGGACAGTGTCGACATCGCGTCTCGCCCTTCTGCAAATGTTCATTTTGGGAGGTAAGACCAATTTAGGTTTCAAGGGAAAAACTCGTAAGATCACTTACAGGCCTTTGATCTGATAATTTGCAATCTCTTTAACGTTCTTTGACAACATCCATTTAATTTCAGATGTTTTGAACACTAAACATCATTTGCAAAGAAAAAGGCGTTTAATGAACATTTTCAATTAAGTTAGTTATTACTGAACTAAGGGCAGATATTTCAATTTTATTCGTTTGATAACATGCGAGTATTATACTTGCTGCCAAATTGAGTTGTTTGTCATAATATATGTTTGTTTGTCTTTTCTGAATTACTTTTATTTTATTCGGGTACTAGTTGTACTGACTGATATCTGTTTTTCTGAGGATTGAAAAATCAGCCCTAAATATCATGTACTTTAATACTGCTGTATGTGTAAATAAAATACTATTGGATAAGTACTGTAAAAAATGTGACTAAAAAATTGATTCACCAGAAAAATTGTAGCTCAGAATAGTAAATACCATTAAAATAACTAGTAAGCTTAACATTATAACTAATTAAGTCGTGTGCGGAAACTTAGACTTTAATTTATTTGACAGCCAAAAAGAAGTCTAGGCTAGCTATCCATCTAGAAGACATAGTAGGTAAACAGTTTCCCTAAGATAGCACAAATAGACCGTGGGCAATGAACCGCGGCGTTATGGCAGCTCGGCAAATATTTACTAGGGCCAGCTGCGTCTACGCACCGCGCGAATACATCAATGACAACTCTACTAGTGAAACAGCTAATGCGGAAAGTTCTTCAGCCAAGATGAAGATCAATGGATGCTTATTTGTTTCTTAGTAAACATTTTTACATCCGCGTCAGTATTGCAAATTCAAATGTTTCATCTTTGATCTTTCTCTTTAAGTCTCTGGTTGATAATGTAAATACTTATAAACTAGATAAAGGAAATCATTGAACAAAATAATAATTTTGACACCCTTTTTACCTGGAACGAAATAATTTTGTTATGACGTGACATTGTGTTAGTGTAGATCTAATATAATAGAATTCTACTCCAATTAATATCTACTATGGATTGATTTATTTTTTCATAAGTTATGATAAATATCTGATGCAGAATCTAAAATTTATGATAACTATAACGAAAGACTGATGTCATATTTACTATTTATGAGAGGTCATTGCGATCTTCGAGATAAAAAAGATTCTGATCATTTTCTGTGCAGAATCATGTCAAACGGGGAAGATTAACGGCTCGCTGCTTTTAGCTGCTGCCCCTAATTAATGACAAAACGTCATATTTATCAGCTGATGATGGGTCGCAATGAGGTTTATGACGCACTGAACTATATAAAAAAACTTGCACAGGCAGTTAACACAATTTTTAATAAAGAACTTTGATTCGCAAATTAATTGCCAGAAATTAATCAATGCTATAATATTCACATTGTAATAATTGTTATAAAGCTTGATCTCAGCACCGGTCAAGTGACTGCTGACTAACTAATTAATGCATTGTCAAAAGTAAGTCTTAAATTGAAATTAATTAAGTTCAATCGATAGTATAATAATCTGCAGCCTATCGTGAACATTGAAGATTAATTAGGTAACCTTTCGGCTTCTTCAATTATTCAAATACTTTCAAAATTAAATTGTTTAAAAATGCTAAGCTTTTGTAGGTTCTCAAACTTCTGTTTTTAAAAGAAAAGTCTGAAAATAATAAAGACAAAAATTATGTTAACAATAAGTTGGATATGTTTGATAAAGTTTCAATTAGGAAATGTTATGAATATTTTACTGATGAAGCAAACAAGCTCGTTTACAGCACGTATTATTCACTAACGACGCATTCAATCCCAATATGAAATGATGCGGACCTTTAATACATCAGCCAATATGCAATTCCCTTTCTTATGCTGAAGTGAATAAAGCTCACAATCCTATAAAAGAAAACGGCGTTATAAGAGAAAACAACGCCAATTTATGGAGTTGGCGTGTGCATTCGATATTTTACGTGGAGTCTGACAAATTTTGCAAGTTACGCCGCCTGCGGTGTTTCTTATATCGAAAGGATTTCTCATTTAGAAGTAATCGTATATTTAATGAGAAGTCATGAAATCCATTTGTATTTTAGTAATTGATAAATCGGAATATAGCCCTTACTTACATCTAAGAGAACATCTCCTATGAACTTTTTTTTTTTTCATGATATCAGATTTATGGTAAGTCAAAGATTTTTAAATATTGGAAAGCACATGTGATGCTCTTCTAGATCACAGCAAAAGTAAAGTTTCAACAAACATCAATTAATCCATCATAATAATTATACCTAATTATGTACAGTAAACATCAGTAAAACTTTTTTTATGGACACAGGTGCAGTGCCAGAATTTACTTATGAAAAGCAACTGATGCGAAACTGCGTCTACGAAAACATGCTTCACATATTATATAGCATGTTTACTATAATTACATTACCCTTAGTACTGTGATTAATTATATGCACTTAATTAATACCTCTTAATAAGAAAAATGCAAAACTAAAACTGCAAATATTTTTTTAAACTCAAAAGCAAAGACTCAAATTCTGCCCCACGGCCAGCATATTCCGATCTATTTTCTTCGGTTATAAAATGTTTATTGTATAACAGTAATGGAGCGGCGAAAAACTATTTATTTACATTCGACCAATAAAATGTTTACGACAGTTTGAGTATCATCTCCACTTCGGAACTACATTTCGTGACTTTTAACTATCGCAGCTAAAACTGTTTGTTTTCTGTTTAGTGGCCGCTTCATAGTAACTGTATCAGTTATTTCCATAGAATTAAAATCGTCAACCTAAAATGCAAACAATGAAAATCCCATCAGCTAGGTGATTGCGTAAAGTAAATCGTATTCACTTGACTGTTCATATTGTATCATAATATAATGTCATCCCATACAAATTTTAATCGATGGAATACGATATGACACGATTAACTTACGCAATCACACCCTGGTTTTGAATGAGGGCTTTTCAAACTGACAAAAAGGTGTAGACTTGATAGATGGCGTTGATAAAAATGTATGTTTCAATGCATTTTCTTTTACTAAGCTTCGAAGTGTACTTAGGTAAGCAGGCAGATATCCCTAAAATATTTATTTTTGGGCAGATGTCAGCCAGCGAGCGCTTACTTTCTTTGCTCTTTGGGTACAGGCCGTATATTTTTAAAAGCCAATTTTGACACTTCCCTTTCCATCAACGGCATCTAGTGAAGCAAATAGATACTATTTTTTTAATGTCACTTTGAAAAGCCCTCATTCACTGGCGAGTGAAGTTATGATTTTTGACATAATTTTAAAAACTTATATGAAATTGACACCTGCGTACAAGTAGAGCCAACCTCAGCTGATATGGCAAAGGGAGAAGAGGAAGATGAAGAAGATTGCAAACCCATGATAACAATTGTATGCATTTTAGTCAACTAAAAAACACATCCTTACTCAGAGTTTGACCAGTCTAATTAAAATTTAATGCAGTGCTTTTGACATAAAATAAGTCTTTTTTTAAAGACAATTTCAGGCCCTTTAACCTATTACCGTTATTTTTAAGTCTATGGTTTCCTATCTTTCATATGCATGAGACTATGCTGGGTTTCGGGCTTGGACAATCTCTTATTGGTTTCCCAAGAAATTTTCAACTGCGGTAGGGTAAAAACTGTTGAGAGACATTGATCGTTAAATTTTTATTGACTTTCCTGATTTTACGATTTTCAAATACGTTAATTAGCGTTTACTTTTGGCTTCTGACGAAATAAATGGAATTTTGGAATGCTTCAAAATTGCTAGTGGCGTAATATTTACTGTCTTTGAAGATTAGATAAAATAGGGTGAGTTAATTAATATGTATTTTGTTTACAGATAAGTGTCTTTTGGCTTTTTTATCTAGACTTTAATCAACTAGCAGCCACCCGCAGTTTCACCAGCGTGATTCTCGTTCCAGTAGGAATATCGGGATAAAAAGTATTCTATGTTTTAATCTAGGCTATCTACTATCTGAGCGCCAAATTTTAACTAAATTCGTTCAGTAGTTTTTGCGTGATTGAGGAACAAATATCCGAACCCACAAACTTTCATATATTTTACAATATTAGTAGGAAGTAGGATAGTAGGATGCATAAGTATTCCATTGGTTGCAAGTTCGTTAATACGCATTATAGAGGTCCTAGGGAGCTTAGCAGCTCCCTAGGACCTCTATAACATAACAACATCTATAACAGCCGTTTTACTGATATAGCTATCAGTAAAACGGCTGTTGGTCGAAACAGGAATGTATTCGCCGGCATTCAAACATAAAATGTAGGAAATTGTAACTTTTCTTATTGAACAGAGCAAAAAGCAAAACTTGAGGAACAAAAGAGCGAAGCAGGACACACGCTGTCATATACGTAGAGAGCAAACGGAGCTCGTCACAGGTTTGCCGTTAAGTGGCCAGTGCCACAAAGTAAGTAGCGGCGGGTTTCGTGCCAGTGCTGCCGCTACTAGCATTAGCATTCTAAAAATCAATTTATTTTTTACAATTACATAGGTATTAATTAAACGTAACTTATTTTTTGGAGTATAGTTCGTCTATACATAACAAAGGATGTTAAATGCTTTGGATTTATAGAGTGCTTCGTTCTATACGTTCATGTTAACTATACATTGCAAAACAATAACATCATCCACGTAAGTTTCGCACATTTCGAAAATGAATACTTTCTTACACGAGAGTTGGCATAGCGTTGAAACGTGATAGGCGAAAGCATAAGCTTTGCGAGTTGAATGCAAATCAAGCAGAGATTCCCAAGACAACGGCGATCACGACAGCCTCACACGACTTAGGGCTGCTGCATACGATACTCATTTCATTCTATCAGGTAAGGGTAACAGAAGTTAGGGTATAAGAAGTATTCAAAAATTCAAATTCTTTTCTATTCAAAAATTCAAAAAATCTTTATTCAAGTCTCGTTGTATGGTCTGTCATTCAAGTAAACTTAGAAGTTAAAGTCCTTTTGAATTGTCTATATTTTCGTACCACCTGCGCCCGTTCGCGAATTTTTTTAGCTGAATAAAGAACTCATTAATATTTAGGGTAGGATCTTTTCATTTTGGTCACTTCAACATCAGTTACTATGTCACCAGTGGTTTCAGTTGTGGAAAACATTAGTGATGCAAAACTTTTAACTACTCGTATTTCGTTGGTCATATCCTTGTTTCTAACCTTTTACTTCTTGGGAATTCTCATACACTTATTTTATAATGACAGCCTTCTTGATCTAGCAATAACAGTTAGTGACCCTACAAATACTACATTCGCAAGATTAACCTAACTAGAATCAAATTCCTATGTGATGACCATAAGCATTTTCAACATAGCATTATTAACTCTCTTCTTGCATCCATTGCGCACAAGGCATCAATTTAGTTACGACACTTAGGACTAAATAAAAGTTTCTTAAATTGATTTTAAATCTTAATGAGTTAGTGTGTTGTAAAATTTGCAACCAAATTATACTTTGTAGACAAACATTACCTACTTACTAAAAATGTGGATGACGATTTTTTTTTCAAATCTTTGAAATTAAGACTATTGATATTATTGATCTAGAAAGAGTCTGTTAAAGGCCTAAAGCGTAACTTTTCCCTTGTATTGGCGATGCGCGCGGCGTTGCTCGGAGGATGCGGCGTGCGCGTAGGCGCAAAGGCACCGACTTCCGACCGCATTCGTATGCACCGCCCGCCCTGATTCTGACGTGGGATAAAAATGTATTGTATTGATCGCGGCTTTACAATTTTCAAGGGAAAAATGTGTTTTGTAGTAAAATAAAATGAGTAATGATAACATGGTAGCTCCAGTTTATAAGATCGTTCACATGATTGGTGGCCGTAACAATATTAATCTTGAGATCTTTGCAAACACCAGTTGCAAACACCATTGAGACGATATACATTATGTACAATAATGCCTTTAGAATGTTATTGAGATTGCCTAAATTCTGTAGTGCATCAGGCATGTTTGCCGATGCAAGGCTTGATGATTTCTATGCAATAATGCGCAAAAAATCTGCATCACTTTTGAACCGTCTAAGGCGGAGCCCTAACGCTGTGCTGAGCCTAATTGTTGACAGCCCGGAATTGGCAGTACTGGGGAGGTTAATTAAACTTCATGTGCTGGATACTAACATAGCTGTAAGAAAATACTAACAGTAACATAACATAATATAATACTATTTCAATGTCACAAACAAGTTAGGTATATGGACAAACTATTAGTCTGAAATAAATGTTTTTTTTTTATTATGATGATGGTAAATGACACAAAAAAATCTGTTAGTCGAGGATAAAATAAAAAAAACTGATAATAAACACAGAAAGAGTCAAATGCTATCATACTAAAAAAACTACAACAATCATGCAAAAGATGTAAGATAGAACAGCATCATTATCAGCATATCTACGTTTATCTCGAATAAAACAAACTATCTTCGTATCGGTGCATTGAGATTGGGTCTGTTTGACTAGGATGTTTGTTGCAAATGACAGATGATCTGGAATACCCTCTAAGTAAATATCGATAACTTTTTCTAAAAAAAAGATAAGACATAAAATGCCATTTACATAAAGATTTGAAGAGCCACTTAAGATAAAATGTAGAAATAGTTGTTAAAAAACTTTTTATTTACTTTCATATCACTGCATAAAGTTATATTAACTCGGCCAAGTCTGCAAAATGAAAATTAAACTAAATACCAACATTGATTAAGTACGTGCTCCTCAGCTTGAATAATTTATATTAGATTGCAACTTAAAAATTAAAGTTGCAGATCCAACATTAATATAAGATCGTGTTACAAAAACTCTAAACGCATGAGTTATAAATTTTAATCGTGCGCATCCTCTTAATCTAATAAAACGTAACATTAAGCGAATTAAGGTACCAGAAGCAGTAAGGACGTCGAATTTAATAACACGCGACAACCAAACAAAGCTGACCCTTGGGTTGAAGCTGTTTTAGAGAATGAAACAGATTTGTAGAGAAAGGGAAGAGGTCACAACAATGTGGACGGTTATGATTGTCTACTGCAGGCATCCGGCCGGTAATGAGAACCAAATGAGAGGGTTGATGCACCAATCGATTTGTCTCCGTGAAGTTATAATGTTTTCCGTTTGAATTTTATTTCTAATTTTGATTCGTTAATTTGGAGCCTGTTTACACTCTTTCCATCGATCTTACCATCAGATTTTTAAGGCCATAATACTAAGCACTTAATACTTAAAAATAATTAAAACTAATAAATTGAATATCGGGTATAATTAAATAACGATTGCACGCTCTCAATATTTATAATGTTTTAGTTTTCTATCTGTAGTTGTTGAAAAACATCTCTACAATCAAAATATATATTCAGACATCAATAAGCAATTTAAATATTTCAACTATGGCGCCAGCCGATAGTAAATGATAGATGATCGAAGGAAACCATTTCCGACAGCCAAAAATATCAGCAAATCGGTTTTCGGAACGCGATTCGTATTCAGCGTCCGACACTCGATTAAAATTTCAAATCATTCGCATGGCATCCATAAGAAGTTTTATTTATTCTTATGTCGCATCTCAGATTTTCGTTAATGTCGATGTTTTTGGAATACCAAACGCCTTGTTTTGAACTAAAACGTCTATATAAATTCTGGGGGTGTAGTTTTTCGCTCATTGTTCGTAGCATCTTAAGATCTTAAATAAAAAAATGTTGCTGGATTTGATTTTATGTGTTTTATTATTATTATATCTTTATCAATAGGCACCTAAAGATTTATTCTGTGATTTTACTCGGTATTTAGAGGTGCTGGTGATGCAAGAATTTTTGATTAGTTAGGTGTAGAAAGGTATACTAATTTATTGAAAAAGTGGGAAATAACTATCTACTAACAATATTAGGTATTCCAAAATGTAGTGCTTTTGCCAACTAAATGTTTCTCAAAGGGCTGTATGTGTTGACAAAATGATTTGACATGAAGCCAAATGTATAGTGTATTTCATTGACGCCATCTTGTACTGACTAGGGAGCCCCTAAATGACGATTAGGCAAGACGCCAGTCGTATTACATTTCAACAAAAGTTCAGTCATTTGGACGTTAACAATGTTTATACAGGGTGAAAATGAAAAGAGTCGACAAATTTTGTGGAGTGGCTAAGCAAACTGAATAACTTCGTCTTTGGGACCAACTAGGTAATAATTATATAAATAAAATTAATCAGACCAAAAAAATAATCAGCTGTTCCATACATTTTGGTCGAGCAGATATTGACGTTTTCTATGGAATAGCTGATTATTTTTTGCTCTGATTAAGTTGGTTAGACAAAGTTATTCAGTTTGACGGTCTAAACCGCACCACTGTCGACTGTTCAAAAAAATCTTGTAGAAGTAGCTGTAAACGTAGAGTGTAAGTAGGTAGAGTTTTATTGCAGACATCAAGCCTACTTTTATACAAGTAGGCTTGATGGCCAACCTAACTGGTAAGCAAAAGAGGGGTAGGTACTTACCCATCTAGTTGTTTTAAGTCGTTCCGTTTTGAGAATATATTTGCTAGATTTTCAAACAAATGATTATATTGAACTCACCTAAAACAACATCCCTGGCTGTAGAAACGCATGCCGTTGTCAATAGCAGGAGAATGACAGCGATTGGCATTTCGCGCCAAAACGCAATAGCAGTCGGCGCCATCTTGCACCCAGACCTCAACTTCTTTTATTAGGATCCATTAGTTTCTGAAACAAAATAAAAAAAATCTAAATACTTGTTGTAACATACAACAGTTGCTACGACATAGCAAAATAATTTCAAATGTGTGCTTTCATAGATTAATGGAATGGAAAACTAATAATCTATAAAAAAAAACTTTGTAAGTGCTTAGTTAGATAAGTACCCCTAACCTAAGTAACCACTTACAAAGTTATCTTTCCTAGTTAAAACAATTCTCTGTATTGATTTCATTTAAATTAAAAACGATAACTTTGTAAGTGGTTAGTTAGAAGATAAGATACCCCTAGCCTAACTAACCACTTACAAATCTTAAAAAGATTTCTTATTTTAATAAAATAACTAATGAATATACAAGTAACATTCAACACGGCTGTTACAAAGCTTTCAAAATAAGACTCATAAAATGAATGTAAACGTCAAATCGTAAGATTTTGTATCGCCAAATTCCTACCTGAGTAAACCGAACATCTGTACAAAATCTATTTAGAGAACTACTTACTGACATAGTCAATAAAATTTGAAATGCAACGCTGTGAGCTCGTAATTTCTGGCATACAGGGTGCGTGAACACCCATAAACGTCAGAGCATACCCTTCAACGCCGCCCGGTTAGATTTACAGGACGTTTCACAATATTCTGTAAATGCCATCTGTACCGCTAGAGAGTGGAACTCCTTGCATGAGTCTGTGTTTCATGATAGTACAATCTGGGGGCCTTCAAATAGGTTACAGATGCCGGCATATAAGTTGGCAAGAGAAAGATGAGACAAAAGATGCGCCAAGTTTAGTGTTTGTGGCTACTGCGCATCTTTTGTCTCGTTTTTATGTTGCCAAGTTACGTGCCGGGCAGTATACTTCTATGCAAGCGCGTTTCATCGTAAATCGCATCATCGTTTACCACCAGGCGTGATAGTAAAAAAAAACTTTACTAATGGAGATGGAGATTCATACATCACCATTTTGTAGTTATTTTAAATAACTTAAGAGAGTATTTTACCAATGAAACTAAACATTTTTGCCTGAAAAACATGGGTCGAAAAACGACAAAAAATGTTGCTTCACCCATACCTTAGAATAACAACACCTAGAACGATAATTCCCTATAAAGCGCACTGTCAAAAGTGAGGCAACTAAAACAGCCATAATGATTTTTATTGTCCATTTAATAATGTTTATGTAATCATAATCATACCTAATAAGTACAAAAAAGTTTCAATTTTCCTACATTTCGGAGATTAGCTACTATTTATTGGATTTTAGTTACGATTATGTAACGTGTGAAGGATATAAATCTAAAAACTAAGCCATTTGGGCTCAGTATTAGTTGCCTCACTTTGCATACGAGGACAAGGCTTCTAGGTGTTATTATTCTAAGACCCATACTAACTGACAGCTAAAGCATTGTATTAGTATGGGAAAGTAAAAAAAACCGGCCAAGTGCGTGTCGGGCCACGCGCCATAGGGTTCCGTAGTTACCTTATACCATACCATATTTAATACCACCTATAATTTTTCGTCTGTAAAAATATCTTTGTTTTTCACAGTGTTGGTATGAATGACAAAGTTATATTTGCGATTTTGGAAAATGTGCTATATCTCAAAAACTAATTACTATATCTCGTTCAAACCAATTTTGGTTGAAACTGTTTATTAAGATCTACAGCATATATTTTTTTTAGATTTTTCACTCTCTTATTTCAAAAGTTAAAGGGGGAGGACACACATTTTACCACTTTGGCGGTGAATATCTTTCAAACGGTTGACTTTGAGAAAAAGTTGTCTTAGAAACCTCAATGTCATTTTTTAAGACCTATCTATAGACACCCAACACGTGTTGGTTTGAAGAAAAAAAATTTTTCAGTTTCAGTTCCATGTATGGGGAGCCCCCCCTTAATCTTTGATTTTTCTTATTTTTGTATTAAATCCGTTAAGCGGTTAACAGAATACATCTACTTACCAAGTTTCAACTGTGTAGTCTTAATACTTTCGGAATAAAGTGGCTGTGACATACGGACAGACAGACAGACAGACAGACAGACAGACAGACAGACAGACAGACATGACGAATCTATAAGGGTTCCGTTTTTGCCATTTAGGCTACGGAACCCTAAAAAGACGTATTTCGACCCATGTTTCTTTGGCAAATATGTTTAATTTCATTGGTAGAACAAAGTATAAGGTCCGAAAAGATTTGCAGTGCTTTAATCACGTGAATAAAACTTCAAAACGTTTTTAAATTGATGAAGAGATAAAAAAAACTTGAATATAATAGTAAAAAACAAAAAACCGACTTCAAAAAACCTACCTCTAAAAAGCAAGAAATAATATTCGTAATAATAAAAACACGTCTATTGAAGTCGGGTGGGGCTGGAGTACAAATTCCTTTTTTTTATTCTAAAAGCCCCACCCGACTTCAATAGACGTGTTTTTATTATTACGAATATTATTTCTTGCTTTTTAGAGGTAGGCTTTTTGAAGTCGGTTTTTTGTTTTTTTATTTTATTTTTTTATTTTTAGTTTAGGGACCTTTTGTATTAGGTAGTGTAGGTATATTATTTAGGTAGAAAAATCGGCTCAGCCAAACGTGAGTAAATCGCGGAAACATACGTACATGCGGGTCAAACTGAGAACCTCCTTTTTTTAAGTCGGTTAAAGAACTACACTTAAGAAGAGAAGATCCCTTTTCCAACAAAAAAATAATTATCTTATTAAGTTCATAAACAAAGAAGTTATACGACTGATCATCGAGGTAGTTCACACAAAATCATACTATTTTCGTACCTTTTTCAAGATTACTTGAAAAGTAGTGAACCGATTTCAAAATTTAAAAAAATGGGACCAACTTGAATTTTCCTAATGTAATAACGTTTGAATCATTTCAATCGGTTCAGCCGTCTTCGAGTAATCGGTGTACATACAAAAAAAAACGGGTCGAATTGAGTACCTCCCTCCTTTTGAAGTCGGTAAAAATATAAGTATTCTAATTATTACCCAAAGCCGATACAAATACAACAAAATTTCGCGCTTTCTGAAAATTACTTACGCCCTAATAAAGATTAATAGAAGATAGTTATTACAGTGTTTTGTCTTTAGACTAAGGATCCGCTACTCCATAGCTTTGTCCCATAGCTTGACAGAGAATAACTATTCTGTAACTAATACATCTGGGGTAAGAATTTAAAAAATCTAATGCATATTAGGTAGTTAAAGTCAAAACAATAATTATCTAGAAAACTTAAAAATTAAACGCTTTTGAATCGTCCTTTAAAAAATTCCTACCAAGAGAATTGGGGATTTCTGATTCTAAATTTTCTTTAATTTTTTTTAACTAATTGAAATAAAATAAGTATGGATTTTTTTAAACTTTAATCGAGGCACTTTTACTTCTTTCGAGATTTTTATTTATTTCCAAGTAATTTTGTGCAAGTGCACATAAAAATAAATTTCAACCAGTACGCTCGGTCGTTGGCACCGCGTAAAATTAAACGGAGAATAAACATTCATATAAAATAACTCAGGTTTGATTCGACGTGCGCCCGCGCAGGGGCGGGATTAAAAATAATAATGTGTTTACGGTGATAACAATAATTTGATTTACTAAAAACGGAGCAAAAGACAACAAATTCATTGACAATATTCGGTGTTATACTGCCCGGCACGTAACTTGGCAAGATAAAAACGAGACAAAAGATGCGCAGTAGCTACAAACACTAAAATCGGCGCATATTTTGTCTCATCTTTCTCTTGCCAACTTATATGCCGGCATCTGTAAGAGGGCCTTAAAAAACTGTTTCATTGTAACATACTTAAATGAATTATAGAGTTGGGATAAAGATGAATTATCTACAGAACCATAGAGGCTTACCACGAACCATACTATGTGAGGTAAAAGCCGCGTACTCTTTTTTTTATGGTGACTCTGCATAGCGTAATTTTTATTTTTAAGTCAAAAATTTTGTCAACTTAGTAAAAAGTATTAAAAAGCATAATAAGCGCGATTAAAAATGTATAAAAATGCGTCAGAAAATAATTATTCGTTTCTAAAACTAATTCTCTAACATGAAAAAATATTTTTAAAACGTTTGTCCCTGCCCTGCGCTGCCCGCATCCAATAGTCTCCCGTCCCCTTCACCAGTACCCTTAGGACAGACAGCTATAAAAAAAAAACATTTGATAGAGTAATTTTGTATGGGAAATTTGTACATCGCCGAAAGGCAAAATGACATTTTCCATAAACAATTACTCTATCGAGCACTTTTACGCGAATTTTTTTCCTCGAAAGCTGTCTGTGCTAAGGGTACAGACCGCCCCGCTGCATCTTTTCGGGGACCTACATGCCGAATATTTCCGATTTCCTGAAAAGCGTCACTATTCCAAAAGTTTTCCGCTCTATGTGCCATCGGTTCTCCTCGCATATATACGTACTGGATGTCGTTTGATAGTTCTTCTTCGGATCTCGTCATTTTTTATTCATTCACCCAGGGAAGCACCAAGAACGGCTCACTGGCTAGGAACTCACGAAGGCATCATTTTGGTGGCATGGCATCACTATCATTTTGGTGGCATCTCTATCATTTAGGTGGCAACCCTACCGCAACACGTGCCCACCGCTCGTATATCATACCGGTGAGGGGTGGCTCGGTCGGCACCTTCCAAAATGGATACACTTTTTATTTTATTGTTCGCTATAAATACCCCTTTCAACGCGCATGTGCACTACTCGATTACTGTAGGGTTGAAACTTGAGGTACACCTATTTCTATTAATAAAATCTTAATTGATTTTTTATTTTAATTTTCAAATAAAACTTTTTTACGGCTCCGTTAATCGTAAACTTATTTTATTCTCATTGGTAACTTTAAGTCTGTTTTTTTAAGTTTTCACTCTGAAAAGATATTTTTTTAGCTTTGTTTTGGCTTCAAAATAATAACCAAATCAAATAAATACTGACTTTGATAGTGTAGTAGGTGGATTTTAATGGGGAATGCCCGATAAAAATCAAATCGGCTGAATATTTTTTATAGGTAGGAATAAGCTCCCTTAGTAATAGAAAAAAGTTTCAGAATTTTCGGTTGCGTAAAAAAATTAAAAAAAATGAAAGTTTCTTCGACTTCACAAATGTACGAAAGTAACAGCAGAATGGAATTTATACCTTTGCCACCACCTGCCACAACCACAACTTGACCACAACACGGTATTAAAAAAAAGAAATGTCAAAACTTTTTAATACTTGTTGTGGTTGTGGCAGGTGGTGGCAAAGGTATAATCTCCATTTTGCTGTTACTTTCGTATATTTGTGAAGTCGAAGAGACTTTAATTATTTAAAAAAAATTTACGCAACCAAAAATTCTGAAACTTTTTTCTTTTACTAAGAGAGCTTATTCCTACCTATAAAAAAATATTCAGCTAATTTGATTTTTTTCGGACATTCCCCATTAATTGTGGATTGTGGATTGTGGATTGTGGTGTAAGACAGGGGGGACTGACCTCGCCAAGACTTTTTAACTTGTACATCAACCAGCTCATCGAGGGGCTCAGCAGTACCATGGTCGGATGTCACATTAATAACGTGTGTATCAATAACCTGAGCTACGCAGATGACATGGTTCTGCTGAGTCCGTCGGTGAATGGGCTGAGAAAATTGCTCAATGTTTGTGAGTCCTATGCTGAGGACCATGGTCTAAGGTATAATGAAGGAAAAAGTGAGTTTATGGTAATTAGAGGCAATAACAAAAAACCTGACTTCATACCACCAGTCTATTTAAATAAAGTTCCTTTGACCACAGTCTCACAGTTCAAATACCTCGGCCATATCATTAATGAAACCTTGTCTGATGATGAAGATATTGAAAGAGAGAGAAGGGCACTGTCGGTACGGGCTAATATGTTGGTTCATAGGTTCGGTGGGTGCACAGTTGAGGTGAAGCTTATGCTCTTCAGAGCCTTTTGTCAAAATTTCTACACTTGCTCACTGTGGACTAACTATTCTCAGCGGGCCTACAGTGCTCTCAGGGTACAGTACAATAATGCCTTACGAATGTTATTGAGATTGCCTAAATTCTGTAGTGCATCAGGCATGTTTGCCGATGCAAGGCTTGATGATTTCTATGCAATAATGCGTAAAAAATCTGCATCACTTTTGAACCGTCTAAGGCGGAGCCCTAACGCTGTGTTGAGGCTAATTGTTGACAGCCCGGAATTGGCAGTACTGGGGAGGTTAATTAAACTTCATGTGCTGGATACTAACATAGCTGTAAGAAAATACTAACAGTAACATAACATAATATCATATAATACTATTTCAATGTCACTAACAAGTTAGGTATATGGACAAACTATTAGTCTGAAATAAATGAATTTTATTTTATTTTTATTTTATTTATTTATTAACAAAATTAAGCGATCTTTATTATATCCAAAAATCTTTTGCCTTATCTCTAAGTAAAATCTTTTTTCTAGTATTTATCTGATATATTATTTATCTTTTGTCAGTTAAACTATCTTCACCAGATGAATGGAATCTTCTCTTCCATTGACACGCACGGGTTCATGTTTACAAGCTATAGATTACAGAGTAAACCAAACAACATTACACAAGATAACACCAGATGGCGCGCGCGGCGTTTTTATACGAATATTTGTAAACAACGAGTTAAATGAACTCGTTCATATAGGACGATCTATTTTTACCTACATTTAATATTTGACATAACATGTTTAAATTACAGAAACTTTCATGAAAGTAGGCAAGTTCATACATACAAGATAAGACTTTTCTTTCATAGAAAACGACAGATATTTCTAAAGAAAACTTTTTAACTTTTAATAAAAAAAAAGTAATGAAATACCTACTAAAAAGTTGTATTTATTTCTGAAATTCTAAAAGCCATGACCTGATTGAATATAAACTTGAAAGTGCTAACATTCCACATAGTGAAAGCGAATGTCACTCAAAAACTTTGCAATTAGCGAAAGCAATTAGCAAATTGTTAATAATTTCAGTAGATATTCGTAAACAAACTGTCTGTTTACACGTAGCCGCATTAGTTGGTTCAACAAACGAACCAATGCCGATATTGCAAATACTTTTATTTGCTTTCTTAACCTTCGGTAATTCCATAAATTCAATCTATGTAATTTTTTTCAAAAGTTTTCTACCCTCGTTCTGAGTTCTTACTGGATTTTGGGCAGAAATCGGCAGAATTAAATTACCATCTTATACAGTAGGTACTAGCGACCCGCCCTCGCTTTGCTTCGGTGTAGTGTGGATTTTGACACCATGCATCATACATATAAACCTTCCTCTTGAATTACTCTATCTATTTAAAAAAACCGGACAAGTGCGAGTCGGGCTCGCCCACCGAGGGTTCCGTACAGACCTACATCTATACATAAAATAAAGCTATAGAAAAGTTGTGTCGGTACAAAGGAAATATTTTGAAAAAAAGTGGTTGGTAGTTATTAGTTTTTTATATAAAAACTGTACTACGGAGAGTTCAAGCTTTATCCCAGGTTCTACCTACCGGAATTATGTGAAAAATAGCCTAGATTATAAGTTGGACTCCAAGCTACGAAACTGTAAAAAAATACCATCAAAATCCGTTCAGCAGACTGCTATATATAGATAACCATTTGAAATCCTTTGTCGCCATGTAGAAAATAACCCTTCCAGGGATTACGACCTAAGGAATTGACCACGGGCGAAGGTTTGAAATGGAATAGTACATTACTGCAGCGGCACTCAAGACAGGCATTGAAGAACATACGTGAGTCCATCAATGCCTAGTGGCCAAGGCTTGTGTAGTACTTTTAAACTTTTAACTTTTTAATTTTAAAAGTTTTAAGCTTTTTATTTTAATTTTAAATTACTTACAGTAATTGAAAAAAGAAAATGGAAAGTGGAATGTGCACATAAAAGCCTTTCATTTGATACACATATTGAAAAAAAAATCCGGTTTTTTTTTTCATTTATTTCCAGTTTTTCATTTTTTTTTCCAGATTTTTGGAAAGTGCTCATCAAGGCCTTTCATTTGATACCCATATTGCAAAAAAAAAAAAATTTTTTCGTTTCTTTTTTTTTTTTTCAGTTTTTTGGAATGTGCTCATCAAGGCCTTTCATTTGATACCCATATTGCAAAAAAAATTTTACCTTTGGTTTTAATTTTTTTTCAGTTTTTTGGCAAAAAACTTTTCAAAAAACTTTCATTTGATACCCATAGGTATTGAAAAAAAAAATTTTTCCGTTTTTAATCGCTCATCAAGGCCTTTCATTTGATACCCATATTGCACCAAAACAGTTTTTTTTCGTTTTTTTTTTTCAATTTTTTGGAATGTGCTCATCAAGGCCTTTCACGTGATACCAGTATACCGAATATTAAAAAAAAAAAATTTTTTGGATTGTGCTCGCTCATCAAGGCGACATTTGATACCTATATTAATTGTGTTTCATTGAAAAGTTCGCTCCATTTCTGAATTACACGTGTGTAATGAGTTTAATAGAAACATTGCGGGACAGACGCCGGCAATTTTTGTATGAAAATCCATTATTACACGTTAGTAATAGATTCTCATACAAATATTGACTGAACAATATGTGGGATAATGGAAATAGGCGAGATTTTGGTTGTGTGAAGCCGAGACTTTTATTGTAGTTGTGGCTACCTCGGCTGACCTTACCGAGTAAACTGTCTTGATTATACTTGGTGCCAAATGCTCCAAGCAACATCGGAATGCGATGCACCTGCATTTTAATGTAAACTGAAACAATCTACCACTGAACTATTCAACACTTGACACTGGCAAAAATTACTTCCATGAAGAAAGTAGATTGCCAAAACAAAAATAAGAAGAAGAAGACCCCCTGTCATACAGCGTGACATACCGTGACATGTTGCGAAAATATTTAGAGCCAAATTTATTACTTTTTAATTTAATTTTTAAAATTAATTAACTATAACAATATTTGAAAGGATCTGAATAATTAATAATAATAAATATTGATATTATAAAAAGAATTAGTGGCGCGATTAATCCAAAAGTAATTAGAAGTTAAACTATGACCGCGCATACCGTTGTTTCACCAAGATGATTAATAATTACGTATTTTAATGATCATATTTTATTATGATTTAATTACAAATATACAGTTTTCAGATTTATTCCTGTAAGTGTAGTTTATGACGCTATTACCTGCCAAATTTCATAGTTCTAGGTCAACGGGAAGTACCCTATGAATTTTGATTCCTTTGAGAGTATCGAAAATGCGTTTTTTGCGCCCTAAACGGCAGTATCTTTTTTTTACGTTAACTTAGAAGTTTGATTTTTTTACAGCTTCAAGGGCCCGTAGACCTTAGTATATGGTTTAAATTTCAATTCGATACCTCCACGTGTTTCCGAGATAAAGGGTCTTGACAGACAGACGGACGGACAGACAGACAGACGGACAACAAAGTGATCCTATAAGGGTTCCGTTTTTTCCTTTTGAGGTACGGAACCCTAAAAAACCGCATCAAAATCCGTTGCGTAGTTTTAAAGATCTTAGCATACATGCGATGGGACAGGCAGCGGGAAGCGATTTGGTTTTATATCATGTAGTGATGTCACGTAGATAGGGAAGAAAGGGATAAGTTAAGTAGATAGGGAAGGAAGATCACTCATAGTAATCTCTTAGCTCAAAACTAACTAAAAAAATTTATGGCGACTGAAATACGAATAAGAATACATAAATAAGAACGAAAAAAATTGTTTTAAAAAACAAAAAACCGACTTCAAAACTCCTCTCTACTTAGACGTGTGCGCCGATCGGCGTGGCGCACGCCGCCGGTCATTTTAGCCACGCCGCCGCCGCCGAATTTTTCATCGGCGTCATCGGCGTCAAAATCCAAGTGTAACATGTGTAAGAAACAAGTACAAAAGCATGCATATATTGTGCATTGCATTGTATCTATATATTATATTTCATAAAGATTTATTATTTTTCTCTCTTTTTTGTATTAGTTTGATTGTTGCCATAGAGGTTTTTTATTATTGTGATTTTATAATAGTATTTATAACCCGGTCGAGTTAACTCGGCACCTGAAGCGCGATAGACCCCCTCGTTTTCTCCTTGTCTCACGCCACTGTAGTCATGCCAGTAGCGTTAGTACATTTGTAAGCGATAATTTATCGATAATCTACCGAAAACCGGTGGCGTGAGGAAAGGAGAAAACGAGAGGGGTCTATCGCGCTTCAGGAGCCGAGTTAACTTGACCGGATTGTAGTCATCATTATCACATCAGCCACACGACGCCCACTGCTGCGCTGGGTATAGGCCTCCCCCAAGGATCTCCACGACAATCGGTCCTGCGCTGCCCGCGTCTATCGCCAGATCATCGGTCGGTCCACCTTGTCGGGGGCCTACCCACTGAGCGTCGTCCGGTGTGCGGTCGCCATTCCAACCTTTCCGCACCAACCACCATTGGTTCTTCTCGCTAATGTGTCCCGCCCGCTGCCACTTCAGCTGAGCAATTCTCCGAGCGATATCGGTTACTTTAGTTATCTTACGCATCTCCTCATTTCTGGTTCGATCACCATGTCATGACCATGGCTCTCTCCATTGCACAGTGGGTGAGAGCCTTCTTATGAGGCCCGTAGTTATTAGCGACCACGTTTTACTGCGGTAAGTCAACACTGGTCATAGACTTTTGTCTTGACACACTGAGGTAATTTGGACGCGAAGATATGTCGAAGCTTCCCGCATGCTGCCCATCCAAGCTGGATTCGACGAGAGATCTCTTTTTCGAAGTTGGACTTACCTAACTGGACTGTCTGTCCTAGGTTTAGGTATGTAATGGTCAACAACTTCAAGTGTAGTGTTAACATGATAGACTAGGAGGCCATAACAAATTTGGTAACGATCGCGTAAGTGGCTGACTCTTGGTTCACAGGATGGAAAAGCACTCTCTGATGCTAAATATGTCAGTCTGTTTGCGTGAAGTGGTTGCCTTCTTTTTATATGCAGGCTGAAAGAAGGTTATAATTTTTTTGATAATAATTTATAGCCCATGTTACTCGCTGATAATGTAGCTTTCTATAGGTGAAAAAATTTTCAAAATCGGATCAGTACTTTTTGAGTTTATACATTACAAACAAACAAAAAGTTAACCGCCTATACCTACGAAACGCAACCGAATTTTGGTCAGTCCTTACACAGTTCACGTGAGTACAACTAGTACTTACTTGCTGTACTATTGTCAGCCATTTACCTTGTCGTTATTTTTTTGGTAACGATAACACATTTTTCAGCCTGCATATAAAAAAAACTCAGCCACTTCAGGCAAACAGACTGACATATTTAGCATCAGAGAGTGCCTCTCCATCCTGTGAACCCAGAGTCAGCCACTTACGCGATCGTTACCAAATTTGTTATGACCTCCTAATATATAAGCTGGAGTGGATACAACATGGGCACTCGACATGATTTCTATCTTCAATTCTAAGACCCACTTTTTGGGAGGCACTACGGATATCTTCGAGCATTGTGTTCAAGCCTTCCATGGTCTCAGCCATAAGAACTATATCATCGGCAAAACGAAGGTGTGTTAGGTACTGGCCATTAATGTTGATACCGAGTCCTTTCCAGTCCAAGAGCTTAAAGATATCCTCCATCGCAGCCGTGAACAGTTTCGGAGAAATAACGTCTCCCTGTCTCACACTCATACCTCGCTATAGTTGGATGGAATCTGTGCTCTGATTCTGTACTCGGGCCGACATGGTGGCATTTTCTTATAGGTGCCTCAACACCTCGATATACCTAGTCCACTTGGTGCACTTCTGAAGTCTGCAGCACTGCCCAGGTCTCAATCGAATTAAAGATTTTCTCATAGTCCACGTACGCCAAGCAAAGTGGCAGATTATACTTCTCGGTCTTCTGTATTACCTGCCGCAGCGTATAGATGTGGTCTATGGTGCCAAAACCTTTTCAAAACGCGGCTTGTTCGGGAGGTTGGAAGTCATCGAAATTGCGAGCGCGACGATTCGTGAGATTCGTATTCTTCAAGAGGGTTTTGTCACCCTTTTCAAAGAACAGAATCACCTCACTTATGTTCCATGTCTTCGGCGTTCTGCCCTCGGCGATGACGGAATTGAAAAGCTTCTAGAAATCTTCCATTCTACTTATTTTGACCATCCACGCCTATCACGCCGATGACGCCGCCGCCGCCGACCATTTAGACGTCAGACGCCGCCGCCGGTCAAATGACCATCGGCGCACATGTCTATCTCTACCTCTAAAAAGCAATAAATAATATTGAAATCACTAGATACGCATTATCATTGTAATAAAACACGTCTATTGAAGTCGGGTGGGACTGGAGGACAACTTTTTTTTATTCTAACAACCCCACCCGACTTCAATAGACGTGTTTTATTACAATGATAATGCGTATCTAGTGATTTCAATATTATTTATTGCTTTTTAGAGGTAGAGTGGGGTTTTGAAGTCGATTTTTTGTTTTTTAAAACAATTTTTTTATTTTTTCCTTTTTAGTGTAAGCACTTTCTGTATTAGATATATTATCTAGGTAGGTAGATGGAAAAATCGGTTTGGCCAAACGTGAGATAATTGCGGACAACCATGCATACGGGTCAAACTGAGAAGAGATCCTCCTTTTTCAAGTCGGTTAAAATACCAAAACTTTGTCCTAAGTGTAACAAATACTTTTCTGGAAACCGCATCAAAATTGGTTCAGCTAAACGCGAGATAATCGCGGACAAACATACATACATAGGAGTCAAACTCAGAACCTTCTTTTTTGAAGTCGATTAAAACACTGAAATCTTCTCCTAAGTATAACAAATACTTTTCTGAAAACTGTATTAAAATCGGTTCAACCAAACGTGAGATAATCGCGGACAAACATACCTACATAATACTAGTCAAACTCAGAACCTTCTTTTTTTTCCAAGTCGGTTAAAATACTAAAACCTTCTCCTAAGTGTAACAAATACTTTTCTGAAAACCGCATCAAAATCGGTTCAGCTAAACGCGAGATAATCGCGGACAAACATACATACATACAGGTCAAACTGAGAACCTCCTTTTTTTTTGTTTTTGAAGTCGGTTAAAAATACATATAAACCGTACCAGTCCCTGTAGCATAGCCTCAAAGCAATTTTGTCCATCGCCGAAATGGCAAAATGACATCCCGACGTATAAAAACTTTTTGTTTATCTGTCAAAATTTCATAATGCTGCGCCTGCAGGTTTTGAACTAGGACCTCTAGTGTAGTTTGTAGGATCGCACCAAATGGTAGTAAATATTGACTAATATACACGCTTCTTAGAATTGAAAGCACACGCTTACAACCGTATCCTTTCGCCAATGTGAAATCCAGTAGCGCAAACAATCGCGTATTTACGATCGCCGCTGCTCCATTGTTGGATCGGTGCTGGATTCAAACATCCTGCGCGCGCGCACGTGCGGGCCACTTCCTGCGACGCTAGCGCCGACGGCCGCCGGAAGAACTAGCCGTGGAGAAAAATATGAATTGATAACGGTTTTCTTCCGAGATATCACAAAGTGGTCCTGGTTTTGGTTTAATCAATGTTTTGTTCTAGGTTCTAATTTTTTTTACATTACTTATTGGCAATACTTTTCTCTTGCGCGGCAGAGGCGAGCACAACCAACCATTGATCACAAAATAAGTGCCTTCATACTGGATTGTCGTAAAAGGTGAATGTTACTTAAGCCCAGCCACATACAGACAAAATCCTGATTCAGAATTTCGAACGGAATATCGATAATGTATGTATAATTCTGTACGGAAAAATCCCGCATGTGTGTGGTAGGTCCATAGATTTGTATGGATTATGTATGTACGGAATTTCGTAACGGAATTCTTTCTGTATGTGTAAGAAAGGAACCGTTTTGCGATGGTTGTTCATTAGAACAACCATAAAATGAACACCATTTAAATGACTCAGTAAGTATTAACTGAGACTCATTTTTTTTATATTTAACATATATTTTCTACGATTTTTTTCTAGTATTATATTTAACATAGTTCAGCGTAAAATCAATCTCAGGGATGGAATCCATCCACCATAGATCTACAGTAAGAAAGTCTTATGTGAAATGTCATTCATAAACAACTAGCAACAAGGCACTATATTTCTAATTTGTATAGTTTATTTTGTCATTATATTGTATTCTTCTTCTTCTTATTTTTAGTTTGGCATTATACTCTTCTCTTTAGGGAGTAATTTTTGCCAGTGTCAAGTGTCGATCAGTGGTAGATTGTTTCAGTTTACATTAAAATGCGGGTGCATCGCATTCCAATGCTGCTTGGAGCATTTGGCACCAAGTATATTAAGACAGTTTACTCGGTAAGATTAGCCGAGGTAGCCACCACAACAATAAAAGTCTCAGCTTCACACAACCAAGATCGCGCCTATTTCCATTATCCCACATATTGTTCAGTTGCGTAGACACTTGTACCACAAAACTGCACCAATTTTAAGACACAATATCCACTATGAATCAATTTGCAAATAATTGAAATAGTCACCGAACCGAAATCGATAAAATGGCGGCAAAAACTCCCTGTCATTACAGTGTTATATTGATATAATCAGAAAACCACTTAAATAAAACAAAATCCTAATAATCAAACCAAAGTGTCTATAAACGTTCATAACTGTACTAACGCTATTAAAAGGTAAACTTATGCACACAACCCATAGCTGTCATGGTGGTCTGTGCTGCTTAAACTATTTATGGAAAATCAATTACCTTAGTCGGCCCTTAGCCCATCTCAGAACGGACAAACAACCTCTTGTAAAATATTTATAACTATGAAGAGACTAGCTTTGATCGATCTGTTTCAACAATATCCAAGAAAACAGACAGTTGGTTTTTAAAATTTCAAGCAAATCAACTCTATACCAAGACCAAGTTTAATTTATTTTAACTTTTTTATAAAAGTGGCATATGAAAATTTTATAATAGTTCAGTAAAATTACGGATTCGCAAAACATTAAATGCTAATAGGCTGTATTTTTGCATATCTCACTTTGATGTGATTATAAAACACTATATGTACGAATCCAACTATATTTACGAATACAAAAAAAAATACAGCGTAGTTGTTACTTTTTTTGTTAGATTTACATACACAATCAAATTATCGATGCATAACAAGCAAAAAGTAAACAAAGTATGTAATTAGCAATTTTGCTAAAGCAACCAAATAAATAAATATTTTGGTCAGTAAAGCAAAAAAATAATTAGTAAAAAAATTTGTTGGATTCGTTTACAAAATGACAGCTAGTCATTTCATCTAACGATGAAAAGAAGAAAGACCGCTATTTGCAAATTATTTCAATTTCGTCATACTAGCTCCCGTAATTTTACTGAACTATAAACACATGACGCTATCGTGTAAATTTTATAGAAGTTTGACTTGATATAATTACACATTTACGCACATTCTTTTTTTTAATCGCATTGAATCACAAAATTGTGCTTATACTTCATAAACAGAATTTGTTTTAATAATTTAAATGAGCAGTAATTAAAATTTAAACAAAATTGTCTTTATTTTATATTCGAACTGTGATTTATTATTAATTCATTACAAAGGTTGGCCGAAACATAAAAATTTACGTCAAGGCTTTTTAATTTATTTTAACACCATTTTTTAGGGTTCCGTACCCAATGGGTAAAAACGGGACCCTATTGCTAAGACTTCGCTGTCCGTCTGTCTGTCTGTCATCAGGCTGTATCTCATGAACCGTGATAGCTAGAAAGTTGAAATTTTCACAGATGATGTATTTCTGTTGCCGCTATAACAAAAAATACTAAAAACAGAATAAAATTTTATATTTAAGGGGGGCTTCCATACAACAAACGCAATTTTTTGCCGTTTTTTGGTACGGAACCCTTCGTGCGCGAGTCCGACTCGCACTTGGCCGGTTTTTTTAATCGCATTGAATCACAAAATTGTGCTTATATTCCATAAACAGAATTTGTCTTAATAATAAATGAGCAGTAATTAAAATTTAAACGAAATTGTATTTATTTTATATTCGAATTGTGATTTATTATTGAAAATTGGCCGAAACATAAAAATTTACGTCAAGGCGTTTTAATTTATTTTAACACCATTTTTTTTAATGAAGTTGTTTTATAGTTCTTGATAAATCTTTAAAACTTTTTTGTTAGTTTACTAGCTTCCGTCCGCTACTTCATCCACGTGGACAAGTAGCAAAATATGGCGACCAGTGGGCAGGGGGGTAATTATCTAACTTTCTTGCAATCAAGTCTGACAGAAATCGCACTTACATTGCTGCTTTAGTTAGGAACCAATGTACCAACTATATTACTTAAAGCAGCAATGTAACTGCGCTTTCAATCGATTTCAATCGAGAATTGTTAGCAACAGACTTACGTTATCAACGGGTTGATTTTGTAATTTTGTTGCAATCAACTCTGACAGAAATCGCAGTCACAAATTAATTTTCCTAATGTTTTGAATTCAAAAGCATCATTCGCATGTTTTAGTAAAATTTCCCAGTTTACGTGGAATTTAACAGTTAGGAGGTATTGGCACTTCGCCGTCGATTGCTGCTTTAGTTAGAACCAATGTGACAACTATCTTACTTAAAGCAGCAATGCAACTGCGATTTCAATCGAGAATTGTTAGCAACAGAGGTACGTAATTCGGGGTCAGGTTAAATGACCTCCTTAGTTTGAGAAAGCTAGTACCACCGAGAGGTCAAGATGTTTCCCTGGTTCTACTCATACCACCCGAAACAGATGAAACATAGCTTAGATTATTGAATTTTTAATTTTAAGCATTCACAATGCTATTTTTATACTAATAATAGTATTATTTCTAATATATTCATTATCTTAACATAGCTTATATTTTAAGAAGGACCCCAAGCTATGATACCAAACTGTGAAAAGTCCATCAAAATCCGGTAAGCCGTTTTATCGTGATGCGCGCACAAAAATTTAAAATTTACTGTTTTATTATTATAATATAGAAAATATAGATTAATTTAGTGCACACACAATGTTATAAAGCTAAAAAAATTACACAAAAGTGTAATTATTATGGATTTTTTTCAGTTTCCCTTGATGTGTTGTTACCAGAGTGTTGAATTTCACCAGATTGGAGTCAAGGCCTTACGGTCGCAGACACAACAACACTCGAATTAAATTCACTCTGAAGCTGAAATCTGTCTGTCTGTCTGCATTATCGACTTGTCGACATAAAGTCGTTTTAATTGACTATGTTTGAAAGCTCTCGATGTTCGATTTATTTTCGTACGTCTTTCCGATCGGTCAAATACTTCAAGCTTGATTGGTTTTAATCAAGAAGTATTTAAACTTCTTGGTTTTAATGATATCGAGACATTTAGCATATTTTAACGCATAAATTATTTTTGTTAACTTAACAAAATAAAAAAGAAACAAATTATTTTGAAAAAACAACGTTAGAAATAAAAATGGAAATAGGAATATTTTTTATTTAAATAGACATAAACAACGTGTTACAAAATAACCTCTAATGCCGAATATGGTAGATAGGGACCATCAAACTGAACAACTTTTATTATGGGACCAACTCTGAAATCGCGAAAAGATCTGCTGTTTCATACTTTTTGATATTTTCGTTATTAATTTTTGTATGAAACAGCTGATTACTTTTTCGCAATTTTAGAGTTGGTCCCATAGTAAAAGTTGTTCAGTTTGATAATCTCTCTACCATATTCGGCATTAGGGGTTATTTTGTAATTAACAAAATAATTATTAGTGTTTAACAATTCTATGAACGTCAACCTCGTCAATTTGAGTATAATTACTTTAGTTTATAATACTACGCAATATGAACTGGCAGTATACTGGGCTGGGAGAGTCGGTAGTCGGTAATCGAGCGTGTGGCCTAAGCACAAAATATAAAGACTTCAGGACAGAAGCGCCGGCGCCGGCCGCTCGGATTCTGCAACTGCTCACCGTCATCGAAAGACGTTTCTCCATTAGACTGTTCTGTGGACGAAACGTCCTGTCACCGAACAGTTCAACGAAGAAACGGCTGTCGGCTGAATAATGCCGTATTCAAAAACGCTACTACAGTTTGGTAACTGCTACAGTACGTATAGTCAGGGGGCCTAAAGTGCAGTTCCGAATGCACTTTTCTTTGATAATTTCGGACAAGGTTTCAGTAGTTTCCTACTTCCGATATCCATACGGACGGACGGACTCATCCGTAGAACCACAGGATAAAACAATAATTATGGATTATTATTACAACACATTTGACAAGACTGGATTACCTATACCTACAACACTTAGTTTATTAGGCCATCCCTCTTAGAGTAGGTATTCGAGAGTGGTTTATTTAGCCCAAAGTTGAGAACTCTCAGACACCTGTGGTCTAGTGATTCGCCCACCCGTGTTGGGTTGGATTTCCAGAAGGGGTACAATTATTTGTAGTCGCTTGGTCGGTGGTAGGGCTTATTTCAAGTCCGCCTGGCTAGCTACCACCATCTTACCTAAGTCTGACGCCATAACAACAATTTAATAATTGTTGTGTTCCGGCAGTTAGAGGTAAAATAGCCAGTTCCTCCAGTGATGAGGATTTCGGGTGTAGTGCGCTTCCTTCGGTCTTATCTTCACTTCCCATCGGGTGAGGTGGAAGTAAAGCACGATCCCGTTGTACATAAAAAAGTCAGCCCGAAACTACTGACGAGTGCCATCTCAATCAAGAGTTGGCCTCCTGAATTGGCCCGAGATTGCAAATTCAAAATGTGTATGTGTGTGTGCACGGAAAATCGTGATTTGTTCCTAGCAGCTCTTCTGTTATCTAATATTTTGTGGTAAAGGGCCCTGTAAAGGGACGGAATCACTACAGAACTTCTGAGAGCGGGCGGTAAGCCGATACTTAAAGTCCTCCAGAAGCTTTTCAATTCCGTCATCGTCGAGGGCAGAACGCCGAAGACATGGAACATAAGTGAGGTGATTTTGTTCTTTAAAAAGGGTGACAAGTCCCTCTTAAAGAACTATAGACCCATCTCGCTTCTGAGTCATGTCTATAAGCTGTTTTCGAGAGTCCTTACGAACCGTCTCGCTCGCAAATTCGACGACTTCCAACCTCCCGAACAAGCCGGGTTCCGAAAAGGCTTTAGCACCATAGACCACATCCATACGCTGCGGCAGGTCATACAGAAGACCGAGGAGTATAATCTGCCACTTTGCTTGGCGTTCGTGGATTATGAGAAAGCCTTTGATTCGATTGAAACCTGGGCGGTGCTGCAGTCTCTCCAAAGGTGCCAAGTGGACTACAGGTATATCGAGGTGTTGAGGTATTTATACAAAAATGCCACCATGTCGGTCCGAGTACAGAACCAGAGAACAAATCCTATCCAACTGCAGCGAGGTGTGAGACAGGGAGATGTTATTTCTCCGAAACTTTTCACAGCTGCGTTGGAGGATATCTTTAAACTCTTAGACTGGAAAGGACTCGGCATCAACATTAATGGCCAATACCTAACACACCTTCGTTTTGCCGATGATATAGTTCTAATGGCTGAGACGTTGGAGGACCTGAACACAATGCTCGAAGATCTCCGTAGTGCTTCCCAAAGAGTGGGTCTTAAAATGAACATGGATAAGACGAAAATCATGTCGAATGCCCATGTTGTGCCCGCTCCAGTTCATGTTGGGAACACTGCACTTGAAGCTGTTGACCATTATGTATACCTAGGACAGGCAGTCCAGTTAGGTAGGTCCAACTTTGAGAAGGAGATCTCTCGTCGAATCCAACTCGGATGGGCAGCATTCGGGAAGCTCCGAAAAATCTTCGTGTCCGATTTACCTCAGTGTCTCAAGACGAAAGTCTATGACCAGTGTGTGTTGCCAGTGATGACTTACGGCAGTGAAACGTGGTCGCTAACTATGGGTCTCATAAGGAGGCTCAAGGTCACCCAGCGTGCAATGGAGAGAGCCATGCTCGGCATTTCCCTGCGTGATCGAATCAGAAATGAGGAGATCCGCAGGCGAACTAAAGTAACCGACATCGCTCGAAGGATTGCTCAGCTAAAGTGGCAGTGGGCTGGACACATAGCGAGAAGAACCGATGGCCGTTGGGGCGGAAAGGTTCTGGAATGGCGACCGCGCACCGGACGACGCTCCGTGGGTAGGCCCCCGACAAGGTGGACCGACGATCTGGTGAAGATTGCCGGAAGCCACTGGATGTGGGAAGCGCAGGACCGATCGTCGTGGAAATCCTTGGGGGAGGCCTATACCCAGCAGTGGGTGTCGTGCGGCTGATATGATGATGATGATGAAAGGGCCCTGGGTGTGCGCCAACTGGCAGCGCGCGTTGCGCACGCGCTCAATTTGTCATCTTCTCGTAGTTAGCGGCTTTGGGAAACACTGGTTCATTGTGTATTATGGGAGAATACAGGTAAATATTTACGTAACTACGTGAAAATTGAGGTATTATACATATTCTGTTGAAAGAAATAAAAGATAATAATTCTGGTGCTCTTGCCCAAGATTTTTATTATATTACTGTTTGTGAAATTATTTCGCTCTGGCATTTTCATTTATTGACCGAGCGAAGCGTCTCTGCTTCAGCTTGGGCAAAAATGCTTTCGTATGACGTATGACTGTCCGTTTGTTCTCCTCTCAGGTCGCATTTCTCAACTGATTCTTGTGAGTTTTCTTGAGGTGGTTCGATAATAATATAGTTTTTTTTTCAAGCCAGTTTGTCAATGTTTTTTGAAAAAAAAACCCATTTCAGCCATTGCGAAAAATTTTCAAAAACTTAATGATGTAATTTTCGGTCAAAATTGCGGTACGAAAACGAAAAAAAATATATGTTCTTCCAGGATATGCGATGGCAACCCACTAAAATCCAGTGTTCCTAAGTAATACCTATTACTGCAACACATTTCTGATCTTCCACCTTGTGAGATAAGGTTATGCAACGGGAGCTTGGTCTAACACAAACGCGAGGACTACAGCTCACAAACAAAACCACTAGTATTAAACAATTTTTAAAGCTGAAGTAGAAATAGAATAGAATACATATATTTGTTGCATTTCATGTGGTACAATAAGGATCTTAAAATTATTTTGATGCATACTCGTGAGCCCTGTAAGTAAAAAAGTTAAGCTACTATTTTGAAAGATAAAAGAGAATATATTAAATATGTACTTATTTAAAGCATAAAACTTTTGAAAGTATAAATATAAGCCACTTTGTAAGCTACTGAAGTGCACAAACAACAAGGTTTATAAAAAGTGCAATATAAATAGCCTTTAAAAAGGGTTGCACTTGAAAACAAAGTAGTACTTATAAAATAACTGACTTGAGAATTTTATTTATAGCCCTATACTTATTTAGTTCTGGTACAGTCCGCCTCAGAAAATGAGCATTTAAGTACAGTCAGCAAAAGCACACTCTTAAAAAGTTTAGAACTAGTGACTCTGTAAGCTGTAGACCTCGCGTTTGCGAAATTGTTGATTATTTTTCGAAATGTCTGAAATATGATTTTCCCCATATCTCCGCCATTTTGAAAAATTTTGAAAAACTGAATCCACTAAAAAACTAAATAATTATAGAACCTGCTCACAAATTTCATGAGAATCGGTTTCGAAATGCTACCCGTAGAGGAGAACATACGGACAGCCAGACAACGGGACAGCGGGACAGCCGGACAGTCGGACAGCCAGACAGCCGGACAGTCGGACAGCCAGACAGCGAGACAGCCGGACATACGAAAGCATTCAATGCCCTCGCTGAAACCACCTGAAACTTCACGCACGCTCGGTGAATAAAATACTGGGTCGATCATTGTCATTTAGCAATGTTCTCTAAAAAATACTAGACAGACTTTTGGTAACGATATATTGAAATTGTAAATATCGTTACTTATTTCTGTTAAAGCTGATAAGTTTCTTGCGCCCGTTCTTTCTGTCAGTTAAGAAAGTCTGGAACGGGTGGTAGGAAAATATAGGCGATTCATAAATACTTAATTATTAAGTTTATTTGAATAAAGACACTTTGACTTTGCAATTTTTAAGATAGGTGACCGCTACTGGTTACTAAACAGCTGATCTGCACCCTTTCTGCACCTTATGTTTATATAGGAACTATGTAGTACTAAGCTGAAATTCAAGCGAATCGTAACAAAACTTTAAGTAGCTAAACCTTTAATGAATTTATTTTTATGTTCTGCTGTCAAAATCCGAATGTATCGATTAACTAACATACAGTTGTACAAATTTCATTCATATTTTTACTGTTAGCTATAAAATATAAACACAGTATGTCAGAGTCACAGCTAAGCTAAATACTACTTATACGCTTATATTGTTATATGTGTTCAGCTAATTATGAGGTCGACTGTACTTATGCATTGTACACATTACGGGACTTGAACTTGTTAACAAGTTATTTTTATCTATGCTACCAGCCATGTGTGCGCAATATTTCTGTATTGGTAACTCGTAAAAATTAATGACAGGTATACACATTTTATGAGGAGATTTAGAAACTAATAAATTATACAATACTAGCGGCCCGCCCCGGCTTCGCACGGGTGCAATGTAGTTACCTACTAATGTAAAACTGTGCTATAATGTGGTGTCAGTGTGAAGTTATTAGATTATACTACAGGTTATCTACATACGACGTACGCAAGGAGTGTTATAATATAATTGACGTGTGTGTGTGTCTGTCTGTCTCCGGCAACCTAGCTCCCAAACTTATGGATCGATTTTAATGCGGTTTTTATGCATAGGTAGTTTAAGTGAAGCGTAGAGACGGCGGGAAGTGACTTTGTTTTATACTGCCTATATACTATAGCTTTTGCCCGTTGCTCCGCCCCGGCGTGGGAGTCTGTAATTGTTGTTAGTCTTTCCCTGGAAACCAATAATCGGGATGAAAAGAAGCCTGTGTTAAGTATTCCAGACTATAATCTATCTCTCTGCCAAATTTCGTCAAAATCCTTTCACCCGTTCAGACCTGATTGAGTAACAATATGAACAACATCCAAACATCAAAACTTTATCATTTTTACAATTTTGTGATTATATAGGTAATAAGTGCACCCCGCGGTTTTAGCCGCGCAGTCTGTCGATTCTGTAACCAAAATCGCATCTCACTTCGACCCCACTTCACTTTGCGTGAATTTGTTATTAGAAATTAGCTAACTAAAATTTATTCATATATTTTTGTGATAAAACAAAATTCTTATCATTACCTTATTTGTGATTTAAAATTACCGTGCAGTGAAGTGAGATTCGAAGTGGGGTTCGAGTTTGGTTACAGAACCAACGCCCTGTTCACAAAGATTTCTATGTGTATGATGTCTATGCCTGTTCACGATTCTGTATTAGGTAGGTTGGTAGGTACTTATGTCAAGGACAGGCCCACCCATGTATAGACTTAAATATTATACTCTGTAATTAGTTACATGTAAATACCTGTACTATGGTTTTGTCTCTTTACTGTCTTCTTGTCATATTGCTTTCCTTTGCCTATTGCCTATTGTAAACGTGTTTCCCATAGGCATAAAAAAATTTTCGTTGCGCTCAAGAAGACCAACAAAGCGTGGAAAAGAGAAGTTAACATCATACGGACACGGTCTATGTAAAAAAAGAGACAAAGGAGCAAGTGACATGTGCCAACATTTTTTACAGTAAGAGCCCCTAGCGTCCCGCCTAGCAAATGAGCAATCACAGTTTGTTTAAAATATTTGTTAATCTTAATAAGAATTTAAAATAAAGGTATCGTGGAGCCATGGTGTCTTGTGCTCTAAGTAATTGTGGTGTGACAAAGAGAAACAATCCAAGTAATCACACTTTTCACAGGTAAATAAGATATTCCCACACATTTCTTTAAAACCAAATTTCGCTACATTTATTCGTTTATCGATGAAGAAAACAGTATGGAACATAGTTTATTAATTTCTTTTGCCATATATAGTCATATTTTATGAATCTAAGTCATATTTTATGTATCCCATATAAAATGTATGCATTCGTTTTCGGATCACCTGTTTATTTTGTTCTTTGACATTCTATTTCTAATGGTGTTTCCATTATTCTGCTATTAAATCTTCCTTTTCCCCTTTCAACCACCGTTTCCTTTGCTGTCCTCGACATCCTGGTCCATAAAAAAAATTAGCGGTAATTTAACAAAATAATTATAATTAAATTATGTAATATTTAATACTTAAAGGTATCTTCTTTATAAATAAAAATCTAATGTAATGTTCACAATGTTCATCAAAATAGAAGTCTTTGTGTATGTTTATTTGTTTCCTATGCAGTATGCACTCCTAACATTGATTTCAAAAGGAAGGATGCGCCCATCCGAATGTTTTGCTTTATAATTCCTTCATACCAGCAAAATCAGCGACATCTTTTAGAACCTACTCTAACTACTGCCGTATTAGAGGTGGGCAAAAAAGATTACTGAAGTGAACGATTTAGTTCAATTGGAGTTAAGAACGATCACTCATCTTTAGGTCGCTAGAACTTTTAACTATTTTTTAAATATTTTTATTATGGTAATTATATCAGTTTTTCGATGGTATTAAGGCCATAAATAAAAAGTAAACATAAAAAAATCTCAATCATGTTTATTTCAAATTAGATGTTTTAGTGCTTTTTCTCAGCTATACTAAACTAATATTATAAACTATAAATTATTTAATATAAAGAGATATATTATTTAATATAAAGAGGAAAGATTTGTCTATTATTTTGATTGTTTGTAATGCATAAACTTAAAACTGATCAGATTTTAAAATTCCGTCACATATTGAAAGCTTTTATCAGCGAGTAACATTAGCAGTATTTTATTTAAAAAACGATCCGATCATCATAAAATTTTAGATACACATTGTCAGGGGTATAGAGAAAGACGGTACATTTTATCCCAAAAAAAAAGTATTTTTCCCGAGGGAAAGCAAAAAATCTTTCCACGCAGACGGATTCGCGGGTGGCTGCTAGTACTGCATAATTATGGGAGGCAGGAGTTTCGTTGTCTGAGTTTAGTTATTTTGTTATACGCGTGAATGCAGTAAATATTTCAATCTCAATTCGCGGTATTGCCATTGCTTTCGGCTTCCGTAGTCCAGCTTTTGACATCTGTGTCATAAAAATTAGCAGAGCATATTCTTGCGTTTTTAGGAGGCTTGAAATAGAGCTCTTTTCGTTATTTTGGAATAATGCGACTCCATATTTCTTTACACACTAGATCATTAGGCAAACTGTAATAATTTGAATTGAAATGTAATGTAGTGTAGATATTTAATAAAAATATTTTTGCAGCAAATATGTTTCATAGGAGACATTTCTGTACGTAGTGTTCGTAATCTATCCTTACCGTTTACTCTCGTTCTTGGAGTTAATTAGCTATGGAACTAAATGAACTAAAGATCTTATATGGACTCAAGTGAATTAGTTCATTTGAGTCATGTGACCCATCTCTAGTGCCTCGAACAATAACTAGTAATAGTGAAATCTTTTATACTTTATTAAAATTGTTAGACACGTAATAAAAATAATGTAAAGCTACTAACCGATGAAACGATATTCCATGAAACTTTTTAACCTTTGCATCATATTTTTTGCAATCTACAAATGCACAATTCGGCATTTTTATGTCATGTCAATCACCATCTGTCTACCATAGTCTCCCGCGGATGACTGAAATGCGTTGGCCCTAAAACTGTATTTTTAGGGCCAACCAACTGGCGTCATTTCAAAGTGACTTTGACCGGGTCCTTACGCTAGTAATATAATAAGTCTATGACTCCTAAACTATTCATCTACATTCCACATCCGATTAGTAATGTAATAAGTATATGTTTGGTGAATTGTTCTACTTACGACTGAAAAGGCTCCTGGCTAAAAAATCGTAATATTGCATCGCATGCCGGGTGCAATTATATTAAAGAATTATATAGTGTATTATTATAACGCTAGTTATTTTTACATTCTCTTTGGTGTTTTATCTTATGATGTTAGTCTTTTGGAAAATTCAGTGGACGTCAGACACCTGACAGCAGACAACTGACATTTATTTTTCTTAATCGTACAAATGCACTAAGAAGTTTTGATTATGATATCGAAGTCAACCACCCTAAAAATAGCTACCTACCCCTTTTCAACCCTGTTAGGGGATACATTTCAAGAAAATACGAAACACGTATTCAATTAATATTGTGAAAGAATGTCTATGCCAAATTTCAAGTCAATCGGGCCAAGGAATCGCTTTCTCCCATACAAACTTTGCCACCCTGTTTTACCCCCTTAGGGGTTGAATTTAGCAAAATACCGTCTTAGTGAGCACCTACACCCTAAAAGGAACCTCCATGCAAAATTTGAGACTCCTAGCACTTGTAGTTTCTAAGATTTCGTGATGAGTCAGTGAGTGATTTTCTCTTTTATATATATAGATGTATGTACATATTTTAAATCTTTTTGAATGACGTTTTTTTATATTAAATGGGCTTATTCTTAGCCACATTCGAGATAAGGCTAAGAAGAGGCCGTAGATGGAGTGAGCTTGCCCAGAGGAAGCCTATTCACTTGGGCTTTAAATATCGCTGGGTTATATGCTCGCGGGAATACGCATTTGTTACGAAGAACCATGCATGCTTACTTGTATTAATTAAATAATTTAAAAACTTTTTTTACTATTCATTCATTCATTCATTTATTTATATTCAGGCAACAATGGCCCATAGATATATACCTTACAAACTAAACATATATAAAAATATAAAAACAATGGTGTTAGTTAATAACTTATAGTACCTAATGTTAGTAAATAATTAATTTGACACTATTTTCTGTGTCGAATCGGGGGCACAGGGCAATGTTCCTCGGAAGCGCCTGTACACCACGCCCTGCGGCCAGAAGTCCTGCTTCATGAAGAGGTCCAGCCTCGTTGTCGGGATGCGCACCACAAACGCCTTGAAATTGGTATTATGGCGCGACTCCAGAGGCTGAACTCTCAAACAAAAGTTGCTTTTCTTCTTGATGTACTCTATCACGTCCTGCACGGTGGTGGTGTGGTGCAGACGGGACAGATACACAGCCGTGGTCGGAATGGCAGCTCGCAGCAGGAAGTTGGGCCCTGTCGGTGCGGTGCCATGGTGATTCTGCCTCGTTCGCTGACGCTTTCTGTTCCGAACTTCGATGAAACCGTCTCCATCTTGGCCCGGTCGGACGACATTCGGCGACGGAGCTCTTACATCGACGGGAGCTGGCTGCTGCGACTGCGGCCTTGAGTTGTTGGCGGCAGCAACGGCAGCAAAATTCCGTCGACATTTCACGGGCGCACGCGTCTCAGGCGCGCGCGGCGCCACCGCGGTAGGCGGCGGCAGCGGGGCGCGGGTGGGGGGCGCGCAGCTCGCGGGGTCGGCGCTCGCGGTCGGTGGCAGCGACGGCGGCGGTCGGGCTTGGTCGGGCCGTGGCGGAGACGGAGTCGAAACTGCTGACTTGCAGCTCGACATCGATGTATCGAGGCAGGCCCCACGTCGCATGTTGACATATGTGCCTGCAGCTGACCTACTTACGGCGAGTGATTCACGTAAATCGTCAACTTCTTTACGCAACTCACTCACCGTATTTTCGGATGCTTGGAATTTCAGCATCACTTCAGCCAAACTAGCCTTTAGGGACACGATGTCCTTCAGGAGGCAGGTCACATCGACGTGATCGAAGGTGACGGGAGGCAGCTTGTAGAGGTCCCTCGCCACGAACGTCGGCACGTCATCGGGATCGGTTTCCTTGAACAGGGTGATGATCTCCTGCAGGCTCTTCTGTGTCCCGTCACGTCTCCGGGACACCATCTGGTCGCTTTTGCCGAGAGACTCGTACAAAAGTTTCTTCGCCGTGGCCACATCGTCCTCGCTGAAGCTGGACTTGCATATCTGCAGTGCGCTCAACTCGTCCATGACGTCCAGCTTTTGTTGTAGGAACGCCAGGAGTTCATTTGCCACAAGTTTTTCGCTCATGGCTCTATACGAACAGCGGCACTTGGCCGCGTTACGCGTTCGCTAATTGTTTTTAGTATGCGTCTGCACCGATCCGCATCGCACACACGACTTACTATTTTATCGCCCTCATATCCAAAATGAGGGAAAATACAAAAACCCGAATAATAATTCCCACGTCTTAAACACCGTAACAAAAACTATTGAACACATGAATAGACCATTCAAGAACCAATATACAATATTGAGTATCGGTTTATTAAATCGCTATTATTGTACGGGACCGGCCTTGTGGATAATGGACCCTGGTGTAAGGGTCTATTGTGTTACCATTTGTTAATCCAGGATGAGTAGCCATAAATAATGATGTGGTGAAAACATCGATATTTATTTTGTGTTCAATATGACCATCAGCCATTTTTTAAATATCCCCACTGCTGGCGCACAGGCCTTCCTTATGGGTGGGTAAGGACCTACCACGCGGGCCCAATGTGGATTGGTGGGTGTTAAAGACTGAGATGCACCCGGGACCAACGGCTTCACGTGCCTTCCAAAGCACGGAGGAGTTCAAGATAATACATTTTTGGTCACCCACCCCAACCTCCTCTTAACCTCCGCAATTGCTGGGCCAGGCGCTAAACCACTGTGCCATCGTGTTCAATATAATTATGATTAATTCAGATAAGGAAGAATACAAGATATCTATACAATATCTATCTGCAACTAAGGAAAAATACAATATCTATCTGTAACTAACTTTAACCCTTTAGGCCCCGGAAAATGAGACAATAGATATTCCATTGTTGTCCGGCTACCGGTAACCAACCTAGCACAAATTAAATAACAACTAACCTATTAAAAAGTTCACAATGACTGATATTACTTTTCTTTTTTTCTCTCTCTCTCTCAAGCTTTTTTTAACAAATATTTTTTGTACATCTTTTAAACATGGGTGTGCCATATCATTCTCACATTACAAATGCACACAAAATGTACCGTTCCCAAAAACAGAGTGTAGAATACAAAATCAGCAAAACATCGATAAAGGTCGACCGCATTACGCGCAGCACTACTGACCGATCGGTCCAGGGGCCCTATTTTTGAATCGCTCGGCAGGCGTCGAGCGCTCTTTTTGACTGATTTTCATTCGACATTTGACTCAAATGTATGGAGATTGAGTCAAATGTCGAACGAAAATCAGTAGAAACGAGCGCTCGATATCGCTCGAGCGATTCAACAATAGGACCCCTGGTTTCTACTGATTTTCGTTCGACATTTGACTTTTCATATTTTTGAATCGCTCGATCGCAAAGTGTGCCCTCACCCACTCGTTTGCAGTCGAGCGATACGGCACGGCGAGCGATATTCTTTTGTACTAAAAGTAAAGATATTTTTTAACGGCCAATAGAAACGTTCTTCTCGTTGCGGTAGTTTTCTCTAAATTCTACGTAGAACGGATAAAATCCAATATTTCGTATTATGTTGGCAGCACTGGAAACGAACGATTCAAAAATAAGGAAAATCGGCGTCATGCGACTTGGAAGACGAGTGTGACATAAGTCGCATGCGACGAAAGTTTTGTATTTACATAATGTTATTCTGTTGGGTACCTAAGTGTGTATCGGCATGCGTTGCTAGACAAGTAAAAAATATATAAATAAGCAAGTATTCCTAAAAAAACGGACATAAAAATAATATATTCTGGCTCGGATGTAAACAAGTCAAAATGCAACTTTTGCATGGTTACATTTAATAGACTATTAATGATCTTATTTTTTTATTTATTCATTTGACTAATTATTTACTTCGATACATATTCATTTCATTTTTCTCACTATAATTAAAGAACACACAGCTATAAACTAAACCCAACAACATTTCGCAACCATACAATGGGTTAGTATTTAAAAATAAATACGTAAGAGCACAGCTTAAAATAAAATTCCACAAACCCGCCTGCAATACCGAGAACATTACAATTCTACGTGCGCCCAATATAAATAGAACCAATTTAATTCGCATTACTTGCCTTATTTATGCCGCTCTTGAACTGCCATCGATGTATCGATAAACAACTCCGCACATCACTACTTTTATTTTTATGCGATTTTAAAACAGTCGTTCCGAATTCCTGTTCTTGATTAAATGAAAAATAATTGAAAATACAGTTAATCGGTAACAGAAGGAATGACAAGTTTTTTTTATCAATTTTCAACTTTTACTTTTAAGTTCATGAAAAATATATGGGTTTTTGTTGAACTGTTGACTCTAACTATAAAAAAGGTGTAAGGTGAATGTAACCAATTTTTGTTTGTAAACACAAAGTAACGTCGCACGAAAAGTCTTCATTGCAACACCTTTCCCCAAGGTGTGAAGTTGCAAATCTGTCATCAATGCCATTAAAGTGCAAGCTAATTTATGACTTATGTCAACATAAATAGGATAACATATTTACTGCCCAATCCGGCTTTCTTCAGAACATTTATTTAAAGTAATTTGTTGGAAGCGGTAGTTGGTGTCCACACCTGACAAATAAGACCCTTTATTCGATTATTGTAACATCTATATTATTTTTAACCGACTTCCAAAAAATTAAGAGATGATACTTTGGTTGTAAACGCTCTTTAAACTAGTTTTTTTTTACCGAGCAAGCGCGAAGCACTAGCGAAGCGTCTCCGTTTCAACTGAGGTAAAAATGCTTTCGTATGTCCGTTCGGCTGCCCGTCTGTTTTCCTCTACAGATCGCATTTCTCAATCGATTCTCGCGCAATTTTGTGTGCCGGTTCGATAATTATTAGATTATTATATCGATTCTTTTTTTCGATTTTTTTCAAAATGGCGAATATACATATATTAAAGCGAGGTCCACATTCTCACAGAGTCTCTAGTTAATATAAATATTAATGATTTTTACAATAAAAAATTACATGAACAAAACATTCTAAAACTATGCAATGCTTATAAACTGCTAATGAACAAAGTAATTTTTCAGCAATCAGATTTAGCCGCCCTTATTTTTATCACGCTCTTAATAAAATGAGACTGGTCCAATCTTCGGTAAGTTCACCTTAGCGAAAATATGTAGCAAAGCAAGTAGCATAAACAAACCGCTTGCCGTGGCTTACCTCACTCCGCGCCACACGTAAACAATTGAACGTTGCTCATGGCCAGAGATAACACCCGCCTACCGTGAATTTGCAAACTACCTATACGGTAATCACACTACAGAATTCTATTTGATTTCATCAAATTTTTAACGATTTAGGTTGCTTTTCTACCAGAGATATGTGCGAGGCTGAAAAGAGTCCATTGGTATCCTCGCACCGTTTATCTCAAGCCTCTCGCTAGCCTAGCCTCCTAAGACCGCGTACAAAATCCTACTAATATTATATCGGGTCATTTTGAACTTACCATCCAAATTTTAAGGATGTGTCCAGTACATGAAACTAAACAACTTTCTCTAAGAAACATGTGTCAAATTTCGCCAAAAAATTTTGGTCATCCCATACTAAGTTTGATCACGTGATCTCTTTGATTTGTATGGAAAGTCGATTTTTATTTTACATATTTGACCATGTGTTCCTTAAAGAAAGTTGTTCAGTTTCATGAACTAAACACATCCTCAAAATTTGGATGGTAAGTTCAAAATGACCCTGTATATTGTGAAAGTTTGTGGGTTAGGATGTTTGTTCCTCAATCACGTCAAAACTACTAAACGGATTTGGTTGAAATTTGGCACACAGATAGTAGATAGTCTAAATTAAAACAAAAAATACTTTTTATTCCGATATTCCAACGGGAACGAGAACCACGCGGGGGAAACCGCGGGCCGCTAGTTTTGTATAAAATAAAGAGCCTTCATCAGACCCAGCTTGTAATAAATTTTATAGTAATAACCGCCCACTGTAAAAAATTTTGTACATATTCTTTAGGCTCCTCTAAGTTTTTTTAAATCTTCCAGCGATTAGTTTTACATGTCAAAATTACTTGATAAGTCTCTATCTATTCTCTATGTCATCAATGTAAGTCAATCAAAAATGACCCTTAGGTACCTAGTATTACGGTAAATATACTCTCAAAACCCTAAAAGACCTTTATTCTGAAGTTTTATGTATCTGTGCAGTATCTGGGTCTCAAAGCGAAAATTTTTGGATATTTTGTACAATGGGATTTAAAGACCTTGTTATAAGTCTGGGTCTTAAGTAAGAGGCTGGACCAGCGCACCATGACAAGTTTTGTTGACACTTTTCTCGCGAGCGCGATATCTGCCCCGCTCACACACACATCATGCACATTTCACAGGACGAGCGAGATTGGCTGTCGGCAGGTTTGCCATATTGGGCGATATGTCGCGATTTGCGCTACCTCACGACCGAAATTGCGACTGGTTTTTCGTATTTTGCGACTGTCTCAAATTGGGCTACTTCACAAATTTTTTGCGCGATTTTTGGGCTACTTTACTTCGCTGGCTATGGTAACATCCAACCAAGAAAACGTGAGTGCAAAAACCATCAAATTTCCTCACTTCAGGCTATATTATACATTTTTTTGTTGTTTAAATATGGTAGTTTTTTTTCTCCAGTACAGCAGCCCATGTTTCATTAAAAAAATACTCATTTAAATGGCAACCCACGTTTCAAATAAAAAAAAAATACTCATTGAAATATTTTTGTTTTATTTTCTTGGAAATTCAAAATATTCCTAGTAAGGACTAAGGGTCCGCCCAGACTTACCGGTTTCTTTTCTTTGCTTTGCTGTTCTACCTTGCTGTTTAGACCGCCGGCCAACAGGGCCATTTTCAATCTATCGCATATTGGGACCAGAACAATTTGGCAAAATAGCCATTAGCTTGGTGTTATCAAATATAATTGTCTGGGTTGCAAAGTAGGAAGCTTCTGGGAGATATGCCACCCTGAACATGGTCTCCGATTGCTAAAAATAAATCGATCTCATATTTATATAAATTGTGAACACGGTCATAGGTGGCATCATTACCTACCTGAACTATTTTTTTGTGTTTTCATAACGATCGTTTAAGGAACAAAGCTCACATATGTGAAATGTACTTAGATTGAAAATATGCGATAGATTGAAAATGGGCCTCTTGGCCGGCGCTCCATTGCCGAGCAGCAAAGCAAAGAAAAGAAACCGGTAGGTCTGGGGGGACCCTAAGGGCATGAGTGAGATTTAAATCGATATTTTGATCATGACTGGTCTATTTTTGGGCTACTCAGATAAAAATGTTTGCGATTTTGGGCTACTTAAATCAGAAATGGATTTGCGGGATTTTGGGCTACCTGAGGGCCGATTTTTTGCGATTTACCGGATTAGACATCTGGCAACCCTGGTCGGTGTCGATATAGTCGTAGTTCGTATGCTGGAATGGTTGGACGTTGTTTTAGAGCTTTATAACAAACAACTAATGACGAATTTCAATAGAAAACTATAACTGGCTGCTTGCTCAAAAGTCAAGAAAACAACAATCAAGGTTATTAAAATCTAATACCGAGCAACGCATAACCGGTAACATTTGAGAACATATGGACCAAAAGATGAAACAATTATAAAAGAGTCAATTGAATGATTAGTGCAATAGTTTCTTCGGAACTATGAGTAAGATTTGTATCAGCACTTTAATTAATAAAGCAAATGAAATAAAGAACTATTATTAAGAATCAACAGAATCAACTAGGTAACAACACATACGTTCTTTAAGTGGGTGTTCTTTACTCACCACAATGCATGGCAATATGATGCAATTAACGACGATATAAACGAAGGAGTAATTAAAAAAATCGATGTGATGGTTTTTGTAATCCAAGCTACTGTTTTATAATTTACAATCTAAGACATATTAGCTGGTAGCCAAAATTTTAACGAAACGCTGCTGCAAAAAAAACTAAGAGTTGACTAAGTTCAAATATCAATTCGACAATAGTTAATTTTACTAGTACACCTAGATTATTTATGCAGTCTAAGACGTTACGAGCATGACGAGCATCTGTGAATATTAAGAAGCTATCCTAACGGTGTGGTAGCAGACTTTGTAACGAGAAGAAGCTGCTATTGCAATGTATGGTACGCAGGTGTATCCAAATGAGATCGTTTTCTAAAACAGTTCTATTGCTCCTATATTTAGAGGTGAGATTGTCTGACCTTGCGAGTCAGCTGCTTGAAATTTGTTCTCCCGAAAGAAAAACGTCTGAAATATAATAAGGTTGCCAAAAAAAGGTTTACGTTGTTTCTCTTACAAATATCTTCTGTACGATATTCCTTCATTTATTTTCTCTTGTTTCTATTATAGCCTTTTAACCTTTCTACTATCTACCCTAAGTTTTGTTTTTGACAAATAATCATAAAAAACAATCTTCAAAAAAACGCAAAAAAATATCCAATTTCCAAAAGTGATTGAAAATATTATATCCCCATTCAACTAAAATCTGGCATTTGTAGAAGTTGGCATTTGCAGAAGTTGACATTTGTAGAATTTGGCATTTGTAGAAGTGGGCATTTGTAGAAGTTGGCATATTTTGTATAATTGGGCATTTGTAGAATCTGGCGTTTTAAACTAAGTTAGCATTTGTAGAAAATTCTAAACCAAATATTCGCTTAAAAAGCTTTTCTTTAGATTTTTGCTATAGGCAAGATTTATGAAAAAAAAAATACATTCAATTTCTTTTCAGGCCTATGAAAATTATTACTTACTAAAAACACGATTTTTAAAGTAGACCATTTCCCAATTCGAGTCATTGGAAAACCCATTAAAACACCATTTAAAACGGTCAAAAGCTTTTGAACCCCGTTACGTAATGTATCAAACAAGCGGATCCTCAGATGTGGGGTTCGATTCCGTCTGATGTTATTTCTGATGTGGCAACTCTTTCGACCATCTTTCATTTTAACGGTCGCCTTTTGGCTGTTAGTGTGTGGTTTTTAAATTGATGATACTAGTTTGGTAATAGACTAAACTAAAAAAATCTGTAATACTAATAAATATTGTTTTCATAATAAGTTTCAGTTTGTTCTATGCATAGGTATTCCGTGATTTTGTAGTTCAAGCACAGAACTCAGAAAATTTTGGTTCGATTCTCAGATGCATGGATAGCCAACAATACTATTTCTTCTATTTTCTGCTATTGACTTTCGCCAAGTGACATTTAAAAAATAACTTTCACATTCAATAAACTTTTTCCAAAACTAAAATGACGTAAACCATTCTTCCGCCAATATCCGGCAATTAATAATCCGCCGTGTTTAGACGCGCGGGCGCACGATAGCCGGTACGATGCTGCGTGTGCGCAGGGGTAAACAATGTGGCAATTGGCGCGCTGATTGACTCAACAACGTAGTTCGTAGAAGACCGTTTTTAAAAAACAACATATCGTGTACGATAACTTAGTGGAAAAAGAAGAAGAAAATTGTATTTATATGAAAAAGCTTTCCAGGGAGGCACATGTCTTAGCCGATTTTAGACCGGTTAGTTGCTGAGTACACGCAGAAATAAACAATATCAGATTAAAGCAAATTGGCGCGTTGATTGAGTCAACAGTGTGGTTCGTAGTTCCTTTGGAAAACGAAATTTTAAGGTTTTTCTTACATCCCTTGGCAACAATCAATGTGCATGATATCGAAATCTAACTATGATACAAACTACTCCTTGGACATAGCATTACGTAGATGGTCTCAGTCGTAGTATTGTGATTGCAGTCGGAGGGGACCAAGTGGGACGGCTAGATTGGTTAACTACCGCAATTTGACCGATTGGGCCCGCGCTTGACCTCCTTCCAGATTTTCTGGGGTCCGAGTATTTGATGTGGCCCGCTTTGATTGGTTAATACTGCTATGGGCCCAGGATAAGCTTGCACAGAATTCGGAATTTAAAAATGGTAGGTTCGATCAGTTAATACCGATAGGTATATACTCGTACCTATACTATTAAATCGAGTTGTAACATAAAAAACAAGCCTATTGTTAGAGCAATACCGAGATCACAGTTTAACTCCATTGAGATAATCAAATAGCTTTTCAAATAAATATTGGAAAGTTCGTTTCTCTACTTGTTTCTGTTATTGTCCAGAATGAAAATTAAATATGAATAAATGAACGATGATAGTTGCCTTTTTTCAAGCATTTCAGCAGAACCTAAAAAGTTTATTGCCAGCTAAAAGACATTATGGATGGTTGGGTAAAAGAATTGTCGATTTAAAAATAAAAATGCTTATTATGTGAGCTTATTTGAATAAAAAAAAATCACTTTTATAAAAGGTTGTAAATTATGAAGTCTTGGGAAAATAAAAAGAATATAAACAACATATTTGAAGTGCCCTAAGTGATTATGCTATTAGAACTGGTGCATCTATTTGACTGCAGACGCAAAAACTAGTACGAACTAGTATCTATTTACCAAGCGGCTAGTTTAAGACGAATGACCAGTTAAATAGCTTCTAGTTTGTTCACAATAAGTTTGTAAGTCATGCATCGAGATTTTTTCGAAGTTCGAATTTTCTTTCCTATAAAAGAGTGACTGAGAGAAAATAAATGTTTCTTAAGTAAGTATATTACAAAAACCACAACAATATAATTATGTTTCCTAAAGCTGACAAGTTTTGCGCCCTTTCTTCTTGTCAGTTAAAAAAGTCTGGAACGGGTGGTAGGAAAATATAGACGATTCAAAAGTGCTTAATTTTTAAGTAACATATACAAAACCGGTATTGTTTTTGTTCATTGAAAAACCTAATAAGCTTACTTATTCACTGGTGAAGTGCTCTGAGGATGAAACACATGATCACTTATTTATAACATACCTACATAAACAATTTAACTTTAGATTGTCGCAAAAATACATACAAACATCATCAATACACTCCATTCATTCTTTTATCGCCTTTTAACTCGATTGATTCGACACTCATGTTAGCTTCATGAACCGATTGTGATAAATCTTGCGTCGAAGCACAATGGTCAGTTGTTCCATCATTTATGTATCCTCCATCATCAGAACAAAGCCGGGTCATCAGGTATGCAGGTGATGTACACAGTTTACGGGCAAAGGTATTTTTTTAAAGTTCTTCCGAGAATCGATCGTATCGTAGTGTTGGATATACGCTGGTTCGTGTTATTTATATGTTTTTATAGCTTTACATTAAACCTTTATATCATATTTTGTCTGTAACTCTAAACATAATTCATTAAAAATTAAAATCTCGTAAATAATCAAAACATTGAATTATTTATAAACTACCAGCGACTTCGTCTGCGTGGAAAGTGTTTTGCTATCCCTCGGGAACAATACTTTTTTTGGAGATGAAAGGTACCTTATACCCTTCTATATGTACCCGTGATGACGTGTACTTATGCAAATGACGATCGATTGAGTAGTTAAGGCCGCCGGTAACGATCAATTGCAATTGACAATTTTTTCGTCAATGCATTGTTGTAAGAAATGACAATCGCTTCAATTGCACGTGTAAATGATCAATTTTTGCATCAACGAGCGTCAATGACGTACAAATTGACAATCGCAAATGATCGTTACCGGGGCACTTAAAACGTGAATACTGAATACTGTGTGAAATGCACAATGAAATAAGAATTTAATATTTAAGTAGATACAGTCAGCAAAGTTATGTTAACAATTTCACTTGCAAGGATGGCACTAAAAGTTCGTCTTTTACTTGTCTCCATTGTTTTATACAATAGACGCTTTTGTTATCTCAATTTTATGGCTTTTGGGTAAATGCAAGACTACTCAATCTAGAAATGAACCTTAAGGCCAGCATATTCCAAAAACTGTCTCTGTCTTTTTCTTTACGTGTGAAGAGTAATGAAAATAACCTCACTTTTTCATTTTTTCAATGTTTTTGTAGAGATTTTGAGCATAAAGTCACTTTTTGAAAAAGTAACCGTTGAATATTCTTCTTTATATCATCATCTATTTTTCTATATATTTTTCGAGAATAAGGGATTAATAGACTTTAAGTATTATCCAAAAAATATAAATAAACGAAAATTCTTTGCATATTTTTTTTAAGCGAGTGAAGAAACGAATATCGTGTTTTTAACCGTAAATTAATCAAGATCGTTTATGAAACTTCAACATATATTTTTAACTGCTCAAAATAAAGAATATTTTATTGTTTATTGTTGAATCAAAAATAGGCCAAATTCGATAGTTTCGAATATACTGGCCTTAAGGTGTTCAACTCGTAACCTTGCTGACATTGCTGACTGTACTACGCTGGCAATGATGTGTGGCATCACGACCGCGAAGGGATGTGCGCCCGCGCAGACAGAGATACGATCTCAGCACGGAGGTGTGAAATCGTGTGGCTAATAGTTTACAGCGCTACTAATTAGTAGTTTCTGAGCGTAGTGCTACGAGATGAATATTTATGGAGAAAAAAGGATATGTGTGGTTTTGTAAAAAAGGAACGAGACTCGAGTTGAATAGAAAACAAATAGTTTCAGATGAAACAAAGCTAATAGAGGAACTAAGTAAACTTGTCTTGATGTCTTGATAACTAACTGTAGTCTGTATGCATGTCCATCAGCCATTTTTGATGTCCCCACTGCTGGGGCACAGGCCTTCCTTATGGGTGGATAAGGACGTCGGGCCATAACCCACCACGCGGGCCCAATGCGGATTGGTGGGTATTAACGACTGCAAATGCAGCCGGGACCAACGGCTTAACGTGCCTTCCGAAGCACGGAGGAGTTCGCGATAGTAAATTTTTGGTCACCTATCCCTTGACCGACCCTTGCGAACGTTGCTTAACTTACGCAATCGCTGGGCCAGGCGCTAAACCACTGCGCCACCGAGCTCCTAACTGTAGTCTGTATGCATACATTGTGATTAATTAGATAAGCATGATAATAACGACAGTACTGCATGAGAATTTGGTACACGCGATGTTGCTAAAAAGAGTATTGAATATTGAGAAAAATACATGTATTGAACTTTGAGGGATCAATTACAGTTTCAGTCATAACTAATTACTAAATGTGCTCTTACTATACAATAACGTGTATTCAGTAAAGAAGGGTAGATTTCAAAGTTAGTGCCTTCTTATAATTTAAACTAAAATGATAGATAAGCAACTCTCACTGGGTAACGTGGTGATATACTTTAGTTTCACTGCTACTGAATAAGAATGTATGACCATTATTCAAGATTAGTTTTCTTTATACTTAAGAGAAATAAGACATTATGTGACTAATGCATATTAAGCAGGTTAAGCTAAGAAACTTAATTTACTACCTAAATACTAACTAGATTTTTACATGAAATCTAACTGTTTGGTCGATGTCAAAGAGATATTATTGAATTTTTTTTATTGGCATAGTTTGCTAGACAAATGCTTTTTTCAATTTATTGAAATTTAAAATAGATCTTATTCATTCTTGAAAAACAAAACTTCAAAATAAAGAGTCTAACCAGCCTCAAAGCCTTGTTAGACTTCGTTTGACGGAAGATTGGATTAGTTAGGTGCATCGATTTTTGAACAAATCTTAATCATTTTTATTTTCGTGTATTTTAAAGAGCCGTTTTTCTCAGATTTACATATTTTTATTTTTAATTTTCAATCCCGAAATAATCCCGGGATTGGCTAAGCGTAATCACGAAATCCCGGGATTAGAAATAAGGGCCGGGATCGAATTCCCTAACTGCGTGGTTATGGTTCGTCCTCCTTATCCACCCATAAGGAAGGCCTGTGCCCCAGCAGTGGGGACATTAAAAATGGCTGATATCGAATAATGGCTATTACAAATAGGTATATCTAACTCTGTTAAAACTAACTGCATGGAACCTTGTCAACAGCTGTTCCCCTAATACTGTGGTTCCTTCATCATGAAAGCCGCACCTTTAGATAGGCAGCTAGTTTCACGAATGTTTCCAAGTATCGCCCATACAATCAGGGTGCGCCTAAACAATGTCTCTAAATGCCAACATTGTCGTGATCGGGTTGTGTCGACTGCTATTTAGTTAAATGCGACACGCAGTACGTAGTTTCAATCAAAGACTGTTGTTAGCTTTACCTGTACTTTCCATCTCCTAAATCTATGACTTGTTCCATAAACTGCTAAGACACTGCGATACATTTAAATTGCATTTAACTCAATAGCATTTAATATCTGGAAAACGGAACCCGATAGAAAAACTTACTTTGTTAGGGTTAAACTCTTAAACATGAAACTCCTGGAATGATTTTATCAATTTGTCATTTTACTAGTAACGTTATAAACAGTCTTTTAGCAAGTTCGGTATAAATAATTAAATACCTACCTAAAAAAAATCGAGTTGCACTCCGGGAATGCCGGCAGAAGTGAAAACTTGAATATTAACGTTGTGCATTTTTGATATTTTTGAATGGTTAGGGAATAATTTTGCACGAATTGCCGTCTTACGAATTTACTCTGCATTTGAATTTACGAATACAGAACAGTATTGTACGAAAGTCTTATCCATAGCTTGACAGAAAATCTAGAGTTTTGACATTGAATTAAAAAATTAGCGTGTTGCTATGGTGACACAAGTGTTTACGTCTTGAAAAGACGCGCCGCCATTTTCACCGCGCCCCGTAGAAAGAGAGCGGGATACTCCCGCCACCGGCTGTCTACTCTCCATCCGTCACATCTGTCTTAAGAATTTTCGATCAGGGTCACGTGATTCTTACTGACGCGACGCGAGTTAAGCATTTTTTCCCCATTACAAAAAAGCGTACAACGCCGCTAAAGAAGTTTTCACTTCAAAAACAACTTGAAAATTCTAGAGAAAAATGGTACAGATACCGGCACCTAACTTGGCAAGACAAAAATGAGACAAAAGATGCGCCGAGTGTGGTGTTTGTAGCTGCTGCGCATCTTTTGTCTCATGTTTATCTTGCCAAGTTACGTGCCGGGCGGTATTATAAAGTTAGTATCAGATTATGTTATTTCTGCTCCACAGTGACCATTTTAAAAATACTCACAGGAAAGATAACTTCTGTTATAAAATGAATTAAGTTACCAGTAACTTTATAACTGTAGTAACAAGGCCCGAAACAGTAAGTTCGCAGAAACAGGTTAATAGTTTTACACGTATACAGTTGGGCGGGCGCGCACTCCGAATTCCGTCGCGTTGTCCGACGCGGCCGATTCTACTGAATAACGACTAGTTAGTAGGGTTGTCACATAACATATGAACTACTTGCTCACCTCGGCTGCCCTACGCAGAAGTCAAGTAACTCAGTTTCCAAAAAAAAAAATTTAAATTCATTTTCTGTTTAAGCAAAGCAAGTCGCATCTACCATTTTTTTATTTTATTAAAATTCGGGAAATATAGCCAATAATTTGTTTCAAGAATGTTTTTCCCTTTGCAAAATATACGCTAAAACAAAGTATATTTCCCATTTCTAACTTAAAAACAAGCAAGTCTTATCAAGATTTATGTACTTGTATTTAAAATAGATTAGCAGATACTTGATTTCTATGTATTTATTTCATAGTTGTAAGGACTATATTCTATGGCTTATGACTAAAAGTACAATAGAGAAGATTCTCTATTGTACTTTTAGTACAATAGAGATAGATACAATATTCTACGCTATAAACAAGTAACTTATCTAAGTTACTTGTTTATAGCGTAGAATATTATTGACAAATCAATACATATTTCTGCGCGGAATACTATTTTCGTTCGTCAAAATGTAGGTAGGTATGAGAACTATTTTTTTTTTACAGAAATATGTTTTTACTTTAAATACCAATTATATTTTAACATTTTAGTGTTCAGAATATCTATTTTTTTCAATAAAAACACTAAATAACGTTTTTAAGCTCTCCTGTAAAGTTTGTCTGGAATGAGATACTTGGATTTGGTTTAGGGCAGCCGACCTACTGCGGGGGAGGGGATGCGTGAATGCGTAAATGTATGGCTGTGTGCCATAAAAGCTTTGAAAATAAGCATTGCCAATGTTGGAGGTCAATTTTAAATTACAAAACTAGTTTATATTGACTTTCTCTATACTAGATGCCTTACCACAGAATAACTAATAGTACAAGTGCCTTACTTTGATCTGATTATAAACAAAAAAAGATTTACTATCTTCAAGACACAATTAGATTGGTGATATAAGTAAATGGTGGATGCAAAAAAACAATATTTAGCAATAACTTCTTCTAGATAAGCAAATGGTAACCAACTGATATGGAAAATGCCCATAGTTTCATATTTCTGGGCTCAGTTTCCTCCAAAATCACTTTGAAGTTTAAAATAAGGGACAGACTACATAAAATCCTGGATCAAAATAATTTAAAAAACTTGATGTAGGCATCCTTTAATGTGAGAACAGCGCAGCATGGCAATTAGACTGATTTGTATGTTTGTTTACATCGGCGACGGTGGGTGGCGTTGGCGACGTCACATTTCAGCACTTCATTGTATTCCGATGTGTGACCCCGAACACGTATGGACTCAAAATTACCTCTCACTTGCGGTAATTGTTCATTTTGTTATAAGAACAATAAACGAATTTGAGGTGCCAAACGTAAAATAAAGCTTTGTTTTCATTTAACGATTTTCAGACTTTTTAAACTTGTATATCCTTAATAATGAAAAAATATACAAGTAAATACAGATGCCGGCATATAAATTGGCAAGAGAAAGATGAGACAAAAGATGCGCTGTAGCCATAAACACTAAGTTTATGGCTACTGCGCATCTTTTGTCTCATCTTTTTCTTGCCAATATTAATGCCGGGCAGTATACTATAGGGATGCGCCGATCCGATCCGATCTTTTGAAATATCGGATCGGCGGGCATACGATCCGGCGATTTTCGGATCGGATCGAGGCCTTACGATTTTTTGCCGGATCGATACAAAACTTGAAAGATCGGATCGCTTGGATCGTATGAACAAAAATGCGGTTTGTTTACGAAAAAATGGGCACTTTGGTTTATTTTTTACGAAATTTATCTTTGTCTACATTTAGAACTTGGCCGAAAACTGGCGCCTATAAAAATTGTACTTAACAATTAGTAGTTAGGCGCGTCTTCAAGTATAAACTTTTGAGAGAAATTCGTCTTTAAGTTCTCTGAGTACAATATTACTATTCCACATTATTTTATACATTGTTTTGCATGGGTTTACTTAATAAAGATATAAAATTAATTGTGTCTTACTTATTTGCATCCAATCCGGATCGATTTCCTGAAAATCGGATCGAAGGCATTCGATCCGATCCGCGGATCGTATCGTGGAATTACGATCCATTACGATCCGAAAAATCGGATCGACAACCCCGGATCGCGCATCCCTAAACTAGTGGCTCTGTGAGCTGTAAACCTAGCGTTTGTGACATTTTTTAATAATTTTTCGAAATGGCTGAAATTTCATCTAAGCTGAAATATGATTTTCCCCGTATTACGGTATTTTGAAAAAAAATTTAAAAAAAAACTTTTATTATAGAACTTGCTCACAAAATGTCACGAGAATCGGATGAGAAATAAGACATGTAGGGGAGAACAAATAAACAGCAGGATATACGAAAACATTTTTGCCCAACAAGCTGAAGCAATTTAAATTACACTAGTGAAAGATCTGTTCAAGCCTGAAAATAATTTAAAAGATATAATTATCACGATAAAGAATAACTTTGAAATTAAATGTAAGATCGTAATTGTGTTTCCTCGTTTCTTTCCTTATTTTATTTTCAAAGCCTTCTCATTATTTATATTTCCTATGACGTTGTTCGTTATTTTATTTTTTTTAATTTATTAACTAAAACACAACTCATCGTTTGTGCAATAGTCCTTAACTTAATTTAGCCACTTAAGTACGTTACTATTAGAATAGCTTCAAGCTAAGTCTACCTTTAAATTTTTAGGACCTAAGTTAGTTTTTTCTTCATAATGTATAGCTTGAATTCCTCTTCCTGCATTCCTACGTGATTAACAGTTTAATTAACGATTCGTTGGGCGTTAGAATTAACGGTTCGTACTTATTACGTTCGTACGCAGAGTCAGATCACGTACTTTACTCCTTGCTGGGAGTTCTTGTTTGGTTCTATTCTATTTGATTGTCTTTGTCTAGGATAGGTTTATGACTTTGTAACAATTTGAGTACATTGTTGCGGTATTTTTCGTGGTGAGATATTGAAAATGGTACTCAATGCGAAGAAAACTTTTGCAAAAGTTTATAATGTTTTAAACGTTAATGATATAAAAGTTTGATACTTAATTTATATTTGAAATCTTACAATTTCATATGAATTATATGTCATCGAATTGGATATTATAATAATTAAAGGCCGGATTTGCGGTGGCAGGAATACAAACTTGCTAGTGATTACCAAATTATCTTAAATGTTTTTATATATCGATGTTTTGAAAATATTTTTGAAGTGGAACTTCTTTGATCGCGTCTGTATTTATTTTTTGTATTTTACTAAGGAGGATGTATTTCTTAAAAATTTGACATTCTACTTCACTCACTTTGACTTTGCTATCTTTGCATCAAGAAAAACTGCAGTGAATTTTATTATTTATACATTTCACGATTTTCACTTTTCTTAATGTAGGTAGGTAATTTCTACTATTTCCGACAGTAAGTCTATATATCACGTTACATAATTATATTTTTTTTATCGATAAATTACACAAATAGATAATCAAGTTGTCCACGCACTATTAAACGTCCTTTTATTCGTGCTACCGCAAATCCGGGGTCTGATAATAATTCTTGTTTACACTAAAGTACACGCGTGGCCTACTATTAGTAGACCATGGTAACATATTTATTTGTAACTTTTTTATTTCGCGCGCTAACACGTTGTACTTCCAGCTATTCCTCATAAAGACAATTACGCGTAGAATCAGTGTCATATGCGACACCTGCGCGTACGGTTGGGTGCACTATTTGGCGCTAAAACCGCAGGACTACCATTGTAGTCCACGCGAGCACTGGCGTAACGAAAAAATGTAATTGATTCTTATTTCTTTGTATGTATTTCAAAATTAATTAATGACGAAATGTTGTAGAAAATATTATTAAATATTAGTATCAAAAAACATTACCATTCAAACACCATTGAACTACGATTTTGACGAAAACATTAGCAGACTTGACCCCCTGGTTTTTAAACCTCGCACAAGATCTCTTTGAAAAACTTTTTAAAAAGTCAAAAAGTCACGTATTCTTAACACAAAGAAGCTGTGTCGTACTCATAGCGTAGGTCATAAAACGACAACACAGGATACTGTTTGAGCCAGACGCACAATGCGCGACTCCCAGTTTTTAGATTAGGGAGCTACTGTCTTGGAAAGAATAGAGATTACTGTAGAGTCGAAAGCTCGAAAGATTTTGATGACTCTTGCTAACTGCACAGATTAAATAATAGTACAAGTGTCTAATAGAAGTATGTATATAATTTGATAAATGTAACAAAACCTCTTTTGAATATTTAGGCTTTTGATTTAACATTTAATAATCCGTACTTGTTGATATTATTTAGGTACCTTAACTCGACGTGTGATTAGCAATGTCCTCATTTTGATAGAAGACTTACCTGAAATAAGACATCAAGAGATTAGTTTTTTTTTAACTATAAGATCTTTCGCTAGGTAAATAAGGCAAGACAAAAGAAAAGTTATATAGCTTTTCATCTTAGCATATTCATAGCAACCTAGCCATATTATAAACTTCTCTCACTTGCAATTGTTGTATAAACTACTTCAGTTAATAATTTGACTGTAGATTAAAATTTAACAAATTACAAAAGTTCCCAAAACTTTTCGAAGAGGAAAAAATGTATCCATCGAACAACAAGTGGACCCTGGCTGTGAATCCAAGTGAACGGAGGGAACCTGCGAACTAAATAAAAGTATTGACAAATAGTGTAGGAAAGGACGGTAGTGGACCTCCACAGTAAATCCTCAGTAAACGAAACTTTACAGTGTGATAAAGTATTGTAAATGAAACATATTTTTTAAATTATCCAAATCGTTTTTTTTTTTTTTGTTTTTAGAAATTTGTACATAGGTTTTGGTTTGTACTATATTACATCCCTGCAAAGTTTCAGCGACTGAGGATTTAATGTTGGGGTCTCCATACAAAAGATCGCTTTATTACCTACATTAAAAACAAAGTAGGTTGAAATGACTCCTCTCCACGCCCCCCCTGTTCCACTTGTCCCAATAGTACATTGTAAGACATCGGCGCGACTGCTTCGTAGGCACTTGTCGCCAGACAGTGTGCAGACACGAGTTAGTCATGTTCCACTTGTTTTGAACATGTTCCACCAATAAAGAACATGGTCTTAAAGGTCAGGGCAGAAGCATCCGGAGAGTATATGCTTGTATAAATTTTGGATGATGTTTGAAGACCATCATGAATAATGGTAGTAACTAGTTGTTTCTGCTCTGAAATATGGAAGAAGAAAGGAAAGGAAAGGTAGAAAAAAGAATTTAATATTATTTTCATATTTCCGTACATTATTTGGTTTGGTTGGCGGTAGGGCTTATTTCAAGTCCTGGCTAGCTACCACCATCTTACGTAAGTCTGACGGTATAACAAAAATAAAAAATGTTTGTGTTCCGGCAGTTAGAGGAAAGATAACCAGTGCATCAGTGATAAGGATTTCAGGTGTAATGCGCTTCCACCTTCGGCCTTATCATCACTTAACATCATGTGAGATGGAGGCCAAATACTATCTCGTTGTGCATGTTGAGGATAAGGCACGAAAACTCACAAACACGATCTTTTCCGTAACCAGTTTATTGACAGCATTAAACATTTGTTTTACAAAAAGGACGTCACAGAAATTTAGAATTTAGAAGGCAGACCAAAGAGAAATCCAAAAAGGCTGTAGCTGGTGCTGGTCGGCAACAGTGCATAAAAAAGCTACACACGAAATTGTCTTTTTAGGGTTCCGAACCCAAAGGGTAAAAACGGGACCCTATTACTAAGACTCCGCTGTCCGTCTGTATGTCTGTCTGTCTGTCTGTCTGTCACCAGGCTGTATCTCATGAACCGTGATAGCTAGATAGTTGAAATTTTCACAGATTATGTATTTCTATTGCCGCTATAACAACAAATACTAAAAACGGAATAAAATTTGATAGGGGCTCCCATACAACAAACGTATTTTTTTGCCGTTTTTTGGTACGGAACCCTTCGTGCGTGAGTCCGACTCGCACTTGACCGGTTTTTTTTTAAACTACCCTATACCTAATTTAAATCTAGCGTTGGTCCATACACTACATCATACGAGTTGCTTATTAATCTGGTTAAATTTAACTTCCCGCGTAACGTTTGCAAGTTCCTCGGTTAAAAATACCGCACACATAAAACATAGTAATAAATAACACGCAAATAGACTGCGCTGGACAATATTTTACTTCTGAAGTCTTTATTAGCATAAAAATAATCATTTTTGAAACTGAAACGAACTTAATTTAGCATAGTTTTTATATTAGCGATGACCATTAGATACAAAGGAGATGTCCCAGTGTGGCCCCAGTTTCATTTTATTTAATTACTTTCATAATTAAAAAATGCTAATTACATTTTATTTAGGTATAGTATCAGTCAAGAATTGTTTTACATTAAAAAAAACAATTACAAAAACATTAAGTTGTTTTCTGAAGTATTTTGTGAAAAAAATGTTAGTAAATAGTACCATCATGATAAAAAAATTGTGATTTAAAAGCGTTTTAACTTAAAAATCCCACTTTTTAATGCAGAAAATAATTATTAATCTGATTCTAAAGTAAAATACCTACTCTGACATACTACTTTGATTAAGACGCAATAGACTTTCATTTTTTGAGAATGGTGAGGCAAATGACATAGGCGGGATGGGACATGTCATTTGGGATTTGCTTTTGCAAATGTATGACAAAAGTGATTAATTAGTGTGAGTTTTGAAACGTAACCTGTATCGTGTTTGCGTGTAAAAGTTTACGATATAGAAATATAATATTCGTATATCTTAACGCAAACGCGATTGTAACGTATGGACATTTAAAACATAGTTACACTAGGCCTTAGAATTCATTAATCTCCTGTAAGTAATTAATTAATTGTTTTATCTACCTTTGAAACTTAAAAAAAACTAGTACTAAGTACGTGAATAATTCTGCAACTGCATATATAAAAAGATTACTATGAAGAATTGTATTTAAAAATAAAAATAAAGTTTTATTATTTTAAGTTAAGACAAAATTAGACATTTATAGTTTCAAAGAACCTTAAACTTCAGTGTGGTTTCGAGTCCCTTAATAGGAATTTCTAGTCCCTCGTATTTAGTTTGTTGTTGAGTCTACGCATGTTTCAATTTACGTGAATGGCCAACTTCACCATTAACTTCCTTCATTGGTAGCTCTAGCTAGCTATTAATTTTGATGAAATCGTCAATGTTTACTACAGACAACATTACTTTAGTAGCTTTAAGAAAGTCCCTTGAAACTCTTAGAAAAGTTAGATTCTTGGACGTACCACGGGCAACAGTAAAATCGCTTGCACGCCGCGCCCGCTGTCACATACGTTTAGTTCGTGCAGGGGCGATACGCGCGCACACGAATTTTGTTGTAAACTGGTTAAGCGACGCTGTTGCCCATAGTACGTAGTTGAAAAACCGACCAAGTGCGAGTCGAATTCGCGCACGAAGGGTTCCGTAACAAAACACAGTAAAAATCACGTTTGTTGTATGGGAGCCCCACTCAAATATTTATTTTATTCTGTTTTTAGTATTTGTTGTTATAGCGGCAACAGAAATACATCATCTGTGAAAATTTCAACTTTCTTGCTATCACGATTCATGAGATACAGCCTGGTGACAGACAGACAGCGGAGTCTTAATAATAGGGTCCCGTTTTTACCCTTTGGGTACGGAACCCTAAAAATGAACGTTTAAATTTTAGGTCAGACTATCGTCTTCCTAAAGCTAAATTCACACTTGCAAGAAAGAACCAAATAGTGTTATTTGCCTTTTAAAAGTCAGTACTTACTTTGTAATTATATATTTTGTAGTTCAAGCACAGAATAAACAGGCTGTCCCAAAACTTTGCCACACGGAGAGAAAGTACCTTAAATATTGAAGATAGGAAATTTTACTATTTTCATTTTGATTTTTAAAAAAAGTAGAACTGCATTCAATTTTTTTTGCCTTAATCAGGAATCTAACCCACCAAAAATGAAAAAAAAATTACCAATCGAAAGGGTCATAAGGATTCTTTTTTCTTAAGTGACACAGCATCTTAAACAAAAGGAAAACCTTGCACTTTAACATTTAAATTTTAATTATCATGGATTGTATCAATTTATTTAGAATCGTATGCGATTTAAAAAAAACTAAGTATGCAATTCCATTTGTTTTTTTAAAAAATTGACGTCTTCTTTTTTAATTTACTATCATCAATATTTAAGGTACCTACCTACTTTTCCTCCGTGTGGCAAAATTTTGGGACATCCTGTATAATAGTACTAAACGTACATACACAGACGTGGAACGCTGGTTTATACCCTATTTTTCACTGCTTTTAAGTGCTAGTTCAAACTTTTTGTCTAGAATTTTATTTATGAATACTTCTTAAGGGCCCTATCACATTTTTTCGTCGAAATTTCGATTTTGACGGATTTTAGCGCTACAACCTAGAGAAACCTTTGGGTCCACTAAATACATTTATATGTGTTCGCGACAAAAAGTAATATGATGATACACTGGAAAGTTAAAGGGTTAGAAAGGAAAATTAAAGTTGGTGAACGATTTCTTAGAGTCAACTTTGAACATACACAGAAAGAAAAACAAGTACAAACAACAAATAAAAGTATGAAATTTTATTTTCTTATGAAGTATTTACGTAATAATAATTATGTATCTAGGAGAAATTCACAGTTAATTCTGAGCGTTTTTCGTAGTTTTATGGTTTTTTTGGGATTTTTTTTCACATATTCCATACATAATTTCAAAATTCCGAGGCCGCTATGAACTATTCGACTATATAAGAGATAATATTAAATTTTTTTATTTCATTTGTTTAGCACAGTAGTTCAATCCATGACCCCAAAAAAGTGCCTTCGCGCATTTTATGAAAATCTTTCTCTGTAATTTCGGGTTTAATTTGGGATCGAGAACCCCAAAATTGGCCATTTTACGCAAAAATCACAGTCGAATCGTAATATGCCTCTTAAGTCTCATACATACCTACTCCATCTAACTAGCAGACCCCGAACCCGAGTCAACGACATATCAGGCGGAAGTCTGATAATATAACTAACCACCACGAATATTGATGATTGAATGCAAGAAGACGCTTCTTCCGTCCCTCTCGCACACTCACCTTTTTCTACCGGAACGAAAGAGATAACGGACACTCAATAAATGCACTTCACGTTCGAGGAAGCGGGAATGATATTTGAGGATAGGACGGAATTATTAAACGGTTGTGTTTAGAATTTGAATTTATTTTTACTATTTAAATTTTAATTATGTCATTGCTATAGACCTCGTGTTTGTGACATTTTTGAACATTTTTTGATATGGCTGAAATATGTTTTTTTTATAAACATTTCGAAAAACTGAATCGTTAAATAATTATATACTATTCTAACCGCCTCTGTGGTCTAGTGGTTCGCCCACCCGTGTAAGACGCAGGGGTCTCGGGTTCGATTCCCAGTGGGGGTACAATTTGTACTCGGTTTGGTTGGTGGTAGGGCTTATTTCAAGTCCGCCTGGCTAGCTACCACCATCTTACCTAAGTCTGACGCCATAACAACAATTTAAAAATTGTTGTGTTCCGGCAGTTAGAGGTAAGATAGCCAGTATTCCGGGTGTAGTGCGCTTCCACCTTCGGCCTTATTGTCATTTAACATTAGGTGAGATGAAGGCCAAGCACTATCCCCGTTGTGTATAAAAAAAATATATCAAACCTGCTCACAAAATTTCACGAGAATCGATTAAGAACAGACGGACAGTCGGACATACAAAAGCATTTTTGCCCAGGCTGAAACCGTGATGCTTCGCCCTCGCTCGGTCAATAAATATTTTTTCACAATTTTTTAACCACCTCATACTTGCAAATAAAATGATTATGTACTTACTTACTTTATAATTGATAATTAGACATTTGAGTTTCTAGAACTGTTTCTTAATGCTTCTAAAAAAAATATTCCGTATCCAAGAAAAAATGTAATTTGTTAGCAATTAACACATAGTATTTTCGAGAAGGATAATAGGACATCTACACGGGTCGACTTTTCGGGCGTCTTGCTAGGCTACTTTATTCGAATAGGGCTTTTATCGACAATCGCTTATAAAATCGAAACGCCCCCTTCGTTGAAATTTGGTTTGCGATTCAGTTTCACAAGCGAGTGTCGACAAAAAGCCCTATTGGACTAAAGTCACCTAGCAAGCCGCCCGAAAAATCGACCCGTGTATCGGCCACATAAGACCGCTAAAAAGTTGATTAACTGTATACAGAATTAGCGCCATCGCACACGGGGGACTTTTGTCTCCGCAACTATTTTGTCTCTTAGATGGTTTGTATGAAAAGTTGCAGACGACCGCGTCGCTTCGTGTGCGCGCTTCCATATAAACCCGTGGACTTGAGACAGAGACAAAACAGTTGCAGGGCGACTAAGTTGCCCGTGTGCGATAGCGCTTATACAAATATGAAGGAAGTGGACGAGAAGATGACAGGAAAGAAAGAAAGAAGAGGATGCGAAAAAAACAGGGATAATTTTAAAAGAAGTGTATAATATTGATCCTAAAGTTGTTTCCCCAAATTCCAAAAAACATAAAAATGTTGTTTATAACAATTTGAATAACTAAAGCCAAAATTCAAATCATGTAGGTACTCTTAACATAATTGCAACTGAAAGAATAAGTCAGCGTAATTTAGTCGTAAATTCAGACAAAACATTTATCAGAACATTATGTAGTATTAATAAAGTACCACTCAACAAAGATGGTTGTGTACTTTATGGCAATTTTATGCATCGATCTGCGCTTGCGCACCCAGCCGATAAATAAAACACATGTAAGGCCAGTATTTCACTTACCCAATATCTACTATCAAAATGTCTGTCTTATCACCGACGAAATTGATATTAACCATACTTAGAATTAAGTAGTTGGATAATGGAGGAACATGGAAAAAGTTTAAATTCTGCTATTTGGCATTACCAATAAATAATATTATTCAAAAAACATTTGCTTCAAAAATCTTTATTTATGCACAAACGGTGCTTGGCCTTCACCACACCTGATGTTAAGTGACGATAAGGCCGAAGGTGTAAGCGCACTACACCCGGAATCCTCACCACTGAGGAACTGGCTATCTTACCTCTAACTGCCGGAACACAACAATTTTCAAATTGCTGTTATGGCGTCAGACTTAGGTGAGATGGTGGTAGCTAGCTAGGTGGACTTGAATAAGCCCTGCCACCAACTAAAAAGCACAATGGAAAATGTTGCAAAAAAGTTATTGTTCTAAATGAAGTTAACACTCGCAAGAATAACATTAACATCCAATTACTTAGATAAAATTTTGTAACTTTATCCAAAGAAATTCGACGAGTGGAATACCTGCTTTAAACTTTGAGGCATGTGTAAAATGACTTAAAAGTGACTTTGAATCTTACTGCAACTGCACAAAGAAGATTTAGATTTGCAGTACAGATTTTTTCGAATGATGTATCATTGACTGTCAATTCGTGACTATTTCTATGTAGATTGGAGGCGAACGTTTAAATGCAATAAAATGAGCGATCTGTCTTCATTTATTGAAGACTGCGAATATACTTATTACCAATTACGATTTCTTTTCATTCGGTATTTTCTTACTTACAATTATTTGGGAGCGGAAGAACTCCTTTTACGAATATTTGAACCTGGGACTTTCTTCGTGTTCAAATAAAGATACCCATGTTACGCTTCGCTGGGATTTTTTTTTTTATTTCCCGTAGGCACTTCGGGATAAAAAGTTTAGATATGTATAAAACACACTCGTAAAAATTCCAACGATGTGTCAGTATTTGAAGAGTTTTGTGAATACAAATATAAATGCAAAAAATTTATTTAAAGATAAAGTTATAAACCTAATTTTGTTACAATTGCTTGGCAACGAGTTTTGGCTGAGTGATCTGTCACCAACTCATCACCAAACTTTATGGCAGATACACCAAACTTGACCTTAATGAGAAACCTTGCGCTACTTATGGCTTTGCCCAAATTCTGTGGGATATACCTAGTTTGTCATTCCTATTTTTTTTATGACAGCCAACGCTTGACCGTTATCGCGCCTGATGGTAATAGCTATGATGCGATCTATTACGATGAAATGCGTTTGCCTAGAAGATACCTTTATATTCGCAACTTAGAGGCCCCCAGATTGTACCTATCAGGAAACACAGACTCAGACAAGGAGTTCCACTCTCTATTAAAAAGTCATAAAAATCTATTTTTAGGTGCTGATACTATGATCCCGGTTGTCAATGTTCTCAAAACAAACCAATTGGAAAATTAAATCCCGGCCAAATCTCTCCTATAAGACAATATCATAAAGGCTGTCCACGACTTTAATTGAAATTTATTACATCTTATATAGTTTCGGAACGAAAAGTGACACTTGACGTTCAGTTCGTTCAAGCGAATTTGTGTAGTATGACTATTGGAATAAAGATGGTTTAACAGGGAATAGATTTGGATCGTAGCATTCCGATTTGTCTTGTTTATCGTTGCGCTTGCGGGGCAATCGAAGATAATGCCTCACTCATGTGATTTGAGACAATGGAGTAACATTGGTACGATTGAATTAGGTGTCGTTAACGGTCGGATTTGGTTTAATACTCTATAGATGCCAAAACGAAACGAACAATAAGTCTTTTACATGTATTGGAGCTACTAGCAACACTCAACTTTTACATTCCAATGGGAAAACTCTATTTAGATAAATTAGAAATACATCAGTTTTCAGTAACTCAACAATTATTAAAATATCAGTACAAAATAACAATATTTATTTACTTATTACAAATAAATGTTGAACTTTAAGTCTCTTCTCGAAAAAAGTTTCTAACTAAAAACAAAATAGGTCACCGAAATCAAAACATGTTTATCTCAACTCTTAAATGTTTACAAACAGAAAGAATGCAGCCGAATGCTCGTCGTGACACCAACATCAACAGAAAGAGTTCCAAAACCGAGCCGTTAAACCGTAGATAACTTAATAGTTACGTTAAACTGTTCCGAGTGAAACGACATAGTGATTCGTGACATGTGCCCCCATTACGAGCCATTTGTGGCCACCCTAATGTGCAATCACTCCAAAAACGTTAGGACTACCACAGACTAACATACAAACAAAGCGAGAAATCGTTTAAGCTCTCAAACTTTTGGTGTAATCAAATAATTTTAATATAAAAAATAATGAGGTAGGTATATTCAAAAACTTTTTTAAAAACAGGTTTTTAATATGGACTAAATTATTCCAAAAAAATAGGACTAAAAACTTAAAACGGAATAAAAAGTAAAAAATAAATTCTTCTGTAAATACTTATAACCTACAGAAATTTTAAACCTAAAAACGTGGGGATCATATTGGAAAATTTATCAACCATATTGTCTTTAGCATGCGCCCCACGTTTTTAGGTTTAAAATTTTTGTAGGTATAGGGTTATAAATATTTACAGAAGAATTTATCTTTTACTTTTTAGTCCGTTTTATTGTTTTTAGTCCGATTTTTTTTTTTGGAATAAGTTAGTCCATTATAAAAACTCATTAAAGTACTCGTCAAGACGATTGTAACGAGCCTAAACACGATGGGGTTGTATGGTTTCATCATAAAGATCCTGTGGCCTTCTTCCGGATCCATCATCAGATCAGCTCAATGACACCATAATATTGCATTGCCTTCCAGTTCTGATCTCATCGGGAAGCTAGTACAAAATTGTTCACAAACTTTGCGGAGAAACAAACGAACACACAAACGAGAAAGCCACCTAATAAAAACGTGTTAATAAGATTTTTTATTTTATTTATTTGACTTTTTGCAAAAATAAGGAATAATATAAATCAGCATTGTATTTGATAGATTTAAGTTCTTACTTTCATTTTTAAAAGCTTTAGTTTGGTAACCATGTCCATTTAATTTAAACTATTCTGTGCTTTAAAAACTCTATATTGCTGCGTTACAATACTTTCCTAAACAAATGCATTACATACTCCACCTTTTATTTTAAGTAACCTTTTAACAACGGAATCCATTTATCTCAAAACCAACCAACATTTTCCCAATAATAAACAAAGAAAAAACAAAAGGATAAAAATCGTTATATTCATAAACTATACAAAGGTTTCCTAATCACAAGAGAATTAATCATACCCTTGCAATGCAACACAAGCTATCGAAGTCAATATGCCAAATAGGAGCGGCACGTTCGTTCTTATCATTCGCATGCCCTAGGAAACAATAATATATTAGCGGATATGACGTATCCACCGGTTATCAATTGACAGATAATTCGATATTTCACTACAATACAAATAAAACAATAGAGGTCCTATGAAGTCCTTTGGGGACTACATATTTTCATAAAGTTTAAGGAGTAACAATTTTTAAAGATTACAAAATTATACGATGTATCTTAAAGTCGAGGAGAATAAATTATAGAAATTATCATCATGTTCACCAATAAGGATTAGGTATAATATTCAATTCAGACTACAATAAAATGAAAAAAGTTTACCGCACAGCTACTAAACAGACAAATAAATCAAAATCTTATTTACATAATAATGGAATAAATAAAACTTAATGGGCTTACGTTGCATCCCTGGGGAACTCCAGGACAGTCTAAGATTATTTATTAAGCTTGCCTAAGACGCTTTGCATAGTGCATCTCTAATCAGCTGCCACTGACATTATAATGCACTGTTCATTCCGTATTTATTTATTTATTTATATAATATTTATTAATTGTGAACACCAACATTATACGTACTTCATATACATGGGTTTCTCTTATATGGCTTCGATACTTATACACATAACAATTATAGATGTACACATATTATACAGAATAAAAACAAAAAAATTATACTTTTAATTAGTTACATTTGCCTCAATGAAAAGTTATGAAAATAATAAAAACTAACCTGATGGAGTGTAATAAAGTTGTAAGATGTAAGTTCAAACAGTCAAATAATAATGATATTATTCTGATTATATTTACATTAAAATACTATTTTTAGGTGATACATTTTATTTTTCCACAGTCTGCAAAATTTAAAAACATTGTATTTGTTTACGTCTGGCGAAATGCGCAGATGTTTTTTTAATATTTTATTTATTACTTACAGATAAGAATTATGGAAATGAAAAGTCTGTTTATTATCTTCGAATGAAACGATAACGTAAATCACTTTTAAATTATGATAAACAATAATTGCTTTTCATTTTAAAAAAGAATAAAAAGAAACACATTTAGAGTGCTAAAATAAGATTGTATATTGGATATGTAAAGAGATAATATCATTGAATCTCCAAAATGTAGTCGTAAATTGTATAATTCTCTACTTTCTTACTTTACAAGTACTTATAGTCCATTTATAGCATACATGAATATAGAAAAAATAAAGACGTTAACGAAAACTAAAACAAAACCTAAATAAAATGCATTATTAATCAAAGAGACAACCATGCTCGTTGAAATTTCGATTTATTCACGACGTCCGATTGCGAATAAATCTAACTTATCACAAAAAGACGAGACACAGTCATAAAATTATAATAACAAGGAAGCAGTGTCATCAATATGGCATTTGCATTTAAGTATGTCGTAATAATGATATGTCCATATTGTAATTCTGTTCATGTTGCAAGGGTATTGGCAGAATAAAAACTAATGTAGGGGACTTCTCTACACATACAAATCACTCAATGTCCATTTGTTAATTCAAGGAAATTCGTTGAACTCTATTAGTATTAGAAATAGTAGTAGTACAAAAATAGTTGACGTCATGTTTTATAAACACTTATAAGTAAGACAGATCTTGAAATATTGACCAATATAACATGTAACAAAAATAGTGCATTCAATGCCCTAACAAGAAATACTGAACGATATGACAAAATTATAAATGCAGTTTAAGACAAAATACTCCAACTACATAAGGTTGTAAGTCGAATAAACTAAGAAAATATAGAAGTAGCAGATAATTTTGTAGGAACAGTACACGCAAAGGCGTTGGAACGTACGGCAAGATAGAATTCCAATTCGAAAATAGATCGAATGTGACAATGGAGGACGGGTAACCGCAATCGAAAATAATCCAATTTAGAATTCAGTTCACGCGTTTGATATTTTATGTTTTTAATTGCGAGACTTCTTGGTGGCGTTGGACTAATTTGGAAGGAGCTTCTTTAGTTTTTTATCGCGTTTTTGGATTAGGGACAGCGGTCATTGCACTTCTACTTTGTTTCAATAATGTTTTTAATTAAAAGTTATTGAAAACTTCTTTAGCGGCGTTGCACGCTTTTTTGTAATGGGGAAAAAATGTTAAACTCGCGTCAGTCAGTCAGGATCACGTGACCCTGATCGAAAATTCGTAAGACGGATGTGACGGATGGAAAGTAGACACCCGGCGGCGGCGGAAGTATGCTCCTCTCTTTCTACGGGGCGTGGCAAAAATGGCAGCGCGTCATTTCAAGACGTAAACACTTGTGTCACCATAGCAACGCGCTAAATTTTTTAATTCAATGTTAAAACTCTTTATTTTCTGTCAAGCTATGGATAAGACTTTCGTACGATACTGTTCTGTATTCGTTAATTCAAATACAGAGTAAATCAATTCGTGCAAAATTATTCCCTAACCATTCCAAAATATCGAAAATGCACAACGTTAATATTCAAGTTTTCACTTCTGTCGGCACAGCCGGAGTGCAACCCGATTTTTTTTTAATATTTTATCTCTCGTTTAACATCTTAATGTTTTGCTGTAAGTATTTTTGTAATTTTTGTAATTTCTTCACAATAAATTTATCTTTGTAGTTTTGTTGTTTAGTGTATCTGTAAATGGATAGCAATAACACGTCCTGTCATAAACTTTGAATTATACGAAAGTATTATTACACTTTTCCGCGGAAAAACTGTTTACCTCTACATATTTCGTAGAAACTAGTCGTAACGTATTTATATTATAAGGTTGTGAAGAAAAAAATTGCTTTTATCGTCTATAAAGTACTACAATAGAAATTTTATTGCTTGTATAAGACTGAAGTAGGCCTTCGTGGTTTGGCAGATGTCTGTTCGAAACATTCTCAGAGAAAGGAAAGGCTAATACACTGGTTGAATTGAAACAAGAGAAAGATACCAATCTAATTATATAAACTGGAAAGTACAATCCCACCAAAATCATTTTCATGAATAATGTTGCCAAGACCTCGAACTGTCAAAAAGTTATCAGACCTCATGTAGAGCTAAGCTTCTAACTCTACGCGCTCTAACTCTGCAAGCCCTTACTTCAAAAACTCTACACCTTAGTCAAAATATATATGTGGCTCGGCCATTTCGCTACATGGAAACCTTTCTAATAAACAATAGTTCTTGTAGTAACGAAACGGCCAAGCCACATATTTTGTCTAAGGTGTAGAGCTATTATACTGGTTGAAATTGAAACAAGATAAAGATACCAATCTAATTATATAAACTGGAAAGTACAATGACGTTAAACCTAGCATCTACGAAACCGAGATACATAGACTTGGTGGTAATGTCAAGAAACTTTTCTTTTCTATAAAATTAAAAACACAAAACTGCGACATCAAAGTCAATATCAATGATGACATCATTCCCGATTGCGATGAAAGCATGCAAAACATACAGTAAGCTTTCTTCCTCTGAAAGTATTTATTCGTCATATCTAAAGTTGGATTATTTCTAAGAACTGTGACTGTTTGATTTGTCAACACTGATTTTTTTAACAACCATAGTACCTATGTTTCAAAATTTTTTTTTATAGACTCAAATTGCTTTATCTCATTTACGGTTTTAAGACACTACTGTTTTAGCTTCTTCAATTGTTTGATGATAATCATTAATAAATCAGTTTATTTTTTTATATAGGTAATTCTTTAGAAGTGTTTGCAGTGTTGTTGCTATTTCCCGATTTGCGACTAACATAAGAATTAGTTCGTTGGCAGCTACCTATAAAATTGTGTAAAATGTAACAGCACCAATAAATTAAAAAAATAAATTTCATGAATGTATCTTTGCGGATACCATTTTACTTTTCATCGGACCACTTCTCACGACGTAATTAACTGTCACTTGTCTATCATTCAGTGTGAAAGCGAAAATAGACGGTAATGCGTTTAATAGAATAGAAAAAGTATTATTAGGTGTTTATGTCTCAATCTGTCCATTGGTTTAGGTGTTAGATCAAAAAACTATTTATTTTTCTGGGAATAACATTCGACATTTTGTTATTTTTTGGGAAACTAACCAACCAATCACCAAAGTGCAAAACTTAATTAAAAAATAGTGCTATAAATCCAATGTGCTCGCTTTTCTTCATTAATTAACAATGTTTATTACTTAATAAAATTGTATTAAACGATCGCAGTTACACGACCACGAAAATTGGTTAATTAAAATTAAAGGATATGTCCCAGCGTTGCCCCAGTTTCATTTTGTTTAATTACTTTCATAATTAAAAATGCTAATTACATTTTATTTAGGTATAGTATCAGTCAAGAATTGTTTTATATTTAGAAAAACAATTACAAAAACATTAAGTTCTTTTCTGAAGATGTATCATGATAAAAAAAATATTTAAAGGCGTTTTAACTTAAAAATCCCACTTTTTAATGCAGAAAATAATTATTAATATGATTCTAGAGTAAAATACCTACTCTGATATACTACTTTGATTAAGACGCGATAGACTTTCATTTTTTGAGAATGGTGAGGCAAATGACATAGGCGCGATGGGACATGTCCTTTAAATTACCTTTTACCCGTAGCTATAAATTTTTTTATTATTTTAATAATAATTTTGGTCCATGGAACATATATAATTTTCCGACTGAAATATTAAAGAGTACCTAACAAGTTATTAATCAGATACTTACAAATTTTAATAAATAAGTAGGTAAAGTATTTTTAAAGTGCCTTTAAACTACTTTTACGTTACACAACGTTTCATAAAGTAGTTTTAAACGCTTCTAACAAAGATATTCAAAACTCGGCATCAGTATAACATCTTTCATCAATACACAATCATGTCCTACATATCAAATTAGAATAAGTATGATTCAGTCCACAGATTCTACACTATCATGTAAACAAACCGGTATATTTACTACGAAAAGTATACGAAGTAAACTTAATAAATCAGGTATGTGGAACGCATGGGAAGTGCGTTATGACTTCCAAAAGATTATTAATAATAATCTAGATAACCACCGGAACGTATTTTGTTATTATTAAATTTTATGCCAGCAGTGGGTTCGTAAAAACTAACCTACAAGGAGATCTTTGAACTAGGGATATATAATGGGGTATTGTAGGATCATATTATAAACAGTAGAGGTATTTTAAGAACCCAATTTTACTAAAATGAACACTTTAGCGCATAGCAGTCGAAATGATAGTAATTTAGTAATTCACACATTTTGCATTCATTAGTTACATCTCTAGAATGCTGACCAGATCAGTTGGGTGTATATGGAGGAGATTCAGATCGTATTACGATCGTAATCACCTCCATTCAGTCCCAGGATGGCCATCATCGGATCACAGCTAGGTCAATCCTTAGCGGAGAAGCAAGGCTTCAAAGTTACCTCGCTTGTATGAAAATTGACTGGTGTCTTTCATTATGTGACCGCTACTGTACATACAAATTAAAGTACACAGTACTGTACATATAAATGTAAGTGCATGTAAACATACTTAATAAAGTTCAGCTAATAGTATACAATTTTTTTTTAATTATGTAAAACTTTGAAACAGTTTTACTAAACCGAAAAGTGTTTTTGTATATAAAATTTTAAGAATTTGTAGATTCAGACAATAATAATATTAAATTAATGTTTTATGAAAATGTATCTTTTTTGTTGTGTTTTTTATTATCAGGACAAGGTTTTTATATAATAAAAATTTTCAAAAAAAATTACAGCAAGAGGTAAAAATTTTTTTTTACTTTTGCATCATTTTAAAAATATAACCAAAGATTGAAATCTTTGTTTATAACTAATACAAGGTGCTACCCGTGTGAAGCCGGGGCGGGTAGCTAGTTTTAGATAAATATTATTTTTTATTGTCTTAGTTGCTAACCAATATTTCCAAAGTTTACAAAAACTAACCTACTTAGAGATCGTCAAACTGGGAGATGTGTTGATGTGTGTAATTTTTTTTCAGTGTTCATATCTTTCGACGCCATACATCATTATTCCTGTCCGTTCTGTTGTTTGTTGCTGGTTGTTTTTAGAAACAACAAAGAGGTGTTCTGTTAGTTTATGTTTTTGATAAACACTATGTTGAGAAAAGAAATGTAGTAACTTTCTAGCTATTTCGTGGTCCAGTTAACAAATAAAAGTAGATAGGTATTACTATGGTATTGATCAATTTTTCAGAGAGCAAAAATGATTTTTTATAATATTTAGTTATGCCCCATAAAATATGAGTAATTTTGTATGTGAAATAACTATCATAATTTACAAATTCAAAGTACGTTTCATAAAAACTAGCTTCCCGAAGATTCGTCCGCGTGGACATACGGAAAATCCCTAGGGAATCTTTGACTGGGATAAGAAGTACTTACTACTTAGAAGTGCCTTTACTAGAAGTAGAAGTACTTTTTAATCCAGGCTATAAAGTATAAACTATCTGTGTACCGTGCCCATTAAAATGCGTTCAGCCGTTTTTCGTGATTGACAAACATCCAAAGAATCCAAACATTGTTTGAATTACCCAACCATCCAAACTTTCACATTTATGATAAGTATAATTACCACAGTAATATTTAACTTTTTCTACCTATCTCTGTATTATTTAAAAAAATAAACTAAAAGAATTTTTTTTTATTTAACAATAGTTAAAGAATAACCCAATTTTTTTTGGTTTTTTACACGACTGCCCAAAAAGGAGTGTATATGTGTTTGGGGTTTATGTATATTTGTGGGTATGTATGTTAGTTTCTTTGTTCTACAATAACTTCTAAATGCTTTAACTGATTTAGATGTATGATAGGTATCGTTAGAATCCTTACATCATTCTGAGTGACACTGGTTATTTTTAGGGTTCCGTACCAAAATGGTAAAAAAGGAACCCTTATGGTGTGACTCAGTCTGTCTGTCTGTCAGTCTGTCTGTCACAGCTGGATATCTCGAGAACTACTAATGGTATCAACTTGAAATTTGGAATAGTTTAAGATGACATTTGCCCAACTATTTTGCAAATAAGAAAGAAATAAAAAAATTAATATTTTTTACAAAAGGGACTGAAAAGGGGTCTTAAAAATTTGAAGTGAGGTGACTAGGGCATGTGGGGTATCATATGAAAGAGCGCTGTTTGCACATTTTAAAACATTTTTTCCTTTTTTCTTAGGCCGCATAGTTTTCGACTTATGAAGAAAAATGTAAAAAAAAATACCGTTCCCCCCCCCCCTTATCTCCGAAGTTTGCAAAGAGAAAAATCTGAAATAATTCTATGTGATAGTAGTTTATGTAAAGATTACAGGAAAAATAAAACGATGTCTCAATATAACACACTTTTTTAGAAATTCAAAAAACAAACAATTTTTTTTAGTTTCACTACCAGTCAACAGATGGCGCTGTCCTAAGCATGCTAACCTAAGAAGAAAAATATAGTTCCACTATCGGTTAAGAGATGGCGCAACCTAACTCTACAATAATAAATTGGTGGCTGGTTCTAGTATAATTACCTATATTTGCCGTACGAATAAACGAAGAATAAGTTCCTACTTAGTAATATAAACAGTTTGCAATGTGGAGTGGCTGAAACGTTTTTCAGTCACCAAAAAGCAGCTGTGGTTAAGATTTGTAAATTAACTGTCCGCCTGTTCGCCCTTCCACCTGTCTGCCGTTTATCCTACTTTTTTAAAGACTGTACTAAAGTAACATATCCAAATACATTTATGATTGTACGGAACCCTCGGTGCGCGAGTCCGACTCGCTCTTGACCGGTTTTTTTAAATTCAATATGGCGACAGTACGACGCCACTTTCAAATGTGAAAAAAAAAATATTTTTTTTTTTCTATTATTATTACAATATGGGAATCAAATGAAAGGCCTTGATGAGCACATTCCAAAGCTATATCGGGTCATTTTGAACTTACCATCCAAATTTTGAGGATGTGTTCAGTTCATGAAACTGAACAACTTTCTCTAAAGAACACATGGTCACATATGTAAAATAAAAATCGACTTTCCATACAAATCAAAGAGATCACGTGATCGATTTAGTATGGGATGACCAAAATTTTCTGGCGAAATTTGACGTTTCTTAGAGAAAGTTGTTTAGTTTCATGGACCGGACACATCCTTAAAATTTGGATGGTAAGTTCAAAATGGCCCCTTTATATATAATTTGTCACTAAAATGTGTGAAATAAAAATAAATAAATTAAAAAAAAATAAAAACAAGACTGCCCTGCCAAAAACGAACAAAATGTTAAATAACAAGTCTCATTACAGTCAGGGGACCTCTTTGATCAAAACTTTTTAGTTCGTTTTGGGCAGTCGTGTTTTTAATATTTTTTAGGGTTCCGTAGCCAAAATGGCAAAAATCGGAACCCTTATAGATTCGTTATGTCTGTCTGTCTGTCTGTCTGTCTGTCTGTCCGTCCGTATGTCACAGCCACTTTATTCCGAAAGTATTAAGACTATATAGTTGAAACTTGGTAGGTAGATGTATTCTGTAAACCGCTTTACGATTTTCTCACAAAAATAAAAAAATAAAAGATTAAGGGGGGGCTCCTCATACATGGAACTGAAACAGAAAATATTTTTTTTCATCAAACCAATGCTTGTGGGGTATCTATAGATAGGTCTTTAAAAATGACATTGAGGTTCCTAAGACTATTTTTTCTCAAAGTCTACCGTTTGAAAGATATATACTGCCAAAGTGGTAAAATGTGTGTCCCCCCCCCCCCCCCCCCCCTTTAACTTTTAAAGTAAGAGAGTGAAAAATCTAAAAAAAATATATGCTATAGATCTTAACAAACACTTTCAACGAAAATTGGTTTGAACGAGATACAGTAATAAGTTTTCGAAATATAGTACATTTTCCAAAACCGCAAATGTAACTTTGTTGTTCATACAAACACTGTGAAAAACAAAGTTATTTTTTTAGGTGAAATGATAGCGGGATTAAAATATGGTATGGTATAATGTAACTACGGAACCCTACTGCGCGTGGCCCGACACGCACTTGGCCAGTTTTTTTTATTTATATATTTAATTTTTATGATACCTACTTACATAAACTTTTTATGACTAGAAGACTGACTGGCTCTTTCATTATATGTGACCAAGAACCTTATATATGACTCGAATATGAATATAAGGTTCTTGTATGTGACCTTCATTAAAAAAACTCTTTATAAAGGCATCTAGCAATCCGTATGTCATTTTACCTAAATACTTTCTTAATGACGTGAATTTTCTTTTAATCTCAATTAAAAATGTTTTCTATACGTCAGTTTCTATGATCCGAAAAGGCCATAAAAGCTAAGAAAACCAATACTCCAACGCAACTCATCAATCCCGCGCAACACCCAACGTTAATCTTCCACGCAACACCCAACTTCAATCTTCGCAACACCCAACTTCAAACTCCCGCGCATCACCAAACTTCTTGCGATTAAATGACAGGGATCTTTCATGTCAGTGGACCTTCGTAAACAATGTCCCCTTAATGGAGGCATCTGGTGATCGGTACATGTCTTCAGTCCGACTGTTTTTGCCAACGGAACCACGTGCAAGGCACACGGTATACGCGGAGAGAGGACAGGGGAGATGTGGAGTCGAAACCAAGGGTTGTGATAAAATATTTTCGGATTGGGGATGCAACGCTAGGACAAAGTAAAAATGAAAAGAAAAGCGAATGACAGTGTAAAAAGTTTATAATAATGTGTTTTAATTCAAATATTATTTACAGTCATCCCTTCGAACACTTTACTTTTGTTAACGCTTTTCTAAATGTAATAATTATTGAATTATACTACTATAGTATTTATATGTTGTTTAAGTTTTTCTTTATTGATACAATTTATTATTAGTTTTACAAATTAGGTTTTAAGTCTAAGACTGAGCTTCCGTATCTTTATAGTAAAAAAAAAACATTTATTTAAAACAACCTCGTTGAAATACGTCAGCTTAATAGTCTGTTAATAATATACCTACTCGCGATCCGTTCAAGAATATTGATAAGAACTACAATAAATTAGAAATGTCTTCTCATTCATAACTCACTGCGCCAACTAACTCAAAGCTAACGTAATCGAATGAATTGCGAAGTGCGTAAGTTAACTGCCAGTTCAAAGATAATGGGGTTGTAACAATTAGTAGACGCAAACTTGTTCCTAATTATATCTACACATGATTAGAACTTATTAAACTAATAGGCTAATAACTAGTAAATCACGAGATATTCTTTCGTATCTTTTTTCCTAAAAAATTTTTTTTTTAATGTTACTAAAAATCATTACTTAATGTTTTTTGTACAGTCAAGTTGAGCACTAAGATAAGGGTTACTAATTTAACCTATTACAATACTAATAAGATAACATATTTGATATTTTACCCTTTGTAAAAATAACGCTCTCAACGACTTCAAAATAGAAGAAGGTTCTCTACAATAAAATTGTAAGTATATTTTTTATCGATTTTCGCGCATAAATTTCACATTTCTAAACCGATTTTGATGTCTTTTTTTCTTAGAATGAGTTATTTGAGATAGTCCCAATTATATTTATCGAAATCAATTCAATAGTTTTTAAGTAGGTGATCCTGAAAAAAAAACCGGCCAAGTGCGTGTCGGGCCACGCGCCATAGGGTTCCGTAGTTACCTTATACCATACCATATTTAATACCACCTATAATTTTTCGTCTGTAAAAATAACTTTGTTTTTCACAGTGTTGGTATGAATGACAAAGTTATATTTGCGGTTTTGGAAAATGTGCTATATCTCAAAAACTAATTACTATATCTCGTTCAAACTAATTTTGGTTGAAAGTGTTTATTAAGATCTACAGCATATATTTTTTTTAGATTTTTCACTCTCTTATTTCAAAAGTTAACGGGGGGGGGACACACATTTTACCACTTTGGCGGTGAATATCTTTCAAACGGTTGACCTTGAGAAAAAGTTGTCTTAGAAACCTTAATGTCATTTTTAAAGACCTATCTATAAATACCCAACACGTGTTGGTTTGAAGAAACAATTTTTTTTCAGTTTCAGTACCATGTATGGGGAGCCCCCCCTTAATCTTTTATTTTTCTTATTTTTGTATTAAATTCGTTAAGCGGTTAACAGAATACATCTACCTACCAAGTTTTAACTGTGTCGTCTTAATACTTTCGGAATAAAGTGGCTGTGACATACGGACAGACAGACAGACAGACAGACAGACAGACATGACGAATCTATAAGGGTTCCGTTTTTTGCCATTTAGGCTACGGAACCCTAAAAATAACTATGAATGACGAGGTTAGAATTGCACTAGAACTAATTTAGATGATTATTATTTTTTCGATAGAAAAGGCTGTACCTCAAGAGTGGTAACATTTTAATTTAATTGGCATTTGAACCTTTGACTTTGAAGATACACAAGGGAACTTGCTAAAAAAATAAACAGCATGGATGTGGAAATTAATGGGTATTGTACCATTGAAAATATAAATATAAAAAATATTTACACGCTTACATATCACAAAAAAATTGAAAACAAAAAGCTTTTTTTAAGCTGTTTAAGTTTTTATTTTTGAATTTTTTGACCAGAAAACAAAAACAGCTTCAATATTGAGCAGCTGTAAAAAGCAAGAAATAATATTCAAATCTTTGATTAGGTACGCATATCAATTTGAAAAAAGTCTATTGAAGTCGGGTGGGGCTTTTTCGATAATATGAAGCAGTTTTTGTTTTTATCTTTACATTAATAAATTTGAAAAAGTATTTTAATCTACTCCACTACGCCTTTGCTGTTCTTGTTGTTATTTTTACATAAATAAATTGTTTTTTTTGTTATTCTAAGCCTACTCCACTACGTCTTTGTCCGGCGAGCAACAAAAAACATATTGTTTGCCACGTGTTGCGCGTTAAACGCCGATTGAATGCCGAGGGCCCAGGGTTCGATTCCCGGGGGCTGGACCCGCCTTGTGGCTAATGTCTTAAGAAATTCATTCATTACCACTGAACGGAACTAAAAATAATGAATAAAGACAATTCTTGAATGAAAGTCGAACTTTTGAATGATTTTTTTATTTACTATCCCCGGAAATTTGCTAAAGGATATAGGGGCCATTATTTAACCTCAAAAAAGAAAAACAAACATTTATGTACCTAAACCCTATCTTAAACAAAAAAAAATATTAATACGTTAAAATACCCATTAGAATTTTATTGTTACATGTCATTTTTAGTCGCGGATGACGTCAACGTGGATGTTAAAGTGACAAGGTTCCATCGTATTAGCAATTTCAGATTATACATTAATTCGGAATTTTATTTGATTTATCATAGTTCCGTTACCATTGTCAATAAATAAACTTTTGTTAAAAAAAATTGGCCGTGATATACCTCAAAACACAATAATTAGCAGTAAGAAATTGATACAAAACAACGTATCGTTACTAATATTTTAAATTCAAAAATGAGTTTGGTTGTCAAAAGCTTTCTTAACTACTCAAGCGATGTCATGTGCATACACGTTGATAGGGTATCTTTTATCCTGAAAAAGTACTGCCTAAGGATATAAAAATAACTGTATACAAAGTCGCAGATGGTCGCTAGTTTGCTAATGATCAAACTAATACTTTCAAAAAAATGAATTTAAAAAAGATTAAAAACACGACTGCCCTGCCAAAAACGAACTATAAAGTTAAACAACAAGTGTCATTGCAGTCGGGGGACCTCTTTCATCAAAAATTGTTCCGTAATAAGGTCCCCCGACTGCAATGACACTTGTTGTTTAACTTTTTAGTTCGTTTTTGGCAGGGCAGTTGTGTTTTTAATATTTTTTAAATTTATTTATTTTTATTTCACATTTTAGTCACATATTATATAGTTTTGGAATGTGTTCATCAAGGCCTTTCATTTGATGCCCATATTGTAATAATAGAAGAAAAAAAAATTTTTTTCACATTTGAAAACGGCGTCGTGTAGTCGCCATATTGATTTTTTCTAAAAAAATATATGCTGTAAGGATTCTAACGATATCCCATTTATCCAAATCAGTTCAGGCATTTAGAAGTTATGGTGGAATAAAGAAACTCGCATACCCACAAACATACATGAACCCTGAACACATATACATTATTTTGCTTTGGGCAGTCGTGTAAAAAACTACCCACGAATTTTAGCGAAATTTACTATCAACTGACTACCAAATAAAAGCCAAAAACGAATATTTTCTTTAAAGGTATCATACTTCAACCTTGAAAGATTAATATTTATATTTTATACCCGTTTCTTATAAATTATAAAAATATGTGAATACAAGTAAAATATTTTTCAATTTTAAATAACGTAACACGTACGTACTTATTCTAATAACTTTTGAAAGAACGTTACACTTTACAGTATTTATAGTTTTATCTACTACCCGCCATTTTTTTTCAATCCGTTTCTTATAAATTCAATTCCCAAAAACAATACCAAGAAACAGTTGTGAGTCACGTTCAATATCATATGAAACTAATTACGTTTTCATATGCCACCGTTCTATATTTAATTATACCTCAAAATAAACAGAAATCGGCTTACCAGAAACGGGGTATGTGAACAATTCACTAACAGGTATCCGCTAATAAAATCACTGTTTTCTTGAACAAATGTCGTTAGTCACTTAACATAAACACTTGAAAAAAAACTTAGGTTTTTCGGTTGGGGTGACACTACGAAAATTCTGTAGCACGTAACTCGTGGGTGCGACTGTACGCGTCGAGCTTTGGGCAATGACTGAATTGAATACAATCGGAGCTTTCAGCGGGAATGCGCGTGCGCCGCGGGCAGTTCAACGTCAAAACTAGTCATCTCTTTCTCTCGTATGAGATTTCTTGCATTTGTTTTATTCCCGTTTCGCTCGGTCGTAATGTCGCCTCGTGAAAATTGAGGGAAATGTACTGCCGGCCGTGTTGCATAACTATACAGTGCACTATGATTTATTTAGTCGTTTTGATTAATGACATTTCTGTTTTCCTTCTCATTTTATTTACGGGTTAGTTTGACGTTGCGTCTGCGTTTGTGAATGATAGATATTAAAGGATTTTTACTACAATTTATGTATAGTTTTCCGTGTAATCAAACATGTTATTATCGTAATAAATTACGCGTTTGTTGGACTAATTTTAGTCGAGGCATGTAAATATTTTGTATGTATGGACGTTTTTATGGGAGAAAATTCTTTAGATGATTCGTATGATTATTCAGCAGAGGTGTTATTCACTTTTTGTGTGAAAAAAAGAACACCTTGATTTTAGTAAATGTATTAAAAAAACTGATTTATACATCATAGATAACGTTAAATCGAAAGTTTAAAAGTTATAAATTAAAAAAAACGATTCACAATTAAAATGCTTTTAATTGCTTAATTGAAAGCAAATAAAATACTTTTTAACAGACTTCAAAAAAGGAGGAGGTTCTATGTTCGTCTGTATAGTTGTTATTTTTGTGCATGTCTACCGATTAATCAAAAACGGCTGGACCAATTGAAATGATTTAAAAGATATTTTATCAGGTTTGTTTCCAAATTGGTCCCATTTTTCGAAAATTTGAAATCGGTTCAGTAGTTTTCGAGTAATCCTGAAAATACTGGTAAATATTGCTCGACTTTTTACGGATCTACGGACATAACTTAAGTAAGTAATTAATTAATTAGTTAATTAATTTATGATAAGGCTAATTAGCTTTCTTTAGACTTAGTGGTGAAACTCTGTAATTGACTTAAGATCTTAGAAGTAAGTGTAAGTGTAAGTTTTGTATAAATGAGCTGTTGGGTTTCCAAATAAACAAATAAAAAATAAAATAAATAAACTTCTTTGTTAATGAACCGATTTAGATTATTCTTGTTTTGTTGGAAAGGGAATAACCTTAAGGGTGGTCTCAGGTTAATTTCATTGGCATTGGACCTTGGACTTCAAAGATACACATGAAAACTCTTCAAAATCAAATTGCATAGTGTACTATTAGTGATGACATTAAAGTATTGAAAGGTTTCGCATTAGCCATTTTTATTGGGATACAGGCTTTACTTACGGATTGATGAGGAGGATGGGCCATAACTCACCGCGTGGGCCCAATGCATATTGGTGGGTAGTAATAAGTTCAGATGCAGCTGGGACTAACGGCTTAACGTGCATTCTGAAGCACGAAGGAGATCGAAATAATACACTTTGGTCCCATGACTGACCCTTGCCAAAGTTGCTTAACCTCCACAATTGCAGGCCAACCGGACTTCCAAAGGTTTGATTTCTGCCTGAGAATATGATCTGGTGCGAGTCGAATTTTTCTACTATATTATTTAGTAGGTACTTATTATGTAAAAAAAGCTATGTGAATGCTAAAATCTCAAATTTAAATATTTAAAGCTGCTTCTACTAATTCAATTGTCAAATATCTTCTGACACACCTACCACAAAAAAATTAAAAATAAAAAAGGTTTTAAAAAAAAGAAAAACCTCCTCCAAAAATCTAAACAAAAACAAAAAACCGCATCAATATTGTCTCTAAGCAAGAAATAATATTCAAATCATTTGATACGAGATACGCATATCAATTTTAATAAAACACGTCTAATGAAGTCGGTTTAGGCTTTTAAAACAAAAAAGTGGTCCTCCAGCCCCACCCTTTCTTTCTTGCTTTTTAGAGATAATATTTTCGTTTTTGTTTTAAGGTGTTTTGAAGGAGGTTTTTCTTTTCTTTAAAAGTTTTTTTATTCGGATACTCAGTAGCGCTGTTTTATTGAATGTACTTTGGTGATTAGTTGGTATTTGGTTTGATTTTTTACTTTTCCGACGTTTCGACACCTTTGCTTGAAAGAAGGCTCACGAGTAGCTTCAGTCCCCCATGACCACGGCAGCTGAAAAGGTGCCGAAACATCGGGAAAATAAAAAATCAAACCAACTAATTACTAAAGTGCTTTCAATAAAACCGCGCTAGTATAGTATCCGATAAAAGGCGTTTTAATTCATCTCTAGTGAGCGCGTAAGCTTGAGAGGTAAATATCTTGCATCGACTGTCAAAAAAGGCAACAAACTTTACTAGTTTCGGATAAGTCCCAATTAACTTAATTGACAGATAAATTAATAGAAAATCTTGAAGTTACATCAAAAGATAGTGCTAGAGGGGACCTAGGAAACTTCTGTTTGATTTCTTTATAGGTAGACCATCAGCCATTTTAATGACCCCACTGCTGGGGTACAGGCCTTTCTTATGGGTAAGGAGGATAGGCCAAAACCCACTACGAGGGCCCAATGCGGATTGGTGGGTGTTAAAGAATGCAAATGCAGCCGAGACCAACGACTTATCGTGCCTTCCGAAGCACGGAGGAGCTCGAGGTAATAAATTTTTGGTCACCCATCCCAAGATCGACCCTTGCGGTTGCTTAAGCTCCGCAATCACTGAGCCAGGTTCTATATCACATTGCCACCGAGCTCCTCCAGTAGAAACTGGCTCTAAATATTGTAACAGATTCCCTTAACGGTTTCCCATAGATTACATTTCCCATAATTTTCCTGGAAGATGCAAGAGTAAGTGCATTCAAAACGCATCCGGCTTCCGCGTGGAGAAATTGTTAATGGCCCATAATAATATTTAGGCCTCGGCTATAAATAAAATTTATTCTGACAACTACATTTTGTATTTCGATTTTCTAGATACTCCTATTTTGTTTCTATGTGTTCAAATCAGGTTTTCTGTAGTAAATTCAACTGTTTTGGTGTGATTCAAGTCTGTCTGTCTGTCTGTTTTTCAATATAGAGTCTTACTTACGGAGGTAGCCGTGCGATTATACCACTACATAAGCTATCGACGAATATACACACATCAACTTTGTCTAGGGATACCAGGGAGCTATTGCATAACAAATTACAAGCTAATATTATTAGCGATTTTCAATACAAGTTCACTAATAATATAAGCTTGTAATATGTTATGCAATAGGCCCCAGGTGTAATTTTGATACAAACGAGGTAACTTTGAAGCCTTGGTTTCCTGCAAAGGATGTGCTGTGCTGTGATCTAATGACGGCTATCCAGGGAGTGAATAGAGGAGATTCAGATCGCTATACATACCCAAATGATCTGACCAGCATTCTAAAAACGTAATGGACATGTTTAAAAAAACCGCGAAAATAGCATGAAAATGTATGGAAATCCTCAAACTGAGAACTCTAACCCATTAATCTTTTAGAATGCTGATCAGATCAGTTAAGTGTGTATAACGATCTGAATCTACTCCATTCAGTCCCTGGATGGCTATCATCAGATTACAGCACGGTACATCCCTGGCAGAAAACCAAGGCTTCAAAGTTAACTTGTTTGTATGAAAATAACACCTGTATCCCTAGACAAAGTTGATGTGTATATGACAAGGACATGCAGAATCAGCGAAAAGTTAAATATGTAACATAACGCAGACGTGACGTCGTACTAAGTTAAGCTTACATCGATGCAAAAATGTATAGAGACTTACTTGTCCCCACTGCTGGGACACAGGCCTTCCTTATGGGTGGATAAGGAGGATGGGCCATAACCCACCACGCGGGCCCAATGCGGATTGGTGGGTGTTAACAACTGTAAATGCGGGACCAACGGCTTAACGTTCCGAAGCACGGAGGAACTCGAGATAATAAATTTTTGGCCACCCATCCCACGACCGACCCTAGTGGAAGTTGCTTAACTTCTGCAATCGCAGGGCAAGGCGCTAAAGCACTGCGTCACCGAACTCCATACACATGTAGTTACAAAAAATTGCATAACCACCAATCATTCCTATTCTCGGTACTGCAATCAGTATAGGTACGTGTACTCCATAAAGCCGTCCATTCACACCCATTCATAAGTGCGTGTCGCTTTCTCTAAGTATAGCGAGCTTTAAATAGATCCATTCACGATATCGATCCATTCAGCGGATCGATATAAGGATTGTGAAACGGGTGAAGGTGTGGTTTGTGTTATGATGGTCTTGCTACTTCCGCTATTTTTGGGATGCATTATTTCTTTGAATACGAGTATCATGTTTACGTTTTTGGAGAATTCATAATAATACAAGTTATAAATGGTGAATTATAATTTGAATAAATTGTAAAACTGTGGTACCTAAGTCATTTATTCATTTCTTGGATTGATAAAACGCTGGACCTATCCTTAAATTTTATCATAATAATTAGTGGCTTTGTAAGCTATAGACCTGTCTTTGGATTTTTTGGAATGTATGAAATATTTTTTTTACGCTATTATACGGTTCCGAATGCTGGACAGTGAAGAAGACACATGAGCAAAAAATGCATCTCAATGAGATGAAAATGCTCAGGTGGGCAGGAGGTGCGACTCGACTAGATAAAGTGCGGAACGAATATATAAGGGGCAGCTTTAAAGTCGCACCAATCGCCGAAAAACTGACAGAAAATCGTCTCCGATGGTACGGACATGCCAAAAGAAGGAGTGAAGACCATGTGGTTCGTATCGCACTCAAATTGCCAGAACATAAGAAAGGCAGAGGACGCCCGCCTCTGACCTGGTGGTCCAAGATAGAGAGAGACCTCAAGGAAGCCCAATTGCCAGAGCCGACAACCCAGGATAGATTATCCTGGCGCAGAAGTGTGAGGAGACCCGACCCCAAATAAAGGGAACAGGGACGGACGAAGAAGAAGTATGAAATATTTTTTTTACGTTTTCAACCCCCTATTAAATCCCTATTAAAATAAAACCGGTCAAGAGCGAGTCGGACTCGCGCACCGAGGGTTCCCTACCATCATATTTGCACCATTAAACCACACAGCAGGGTAGAATAATAAAATTAGTATAGCAGTTTTAGGTCAGCGCCATCTCTTGACCGATAGTGGAACTAATGTTAACTTTTTTAGAAATTTGATTATTTCTAAAAAAGTGTCCTATATTGAGACATCGTTTTATTTTTCCTGTAATCTTTATATAAACTGCTATCACATAGAATTATTTCAGATTTTTCTCTTTGCAAACTTCGGAGATAAGGGGGGGAACGGTTTTTTTTTACGTTTTTCATCATAAGTCAAAAACTATGCGACCAACAAAAAAAGAAAAAATGATTGAAGGTACAAATGACGCTCTTTCATATGATACCCCACATGCCCTAGTAGCCCCACTTCAAATTTTTAAGACCCCTTTTCAGTCCCTGTTGTAAAAAATATATCGATTTTTTAATTTATTTCTTATTTGCAAAATAGTTGTTATTCCAAACTTCAAGTTGATACTATTAGTAGTTCTCGAGATATCCAGCTATGACAGACAGACAGACAGACTGAGTCACACCATAAGGGTTTCCTTTTTTACCATTTTGGTACGGAACCCTAAAAAATCACCAAATAATTTCATTAAAACCACACTAGTATCAGATCTAGTTAAGCTCTTATAGCAACATCAAAGTCTTGTTGTGATAAAGACACAGTTTATACATCGCGTATAGCGCCATCTCAATCACAACATCGCTTCGACATTACATTTGACACTCATTGTAGGGGGCTGTGGTTTATTTCATGTAAATTGTAGAATTCAGAATAAATATTTTCTTGCAAGGTAGCTGGCAAGGTCGATGGCGCAGTGGTTTAGCGCCTGGCCCAGCTTGGGATGGGTGAGCAAAAATTTATTATATCGAGCTCCTCCGTGCTTCGGATGGCACGTTAAGCCGTTGGTCCCGGGTGCATTTGCAGTCGTTAACACCCACCAATCCGCATTGGGTCTGTGTGGTGGGTTATGGCCTATCCTCCTTACCCACCCATAAGGAAGGCATGTGCCCCCGCAGTGGGAACATTGAAAATGGCTGAAGAATGAAAAGGTACCAAGCTGAAGTGATGTTATCAAAAATAATCTATTGATCATTATTTATGGACTCACACTTATTCTTTCGAGGTTATTTCCCCAATTTAGTAAAAACATCGGAAATGCAACATCCCTTCCTTACCCAAGTCGCACCATCAATCAGTCATCAGGGAAAGATCCCAATTTGTAGCGTGCGTAACCTACGCGCGCTTCCGCCTCCATTGTAGGACCACCACACGACCTCGTACAACAGGACATGATGATGAAGTCTCCTTGTATATAATTACAGTAGCCGGCAAACATCTTGAAGTCAAATTGGGACTTATTCGTCAACTCGCCATGTCGAATTTGGCCGACCGGCGAGTTGACGAATTTTAATTAGTGATATGCGTCAACTCATCCATCTCAAAACCTAATCATTTTTTTGACTAATTTGACGCCTAAACTACTGAACCGATTTTCATTAAAATCGGTTCAGTAGTTTAGGCGTCAATTCGTAACAGACAGATATACAGATTAACATTCTTATTTATAATATTAGTAGGGATAAGAATGGTGTAAAAACTGGTGCGTAATAATTATGTTTATTATAAATGAACAATCTATGGCGCAGAACGCGTATTTTGCATGCATGCTCGAACTTGTCCCCACTCCGTCGCAAGAGCGTCAAAGTATTTTCATATTTTTTTTTAATTAAACGCTCAATGCTTAAATATTTCTGATTTTATTTCTCAAAATTTGACTTAAAGAAACTTCCTTATTGGTTATATAGAAACTACGATACCTTTAAGGATGTTTCAAAATAACCAATTTATTACACACGTCAGGCTCAATCACGCAGGTTTTAGCTTAAAAATCACGCGTGATTTCCTTGTATTCCCGTTGTCCCCATTAATGGGGACAGCGGGAATTCAATAAAATGATTAAAATTACTTCCCGTTTTAAATAAAATAATAGGGACAAAATCATGGGGACAACGGGAATACATGGTGATTTCTATATACAAAGTCTACAGATGATCCTAACATAAAAACTCGTATTTTTTTTTAAAACATGAGACATCAAACACAACGAATATAATTTTTTTGCCCGCGACGACGAAGAACGGAGACAATACTTATGCGTTTGGGTTTTGAGGTTGTTTGTTGGTGTGTATTTCTATTACCATTTTCTCAAAAACTACTTTAAATAGGTAGGTACATATAGTCTATGTAATAGTTACTAAGTCGGTGACTTTTAAGAAAGTTACGTATATTTATCCTCTTTTATCAAAAACGTTTGTTATCCCGTAAATTTTACATTATTAGTCTCCCTACTCTAATGGAGTGCGCACGCGCCGCGGAAACGGAAAAAGACGGATCTATGTGGCTTATTCTTAATCGCCTCTTTGTTGGAACTGGTGTTTTATGGTGCTCTGTAGAAAAATGTCACGACATGTTATAAATAACAGATAACGTAACATACAACAATGCTAACATTCAACACAAGCATTTGCTTATGAAAAACACATTCATACGTCTTCTCTATCAACAGGAAACAGAATTTAGCCAAATATTAATTCAGTTTTGGGTAAAATTAAAGTACCTACGCTTAAAAACACACACCATACAAAACATTCTTCTAAATAATTTCGTCCACAGTTGTCCGTTTATATCATTTACCCATTTATTTTGGCAGGCGGTGAATAGATCAAAATATATCTATCATCTTTCAAAAATCTTTCTTGCCTATCTTCTATTTTTTTAACGTCTAGGATATTTTCAAAACCACTAAAAGCACGTGCTTGCCCAAATGGCGTCATAAAAAGGACAGATATACACATCAACTTTGTCTAGGGATACAGGTGTTATTTTCATACAAACGAGGTAACTTTGAAGCATTGGTTTTCTGCCAGAAATGTACCGTGCTGTAATCTGATGATGGCCATCCAGGGACTGAATGGAGTAGATTCAGATCGCTATACACACCCAACTGATCTGATCAGCATTCTAAAAGATTAATGCGTTAGAGTTCTCAGTTTGAGAATTTCCATATATTTTCATGCTATTTTCGCGGTTTTTTTAAACATGTCCATTACGTTTTTAGAATGCTGGTCAGATCAGTTGGGTGTGTATGGCGATCTGATCTGAATCTCCTCCATTCACTCCCTGGATAGCCGTCATCAGATCACAGCACAGTACATCCCTGGCAGGAAACCAAGGCTTCAAAGTTACCTCGTTTGTATGAAAATAGCACCGGTATTGTATCCCTAGACAAAGTTGATGTGTGTATATCTATCATCTTTCAAAAATCTTTCTTGCCTATCTTCTCACTTTTTCAACGTCTAGGATATTTTCATAAAAGCACGTGCATGCCTAAATGGCGTCATAAAAAGGACAGATAGTTAACATCATGAAAGTATGTTTCGGAAATGTAAATGTTATGATTTGTAAATAAATGATCAATCAATACACTTACTAGAAAGTACCCAACGCCTACACATTGCAAACCAACGCATGGTCTCAAAAACTTTTGTCATCATTAAAAAAATCTAAAATCAACCTTAAGTTTATAAGAATAAGAATAAATAGTTTCGCACGTGACTCGCATATTAAGCGAATGGAAATATCAGTTATTCTATGAAAGAACAATGGGACTATGGGACTATTTGGCTGTCAAAATATTGAGGGGCCCAGTGTTCTCTTGCGCAATATCTTTATGGAAATGAACAGTTAGGTATTAAAAAAAACAGTAATTTTATGACAACCTAAAAATCTGATTCTATGTTTCGCTTCTTATTTTGTTGAAATGAGGAACACTAACTTAAAGTACCTACTTATATTTAATAACGGACTACGATGAATATTGGTAGATTTTGGTATTAATTCATAACAAATACTTTTTACGACGTTAAAAATAGAATTAAATTTATTTACGTAAAAATTTTAAAGAGGAGAACTACCTACACAGAGACATGTTATAAAATAAAACACAGATATAAAAAACCGGTCAAGAGCGAGTCGGACTCGCGCACCGAGGGTTCCGTACCATCATAATAAATACACAGCAGAGTAGAATAATAAAATTATTATTGTAGTTTTAGTCCAGGCAAAATAAAATTTTGATCACATTAAATCCTACAGTTCATTTTCGTTTTTCGAAATAAGGATTAGGGTTATTATAACATCGTACTATGGCTGCTTTTCCTCTCCACCATAAGCGTTATGAGATATAGGTAAAAAATACCTAACTTCTGGAAAGTAATGTTCATAAAATTCTACAGTGGAGATTTATGATGCGTTTGCTTATTTACATACTTAATATTTAATTAAAAAATAATCACTGATTTTATGTTTAAGGTTAAGGAGATAGGGTGCGTTACAATCATATTTTTGGAGAAAGTATAGTAATGTATCTTAATAAATCGTACACAAGGTGATTTTTTTATAATATGTTTTTAAGCTTAATCCAGGAGCATCTTTAAGTTTTCACTCCAGTGACTTTAATATATCTAGTGATTTTTATGTTTTTACGTGATATTTGCCATTTATTTTAGCCAACAAAAAATCCTACACCAAATATTTTATCTCGTCTTTGTTTCTACCCTTGCAATAAACCCTCATAAAAAAAATCACCAGCTTTTATGAGTAGCATACGAAGTTTTAGCCATTAATAGCTGTAGTTGAATTGCGCATCAATCGGACGGAGTCAAGTGACAGATCGAAAATATCATTTCTCGTCCCCAATACATAATAGTTTTATCGCTTGGCGGGTTTCTTAAGTTTTATTGTCTGCCACTCCTACCACTTGATCGTTTTTCACACTAAATTGGTTGCAACTGTTCGCATCGAGTTGCGAGAAGTTCGGGTTAGTAGATAAGTTAAGGTCCGCTAAGAAACAGCGGCATAAATACGACGATCGAGTATCACTAGTATGAGCTCGCGCAGACCGGTGCAAGTTTGAGTTGTTGCAAACTGTTTACGTTACAGTAAACTATCGTTTTCTCTCTTTCACTCGTATTGACTGTGAGCAGTATATCCGACAGTTTACTGTAACGTAAACAGTTTGCATCAACTCATGGTAGGGCCACAGGTATTCTCGAAACCGTAGTGATTAACCGGGGCCTCATTACGCACCAACGGACGTGTATGTAGTTGTCTCATTTACACCCGCTCCCTCACCGACTGGGGTCGGTTCGCCTGTTTGGTGCTCTCTTCCATTCCTAGGGTGAAATGCCCTAAATTCGGCCACGTCAGCAATTTTAGAGATTAAATCTAAATATTTATATTAAAATTGAACTACAGCATTGTAATTTTTGTTATTTACGATTGCTACATGATTGTTCTTTATAATAATTGTAAGAAAATCAAGGAAACAATAATAGTAAAATTAACAAAAAATAATATATGACGAGTGACCCAATTTTCCTAAATTCTGACGCGTATGCCCTTCATTCGACCCATTTTTCCCTAAATTCAGCTAAGGTGAAATAAGCATGTTAATTAGGAACTTCAATTGTTTTTATTGACATTCAAATAAAATAATTAACATAATTATTATTCCGATCAACATTAATCATATTAGGCATAACAAAAATCTACGAAAAATAAGCTTAAATAAAAAATTATATCAAGTCTAATACTTGAATGCATTTATTGTATATTTATCAACATTAATAATTTTAGGCTTATTCAAAATCAACAAAAATATTGTTGGCTATATATTGTTCTTTATATGAGTATAACAACAATCATATCAAAATTATGAATGTTTATCAAAAACATTATTTATCAAAAATTAATAAACATAATGAATACAGTCACGTTCACACTAATATTTTTAATGCTAGGTAGTTCTATTTTTATCAGTTAATATATTAATAATAGTTATTTAGGAATTTATAGATTTTATTCAGAAGTTTTTCGTGAATATTTATTATTAATATTACATTGATTACCATTAAATATTATAATTTTAAAAATAAATTCAAATGTTGATTTGTGGTATCAAATATCTAAATTAAATTAATTTTAAGTTATTCAAAAGTTTTTATTTTTGTTTTATTTTTATTTTATTAAGGATATTTTTTATTTTATTATAAATAATTAAGTTATTTTTTGGAGTGGAAAGTTTTTTCATTTAGATCTATAAGTATTGTAATAAAAATTTTATAAGATTGGATGTCAGCAATATTTATAATATTTGTTTTATAAATTTCTTTTGCAGTAATCTATTATAGAAAAAGATAAGTAGGGTAGGTGCACCAGTGAATGAACACCCCCCCAGTGAAGGAACAAATGTGTTATTTTTCTATAAAATAAGAAATCTTTTGTTTTCTACACGCAACAGAATTTTTTTAATGAAAATTATACTTTATTACCTTAACTGGCTGCACAGACGACTATGTATGTTCCGTACTTTCTAAATGGCGATTGCTCAAAGTAGACACGTTGTGTAGTGTTCCTGTTTCTATGGACCAATACTAAGAACTATGGTGCGACAACATATTTTGATAATAATTTTTAAGTTGATATATGATTCATTCTACAAAGAAAATTAGTTTCTTAGATGTAATAATGATTATTTCGTCTAATAGAAAGCAGATTGTAAAGAATTTCATTATTTTAAACAAAATATAGGGGTGTTCGAGTACTGGATTAAAAAATTGAGAAATAATTAGTTAATGAACCAGGTGTTCATTCATAGGATCTAACGTATTTTTTGGTTTAGGCTTATTTTGTGTCTTACTTTTAAAGGAGTTTGTTCATATTTAGGGGATAGCTATAGTAAATCATTGTCAATCTTTGGACCAGTCTTCAAACTAGGGTTTGCATTCATTAGTTTTTAAAATTTTAAGATTCTTCTATAGTAAATGCCTAGTTCATTTACTGATTATTAAAAAACTAGTAAATGAACTATAGGTACATTTCTTAATTGTTACATTAATTATTTTTTTGTTTTTAATTTTAGACCACTTCTAAAACAATTAGAATAACATAGCTGATGTGAACTATAAAGCAATATGGTGGAAAATACTTAGGTCTAATTTTTTTAATATTGGCTGTCCTAAGTTAAATAAACTCTTCGACCTGACTCTTCAACTCATGAAACAGAGACATGAAGTGAGGATACAGGTCATACAGAGCCCCAGGAGCATCCGGAGGATTCCAGAAAGGAAAATAGGCAAGCCTCAAGAGAGGCATATGCCAGTGGGTTGGGTATCGTGCGCCATTTAGAATTTAGGTTTCTTTTGAAATTTTATATGTTTTACCAGTTTGTTATGCTATAAAATATCGTGTACAGACATAAATTAACGATTTTTGTTTACATCCACCTTATGAAACTAGTAGTTCATTTATCGGATTTCAAACATTCGTTAACTGGATTTTGCCGTTCATTCACTGGTGATTTGGGTGGGGTACTTTTGTGTAAAATTCGGATTATCTAAATAACTATAAGCATTTCAGAAATACTGATGATATTATATTGAACATTAATAAATTCTGAATAGTATGTAGTGCCATTATTATAGCAAAGTCATCCAGAAATAGGTATTCGTAATTTTTAAAGTTTCAAATCGTCTTAAGGGTTCATTCACTGGTGCACCTACCCTATATGAGATCTGAGTTAAATTTAAATCATTTTATATTATTAGTATTAATATTTGTATTTTCAATAATTTTAATAATAATTATTATTAATCATAAAAATAATTATATAAGACTTTTATTAAGTTTGACCGTTGTCCGAATATAAGATCATATTTATTCTATTTTCAGCCACCCTTTCAAAAACGGCCGAATTTAGATTTTTGACTAGTTTTTAGGGTTCCGTACCCAAAGGTTAAAAACGGGACCTTATTACTAAGACTCCGCTGTCCGTCTGTCTGTCTGTCTGTCTGTCATCAGGCTGTATCTCATGAACCGTGATAGCTAGACAATTGAAATTTTCACAGATGATGTATTTCTGTTGCCGCTATAACAATAAATACTAAAAACAGAATAAAATAAATATTTGAGGGGGGCTCCCATACAACAAACGTGAGTTTCTTGCCGTTTTCTGCTCGATATTAATAACAACAACAGGTAGACAATTGAAATGTTCACAAATGATGTATTTCTGTTGCCGTTTTAACAACAAATACTGAAAACAGAATAAAATAAATATTTAAGGGGGGCTCCTATACAACAAACGTGTTTTTGATGTTTTCTGGTACGGAAACCTTCGTGCGCGAGTCCGACTCGCACTTGGCCGGTTTTTTGAATCCTGATTTTGAACAAGCCTTTATTAATTAACTAATAAAAATATATGAAAAAATATCACTTCAAATCATTCTTTGGTTTAGGTTTTATCACATAAATGCCAATGGATTGAGAAATCAGTAAGTATTTAAATAGTAAAAGTATTTAAAAATTTATTTCCCAGAACTTGCTCGTAACTAGAATTTGACACCAAAATGGTACAATGCGTGGCACAACAACGTAGGTCACTGGTCAGATCGTTACTGAGTGCAAACCATATGACTGCTTACTGCCATTTTTACAATTCTTAATCTTTACATATAATAAATCTGTAGAAAAGTCGAGTCTGTACAAAGGAAATATTTTGAAAAAAAGTGATTGGAGTGTTTAATAATTACCAGTAGAACCCATTTATAACATTTTTCGAATTTTGTCTGTTTGTCTGTATGTTGGTGCGCTAAAAATGTAAAAAACGCTAACTTAATACTAAATAATGTTTACATACAAATATATGGTGTATCTTGCAAAATAATGAAATCTTTATTTCATCGCAATTGGTTCACTGAATCAAAAGTTAAACTTTAAAATTTACGATGAATTTTTGTTGTAATAATATCTTCGGGAATTATACTGTTAGAAAAACCGACCAGCTGGTGTATCCACATCTGGCACAGAATAATGGTCAATGGCTAAAAGTAAACAAAAACGTGTGGAGTTTTGGGTCTATTGTAATTTCTCAGAAACAAAATGCACATGCATGCAGTAAAATCAAAGCCCGCTTTCTATTATATTATTTTTAAACACACACACTAACATATATAATTTAAAAAATAATTTTGATTATATTTATATAACTTAACTAATTAGTTGTTCATATTCATACATAGTATGTAAGTGTTACGATGGAGCGGGGCTGTCTGTCACAAGTATTGTAATACTCACTAGCCAGGGATGGCGAACCAATGGCACGCGTGCCATTATTGGCACGCGACACAATATTTTGGGCACGTCACCAATCACAAAATTCATTATGCACTACGAAAAAATTACGAAGTAATTAATTTAAATTACGTGTATAATTAAAACACTGCAAAATGTACCTATTTTTTGTAATAAATAAAGACTTTTGAGTTGATAGTATTTATTATTATTACTTATTTTCCCAATAATCACAAGTCAACATTATTTTTTGATGTCACGTCTAGGACCTCGTTAAAGATTTCTTTAGAAAAATGGCACGTTTGTACAATAAGGTTCGCCATCCCTGCACTAGGCAGTCCCAACCTGCTGTTTTGAAAACCAATGTTTTGTAAACAAAATAATCATTTTTGAATTTTTTTTGATTTTCTACTAGCTTCCGCCCGCGACTTCGTTCGCAAGGACATTCGAGAAAATCCTTCGGGAACCTTTAACCAGGATAAAAGTATTCTATGTTTTAACGTCCTGCCTCGCTAGGCAGCGCGCTTGGTGTGAACGTACCTCGCGCATGGCAGGCCTCGGGTGAGCGTGAGTGCGATGTCGAGCGCGAGGCCTGCCACAACGCAAGCGGCAAACGCCCTGCCTTGCGAGGTTCGTCTACACCAAGCCTACTGCGTAGCGAAGCAGGACGTTAAAACATAGAATACTTTCATCCTGGTTAAAGGTTCCCTAAGGATTTTCTCGAACGTCTCCTCTACAAGTCGCATTTCTCAACCGATTCTCATGAAATTTTGTAACCAGATTTAAAATATATATATAATTTTATCGTCAAGCTAGTTTTTGATTTCTTAAAAATGGCCGAGATATGTAAAAAAAAAACGTATTTCTGCCCTGTTTTTCGGCACGGTCGGTTGAGAAATGAGATCTGTAGACTCCTCTATTCTCGTGAAATTTTGTGAGCAGGTTTGAAAATTATATAGGCTTTTTTGTCAGGCCAGTTTTTTGAAATATTGGATACAGTTCGAAAAACTGAACCTAAAAAAATAAATAATTCACACATTTCGAAAATACAAAATTAGAAGCGCCATCTAGCTGCGAATATACCAAATACTTAATATACCAAACAGCATGAACCCCACTATATGCTTGAAAACCTCGTGGTGAGAGGGCGAGATCTATATTTTTTTAACAATTTACTTTTCAATGCAAGGTCTACACTACAGCTCACTTAGCCACTAGTTTATCTTAAATTACAAAACTAATGTGAGGTAATTTCAATAAAAGGTTTTTAAACTTTGTTAGGTACCTTGTCTTACCCTTACCCCTACTGCCCTAACAACGGCTTACCTCAATTACTTGTTTTTAGGGTACCTCAAAAGGAAAAACAGATACCTACTCTTATCTTAGGATCACTTCGTTGTCATGGTCAATTACTTCCTTAAAAGGCCAGGTCCCTATTTCACAGACGTGACAATTGTAAGTGACAATGACAATTTGCTGTCCATGGCGTCAGCTAATTTGAATTTAGAAAATATACTGACCAAACTACATAACGCACAGATACCACAACGAACATAAAATTGTCATTGTAATTTACAATTGTCCTGTATGTAAAATAGGGGCCAGGTATTGGGCAAGTCACCCTACTCAGTACTCGCGTCGAGTCCGAGAAGTCCGTGTTGCACTTGATGGGTTTTTTCATCTAAAAATAATTTCGAAAATTCGTTTTTTTTCCTATAGATTACGTCAACGAAAGATGAGATTGAAATGGTGGCGCCACTTTTCCTGTTTAATTAACGTTTAGAGGTTAAGTCATCGGAAATTGACCTTAAAATAAGGCGCAAAATTAGTTCCATTTCCAATCGAGTCTCATCTTTCGTTGACCAAACTCAACGTAAATAAACCTTTTTTTTGTTTATTTACTATAGGTAATTATATCTTGTCGCGAAAATGGTGCCACTTTGAGTAACCCTGATTTTGTTCCGATAGATCATTGAAACAATTTTTTGATCACTTATACAAATGTTGAAAAGTTACCGAAATAAGCGTAATATTCGTAACCTTTTGTACCGGCTTGCGTCACTGTGCGCCACCCACCGCCGCGCGCCGATTACCTACCTTACGCGCGTCCGTCTTCCGTGCACTACCGCGTTGATATTTATTTTCGTACATTTCTAGAAATCCTTTGGGAATAATTGGGGGATTACTTAATTTTTAAAAGTAAATACTTATTTAATATTTAACTTTTACGACTGTAGAATTAATGCTTCCTATATAAAAATTAATAAAACGCAATAAAAAAAACTATAATAGTCACTTGAGTGAAAACTTTAGCTATTAGTGTAGTAATTATAGGGAATCTTATGCTACAAAATCACTTATTTTATAATATTTGTTTCTGAGTTAGGATTTTTTATTTTTTATTGGCCTTTATGAAAAAATCCTCTGAAATGTAAGTGGTGATTTTGTAAGGTTTAGTTTCTAATGGTTTTAAGAAATTCATTAAGAAAATTCCCTTCATGTACGATTTAATCTCGATGTTATAAAATAAAAACAGTCTTTAAACTGCCTTTGTAAAAAAACAACCTAGATATTTTGGGGAAAACTTGAAATTTATCATTGACAAGTTTATTTTAATCAAGTTTTCAAAAATCACCTCTGTAGGATATAATGTGATTTTCTCGAACAAAGTATTTTTCATTGCCCGGAGACTCATGACACGCCGCGCGCCGTCGCGTCATCGTCGCTCGTAGGTACAGAGTGCCTGCCATTCGTGCTCGCTCACCACTCTATATTACGCTCCGTCTTGCTGATATTTTCGTAAATTTCGAGAAATCCTCTACTTAGAATTGAGGGATTACTTAATTTTAAGATGTTATTAATTATTACACTATATATTATTGAACTTTTACGACTGTAGAATTTATGCTTCATATTTAAAAATGAATAAAACGCATTTAAAAAAAAACTATATTAGTCACCTGAGTGAAAATTTTGTTTTTAGTATAGTTAATTATAAGAAACTTTATACTGCAAAATCACTGATTTTTTAATATTTGTTTCTGAGTTATGATTTTTTCTTATTTATTAGCCTTTTTTGCAAATTCCTCTGAAATGTAAGTGGTGATTTTTGAGGTTTCATTTCTAATGGTTTTAAGAAATTCATAAAGGAAATTCCCTTTGTGTACGATTTATTCTCGATGTTTTAAGACAAAAACAATATTTAAACCACCGTTGTAAAAAAAGCACCCCAGATATTTTGGGGAAAACTTGAAATTTATCATTGACAAACTTATTTTAATCATGTTTCCAAAAATCACCTCTGTAGGATTTATTGTGATTTTTTCGAACAAAGTATTTTTCCTTGCCCGGAGTATTTTAGGTCAGCGCAATCTCTTGACCTATAGTGGAACTAATGTTAACTTTTTTAGAAATTTGATAATTTCAAAAAAAGTATGCTATATTGAGACATCGTTTTATTTTTCCTGTAATCTGTATATAAACTGCATAGAATTATTTCAGATTTTTCTCTTTGCAAACTTCGGAGATAAGGGGGGAGAACGGTCAATTTTTTTACATTTTTCATCATAAGTCGAAAACTATGCGGCCTAAAAAAAAGAAAAAATTATTAAAAACGTGCAAATGGCGCTCTTTCATATGATACACCACATGCCCTAGTAGCTCCACTTAAAATTTCTAAGACCCCTTTTCAGTCCCCGTTGTAAAAAAATTATTTATTTTTTTATTTCTTCCTTATTTGCAAAATAGTTGGGCAAATGTCATCTTAAACTATTCCAAATTTGAAGTTGATTGAGTTGTTATTAGGAGTCAAAATGATACTTTGTTAAACGCGGGAGGTATCGCTTGTTCTTTGTTTTGCCGATATCTTTTCACGTAACGTTTTACAATCAAATTCAAAATCATAATTTATAAAATAATTTCATACGCATCTGATTAAATGAACGTTAAAAATATATTAAATATTTTCCCTTTATTTATAAACTTGGAATTGTCTTTTGTGATAATCAAAGATTAAGAAAACTGTATAAAATCCGATCCTTTGATTGATCGTACACAACTGCTCTTATGTTAAATCCTAGTGCTAATAGTTTTTTCACGGTCTCAAACATCCAAGCTCGTAGCTGTTAATCATCTATTTATCTTACCAATGCAAATTAAAAAAAAAACTTACTGCTTGCTTCCAATTTGATGTAATTCCCCAAAGCATAAAGGTGAAAGCATATCCAGGTGCTAGGGGCCGCTGTTCACCGTTAAGTTCATGTAACCCTACTATTTTGCATTATACTTGCCCGTGGTCCCCCAGACTAAGTTAAGTTTCCCTTCGGGTACCTCGAGCAAATATTTTAGCCAATGGAACATCCAAGGGGGTGGCCTGTGGTACCCCTAATCTTTTTTCTGTTAGTATAAAATGTTTGAAATGTGGTACCACGGACAATAAAATTATATTTATAGAAGATTGTTATTCAGGGGGTACCACGGCCAAAAATATTTGCTGGTGGTACCCTAAGGGGAACTTGGATTGGGGGACCATGGGCAAGTAACGATATTTTGTTGGCTTTGGTATTGTAAGAGAGACGATTCTGACACTTCTTTCATTCATACAAAGTATACATTATTTACCAGCAGGAGACATTTAGTTAACTATTGGTGATAAAACTTCCCACATTTATTTGTCGAGTTTTGTACTCATGGGAAGATACAATTTAACCAAAGTGGTTTTGGAAAGCAAACAAATTGTCTTCGAAAGGAACTGAAAAGTAAGTGGACTTGCGAAATAAATATAAAAGTGAAGATCTATAATTGGCTGGCTGTTAATATATAAAAGATATTATTCTGTTTGTGTTGCTGTTGTTCTTCCAAAGACTGAAGAATTAAGTATAAAAAATATCGGTTGGCCTTGGCACTCCGGGAGTGCCGGCAGAAGTGAAAACTTGAATATTAACGTTGTGCATTATTGATATTTTGAAACTAGCGGCAAAGGATTAAAATTATTTCTTTCCTATTACTATACAGTCACACAATTCAATCAGTTTGTAATTAGAGAAAAAAATCTAAAGGTTTGGCCCCAGTGGCCTTTTTAATACATGCACGCATTCTTCGATTTAAACTTATAGTCACAGAGTATAAATAAGTCTATGATTTCACCGAAGAGATCGCTGCTATCAGTTCCATTTTCAAAATTAGCGCGTTGCTGGTGACACAAGTGTTTACGTCTTAAAATGACGCGCCGCCATTTTCCACGCGCCCCGTAGAAAGAGAGGGGGATACTTCCGCCACCAGCTGTCTACTCTCCATCCGTCACATCCGTCTTACGCATTTTCGATCAGCCACGTGATTCTTACTGACGCGAGTTTAGCATTTTTTCCCCATTACAAAAAGCGTAGGTACAACACCGTTAAAGAAGTTTTCACTTCAAAAATATTAAGGCTGAATAATTTAAACTCCTTGGTAGGTATTATCTGTTTTATTTGCATTGTGATTTTAAATCCATTTGCAGTTTTACAATTGCGCTTAATTTAGGCGGTAAATATTTGTCACAAGCTTTTACAAATTGCTGTACAGTAATAATTTCATCATCGCTTTCGTCGCTTTCCGTTTTTATTTTCAGTTTCATCTGAGAACAGCTGTCCTCCCTAAGTCTTCTCTTCCTTGGAGTATCATCAGTAAATTCCGCTGGTGTTTGAGTGGCTACTTCATTAGCACTAATATTACCTTCACGCTCCAATTCTTTCCTTTTATTTCCGAAGATCCTTGATTTATCATTGCAAAGTATTGTGGTGATTTTTAAGACTCGATCATTTAAAATTATCTGTTTTGAATCTATTTCTGTTTCTGGATTTGAATTTGGCAGGAATAAAACTGGGATAGCAGATTTTTTCAAATATTTCTTGCCATACATTCGTGGTTTAAAGTGCAAACTACACACGTAGGTATTTCTAAGCTCCGCGATACTTTTTCCGACTAAATCCTCTCTTCCACATCTGTTAATCCAAACATTGCATCTGAAAAAAAAATCAGTAACATCAAATATTTATTTGATATAGGGTTCAGCTTCATCCGCCATTTAGGAATCCTAAACTAACATCTAAGTCATGCTTAGCACACTTTATTTCCCCTTATTAATGTCACCAATATCAAAAAATACAAGCCAGCGCGGCCGCCATTTTGTATTCCGAAATAATATCAAAATCGTGCTAAGTACACTTTGAAAACCCTTACATGACACCAATATAAAAAAAATAAAGCTGCCTCATTTTAAACTCCAAAAATAACATCAAACAAAATCATACAGTACAATATGCTTCAAAACCCCCTACATGATACCATAACATAATCTAAAAATTACAAACAGGGCGCGGCCTCCATTTTGTGACGTCGTCCGTCACGAAGTATTCAAATCTGAAGTAAAAACTAAAAATATTACATTATCTTACCGTTCTTCAGAGCGTGGAAATTGGTGAAACTTCAATTCTTTGTTTTTATGCGAGGATGATCCACAGTTGAACACCGCACAAGTGGTATGTACCATCTTAAATGTTTTACAATTAATCGAACGTTGTAAACAGCCCTGCCAGACAGCGCCCGAACGACTAACAGAGGTCCCCGACCCGCTGCTACCGTGCCAATCCCCACCCCGCCCACCACCCCGCGCGATTGCTCTGTCTAGACACCTCCCTCCCTCTTCGACGACTGGCGTATGAATGAATGCTATCCCCGCAAATTAATAATACGATGGGAGTCGAGTCCGCAACAACTTTCAAATTCCAATTTTCCATTTTATAAGTTTTAGTTATGAACGGGTTCGAGATCAATAAATCCGGCTAAATGTATTGTTTTAAAATTACAAAATAAATGGAAATGGAAATGAAAAATTGTGAATAAAGTTAAAAAAAATATATAATGAAAATGTTCAATGAAATAATGCAACTGTACAAGTAATGAAATTTCCATAATATTTTTCTCTATAGTTAATTTATTGTATTAGACGTTAGTACTATTATATATTCCGTGGTATTAGTAATATGTGACGGTATTATGTAAATTCTGATGCGAGATTTTGCCGTTTATTTAAATATCTCCCCAAAATCGAGCGTGTAGACCTAACATGTATCACTAAAAACTCTTATTTTAAAAAATATTGTAGGTACTTCTTTCGATCTAAGTCGTTCCTAAGTTTCATTTATGATTAAGCTTTTCGTAAATAATAATGGCCATAAATCACTACTTTTCAACGCAGTGCTGATTAGGTACTATGCTGTACAATCATAGACTTAGAAAAATTTTGGCGTTCCATTTCTGCCTTAGCGTACAATAGTGAACCACTAAATTCCAATGGATACCTACATGCACGAAGTACAGTTAGCGCAAATTGTGACACCTCTCTTGATCGTTTTGTTTTTATTGATAGTTGCAATTTTTATTATTTGCAGAGCGACATATTCATCTTTTCTTTTTAATAAGTTTTTGATGTTATAATTGTCATTTTATCTAAAAGACATGTTCGAAAAATATGATTCTTATGCAATTTGTTCGTGTCTTTACGCGAGTCATGGTGAATTTTTAAGTGTACTTCAGACTGACAGCTTCTCTAATTAACTTTCAATATGTGTGACAATCGTAGGTGGAGTACTTTGCTGTTATGAAAAATAAGGTCATTGATGAGAAAGTTTGATCAAATTAAATTCATTATAGTCCCACGCTGCTACATGTCTGTGGCATCAAGTATCACAACAATGAAATAAATATTTATTGTATCTCATTTTCCTGTACCTGACGATGACAAGTCAATACCTGGTCGATTGATTAATGAGTTTTGAATAATAATAATAATCTTTATTGCACACGAAAACACTTTACAAACAAAGAAACAGAACAAGAAGAAAGTACACAATAGCTAGCCTTATTGCTAAATCAATCTCTTTCAGGCAACTTTGGGAGAAAGAGATATAAGATACAGGACAATAAGGTAGTGGGTGCAAATATTTAGAGGACAGTCTAAGTACATAATTATGTATGTACTATAAAATTCAGGGAAATGGAAAAGAAAATAATAAATATAATTAGAGAGGATAAGAAAGGAAATAACTCAAGACATTATTTCGAAAGAATCCGAGAGATTGACCCTTATGATACCTTCTGGTAAAGAGTTCCATGCATGAACAGAATAGGAATAAGAGAAGAAATCAGAGGAATGACGCGGAAATTCAAGTGAGGTTCGAGGATAATATATTTTTTTAATTTTATTAAAATAGAGCTTTTACAGTCATTGATCACAAAAGGTAATTTCATTCAAAAGGAAAATCCTAATGGTATTAAGAGACTAGTGGTGCTAGCTTAAAACACTTTGTAACGGTTATTTTTACCGGTTGCATTGTCCGCGCGTGACTAATGACTTCTGCGCGTGCGCCTGTCAAAATGAACAGCTCTGCTTTATATGGAATCGGCGTTAGCATATTACTTAAAGATTAATGTTCTATATTTACGCGGCTAATACCCGAAGTACGGCTACACCTCTTCTTCTCACCTGTTCTTCTCTACATGTCGCATTTCTCAACCGATTGTTGTGTGTGAGCAGGGTATAGAATTTTTTAGTCAAGCCAGTTTTTTGAAATTTATACACAAAAAAAATAAGTCACACATATCAAAATTAGAAGCGCTATCTAGCTGCGAATACACCAAATACTTAATTTATATATTAAACAGCACGTACCCTATTAGTCGGGTGTGTTCAGTAAAAAATACGGTGTTTGATGATCGAGGGATATCCTTTGGCAAGGTGAACCTTCTGAACCCTTAGATCGTTTTAAAAAGGGGAGCCATCTTGGATTTTTGTATGGGAGGGAGTTATAACACAATCTTTTTTTTATGGAATTTGATTTGTTTTTTCCAAAACCCACCGTGCGGGGTATCGAATGAAAGGTCTTTTTGAGCTGATTCCGAATATGTACAATATTATGACACTGCAGCTACTAGTTTAAAAAAAACAGAAAAATATTTTCCAAACACACCAAGTTTGAGCTCTTGCAGGGAGAAAACGGCTAAATGAATACGATTACATTATATTACCACAGAATAACTAATAGTACAAGTATATTACTAGTAACTTTTGAAAAATACAATCTCATAGAATAGGGATTAAAAAAAAAACTTAGTGTTAATATTTTCAAAAATGCTTCCGTGATGTAAGATAAGAGTATATTACAAGTTATAAGCGTATGTTTCATAAGAATTCATTCAGCCATTTTCTCCCTGCAAGAGCCCAAACTTGGTATGCTTGGAAAATATTTTTCTGATTTTTTTTAAACTAGTAGCTGCAATGTCATAATATTGTACATATTAGGAATCAGCTCAAAAATACCTTTCATTCGATACCCCACACGGTGGGTTTTGGAAAAAAAATATCAAATTCCATACAAAAAGAAGATTGTGTTATAACTCCCTCCCATACAAAAATCCAAGATGGCTCCCCTTCTTAAAATGATCTAAGGGTTCAGTAGGTTCACCTGCCAAAGGATATCCCTCGATCAAAAAACGCCGTATATTGCACTTTTATGTCGTGTGGAAATGCCACTATATTATGTGCTTTGAAAACCTCGTGGCGACATCTGTTATTTTCTAAACAACTTATGATTTGAACTACTTTTTCGCGAGGTCTACAGCTCACGGAGCCACTAGTTATTCCTGGTTCAGAAGCAGCTTCCATGGTTGGTGAGCACACAGGCCATCAGCGTCAATAGCACCGGATACCTAGCCTAGTTAGCGCGGGAAAAAGACGCTCTAAATGCGGCCGCGCTGAAAAAAACACACGAAAGGGCGGATGACGTGCACCATACTTTGGGGATTCAGGAGACTGACTTTTAATTTTCTTAAACATAAAAAAAAACTTTCTACCTTATACAACTACCTTTCAGAAGTAAATTAATTCATCAATGCCCGCACGGACGCCGCGCGCTGGCTTTCGGAGAACAATAGAAAATCTATTGTCTCATTTTCCGAGCGTTGATATGAAAATGAAAGAAAATATTAGATCCTTTGGTAACTGTGTGACTGGATTTTCTACACTTTATAAACTTCTAATAATTGTAATGTAATATCTACTGAAAATTAACAAAGCAGGATAATTTAATACTACAAAAAACTGATAATGGGGAAGATGAGCGTAATTATTTTATAACATGGAAAAATAAAACATAAAATCTTAAAAATATCGGTGAAATATTTTTTTAAATATCTCAAAAACGGAATTTGTTATAAATTTTCAAAGTTGAATGTTTTAAAAATCAGCGCGGACTTGACCGCTCAACGCGTGACGTCACTTCGCCGGTTACGTCCGCCGAGATGTTATAAAACAAAGTCCCTCCACCACGTCTGTCTTTCTGTTCGCGATAAACTCAAAAACTACTAAACAGATTTTCATGCGGTTTTCACCAAATGGTAGAATGATTCTTGTGGAAGGTTTAAGTGTATAATAAGTTAAGGTTTTATCTAAATCGGTAGAAATATGACGATAATTGTTAAAGATCTTGGCAAAAATTCAGCCGACTGGGAGCTTGCATCGAAAACGCTGCATAAACCTTTTGAGCTAAAACAAAATAATGTATACTGGAATTGTTTCTCTGTTATAGATCTACAAAAAAATCCGCGATGGCATATATATTCCCATTATATCTTTTAAAAAATCGGTCACATACAGTGTGGTAATTTGGAAAGCTATTTAGAAGGATACAGTATTAATCCTTATCAATTCAAATACATCTGTTACCTAAAGCATTTCTTCACATTATTTTAAACTTTTACACCATACCATTTCAATGAATATCTTAAGAGTTGTCGCAAAAAACGCTTGCGAAAATAAAAGAGCGTCTTTTGGAGCAAATGACTAAACAATGTCTTTTTGGGTGCGCAAAAAAAAGAAGAAACCGAAGTGAAGCGAGGGCAGTGGGGTAATTATGTAACTTTGTTGCAATCAACTCTGACAGAAATCGCAGTTACATTGCTACTTTAGTTAAGAACCATTGTGACAACTATCTTACTTAAAGCAGCAATGTAACTGCGCTTTTAATCGATTTCAACCGAGAATTGTTAGCAACAGACTTACGTAATTCGGGGTCGGGTCGCTAGCACACATATAAAACTTGTTTTAAACAGTGTATTTTTCACGACAATCACAGAAGATGATGGAGCCAGAAGGTGGCCATGGGAACTCTGTAATAAAACGACATAACGCCATTGAGTTTGGACACTTTGGACTCGTATGATTGGTCTTGACAAGAACTTTAATTTTAGACTAAATCCAGGGATGATGGAGCTAAAAAGAGGCCATGGGAACTCTGTTATAAAATGACGCAATACCCTAGAATTTAGACTGGTTTATTTTAAACGGTCTCAAATTCAATGGTGTTGTGTCGTTTTATTACTGAGTTCTCATTACCACCTTCTGGCTCCATAATCAGACCCTGGATATCATTTAGGACCAGATTTCTTGTCAAGACGAATGAAACGAGTCCCAATTCGATGGCGTTATGACAATTCATTACAGAGTTCAAATGCTCACTTTCTGGCTCCATCATGAGACCCTGGGAACCATCTAGAAATAGGGTCCTAGTTCTAGATGTTCTAACGAAACTAAACTCAATGAAGTTGTATAGTTTTATTACAGAGTTTCCGTGACCTTCTTCCGGCTCCATCATCAGTCCCTGAAAACCATCTCCCATCATACATACTACTTACATGTCAAGGCAAATCAAACGATTCCAAACTAGACCATAGCGTTGCATGGTTTTATTACAGAGTTCCCGTGACCTTCTTCCGACTCCATCATCAGACCCTGGAAACCATCTCCCACCATAGTACTTGTCAAGGCGTATCAAACGATTTTAAACTAGAACATGGAGGTTGCATGGTTTTATTACAGAACAATTGTGGCCTTCTTCCGGCTCCATCATCAGACCCTGAACACTTTTTCCCAACAGCGTACTCGTCAAGACGAATCAAACGAGACTAAACTCGACGGGGTTGCATGGTTTCATTACAGAGTTCCTGTAGCCCTTTTCAGGTCTATCATTAGACCCTGGACACTGTTTCCCAACAGAATACTCGTCAAAATGAATCAAACGAGCCCAAAGTCGATAGGGTTTCATGATTTTAATACAAAGTTCCTGTGGCTTTCTTCTGGCTCTATCATCAGACCGTAGAAACTATTTCTCAACACAGTACTCGTAAAGACGAATCAAACGAGCCCAAGTTGGATGGAGTTGCTGTTTTATTACGTGACCTTCTTTCAGCTCCATCATCAGACCCTGGATTCTATTTCCCAACAGAGTACTCGTCAAGACGAATCAAATGAGCCCAAACTCGATAGGGTTGCATGGTTTGAATACAGACTTCCTGTGGCCTTCTTCAGGCTCCATCATCAGACTCTGGAAACCATCTCCCATCATAGTACTTGTCAAGGCAAATCAACCGATTCCAAATGATATCAGATCTTAGAAACTATTCCTCAACAGAGAACTTGTCAAAACGAATCAAATGAGCCCAAACTCGATGGAGCTGCATAGTTTGAATACAGAGTTCCTGTAGCCTTCCTCCGGCTTCATCATAAGACCTTGAACTTAATCTCCCATTCCCATCAGAGTACTTGTCGAGACGAATTAAACGAGCACAAACTCGATGGGATTGTATGGATTTATTATTATAGAGTTCCTGTGGCCTTCTTCTGGCTCCGTCATCAGATCAGCTCAATGATTCATTATTATTGCATTGTCTTCCAGTTATGACCTATATTCAAAGTTTCAAGTCTTAGCTCTGTATAAAATCATTTCCAGTAAACAAACAAAGAAACAAATAAACGAGATAACGACGTAATAATAACTTAAGAAAATGAAAAATACTGACATCAAAAATTACCTGTAAAAAACGTCAACTTGCGAAGATACGTATCCGAAGAACTCTATAAACTTTCTGTATTTTATTGAAAAATATAGTAGTTGTATGAAAAATATAAAATAATAAAACAAAAGTATCGAAATGAACGAAAGTAAGTTTACAGAGCCTGTCAATCACATAGTGTCGCTAAGCTACCATACGCCCGCCGCCGCTGTCCGCCGCACAACCGGCGACGTGACATCACAGCCATAACTCGAACAACGCAATCAGATTCCGCGCGTCCCCAAATTGATTTGCTTATAAAAAATTCAATTTTAGTATAAAAACTATATCAATTAATGGACACAACTTCTAGACAGAAATGGAAATGTAAAACATGCGAAGGCAACTGCGAAAATATCTTAAATCATAAATATCAAGACGACATTTCCAATGTGACTATACGTAAAAAAACACTGCCCTCTAAAACCTCAAAAATCAGTAACACTGTAGACATACAATCAACACCAATGATCACTCCAGGCAGTCCAGTATTAAATACACACGACGGCGATTCGCATATACTCACACAACATGACAGCTTAAATGAATCGTTCATATCAACTTCGGAACCATTAGACAACGTTGAATGTATACCCGACTTAAACAACACATTGACCGAGTTAAAAGAAGACTTTGATCGGCTTAAATCTGAACTTAATTGTAAACAAAACGAACTTGAAATTACAATGGCAGAAAATCACCAACTGAAAAACACAATCAGTAACTTAACAAAAGAAATAGCTTTTCTTAAGAATTTGCATAAAACTTCAGCAAGTTTAGAAAACACAAGAAGACTTTCTACACCTATCCACAGCGAGTATTATTTATCAAAGTGTAGTTCCGACTCACCTAAAGAAAAAAGAATCGACTTCCCCAATCTACAACAGAAGATCGTGGATTTACAAAAGGATTTGACCAATGCAAAGAGTGAAATTACGCTATTGACGAAAGAAATAGAAATTCTAAATCACAAAATGCAGGACACATCACATATAAAACCAAACCAATCACATAAACTTAATGGTAATGTTGGTAAAATCCTTATATATAGTACACAACAATGCATTGGACTAGCATCAGCTCTTTTGCTCTCTAGAAAAAATAGCAAGTATGAAAAATATCTCATAACAGCTAACACGAAACCTTATGCACCTACAAAGAAAGTACTAGAAGATTGTCAAAATATTAACTTACATACTATGGATAAACTGATAATATGTGTCGGTGAAAATGATAATAATCCAATGACAATAATGACTGATTTAAAAAACTTAATAAATAATTTTAGGGACAATCCTATAATTATCTTGGGTGTCAATAATAACAATTACTTGAATTCAAATATGTTAAATAAAAATATAGAAAATTTATGTAAGAAGTACAAAAATTGTTATTATGTAAATGGCTCTTCAAAATTTAGTAAAACCTCTCACTTTTGTAAACCTATAAATTATGTAATTGATTGTATCGATTATGATCGCAAATACCTAGACTGCAAAGAAATTAAAAAATTTATTGGGCGTGACAATAATCCAGGTTTGGTATCGAACAATATGAATGAACCGAAAAGAGGTACAATCCCATACTACTTTACTCCAATCTCAACTTCCAGCCATAATAATTGCCAATTGGACCTAGTTCTGCAGAAAGCAGCCAAGTGGCACTTTTTCAAAAATCGAGTTATTAACACAGCCATGCTAAATTCGACATGCCGGATTTTTTGCAAAGACAGCCATTTCGATATCTCTTCTAACGGCTGAGATATGAGCCGTTAAATGCAGCCATTCAACAAAAAATATTTTGTAAAAAACGGTCATCATGATGTAAAATACAGCCAATTTTGACACAAACTGCCTAACCTATAATGCATAAGTCAGCCTGCTATAATGGCTGTTTCGTACAAATTTCAAAATGTTAGGAGGTATCGGGGATCGAGTTTCATAAAAAACAGCCAGTGTACGTTGGCTGTTTTTGACTTCGTAACTTTGTTTGGACCAGTTAGGGGGTGAACATATCAAAAGTCCCCGCCCGTAGCCCCTATACCTGTTTGAAGGTCCCATTTTTCGGTTTTTGACATATATCTAGAAAACTATGCATTCTAGTGACATAAAAATTAAAACATAATGGAGGCTGAATAAGTTTTCTACAAGTTTTATTCAGTAAATTTTTCGATATCTTGTATAGTTTTCGAGATATTTACTCCTAAATGTCTGTTAACGTGCTAAAGTTGAAGCTTGAGGACAATGGGATCTGGAGTCAGGTCAGTACCCTTCAAGCAGAAAGTGATGCGGACATTCTGATTATAATATGAATGTGGAAATGTCGGAAACAACAGCTATCGGCCAATCGGCATTGTGGCTGAAGATGTCGACCTCATTATCCTCTTGATTACTAAAGCTAATAAGGACATTATTTTCATCAAGCCTGGACGTGGGAAGACAAGGGATTCCTTATTCTCGTCCCAAGAGCTTCAGCAACAAGGTTTCAAGGACGTGCTGTTTTTGCACGCCTTTTCTGGATGCGGATGCGATACATCTTCCGTATTGTGCCTGCCGTACAAATAAACGAAGAATAAGTTTATACCTATGACTTGTATTGTAACTGTAGGCATTGAGGGAGACCTCTTTTGCTGGAGCCCCATACCACCTTAAGATGCAGATTTTACCCGTCTTTTGTACTTGGGCGGTGCCTGTGGTCGAGGAAGGGTCCGAAAAGACCGTTGCTGCTTTCTGGACCTCTGGCGACTTCAGATACAACTTCGTAAATGCGACCTTGCTTCCCACATCCAGTCTTGATAAAAATAATGTCCTTTCCTTATGCGCATCAGCTTTAGCCATCAAGAGCATGAGGCCACAATGCCGACAGCTGTTGTTTCCGACATTTCCACAGCCGTATCCACAATCAGAATAACTGCATCACTTTCTACTTGAAGGGTCCTGAATCTGATCCAATTGTCCTTAAGCTTGACCTTAAGCATGTTGACAAACATTCAGGAGCGGATATCTCGAAAATTTGATTTTGTTTGTTTTGCAATGTCAATGAATGAGTAGTTTTCCTCAAGGGTGTAGATACGCATCACGTTCCAATTTTAAATTTTGAATACAAATGGTCAAAACAACTCTGCGCGAGCTGTAATGAGGGTGAACTTTGAAAATTTCTATTAAATAATTAAATAGATATATGGATATACAAAACACGCAATACATTAGACAAATACCTCATTATTCCTAAAAAAATACTCAAGAATCTTTAAATACCAGTAAAAAACCATGTCAAAGTGTGCAGATTTGGGCATTTTTTTTTATATTTTATTTTCTCTGTGATTAAAAACTTTTCTTAAAAAAACAATAAGTGAAAAAATAAACATGAGTCGTATTATTATTTGTTACAGCTGACACTTTTGTTTAAATACCTCTGACAAGCAAATTTGAAATTCCACTTGAACAGATTGTCTTTGTTTTAAAATACCTACCTGATAATTTATTATGAATTTCCCTCTATATGGCACTAATTTAAGAATTTTGCTGCCTAAAACTAAAGTTTACATCAATAGTATTCAATAGTAATGCTTTCATTTCATTCTTTAGAAAACTTCTTTGGAAAAACGCTAATTTCTTTGAAATGTAAATGGATAATATACAGTCTTAACGTAAGAAGACAATAAACATTTTGTAACGTTTTTTTAATAAAGACTTTTAACGATTTTTTAGTTTTCTTACAAAACACAAATATTATTTTACATGAAATCATAAAGGTATGTAAATACTATTATGGAGTAAAACAGTAATACATTATTTTGTTTATTTTCTTGTCTGTCTTTTATAGACTGTTATTCCATTTTGAATTAATGCAGAACACGGCCAACTTATGTGGCTGGTTTATTCTTTATTGTAATTCTGATGAAATAAGCTATTTTGCGTAAAACAGCCACGTCAAAAGCGCTATTATTGGTATTATGCTAAACGATACGAAATACTAGATAGGATATAAAAAACTGCTATACTTTTTCTAATAATTCTCTAATATAAAATAAACAGAAAAGTGATAAATAACTGAAGGGCAACATTCGACAATATTCGACAGAAAAACGCTCATAACTCCGTTCGTACTTTTCCTCATATGGCTGCTTTCTGCAGAACTAGGTCCAATTAGATAACGAGGTAAAAAAAGGAACTGGACCTAGTTCTGCAGAAAGCAGCCATATGAGGAAAAGTACGAACGGAGTTATGAGCGTTTTTCTGTCGAATATTGTCGAATGTTGCCCTTCAGTTATTTATCACTTTTCTGTTTATTTTATATTAGAGAATTATTAGAAAAAGTATAGCAGTTTTTTATATCCTATCTAGTATTTCGTATCGTTTAGCATAATACCAATAATAGCGCTTTTGACGTGGCTGTTTTACGCAAAATAGCTTATTTCATCAGAATTACAATAAAGAATAAACCAGCCACATAAGTTGGCCGTGTTCTGCATTAATTCAAAATGGAATAACAGTCTATAAAAGACAGACAAGAAAATAAACAAAATAATGTATTACTGTTTTACTCCATAATAGTATTTACATACCTTTATGATTTCATGTAAAATAATATTTGTGTTTTGTAAGAAAACTAAAAAATCGTTAAAAGTCTTTATTAAAAAAACGTTACAAAATGTTTATTGTCTTCTTACGTTAAGACTGTATATTATCCATTTACATTTCAAAGAAATTAGCGTTTTTCCAAAGAAGTTTTCTAAAGAATGAAATGAAAGCATTACTATTGAATACTATTGATGTAAACTTTAGTTTTAGGCAGCAAAATTCTTAAATTAGTGCCATATAGAGGGAAATTCATAATAAATTATCAGGTAGGTATTTTAAAACAAAGACAATCTGTTCAAGTGGAATTTCAAATTTGCTTGTCAGAGGTATTTAAACAAAAGTGTCAGCTGTAACAAATAATAATACGACTCATGTTTATTTTTTCACTTATTGTTTTTTTAAGAAAAGTTTTTAATCACAGAGAAAATAAAATATAAAAAAAAATGCCCAAATCTGCACACTTTGACATGGTTTTTTACTGGTATTTAAAGATTCTTGAGTATTTTTTTAGGAATAATGAGGTATTTGTCTAATGTATTGCGTGTTTTGTATATCCATATATCTATTTAATTATTTAATAGAAATTTTCAAAGTTCACCCTCATTACAGCTCGCGCAGAGTTGTTTTGACCATTTGTATTCAAAATTTAAAATTGGAACGTGATGCGTATCTACACCCTTGAGGAAAACTACTCATTCATTGACATTGCAAAACAAACAAAATCAAATTTTCGAGATATCCGCTCCTGAATGTTTGTCAACATGCTTAAGGTCAAGCTTAAGGACAATTGGATCAGATTCAGGACCCTTCAAGTAGAAAGTGATGCAGTTATTCTGATTGTGGATACGGCTGTGGAAATGTCGGAAACAACAGCTGTCGGCATTGTGGCCTCATGCTCTTGATGGCTAAAGCTGATGCGCATAAGGAAAGGACATTATTTTTATCAAGACTGGATGTGGGAAGCAAGGTCGCATTTACGAAGTTGTATCTGAAGTCGCCAGAGGTCCAGAAAGCAGCAACGGTCTTTTCGGACCCTTCCTCGACCACAGGCACCGCCCAAGTACAAAAGACGGGTAAAATCTGCATCTTAAGGTGGTATGGGGCTCCAGCAAAAGAGGTCTCCCTCAATGCCTACAGTTACAATACAAGTCATAGGTATAAACTTATTCTTCGTTTATTTGTACGGCAGGCACAATACGGAAGATGTATCGCATCCGCATCCAGAAAAGGCGTGCAAAAACAGCACGTCCTTGAAACCTTGTTGCTGAAGCTCTTGGGACGAGAATAAGGAATCCCTTGTCTTCCCACGTCCAGGCTTGATGAAAATAATGTCCTTATTAGCTTTAGTAATCAAGAGGACAATGAGGTCGACATCTTCAGCCACAATGCCGATTGGCCGATAGCTGTTGTTTCCGACATTTCCACATTCATATTATAATCAGAATGTCCGCATCACTTTCTGCTTGAAGGGTACTGACCTGACTCCAGATCCCATTGTCCTCAAGCTTCAACTTTAGCACGTTAACAGACATTTAGGAGTAAATATCTCGAAAACTATACAAGATATCGAAAAATTTACTGAATAAAACTTGTAGAAAACTTATTCAGCCTCCATTATGTTTTAATTTTTATGTCACTAGAATGCATAGTTTTCTAGATATATGTCAAAAACCGAAAAATGGGACCTTCAAACAGGTATAGGGGCTACGGGCGGGGACTTTTGATATGTTCACCCCCTAACTGGTCCAAACAAAGTTACGAAGTCAAAAACAGCCAACGTACACTGGCTGTTTTTTATGAAACTCGATCCCCGATACCTCCTAACATTTTGAAATTTGTACGAAACAGCCATTATAGCAGGCTGACTTATGCATTATAGGTTAGGCAGTTTGTGTCAAAATTGGCTGTATTTTACATCATGATGACCGTTTTTTACAAAATATTTTTTGTTGAATGGCTGCATTTAACGGCTCATATCTCAGCCGTTAGAAGAGATATCGAAATGGCTGTCTTTGCAAAAAATCCGGCATGTCGAATTTAGCATGGCTGTGTTAATAACTCGATTTTTGAAAAAGTGCCACTTGGCTGCTTTCTGCAGAACTAGGTCCAACTATCCCATACTATTTCCCTATCATCAAAAAAAATAATTTTTTTCGAGCCTAAGCAAACACAAAAACCCTGTTTTGACAATAAGTATTTCACTATCTTACACCAAAATATTGCTAGTGTGTTATCGAAAAAGGATATATTAGAAGTGACGCTTAAGGAGCTACTAGAATCTAAACATGAACCGGATGTAATATGTCTGACTGAAACTTTTCTTAAAGCAGGTCATGAAAATTATCTAAAAATGCATAATTATGAAATGATGTCCAATTTTAGTAGAAATAAACAAAGGGGTGGATCATGTATATTGGTCAAAAAAAGGCTAATATCCAAAGAATTACACTTCATAAAAAAATACGCCATTGAAAAATCTTTTGAATGCTGTGGTGTGGAAATCATTGCCAACAAATTGATTATAGTATGGGTTTACAGAACGCCAACATCAGACCCTAATATTTTTTTGAATAAGCTTGAATGTTTAATGACCGAAATATTTCAGAAATATAATAATAATATTAACGTTATTGTGACCGGTGATATTAATATAAACACCCTAGTAAAAACTAATATAACACAACACCTAACAGATTTAGTAAATAACTTCAACTTAAAAATTCATATTGATGTGCCTACTAGGAAACAGTCATGTATAGACCACATACTGAGTAATATTAAAAATGCAGATGCTATCGTATTGCCACTTTACCTTTCTGACCATGACACAGCCCAGTTGCTACGCTTTCCTGTTAAATCAAAATATGAAAAACCATCTCATTATTATATACTTATACAGAAGGGACTATAATAAGGAAAATATTAAAAAATTCAAAGAGTGTCTACATAGTATATCGTGGTCGGACGTGTATATGGAACCTGACTTCACTTTGGCATTTGAGAAGTTTCACAGTACGTTTGTCTTATTTTACAAACTATGTTTTCCAAAAATAAAGATAAAAATTAACACAATTAATAAAAGAAAACAAAACTGGCTCAGTAAAGGCGTGAAAGTTAGCTGTAAAACAAAGAGAATTCTACGCTGTGAGTATTATAAACATAAAACAATAAAAAATAAGGACAAGTACACTAGATACTCTACATTATTAAAGAAGTGCATAACTAATTTGAAGAAAAATGGAAATATGAAGTATATAAACGCAAGTAAAAACAAATGCAAGGCATCTTGGTCTATAATAAAAAATGAATTATGTAATGCTAAATGTGATAATAATATAGGTAATATAAAAGTTGACGACTTGATATTAACTGATCCAACCGAAATAGCCACTGCTTTTAATTATAAGTTTACAAAATCGACCAATACAAATATTAATAATAGTAATAATAATGCAAGCAATAGACTAAATCATAGAGCAAATTCGATGTTTTTAATACCAATGTCAGAGGATGAAGTTAGAAAAGAAGTGTTATCTTTAAACAACACAAATTCTGAAGGGTACGACGAGGTATGCACAAAGATCATTAAAGCTAGTATTAACGTAATATTATCTGTTCTAACCTATCTAATAAATTATTCATTATCTTCAGGAGTCTTTCCTGAAGCATTAAAGATATCAATAGTCAGACCCTTATACAAAAAGGATATAAAGAACGACATGAACAACTATCGACCAATAACATTAATCTCGATCTTTGCAAAAATCTTTGAAAAATGTATGTATAAACGATCAATGGAATATTGCGAAAAGTATAACATCATAACGAGTGAACAATATGGCTTTAGGAGAGGCAAATCTACGTCACTTGCTCTATGTTCTCTTTTGAAGGCTGTGCTAACTAGTATTAACGAAGGAAAATATACTACAGCGTTATACTTTGATCTATCCAAAGCTTTCGATTGTGTATCGCATGAAATATTGCTTAAAAAGTTAGAATGTCTAGGCATCAGAGGCCTAGCACTTGAATGGATGACAAGCTATCTTAAAAATAGAAAACAATGCGTTGTTATTACAAGATTAAACGCAAATAATGAGGTAACGGAATATTCCTCGGATCTTAAACACAATACTTGTGGTGTCCCCCAAGGAAGCATACTTGGGCCAATTCTCTTTCTTTTATATGTAAATGACATCGTTAAGACTACAGAACATAAGTGTATCTTATATGCAGATGACGTATCAATTGTTGTGACATCAAATAGGAAAAACAATACAATCGGACAACATGAAAATGACATAAATAATTCAGTTACTAAAATTATAGAATGGCTTGACATAAACAATTTAAAAATTAATCTAACAAAAACTAATTATATGAAATTTGACAATTACGACATTAACTATAATTTAAAAATTTGCTATAATAACACAGACATTGAGAAGACAGAACAAATTAAATTCTTAGGTATATTTATTGACAAAGATTTAAATTACAAAAAACACATCGACTATATATGCACTAGGATAAATAAGTTTGTATACGCTCTTAGGCAAGTTAAGCAATTGACAAATTTAAACACAGCACTTAATGCATATCACGCTTATGTAGGTTCAATTCTAAGATACGGCATTATAATGTGGGGCAACAGCACTACAACAAATATAAGTAGAGCTTTCATTGCCCAAAAAAAGTGTATTCGGGCAATATGCGGAATTTCACCTTATTCATCCTGTAGATCGAGATTTAGAAAGCTTGGATTATTGACATTGTCGTCACTATATATATTATTTTGGAATTATGTATTTACGTAAAGCAGTCTATTCATTCCTTCAAAAGAGCATGTGATGTGTACCCACGAAATACAAGAAATCCTAACAGATTAGTCATTGACAAAATATCAACGTTGAGAAAACACAAAATCAGCTTTCTGACTATGTCTATTAAGATATATAATAGAATTCCTGCCGAAATCACACAATGTAACAACTTAAATAGTTTTAAGACAAAATTGTATCAGTGGCTACTTGAATGTGAATTTTATAATCTGCAAGAATTTTTCAATGCAACTCAATGAAATTGGAATTGTAATTTATTAATATAAGAATATTTATGACACTTTAAATAGTGCTACTTGTCACTTGTGTAAAATTTTGCATGCTATTCAATAATGGCTTAACATGATGTACTTGTTATAATGAGACTGTCACCTTTCATACCATGTTAAATGCAAATAAAATTATATTATTATTATTATTATTATTATTATTATTATTATTATTATAGTGATATCAACATAATTTTTTCACAGTTAGTCTTATAATTGCTTATATTTTTAATTAGGCCTAAAAAAATTGAATAAATTTTCATTTACATCTTCCCCATTGATTGAGTCAATTATAAACTTTAATAACTTATAAAGTTTAGCTTAGTTTAGTTTTGTATTTAGGTAAATATAATTTAATATATGGGTTCATTGCCTGAAATAAAAATATTACTATTATTATTTTTGACGACCTGATTGGTGCAGTGGTCAACATGCCGCCTACCACGCAAGAGGTCCCGGGTTCGATTCCCGGCCGGGTAGAAATTGAAATTATGAATTTTAATTTCTGTGACGGGTCTGGGTGTTACTATGTATAATAAGTATATATTTAAAAAGTATATAAGTAGTATATCCGTTGTCTAGCACCCATATTTACAAGCTTTGCTTAGTTTGGGGCTAGATGGCGCTGTGTGAAATTGTCCAAGCATTTATTTATTTATTATTTATTATTATTATTATTATAAACAGTGTTTTCTTTTTGTTTTTTAAACTCTAGCGCAAGTGTTCTCTTTCTGCCCCAATTGAAAATGCATCTCTTTGCCATTGTGTTTATTAATAATTAATTTTAATGAATTTTTAAGTTTCTCGTGAGGAGCTTGATGGCGCAGTGGTTTAGCGCCTGGCCCAGCGATTGCGGAGGTTATGCAACTTTGGCAAGGTTCGGTCATGGGACGGGTGATCAAAAATTTTGTATCTTGAGCTCCTTTGTGCTTCAGAAGGCACGTTAAGCCCGGTCCCGGGTGCATTTGCACTCGTTAACACCCACCAATCCGCATTGGGCCCGCGTATTGGCTTTGTAGCTCATCTTCCTTATCCACCCTGGATCCATCCATAAAGAAGTCCTGTGCCCTAGCAGTGGGGACATTAAAATGGCTGATGGTCATTAAGTTTTTCCAAAAACCTCATCCCAGCACGCTTCCACTCCATTACATCTGATACACACGTAGAAATAGAATGTCAATGAACAACAATGTCAATAAACAGGTGATCCGAAAAACGAATGTATACATTTTAGAGATACATAAAATATGACTTAGATACATAAAATGGATTATATATGGCAAAGGAAATTAATAAACTATGTTCCATACTGTTTTCTTCGTCGATAAACAAATTAATTTTTAGAGAAATGTGTGGCAATATATTTACCTGTGAAAAGTGTGATTACTTACTTGGATTGTTTCTTTTTGTCACATCACAATTACTTAGAGCACATGAACCATGGCTTCACGATCCCTTTTTTTAAATTCTAATTAAGATTCACAAATACTTTAAACAAACTGTGATTGCTCATTTGCTAGGCGGGACGCTAGGGGCTCTTACTGTAAAAAATGTTGGCACACGATTTGTCTCTTTTTTTCATAGACCGTGTCCGTATGATGTTACCTTCTCTTTTCCACGCTCTGTTGGTCTTCTTGAGCGCAGCGAAAATTTTTCTATGTCTATGGATACACAGAAACAAACGCAATATCCCATTAACCACCACCAGCATAGCCACCCTAGTGCGCACGCGCCACTCCGCTCTATCCCTTAAGAATTAATCGTTTCCTCGTCCGCGCTGCTTCCGATCTTGGCCGAGTAAAAATGTCATCCATCGAACACGCAGGAAGCAACTAGTTCGATCACAGTATTAACGAAGCAGGAAATTAGGGGATACTCCTTGTATCCTTACTAAATCGCGGCTGAAATTAAATAGACTTGGTGGTATGTTCACGAACTAAGATTAAACATTAGTTCATTTTTCCAACCTTGCTTATAAGACTACTTATATTGTATTTTAGTAATTTGAGAACGGAAAAAATTTGACGGATTTAAAAAAAATCGGGTTGCACTCCGGGAGTGCCGGCAGAAGTGAAAACTTGAATATCAACGTTGTGCATTTTTGATATTTTGGAATGGTTAGGAAATAATTTTGCACGAATTGCCGTCTTACCAATTTACTCTGCATTTGAATTTACGAATACAGAACAGTATTGTACGAAATTTTTATCCATAGCTTGACAGAAAATCTAGAGTTTTGACATTGAATTTAAAAATTTGCGCGTTGCTATGGGTGACACAAGTGTTTACGTCTTGAAATGACGAGCCGCCATTTTCACCGCACCCCGTAGAAAGAGAGCGGATATTTCCGCCGCTGGCTGTCTACTCTCCATCCGTCACATCCGTCTTACGAATTTTTGATCAGGGTCACGTGATTCTTACTGACGCGAGTTTAGCATTTTTTTTTTTCCCATTACAAAAAAGCTTACAACGCCGCTAAAGAAGTTTTCACTTCAAAACTTGGACAACAGTCAGTGAATTTTAATACAATCATTTTGGCGACATCGGCACTGCGTCTGAGTTAACAGCAAAATGTTTGGAATATCTGTGTAATAGTACAGTAGCCCGTAGAACATTTAAATCACCAACAAGGTTACCGTTTGCCGTTGTGATAGATATAGTTATTTATTACGAAATTATAGATACTTTAGCCCAATCACATCGCAACCCGCCGTAACCTATATTTGTATATATCCAAAAATTATATATTTTTTTTATTTTTCAAGGTTCACCACATGATCGTGTTCTACAGCTTTGTTTGATTGCCACTGATAATAGTAAGACTATGGAAAGTGATCATACACAGATTTAAGACCAGATAAAGTCCAACCATTTTCATCAGGTCTTAAATCTGTGTATGGCTACTTTTTATGGTCTTACTTTTATCTGTGGCAATCAAACCAAGCTGTAGAACACGACAACAGCTAAACTATGTGATAAACCTCGAAAAATAAAAAATATCATTATTGGAGATATATTGGTTACGGCGGGTTGCGATCTGTAAAACTTGGGTTAAAGTATCTATAATTTCGTAATAAATAACTGTAAGTATTGACAAAACAAGTGAACTGATTATGCATACATCTTTGTCCCAAGTTTTCTGACAATCTTCCTTCATTTGACTATATATAAAGGTACCTACTTACATAAAACTATATTTTTCGAGATAAAGCTGATTATCTTCTCTATGTACATAATATTATACAACGTATTACAAAATAACCCCTAATGCCGAATATGGTAGATAGAGACCATCAAACTGAACAACTTTTACTATTGGGAATGGGATCACCTCTGAAATCGCAAAAAAATCATCTGTTTCATACGTTTTGATATTTCCGTTATTAATATTTGATCGAAACAGCTGATTTATTTTCGCGATTTCAGAGTTGGTTCCATAGTAAAAGTTGTTCAGTTTGATGACCCCTATCAGCATTAGGGACTATTTTGTAACACATTGTATAGTAGCATTAAATGTGTCTGCCAGAAGTCACCGGATACAGGCCTCCTTCAAATCCTTCTATGCTTTGTTGTCTATCCTTGATAGGTATATAACTATTTTATTAGTGTTGAAACTTTCAAAATATTTCAAGGAATTGAATCCATCACGTCGCAGTAGGCAATATTATCGCTACCGTTGCACTAAGGCTGCGTTCAAACGATAACGCCCGACTCGCCCTCAACCCGAACTCAACTCAAACTCAACTTGAACTCAACTCAACCGGCGGGCTGATTATCTAATTAGAAACCACCTAGTGACCGGTTGCAGTTCATAGATGGTAGTGATCCATTGCTACTTCTTTTTGGATTAAAAAAACATAACAAAGAAAAGTAGCAATGTATGTGGAATGAAACCGGTCGCTAAATAGTTTCTTTTTAAATAATCAGGGTGCGGAGCCCACTCCATGAAATACAGCGCTTACAATTTTGAGTTTTATAACACATTAATAAGCTCCGTTATATTTTGTCAATGCAATTGCACACGCCTCGCCCTCAACCCGAACTCAACTCAAACTCACCTGAACATTACACAAGAGCTTATTAATGTGTCTTACGACTCAAAATTGTAAGGGCTGCTCTAATTATGCAAATAGCAACTAATTGGCAAATCCTTGACAGACGACGCCATTTTGAAAAAGTGACGTTTGACAGATGAGTGGATAAGACTCAAAATTGTAAGCGATGTATTTCAAGGTGGGCTGCGGTTGAGGTGTGTGTTATCGTTTGAACGCAGCCTAACCAGTTATCATTCCATCAGTCGTCATAATTAATACCAACTGCATATCATATTGGTATTCGGGCATCATCGTGTGCAAATTGCAATCAATCAGTATCAGGTATGGAATGACCTTCAGAACCGCATTGTTTGCCACTTTAATCGTCCTATTTCGCGACAAACAATTGAGAAATAAGTGGCTGCTAGTTATGAATTGGTGATGTTATTTTTAATGCAATAGATAGGTAGAATTTATACTGGGAAAATGTAAACTTTCAAAGATTAAAAACAAGAGAAAGCCTTTATATCTGCCCCCTAACCAAAGTGATAAATTGCAAAAGCAATATTTTTATAAAAAAAATAAAAAATTGTTTTAAAAAACAAAAAACCGACTTGAAAACCCCACTCTGTCTCTAAAAAGCCATAAATAATATTGAAATCACTAGATACGCAATCGTCTATTGAAGTCGGGTGGGGCTGGAGGACAACTTTTTTTTAACATTGAAAATGTTTTTCGATCGCTCCGGTAGGGCCCCATTTTCGCTGAAAGTGTGTTTGCCTCGGGGTATATAGTAGTTCAGGCCCTGAGGACGTATGAGGGCTCAAAAGACGCAAAATTTGAATGGCTTTCAGATGGTGAAAAATTTTTTTGTAAAAGTCTAAAACTTTTTTAGAAAATTGAAGAAAACCTAAAAAAACCTTGATTTTTTAACACCTTCCCTCGGAATATCTTCGATATTTCGTGAACGAGGTCGAAAATCGAAAAACTGAGAATGTGGCCTTTCGCCTCGGGCTTCAAAACAAATCTTAGAATTTTTTATATTTTTTAGGTAGTAATACTACCTTTCAATATAATAGTAGGTAATGTTTATAACAATGAAATATTTTTGTATGAATTTCATACACACGAATCGCAGAAAAGTAGATTCAAAATTGTTCATGGCTTTGCTATGATTTCAAAGTATTGTAAGTACTAATTCAAACAAAGGAATAATTTTTATAAAATTCAATAAATTCAATAATCTATAATAGGTAGATTCATTTTCAATGCCCTTTCAAGTCGTGTAGAGCACGAGATCTGTGATTTTTAGGGTTCCGTACTTCAAAAGGAAAAAAACGGAACCCTTATAGGATCACTTTGTTGTCCGTCTGTCTGTCCGTCCGTCCGTCCGTCTGTCTGTCAAGACCCTTTATCTCGGGAACGCGTGGAGGTATCGAGTTGAAATTTAAATCATATACCTTAAGGTCTACGGTCCCTTGAAGCTGTAAAAAAAACAAACTTCTAAGTTAGCGTAAAAAAAAGATACTGCCGGTTAGGGCGCAAAAAATGCATTTTCGATACTCTCAAAGAAATCAAAATTCATAGGGTACTTCCCGTTGACCTAGGACTATGAAATTTGGCAGGTAATAGCGTCTTATACTACACTTACAGGAATAAATCTGAAAACTGTATATTTGTAATTAAATCATAAAAAATATGGTCATTAAAATACGTAATTATTAATCATCTTGGTGAAACAACGGTATGCGCGGTCATAGTTTAACTTCTAATTACTTTTGTGATAATCGCGCCACTCATTCTTTTTAAAATATCAATATTTATTATTATTAATTATTCAGATCCTTTCAAATATTGTTATAGTTAATTACTTTTAAAAATAAAATTAAAAAGTAATAAATTTGGCTCTAAATATTTTCGCAACATGGTGGTATGTCACGCTGCATGACCCCCTGTCATGCAGCGTGACATACCACCATGTTATCAAAGAGTTAGGCCCGTATTTATAAACCGCTCTCAACGTTGAGAGCCATCTTGAGCTTATACTTGAGATGCTGTTCTTATTAATAGATCATACTTAAGTACATGTTTGAGTTCGTGGTATCAACTGAGAGCACTCATATTAATGAACAAAACTCTGCACTTGAGATCGCTCTTGAGATGATGATTGAGAGCGTGTTCGCCAAGTGCTGCAAAACCGTGACTTGAGAGCGTGCGCGCGCGGGAACGTTATTTTATTTTGAACTGCTACGTATGTTTTTGTACCTATGTACGTGGATAAAATTATATAGTTTCAAAATCTAATGAACGGAGTTAATTATTATGATGATATTGATTACGATATTACATAAATTACGAAATGTATTAGTCATAATAACAATTACAATATCCCGCCAATTTTTTTCGTTTTTTAAATCATGAAACAGAAAAGGCAAAGGCACATTTGCATCATACAGCCACGAAATATATAATCCAAGACTTCAGTCTTCTTGAACTGACGTAGTAATATAAAGTGATATTTTATTTATGTGTAAATAAAGTAGGTAATATAAATTATTTAATTTTACCACTTGTCTAAAATGTTTTGCACTAATTTATGAGAGTACAATTTATAAAACTATTACTTTTTGTAATTTGAGCTAACTATTCTACACAGCTTAAACGAAACGTTGATCATTCAATCTTAATTCAAAAGTGTCATTTTACTGTATAAAAACCACCGTGAACTTAAAATTCTGCTCTTAAGATTGATCTTAAGAGCTGAGATCGATCTCATTTGATAAGCTCTTGATATCTGACTATTAATTAATATCCAACTTAAGATGCTGCTCACATCTTGAGAGCGTATCAGCTGAGATCGATCTTGAGATCGGTATTGAGAGCGGTTTATAAATACGGGCCTAAAACAATTAACGGAGTGCATTCCAGCAGACCAATAGCTGTCACCACAGAGAGGGTATATAACAATCAGCGCGTTTTTCACACCGATATGACGTGACTCGAACAGGATGGAAACAGACTTTCGGAGCAAGGGTTGGAATGTTGGAATACACCCATTTTCTCTAATAACATTGCGATAGATAACACCATTTCACAGAACATTATACACTGTACTATTGATATACAGCGCCATCTGTTGACAAATAGCAGTACTTGTATTTTATACAGGTGCGGTGGGTTTGTAATTATTTTATTTTTTCTCAAACATGCTTGGAAATTCGAACATTATTTTGACAAACTTCTTCGTGCTAAATCGGAGTTTACGGACAGACCTAAACCGCGCCGTCAATATTTGTATGAGAATCCATTACTAACGTGTAATAATGGATTTTCATACAAAAATTGCCGGCGTCTGTCCGGCAATGTTTCTATTAAAACTCATTACACACGTGTAATTCAGATATGGAGCGAACTTTTCAATGAAACACAAATACTTATAGGTATCAAATATCGCCTTGATGAGCGAGTACATTACAAAAAAATTTTTTTTTTAATATTCGGTATACTAGTATCACGTGAAAGGCCTCGATGAGCACATTCCAAAAAATTGAAAAAAAAACGAAAAAAATGTTTTGGTGCAATATGGGTATCAAATGAAAGGCCTTGATGAGCGCATTCCAAAAAGATGAAAAAAAAATTAAAAATAAAAAAAAAAAATTTTTTTCAATATGGGTATCAAATGAAAGGCCTTGATAAGCATATTCCAAAAAACTGAAAAAAAAAATTAAAAACGAAGGAAAAAATATTGTTTTGCAGTATGGATATCAAATGAAAGGCCTTGATGAGCACTTTCCAAAAAAAACAGAAAAAAAAATGAAAAACTGGAAATAAATGAAAAAAAAAACAGTTTTTTTTTCGATATGGGTATCAAATGAAAGGCCTTTATGTGCACATTCCAAAAAGATTTAAAAAAATCTTTCCATTTTCTTTTTTCAATTACTGTAATTTAAAATAAAAATAAAAAGCTTAAAACTTTTAAAACTAAAAAGTTAAAAGTTTATAAGCTACTTGGTTTGAATTTCCGCGCATTATTTGAGAAAAGTATATTATACAAGCCTTGGCCGCAACTAGGCATTGATGGACTCACGTTTGTTCTTCAATGCCTGTCTTGAGAGCCGCTGCAGTAATGTACTATTCCATTTCAAACCTTCGCCCGTGGTCAATTATTTGTCGTAATCCCTGGAAGGGTTATTTTCTACGTGGCGACCAAAGATTTCAAATGGTTATCTATGTATAGCAGTCAATTCTAAATGTTTTTGCGCGAATCACTTAAAAACTGCTGAACGGATTTTGATGGTATTTTTTTACATTTTGGTAGCTTGGAGTCTAACTTATAATTTAAGCAATTTTTCACATAATTCCGGTAGGTAGAACCTGGGATGAAGCTTGAACTCTCCGTAGTACAGTTTTCATATAAAAAACTAATAACTACCAACCACTTTTTTCAAAATATTTCCTTTGTACCGACACAACTTTTCTATAGCTTTATTTTATGTATAGATGTAGGTCTGTACGGAACCCTCGGTGGGCGAGCCCGACTCGCACTTGTCCGGTTTTTTTTATTAACCGACTTCAAAAATACAAAAAAAGGAGGTTCTCAGTTTGACCTGTATGTATGTATGTTTGTCCGCGATTATCTCGCGTTTGGCTGAACCGATTTTGATGCGGTTTTCAGAAAACTATATGTTACACTTAGGAGAAGGTTCTAGTATTTATTTTAACCGACTTCAAAAAAAAAGAAGGTTCTGAATTTGACTCGTATTATGTAGGTTTACTTATCCGCGATTATCTCGCGTTTGGCTGAACCAATTTTGATACGGTTTTCAGAAAAGTATTTGTTATACTTAGGAGAAGGTTTTTGTGTTTTAACCGACTTCAAAAAAAGAAAGTTCTAAGTTTGACTCGTATGTATGTATGTTTGTCCACGATTATCTCGCGTTTAGCTGAACCAATTTTGATGCGGTTTTCAGAAAAGTATTTGTTTCACTTAGGACAAGGTTTTGGCATTTTAACCGACTTCAAAAAAGGAGGTTCTCTTCCCAGTTTGACACGTATGCATGGTTGTCCGCGATTATTTTACGTTTGGCCAAACCGATTTTTCTATCTACCCAGATAATATATCTAATAAGTACAGAAGATACACTAAAAATAAAAAAATAAAAAATTGTTTTAAAAAACAAAGAACCGACTTCAAAACCCCACTCTACCTCTAAAAAGCAATAAATAATATTGAAACCACTAGATACGCATTATCGTTGTAATATAACACGCCTATTAAAGTCGGGTGGGGCTGTTAGAATAAAAAAAAGTTGTCCTCCAGCCCCACCCGACTTCAATAGACGTGTTTTATTACAATGATAATGCGTATCTAGTGGTTTCAATATTATTTATTGCTTTTTAGAGGTAGAGTGGAGTAGAGGTAGAGTGGGGTTTTGAAGTCGGTTCTTTGTTTTTGAAATCAATTTTTTCTTTTTTCTTTTTAGTGTAAGTAACTTCTGTATTAGATATATTATCTGGGTACATAGAAAAATCGGTTTGGCCAAACGTAAGATAATCGCGGACAACCATGCATACGTGTCAAACTGGGAAGAGAACCTCCTTTTTTGAAGTCGCTTATTTATTCTAACAGCCCCACCGACTTCAATAGACGTGTTTTATTACAATGATAATGCGTATCTAGTGATTTCAATATTATTTATTGCTTTTTAGAGACAGAGTGGGGTTTTGAAGTCGGTTTTTTGCTCTTTAAAACAATTTTTCTTTTTTTCTTTTTAGTGTAAGTACCTACTGTATTAGATAATTTATCACGGTAGATAGGAAAATCGGTTAGGCCAAGCGTTAGATAATCGCGGACAACCATGCATACGGGTCAAACTAAGAAGAGAACCTCCTTTTTTGAAGTCGGTTAAAATACCAAAACCTTTTCCTAAATGTAATAAATACTTTTCTGAAAACCGCATTAAAATTAGTTCAGGTAAACGCGAGATAATCGCGGACAAACATACATACAAACGAGTCAAACACAGAATCTTCTTTTTTTGAAGTCGGTTAAAACACTAAAACCGTCTCCTAAGTATAACAATTACTTATCTGAAAACCGTATCAAAATCGGTTCAGCCAAACGCGAGACAATCGCGGACAAACATACCTACATAATACGAGTGAAACTCAGAACTTTCTTTTTTTTGAAGTCGGTTAAAATACTAAAACTTTCTCCTAAGTGTAACAAATACTTTTCTGAAAACCGCATCAAAATCGGTTCAGCCACACGCGAGATAATCGCGGACACACATACATACATACATACATACATACAGGTCAAACTGAGAACCTCCTTTTTTTGTTTGTTTTTTGAAGTCGGTTAAAAATGCATAAGTTTTCGCTAGTCCATCGATTTTAAAATGTCAATTCCATAGTCGCAGGTATTTCAAACGCGACCTTCGTTATCGTTTTTAACTAGTTGCTAACACATAGGATATAGGTCAAAAAAGACAATGTTAGCAGAAAACATGTAATGTAAATCGATTAAAATTTTTATTGTTGTGTTCCGGCAGTTATAAGTAAGATAGCCATTTCCTCAGTGATTTCAGGTGTAGTGCGCTTTCACCTTCGGCCTTATCGCGTCACTTAACATCAGATGAGGTGAAGGCCAAACACTATCCCATTGTGCAAAAAAAAAGATTAGAAAATCGCTTTCAACTACTCGCACTTTTGCAAGTCCGTGAAAGACACACTCCCGCGTAAATTTGGAACAAACGACCCGACACGCGACAGCGCAGAAAGGACATAAACCAAAAATACTGTCTGGTCTGGACAATCTCGAGTAATGTGCTTACATAGGGTTACTGCCTCTGCCGCTACTACAAAAACCTTCACAAAAATGAGTTGAGCTACTGAAATAATTGCATCATTTACCTTAATAATTGTTCATCTTAGGCAGCCATTACATGGTCATGCAAGCGTCAGTCAAATTCCATCAGTCATGAATTACGTTGACTGATCAGTCAGATGGAAAGAACAAATCACATCATGCAACCATCAGTCACTACATTACACGGTAGGTTAATCGTCAGTCACAGCGTGTGACTGTGGTCAAACTGACAGCAAAACCTACCGTGTAATGGGTGCCTTACACGAACCCTTTTCCAAAAACTACATTGAGCTAGTAGCTGGTACAGCTAATGTATATTAAGAATAGTGTGATGTGAGTTTAAAAAGTACTCTGTCGTTGGTCAACGGCTTTACGAGACATTTATCAGATCAGTGGTCTACCTCGTGGAGGGCTTACGCTCAATAGCGTGCGCGGTAACCTTTCCGCCCCAACGATCATCGGTTCTTCTCGATGCGATGCGATGCGATATGATCGATGATATTAAAGTATAGATACGTTACGCGCACTCCAAAATGGCAAGACGAAAGTCAGGTAATTGCCCGACTTTCAATTAGTCAGGCACAGGCTCGCGACACGGAAACACACGCGGCTCTCGTCAGTCAGATGCGATAAAATTGTGAAATTCCATTAATAAAATGTCTCCTTGCGTCTTAAGACGATGTACAAATTATACAGTAACAGTCAGAGATCGGAAAAATGCTTAATTTCACACGTAAGTACTGTATTTAATAAAAATATGTATTTTCTATTACTCTATCCGGCCATATTGTATAAAGAGCGCGCTGTCTGCTTTGCGTGTGTGAGTGAAGGAGACAGCTGACGCGCTTTCAATTCACGGCCAATGCGCATGCAGCGGTCAATGTGTGTATCTATACTATTGTCGAGGGATGAGGTGCTGGCCGATTTTGTCTATTGTTTTGTATGCTCTTGTCTCTGTGTTGTGTGTGTTCTCTTTGAGTTGAAACAATAAATGTCAGTCTTGAGAAATTATATTTGTGTTTTTCGTTAATAAATTAAAGTCTAAAGAATATCCTCGCCGCATGTGGCGACCGTTAATTTAAATAGTGTGAGGAGAAATACGACGGAAGAACGAAAATCGCAGCCACAAGTGCGACAAAGTAAAAATGGAGAAACTGAAAAAGTTGCGCACGGTGGCAAGAAGGCAGTTTACAAAGGCGGCGGATGGAGTAGCAGGAGCAGGGCTGCCGCAGGAGATGAAGAGCCTGTTAAAATATTTCGAAGAAAAAGCCGAAGCCTTATTTACGTTAGACGAACAAATAAAAGAAGAATTTTTGAAAAAGGAAGATTTTGACGTCGATTCTTTCGAAAAAGACCTAAATTCGACAGAAGAATATCGTAAAAGATATCATGAAGTGAAAACCTTATATGAAGAAACAATGTTAGAAGATAATTTATGCAAAAGTAGTAGTTCCGAAGTAACAGTGAGGTCAGAGAAGAAAGACAGAAAATTTAAATTACCGATTTTTAAATTTGAGATTTTTGCATTTACAATGCTATTTTTAAACAATACTAAATAATATACTAGAAAAAATACGTGACTCGGTAGCTCAGCGGTCAGAGCATTGGACCGGATATCCAAAGGTCGCGGGTTCGATTCCCGTCTGAGTATTGATCTGGTGCGAGTCGTATTTTTTCTAGTATATTATTTAGTATTGTTAAAAAACCGATGATTGAATTCAGGAAGTTTGACGGCAAAATAAGTGGCTGGCTAGGATTTTGGGGGCAATTCCATAAAATTGACGAAGACCCAAATATTGATGAGGATGACAAACTCCAGTATTTAATCCAAGCGACAGAAGAAGGGTCCACGGCAAGAAGGGTAGTGGAGAGCTTTCCACCGTCAGGAAAGAATTACAAGAAAGCGGTGGAACAAATGAAAAACAGGTTCGGAAAAGATAGTCTGTTAATAGAGCTGTATGTAAGAGAATTATTGAAGTTAGTATTAAAGAAAGAGAAGGAAAATTTAAGCGTACTATACGATAAATTGACAGCACAAATAAAATCTTTGGAAACGCTCAACGTGACAACGGACAAATACGCCGCTATGCTATACCCATTAGTCGAGTCAGCGCTACCAAGTGAGGTGTTGCAGACCTGGATAAGATTCCGAAGTACTGATCACGAGAATGACGAAGAAAGCTACAATTTAAACAGCCTACTTAAGTTTTTGAAGAGAGAGGTGGAAAGTTTTGAGCGATTGGAACTCGTGAAAGCTGGGATAGAACAGTATCAGGAATCACGCCAAGAAATACCACCCACAGCAGCGTGCATTGTTGCAGGACAAGCAAAGGAGGTGGGAGCATGCGTCTGGTGCGACAAGCCATCTCATTCCAGTGCAGAATGCCATACAGCAAGTAAAATGAAGGTTGAAGACAAAAATGAAGTAATAAGAAAGAAAGGTTTATGTTTCTACTGTTTACGGGTCATAGCGCAAAGAAATGCAGAGTCTTCGTAAGATGTTTAATATGTTCCAAGAGACATATGACCATAATGTGCAAAGAGATTAAAGAAGGCACAGAAAAGAAGAAGAAGGGTATTGGAGAAGAAAATAAGGAAAATGAATCAGCGTCTAATACTTTGCTAAGTCACAAGGACTGCGTCACGTTGTTGCCGACTGTAAAAGTGGTAGTACAAAATGGAGGTACCATGCTTCGTGTCAGAGCCTTGATCGACTCGGGAGCCCAGAGATCATATATTAAAGAGGAGCTTGCGAGGAAATTGGGCTTAAGAGCAGTGGAAACGGAGACGTTGGGGCATTATGTATTTGGCGGGTCAGAAACAAAACAAAAGAGCCATAATGTATACAACGTGAACGTGAAGAATATTGAAGAGAGTTTATGCTTACCGATGGAAGTTTTAGGCACCGAGGAAATTTGTGGACCTATACCACTTGTGTCGAACAGGAAGTTGTTACAGAAGGTTTCTCAACACAATATTAAATTATCCGATACAATCGACGAGGAGAAAGATATACAAATGTTGATAGGAGCTGATAATTCGGGAATATTGATAGTAGGAGAAATAATTCAGTTAGCAAATAACGTAACAGCTATCAAAAGCAAAATTGGTTGGTTCATTCAAGGCCCGGAGAGCACAAGGAATTCGGTTTATAACTCGTTGGCATGTAATTTAGATATAACCGAGTTATGGAGTTTAAAAACTTTAGAGATTAAAGATCCAGCCGAAATGATAAAACAAAAAGACCAAGAAGAGAAGATAATGAAGGTTTTCAACGACACTATTACCGTGAATAATGAAGGTAGGACGAATAATATGAAGGTAGTGGAGAGCGAGGCGAAACGGATGAATTGGCCTTTAGCCATCGTGACGGAAGTTTTTCCCGGACCAGATGGGGTGGTAAGGGTGGTCAAGGTCAGAACGGAAGGTAGGGAGTTCGTAAGAGCCGCGCGTTATTATACCCGTTGGAAATGTCGCAGGACGAAGAAAAGAGAGAGTAGAGTTTCGAAGGAAGAGGAAACACAGGAAGCGAGGGAAAAGGAGAACGCAGCGCCTCCTTATATTACACGCGGGCTTAGAGTAAGACGCGCTTCTGTCCCAGAAAGAGAAGCCATACGAACCTTTCCCCTCTGCCGAAGTACGAAGCCGCGATGCTCTAAGCACGCGGGGGACGACAGATTAGGTTACACAGAAAATTTTGGGGAAAATGTTGCCCTCATATTTTTCCTCGAGTGGCAGGATGTCGAGGGATGAGGTGCTGGCCGATTTTGTCTATTGTTTTGTATGCTCTTGTCTCTGTGTTGTGTGTGTTCTCTTTGAGTTGAAACAATAAATGTCAGTCTTGAGAAATTATATTTGTGTTTTTCGTTAATAAATTAAAGTCTAAAGAATATCCTCGCCGTTGCGCTGTTTTAAATATTGCTATTTATGTTGGCGTATAACTCATCTTTACTTTTAATATCATTGGATATGATAGTAACTTTAGTTGTAGTACGGATCTCTTCATTTCCGATTCGATCACACACGAAACATCAAGATTGGCTCTCTTCATTAAACGGAGAGTAATTATTTACCCTTCTTGTGATATTCATGATCGACTTCCACCGGGGTCTCTCGACGAGATCGAGTTCTTATCAAGATCGAATAAACGTCAAAATCATTATTTGGTTTCCATAGGTTTTGACGTTTATTCGATAGCTTTCGTCGGAAGTAATTCCCATAAGTCACCACTGCCAACACTCGTCAAGTGCTTTACATCGTTAATTTCTTCAGCAGCATCCCTGGTCGTAAGTTTGGCCTGATTCTCGCTTCCTCATGGAGTACAGAAATACGCGTGACCTGCGATCTTTACGTGACAACGACATGCCGACACTTTGTCACTTCATTTTAGGTCCTCATTTCACTTACTTTTAAACTGAAATAAGTCACTTTTAGTTAAAAATATAAAAATAATAAAATTATGAAGAATAAAGTGATACTGGCTTTCAGGATTTGCATGTATGATGAATGCGTAGTTATTTAGAAATAGAAATGAAGAAAAATCTTAATTTTAATTTCTAAATAACCAATAAATAGAATCGTCCGACGAACATAATATGGCCCATTTGTGACAAGATGATCACTTTGAGAATCAATGACCCTTTTGGCCCTTTAGGCGTGTAATCAGGCAGATATTATGTAGATAAGTAATTTTTCTCAAGCCGGTGCGGTATCTTCATTCAAAAACCGGCCAAGTGCGTGTCGGGCCACGCGCCGTAGGGTTCCGTAGTTACCTTATACTATACCATATTTAATACCACCTATCATTTTTCGTCTTTTTTTTTTTATCTTAAATGGGTTTGCTCTTGACCCCAGTCTAGCCCAAAAGCAAAGACAGGGCCTACGATGGAGCGAGCTTGCCCAGAAAGTGCTTATTCACTCTGGCCTTGAATAGAGTCAGGTTGTATGCGCTCGGAAACACAGACGCCGGCAGGGAATTCCATTCCATAGCTGTGCGCATTATAAACGATGTGGAGTAGCGCTTGGTACGCAGAAAAGGTATATCAACCAAGAACGGGTGATAGCCCGCAGTGCGTCTGGATGTCCGATAGTAGAAAGGAGAAGGTGGAATGAGCTCATGCAGCTCTTGAGCACACTCACCGAAGTACAATCTATAAAAGACCGATAGGCAAGCAACTTTTCGGCGGTGAGCCAAACTGTGAAGCTTAGCTGCTACCAGTTTTTCATCGCCTATTAATCTCTTGGCTCTGCGTTCCACCGAGTCCAGTGCAGCAAGTTGATATTTCGCTGAGCCGTCCCAAAGGTGGCAACAGTACTCCATGCAGGATCGGACTTGAGCTTTATAAAGGGTTAAAAGCTGCCCAGGCTTAAAGTACCGCTTGACTTTATTTAGGATGCTCAGCTTCTTAGCTGCAGTTTGAACTTTGGATTCGATGGAGGTGCCGAAGTTAAGGTCAGAAGATAACTCCATGCCAAGAAGCTGGAGAGTATCGGTTACTTGGATAGATGTACCGCGGAAAGTAGGAGTTAAGTTGAATGGAATCCTTTTTGCGGTGAACAGACACGCCTGCGTTTTAGAAGCGTTGAAACTGACGAGATTTTCATCACCCCATTGGGAGACGAGACTTAACTTCAGGTTCAATCGCTCGACCATGGCCTCTCTCAATATTTTTACCTCATCTCTACCGACTTTCGCGCTGGACAGATTCGCCATGACAGTACTGTCATCTGCGTATCCAACAATGCCCGATATTAGTAGGTCATTGATGTGTAGCAGGAAAAGCGTCGCAGAGAGCACCGACCCCTGAGGAACTCCGGCATCAATCGCCATTAGGTCAGAGGAGCAGCCGTCAATGACTACTCTGATCGACCGTTCACTCAAGAAGTCGGCTACCCAGCTACAAAAGCCAGCGGGGATTCCGTACGCTGGGAGCTTGCTCAGCAGACTTGCGTGCCAAACCCTGTCGAAAGCCTTTGAGATGTCAAGCGAAACAGCAAGTGCTTCGCCGTGTTTCTCAATGGCCTCGCCCCAGCAGTGCGTCATATACACAAGAAGATCCCCAGTTGATCGTCCCCGGCGAAAGCCATATTGACGATCACTGAGGAGATCGTTATCCTCTAGGTAAGTGAGCAGCTTGCCGTTCAGTACTCTCTCCATAACTTTACACAGTATGGAAGTGATGGCGATTGGTCGGTAATTGGCAGGGTCGGCACGACTACCTTTTTTAGGTACTGGTTGCACATTGGCAAGCTTCCAAGACTTTGGTACGGTTTTGGTCTGAAGGGAAAGGCGGTACAGACGCGTCAATACAGGAGACAACTCAGGTGCACAACACCTCAGCACTCTTGCTGGTATGCCATCAGGGCCACTGGCCTTATGCACGTCTAGATTAAGTAGGACTCTACGGACCTCTTTATTGTGTAATGTAATCTCCTGCATCGAAGAATTACAGCGAGGTAGGGTTGGTGGTTGCGTAGAGCCAGTATCCAGACGCGAATTGCTCGCAAACAGAGTGGCAAATAGATTCGCCTTCTCAACTGCAGAGTGAGCCAGCGTCCCATCGGGCTTCTGCATGGGAGGCAATGTGGGACGGCAGAAGTTAGACTCGACCGACTTCGACAAGGACCAGAACTGCTTACTACCCGGTGGATAGGATGCGAGTTTCGCCCCTATGCGGCTGACATGGTCAAATCTAGCTTTACGCAACACCCTTTTGCATGATTTTGCGGCTAAATTAAATGCTCTCTTTTTGGCCCGGACTCTTCGCACTCGAACCTTGCGATCGCGAGCTTGCACCCAGACTTGGTATGCAGACTGTTTACGGGCTTCAGCACGAGCACAGTCTGCATTGTACCACGGTTGGGCTTTATGATCGAGCGGTATGTCGGAGAATGGAATGAAATATTCCATTCCCTACCGAATCACGTCAGCAACCACATCAGTAGAGCAGTCTGCAAAAATAACTTTGTTTTTCACAGTGTTGGTATGAATGACAAAGTTATATTTGCGGTTTTGGAAAATGTGCTATATCTCAAAAACTAATTACTATATCTCGTTCAAACTAATTTTGGTTGAAAGTTTTTATTAAGATCTACAGCATATATTTTTTTTAGATTTTTCACTCTCTTATTTCAAAAGTTAAAGGGGGGGGGGGACGCATATAAGCAAAATCTAACTCTCGAGTTTTGATGGTGATCCCTGATTGGTCAAGAAACTCAGTAGTTAGGTTTTGCGTGCAAACTCTAACTCCCCAGTTTCGCGCTAGTTCGATAGTGATCTCTGATTGGTCAAAAAACACAGTAGTTAGGGTTTGTCCGCAAACTCTAACTACTGAGTTCGCATCTTTATTTTTTTGTCAGTAGTAATGTATAGCGCGTAATTGTATAACTGATTTCAGGGACTTTGCTAGTTTAGTTATAACAAGAAGTTTTGCAATATATTTTCATCAGTAATTTATGGCACTTAATAATGATTAGGAAGAAAATTAATGAAATTTTGTTCAATAATTTCCGTTGCTGGCTGTACCTACTGAAATAAAAAGATGTTTACAGATAAACGATAAACCAAAAAAAATACGTTAATGTGTAAAGAAAGGCGAATACTTTCAAACCATTTAGCCTTATACTAGGTACTGTATTGAGATTAAGAATAAGAATGTTGAATTGAAGAAAAATGTATTAAGAATGTTTCTGTGCAATAAATATTTATTTTGTTGTTTATTAAGTACCTATTCTTTTATTCTCAAAAGTTTTAACCTAAACACAGGAGAAGTCTTCTTCTTCATCGTGTCGATGATTCTGGCGTCCACCAAAGCATGTTGTCAGGTAAAATTCACAACGGCATAGCGCAACCAAATAGGACAAGTAAGAATAAATGCATTTTAAGTAGATACTAACTTGCAATTATGATTCTTTGCGACGCAGGTTTAGTTTTCTGAACAATCCATTTGGTCAATTTTATTCAGCATTCTTGTATCCATATGGATACACTGGAGAACTTGGAGAACTTGGCAAATGCCACAGTTCTCCAAACTATAATATTGGGTCCTTACCTATGAAATTGGCGTTTTTTTCTCACACACAGGGAACCAACCACAACTCCAGCGATTTAAATTATTTAACAGTTGCTGGATATTACGGCTATATAACTATCAAGTTGACGGCTATGCTTATAATTGGATGTGATTTGATTGTTCTTATAAATAATTAAAGTCATCTAAAAATACATTGAAAGTGACTTCTTTTTTTTTGGCAAAAATGACCACTTAATCTGTTGTAACGTAGCCTAAACTTATTTTTTTCGAGTAAGTTATGTTGCCTAGGTTATCTTAATGTTCAAACATTTGTACTTACAGAAAAGTTTTGTTGCAATAGCGTTCACAGTTGTTAAATAAATTGTGAAAAATGTTAAAATAGAAAATGCAACTTGTTAAAAATTCTCCATTCAAAACGTCAATTTCATAGGCAAGGAATATTTAGTTTAGTAGAAAAAAAGCTTTTGCGTTCAGATCTGGGTATACTGGATTATATTCGCAAAAACTTGAAAGATTAGAAATCATTTTTAAAAAATAAAATATTTTACCACAGTTGTGTTCAAAGACAATTGACTTTTGGCTCGCTCATTGGTGGATGCGCACTCAGTAGTTAGAGTTTGCGGGCAAAACCTAACTACTGAGTTTTTTGACCAATCAGAGATCACTATCGAACTAGCGCGAAACTGGGGAGTTAGAGTTTGCGCGCAAAACCTAACTACTGAGTTTCTTGACCAATCAGAGATCACCATCAAAACTCGAGAGTTAGATTTTGCTTATATGCGGGGGGGACACACATTTTACCACTTTGCCGGTGTATATCTTTCAAACGGTTGACTTTGAGAAAAAGTTGTCTTAAAAACCTCAATGTCATTTTTAAAGACCTATCCATAGACACCCAACACATGATGGTTTAAAGAAAAAAATTTTTTTCAGTTTCCGTTCCATGTATGGGGAGCCCCCCCTTAATCTTTTATTTTTCTTATTTTTGTATTAAATTCGTTAAGCGGTTAACAGAATACATCTACCTACCAAGTTTCAACTGTGTGGTCTTAATACTTTCGGAATAAAGTGGCTGTGACATACGGACAGACAGACAGACAGACAGACAGACATGACGAATCTATAAGGGTTCCGTTTTTTGCCATTTTGGCTACGGAACCCTAAAAACTAATAAATAATGTTATGAAACACAAATAGGTTCTCACGATTGTCGGCCATCAATTGGCATGCAGTCAGTCCTAATGGATTGCAATTGTCTTAACCTTGGCTCTTAAATACGAGCAAAACGCATCATTAGGGGATCAAGAATTAAGAAAATTAAAAAAATACCTCAAAATATTTCACCTTTCAACCTTACGCGCTCACTAGAAATGAAATAAAACACTTTTTAACGGATACTAGTAATTTGGTAATTAGTTGGTACTTACTTGGTTTGATTTTTTATTTTCCCGGCGTTTCGGAACCTTTGCAGTAGCTGCCGTGGTCACGGGGGACTGAAGCTGCTTGTGAGCCTATAGCGATGAATTTATAAAAACATTCAGAAATATAATTGATTTAAGTTAATTTGACCTACTAACATCATGTTGTGAGCAGGTTTCACACTTTTTAGGGTTCCGTAGCCTAAATGGCAAAAAACGGAACCCTTATAGATTCGTCATGTCTGTCTGTCTGTCTGTCTGTCCGTATGTCACAGCCACTTTATTCCGAAAGTATTTAGACTACACAGTTGAAAGTTGGTAGGTAGATGTATTCTGTTAACCGCTTAACGAATTTAATACAAAATTAAGAAAAATAAAAGATTAAGGGGGGGCTCCCCATACATGGAACTGAAACTGAAAAAATTTTTTTTCTTCAAACCAACACGTGTTGAGTGTCTATAGATAGGTCTTTAAAAATGACATTGAGGTTCCTAAGACAACTTTTTCTCAAAGTCAACCGTTTGAAAGATATTCACCGCCAAAGTGGTAAAATGTGTGTGTGTGTGTGTGTCCCCCCCCCCCTTTAACTTTTGAAAAAAGAGAGTGAAAATTCTAAAAAAAATATATGCTGTAGATCTTAATAAACACTTTCAACCAAAATTGGTTTGAATGAGATATAGTAATCAGTTTTCGAGATATAGCACATTTTCCAAAACCGCAAATATAACTTTGTCATTCATACCAACACTGTGAAAAACAAAGTTATTTTTACAGACGAAAAATTATAGGTGGTATTAAATATGGTATGGTATAAGGTATCTACGGAACCCTATGGCGCGTGGCCCGACACGCACTTGGCCGGTTTTTTATTAATAATAATAATCATCATCATCATTTATTTGCATAAACCTTGGTGTGAAAAGATGTTACAAAAGATTGAAATGAAATGAAATGAAATGAAAAAATCTTTATTCAAATAAGCTCACATAATGAGCGTTTTTAAATCGTCAAATAATTTTTTTTTGCCCTACCACCCATTATGACGTCTTTTAGCTGACAAGAAAAACGGGCGCAAAAAACTTACCAGCTTTATCAAATGGAACGATATTTACAAATATGTATATCGTTTCCAGACTTTAACAAAGATTAACAAATAAATAAAATTATAATTAGATCATTACTTAATGAATTACAAATTTTCTTAATCAATTTACAGGGTTCAAGCTAAATTCAAAGTTTGAAGTTATTATTCAGTCTAGGCTGTTACAAGAGAGAAAAAAAAAAAAACTTTACAATTCTATATGCGTTAAGATAGGTAGTCAGAAGCAGACCCATTCCCACTGGCAGCACCCGTTCACGAGCATGACGCATGAACCAGCCATCGCTTCGCTCAACCATATTTGAGGGAACGTAACGACCCGCCTCACGCGACACCACCGCAGAAATGATTAAAGAGAGCATGACATACTAAGGCTACCCATGTTAAGGCACCGAATTGAAAACTAATATCCAAAAGCTTTTCATAGGCAATATTTATGTATTTTATATTTTACTTTCCATAGTCAGTATCTATGTATTCTATAATACACAAATACTGACCATAGAAAGCAAAAATATTGCAATTAAATAAATCAAAACAAGGTAAGTTATTATGATATATACGTTTCGAGTAAGAAGTGCCATACATACAGACAATATAAAACAGATTTTTTATATACGACGCCCTTAATACAAGCAGACAGAAGCAGACCCACTCCCACTGGCAGCACCCGTTCACGAGCATGACGCATGAACCAGCCATCGTTTCGCTCAACCATATTTGAGGGAACGTAACAACCCGCCTCACATGACACCACCGCAGAAATGTTTAAAGTGAGCATGACATACTAAAGCTACCCGTATTAAGTCGTCGAGTCAAGAAGCCAGTAGTAAGTATAGCCAGATTGATGTAGATACACAAGTTTTGCCATTCCATAAATTAGCATGCCAGCACATACCCGTTATATTCATTTCTACTATAGGAATAATAATATTCAGCAGACAGGCAGGCGTTGTTTTTACAAACTGCCCAAAAAGGGCGTGTATTTTATGTAAATACAAGCGCAATACAGCATAAGCAATATTTGGCTTAAAATTCCGGTTGTAAACCATTTCCGGTGTCCAAAAACGGAGAAACGTCGAGCATTGTCCACTTTTTAGTATTCAGTCAATACATATCCTTCTGACGGGAATTGAGATGTGCATCAAGATATTATACCTTTAATAGCATCCGAGTCGCGAATTTAAATCGAATACAAATACCAATATTGAAAACATTGCGGCGGATGCATTTAGAGGTATTTAAAAAGTATATACTGGTCAGATTTACATAATTATGATAAATATTGTGAATGACTCGAAATTATGAAACACTTATGGATACCAAATACGACCTTATCACTTCCCGCATAAATTTTTTAAATATTACCTACTTATTCATAAATCAGCGGGCTGATTATCTAATTAGAAACCACCTAGCGACCGGTTGCAGTTCATATATAGGTGATAGTGATCCATTGCTACTTCTTTTTGGATTTAAAAAAAACATACCAAAGAAAAGTAGCAATGTATGTGGAATGAAACCGGTCGCTAAATAGTTTCTTTTTAGATAATCAGGGTGCCGATGTCATTCAAAAGTCTTAATTTTATATACTAGGTGCCTATGTAGTAGGCTATAAAAGAAGCAAGTGAAATGCCATTAATTAAATGCCATTCGATAAAGGCCAGTTAGTTTGCGTTAAAAACAATGATATTAAAAATTCATTGGCTAAAAATCGATTCATCTCTTGCTTCTTTTATCATTCCAATTGTAACATTAATATCTTGAACAATTCGGTTAACGATATAAGAATCTTTTGCGGAAACATTCGCCCGGTGAAATCCAGATTTTAATCTGAAGTTTTAAATAGAAAATGTATAAAAACGCCATTTCGTCAGTCGCTAATGGCGAGAAAAAGTTATTATTTGTCAGTCGCTGCGTCGTAAAATCTAATGGGATTTTACGGCGAAATTATAATAAAATCAGGCAGTTTAAAAGGTCAGTTACGAAATTAGTGGGCTGTTTGTGTCGCCAGCCATTTGTTAAGGAAAACAACCAATAAATGTTCTTCTAGAAAGCATAAAGTTCCCCATTTCTGAATATTACAAATTTTAATGAAACATGTATCCAACTTCAGTCCCCCGTGACCACGGCATCTGCAAAGGTGCCGAAACGTCGAGAAAATCAAAAATCAAACCAAACACCAACTAATTACCAAAGTACTTTCAATAAAACCGCGCTAGTATCCGTTAAAAAGTGTTTTATTTCATGTCTAGTGAGCGCGTAAGCTTGAGAAGTGAATATGTATCCAACTGTTAATTGTATATTCCAAAAAACCGGCCAAGTGCGTGTCGGGCCACGCGCCATAGGGTTCCGTAGTTACCTTATACCATACCATATTTAATACCACCTATAATTTTTCGTCTGTAAAAATAACTTTGTTTTTCACAGTGTTGGTATGAATGACAAAGTTATATTTGCAGTTTTGGAAAATGTGCTATATCTCAAAAACTAATTACTATATCTCGTTCAAAACAATTTTGGTTGAAAGTGTTTATTAAGATCTACAGTATATATTTTTTTTAGATTTTTCACTATCTTATTTCAAAAGTTAAAGGGGGGGGGGGACACACATTTTACCACTTTGGCGGTGAATATCTTTCAAACGGTTGACTTTGAGAAAAAGTTGTCTTAGGAACCTTAATATCATTTTTAAAGACCTATCTATAAACACCCAACACGTGTTGGTTTGAAGAAAAAAAATTTTTTCAGTTTCAGTTCCATGTATCTATGGGGAGCCCCCCTTAATCTTTTATTTTTCTTATTTTTGTATTAAATTCGTTAAGCGGTTAACAGAATACATCAACATACCAAGTTTCAACTGTGTAGTCTTAATACTTTCGGAATAAAGTGGCTGTGACATACGGACAGACAGACAGACAGACAGACAGACATGACGAATCTATAAGGGTTCCGTTTTTTGCCATTTAGGCTACGGAACCCTAAAAAATGACTCAAAATGATAGGTACTGCTTCTTAAATATTTTTTAGGTATCGCCGTATGTACCTAATATTGTAACAAATAAGTAATAATGAGATCTGCCCCCATGGGCGTAGCGAGGGTGGGCATTTGATTTGGGGGTTCTCATCTCCTTAAGGATCAATCAAACCATCTGAAATAGGAAAGGCTGGTGTTTGGCAATGCGAGGGTTGTTGGTGATTGTTTAGCATCAACCTTAAGGAGTCCATATACGCTAGGTTATGCATGACGGTTTTAACCGAGCTGCAAAATCTTCATGCAAAGCCGAGTTCAATAGAGGACACACACGCTAGGTTATGCATGACGGTTTTGACCTCAGGCATAACTGAGCGGCAAGGTTGTATGAACAGGCATGGATAACTCCACAGTTTTGTCACATACGCTCTAGGTTATGCATGACGGTTTTGACCACAGGCGTAACCGGGCGACTTGCATGAACAGGAATGCAGTTTTATTGCATTTACGCTAGGTTATGGATGATGGGATGCGTGCCAGACAACCTCCTCGTGGTGCACCCTGGGTGTCACCGCTCTGTTGCGGTGACGGCAAATAGTCTGGCAAGTCGGGGATGGCGCTGGTTTTGTTCTAGCATCATCCGCTCGTAACCTCATACGTGGTGCGGGAGCAAGGGCCGCCATCCCAATGGATGGGGACTGCGAGGAAGAAAACCTCTCTAAAAAATTACGGGCGGGGACCTAACGATCCTGTCCGCTTCGGTGGATAGTGTGGGCTCCGAGTCGGCGTCCCAGACGTATTCTGGGTAGCGGTGACTCGGTTCGGGCTCGGCCGGCGTCCTGGAGAGTCCGGGTAGCGGCGGTGCGAGCGAGGGCGGCGGGTTCGTCTGATTGCGGTGGTTGCGATCAGCGGACGGGCCTCAGTGCCAACCGTCGGCGAAACCGTAAACCTTCAGTCATGTTTTGGGGGCCGGTGGGGCTGCCCTTAGTTGGGTGTCCCCGCGAGGAGAAAACTTCTATGAAAAAACCCTAATCCCACGCCTGCCATGGGCTAAGGTTATGCATGATGGTTCTGTTTTGACCTTACAGGCATAACCATCATGCATAACTTAGCGTGTATGGCTGGCTTAACGTACAAAATATGCTGCACAATGTCACGGAATACAAACATTCTCGTAGTACGATCCTTGGGAGTAGCATATGTCACATGTGTATGTGTAACTGTGACCCCGCTCATCTTGTCTTTAATCGAACTCCCGTATCCACTACAGCCATTGTATAGCGTAAGTGTTCTTATCATTTAGTGATGTGCACGTAACAAAAGTACTTATCGATACGTATAGTTCGTTTCGATACTCGTGGTACGTAAGTACTACTCAATCTCAAAAAACACATAACACGGTTTAATAAAAGGCTAGATGTAGGGATTCCCAAAGCGGCCGAAATCGGTTTCCCAGGAGTCGACATAAACGAAAACTAATTTTGGGGGTCGACGAGGTCTAAAAGTGGACCTCTATTAATAAACACAAGTTCGTGTCTATTTGAAACTTTCAAAATACTGTAAAAGTTGTGTAACGTGTACAAACTTGTTTTAAAAATGAGTAAAATTTTAGTCGTTTTAAATTGGTAAGTATTTTGTATCAACTGTTTTACCCAGGTGTGACAGCCTCATCAATCTCTCATATTCCATAATTAATGTGTTTACCCATTTTTTTATTAATTAAACAATAACATCATCTTTACAACATCATCTTTTTTTCACGTACAAAAGATTAGTGGGATCCGATCCGAAAGAACTAGAAATCATATTGTAAATGACATCATCCATTTTGGTCCAAATGTAAAGTGCCGCCCAAAAAGCAAAAGTGCTTTATTCGGATAGATTTTGTCCACCTAAAAAATTCTTATTATGGCACCGAAGCTGTAGCGCCGCTATACTTGATTTTAAATAAGTTCAAAAAGTCTGTATTTTCATACATTTTGGCACAACTGTAAAAAAAAAGCCGGCCAAAATGCAAATTCTGATATATTTTGTCCGCCTAAGCATTTCTTATTATGGCACCGAAGCTGTAGCACTGCTGTACTTGATTTTAATTGAGTTCAAAAAGTCTGTCTTTTCATACATTTTGACACAAATGTGAAGCGGTGCTACAGCTTCGGTGCCATAATAAAAAATGCTTAGGTGGACGAAATCTATCAGAATAAAGCACTTTTGTCTTTTGGCCGGCACTTTCATATTTGGACCAAAAATGTATGAAACATGGATCCTTGTTACATAGATATTAATTTGTAAACTTTCACGTGGCATTTTATTACATTAAGGTAGGTGTTAAACACCGTTCTTAATTTAATCGATATGTAACGTGGACATCTCTATCATAGTGGCTCCCGTTCGCCCTAGTGCGCAATAAAATCGTTATTCAATTGAACATCTCTTATTGTGCCATAATGGAGGCACTTATACCTTCACCAGCTAACCACCTTTGATTTGAGAGTTGTTGACAAGGTCGGATTCAAACTCAGAAATGATCTCACGAAAGTAACAATAACTTTTTGAGAGCACATCACTACCACACCACCAACCTGATGCCAAGTTCGAAAGGGGCAGATGGGAATAAATAGGTGCCATCAGCCACCGAGGTGGTAAGCGCCACCTACTAGTGCCAACCACCTCCCCGATGGCAAGCTCGAAGGTGGCAGAGGGAATAAATAGGTATCATTGACCACCGGGTTGGTAAACGCTTCGTAGGGTAAACGCCACTAACTTATTAGTGCCAGCCACCAGCCCGGTGGCAAAGCTCGAAGGGGACAGATGGGAATGAAGGAAACACACGCACATTTGCAATTTGAAGGCTGCAGATACTTATTGAATTTTTAGATTTTTGGCATTCGCAATGTTATTTTTATATTAAGAGAGTTAATTTAATTGAAAAAAAACTAGAAAAAATCGACTCACCCGTAGCAGCTCAGACGGGATCTGGGGCCGTACCGGCTAACGAATCGAATTTCGGAAATTATGCCGAGTTTCAAATTAAAACAGATAAATCGAAGAAAGGAATTTCGTATTTGTACTATTTGTTAAAGTAATTTGGAAGATATGGATGTTTGTGTGACCTCATGAATTAGGGTTCGCCATTTTGGCCCAATTGGGTCTCGATTTATCTGTTTTAATTTGAAACCCGGCAAACTTTTCGAAGTTCGATTCGTTAGCCGGTACGGCTCCAGGTGCAGATCAGATGCAGAAACTTATTTAACAATTTTGCAATGGATTTTTAATGAAATACTTATGCATTAAATATTTTTGTCTATCTGCCATCTGCGGAACCCTCACACTTTTCACATTTATTCGGTGTTTACATCAGTTGACATGACAATCAATAGATAGGTAAATTTTCATTATATTTATTAGCTAGTTCCCCTGAAAACTTCTTAAAAATTATTAAAAATAACATCTCATTTTATATGGCTTTGAAGAATGGGTACAGAATTTGAACTAAAACTAAATGGGTAGGTAGGGGAACCTGTTGTACCTTGGACAGAGTTGTACCTAGAATAATCATGTTTTTTTCAAAAATCCCGCACTTTTAGGAACCGTTGTCTATAGTATTTGAAACGTCATTTGTTAACATTAACGTGAAGTTAGTTGAGATTCGCCGGCGCCGTGTGAGCACAGTTAAAAAAGGTAATTTATTGTTTGTCACTCAAAAAGTACGTTTTTTGGGTTTTACTTCATGCAAATTAATTTAAAGTGATGCATGTTTGTGAAAACTGTTTAATTTAGAATATAATCTTAGTTTATCTAGCTACTAAACGGCATGAGTGTCAGATCCTAACCTCAATCGCAAGTTGGTTTATAAAGCTTGTTAAGTGAAGTTGTCGCGATGTTGTACCTAAGCCACCCAACTTATGATGTACCTCGGTCACTGGTCAAGTTACATCATTTTGGTCAGAAGTAGGTCAAAAATTATTTACATACATTTTTATGGGTATAATTGTATTTAAATTATTAAAAAAACATATAACATTTGTTATAAGTACCAAGATATTAAGAAAAAAATTATTCCACAAAAGAGAGTCAACTCAAAATGAGGAATATTCCATAAATTGAGATTTATTGGATTTTTTTACACACTAAGTATTTAAATTAATATAAGTAATAATTTATAAAAAAAAAGTAATTGAAAGTCTAACATATATCTTTTTGTATTTTCTAAGTTTTTTTTAGTTAATTTTTGTTGTAAGTAACTTCTTAAGTTTTTTTATAATTTAGTTTTGTTTCTTCCAGCGCATTTAATAGATATTTTGTTAGAATTTATGTCAAGGGATAAGAAAATACAAAAAAAAATAGGTTACAAGTTAAAATTACGTGATTCGATGCCGAAATATTGTCAACAATATTATCAAAAATTAGATTGATGGGGATTTTTTTTAAACAATACTTTTACTTAAATATTGTTGTTAATAACTGTAATAAATTGTTAATTGCAGATGCTAATATAATTAACTAATTAATATACAACAGAAAATAAATAAATACTAGCTAATAAAAGTGTTTATCTCAATTTGAACCTGCTCTGTCCAAGGTACAACGGACACGGTCCAAGGTACATCTGGTTTGTTGTACCTAGGACAGTTTTCTATTTTTTTTCCAAGTGGCTAGTGGTCCCAGGTTTTTGAAAATATACACAGCTTTATGAATGAATTATGTAGTTAATTAAATGATCTTTACTTACATGAACACTAGACCGGTGTAGCATGCACCATTATTTTTTAAAAAATCAAAATTATTAAAACCGGCCTAGGTACAACAGGTTCCCCTACTGTAACTGTGAACTACTTTTCTGATGTAAACTGCTAGGGAACTTAACATTTAAAAAATAACTACAACTTTGCAGTACCTACCTAGGTAGGTAAATATAGGTACCGCCAACGAAATTAGGGTACCGCTAATTGAGAGGCCTTTAAACACCGAAGAAGTGACTAACTCAACCAAGATTCCTTATTACCTTCATTCAAAGACCTACTCTTCGTTTGTTTGCAAGTATTTAACATTCGCAATTATGTACAATCTTAGTTATTCCCATTCGTATGTAACATTAGCAATTAGCATAGCGCTAAATATCAAACAAAACGTTACTTTGTAAGTAAACGTTATCCATCAAACAAAACAAACTCGTTGTTCGTCTTGCGAAAACTAGCGAAACTACATAATTACCACCGCAATGGTGGCAAAGGCCATTATACAACATTAAAATTAAAAATCTATGGGTTTAAGTATCTATGATACCACAGAATTTAATTTTAATTTAATTTGTGTGTTTGTTTGAAAGTGTAAAAAAACAAAAAAACCGGCCAAGTGCGTGTCGGGCCACGCGCCATAGGGTTCCGTAGTTACCTTATACCATACCATATTTAATACCACCTATCATTTTTCGTTTGCAAAAATAACTTTGTTTTTCACAGTGTTGGTATGAATGACAAAGTTATATTTGCGGTTTTGGAAAATGTGCTATATCTCAAAAACTAATTACTATATCTCGTTCAAACTAATTTTGGTTGATAGTGTTTATTAAGATCTACAGCTTATATTTTTTTTAGATTTTTCACTCTCTTATTTCCAAAGTTAAAGGGGGGGGGGGGACACACATTTTACCACTTTGGCGGTGAATATCTTTCAAACGGTTGATTTTGAGAAAAAGTTGTCTTAGAAACCTCAATGTCATTTTTAAAGACCTATCTATAGACACCCAACACGTGTTCGTTTGAAGAAAACAAATTTTTCAGTTTCAGTTCAATGTATGGGGAGCCCCCTCTTAATCTTTTATTTTTCTTATTTTTGTATTAAATTCGTTAAGCGGTTCACAGAATACATCTACCTACCAAGTTTCAACTGTGTAGTCTTAATACTTTCGGAATAAAGTGGCTGTGACATACGGACAGACAGACAGACAGACAGACATGACGAATCTATAAGGGTTCCGTTTTTTGCCATTTAGGCTACGGAACCCTAAAAACCGACTTCAAAAACCTACCTTTAAAAAGCAAGAAATAATATTCGTAATAATAAAAACACGTCTATTGAAGTCGGGTGGGGCTGGAGTACAAATTCCCTTTTTTTATTCTAAAAGCCCCACCCGACTTCAATAGACGTGTTTTTATTATTACGATTATTATTTCTTGCTTTTTAAAGGTAGGTTTTTTGAAGTCGGTTTTTTGTTTTTTTAAACAATTATTTATTTTTTTATTTTTAGTGTAGGTACCTTTTGTACCTATTAGGTAGTGTAGGTATATTTATTATTTAGTTAGAAAAATCGGCTCAGCCAAACGTGAGTTAATCGCGTAGAAACATACATACATGCGGGTCAAACTGAGAACCTCTTTTTTTAAGTCGGTTAAAGAACTACACTTAAGATATCCCTTTTCCAACAAAAAAATAATTATCTTATTCAGTTCATAAACAAAGAAGTTATACGACTGATCATCGAGGTAGTTCACGCAAAATCATACTTTTTTCAAGATTACTTGAAGAGTACTAAACTGATTTCAAAATTTAAAAAAATGGGACCAACTTGGGAGTTTACGTAATGTGATAACGTTTGAATCATTTCAATCGGTTCAGCCGTCTTCGAGTAATCGGTGTACATACAAAAAACAAACAAAAAACGGGTCGAATTGAGTACCTCCCTCCTTTTGAAGTCGGTAAAAAAGTAATAAGCATTTTTAGTAAACAAACACAATTTCAGTTTTGTCCAATGGGGAATGTCGGAATAAAATCAAATTGGCTGGATATTTTTTTATAATCCCCCCTAATAGAAAAAAGTTTAAGTATTTATGCTGCGTAAAAAAATAAAAAAAAAAAACAAATTAAGTCACTTCGATTTTTTTACCCTTTAACAAGGGAACTTATTCCTTGTATTTCCTGAACAAAATTATTTTGTGCAATATACCTATAGCATATTCAAGTTTATTAAATGTCGAAGATCTTGAACGGAGAAAAAATTGTTTTAAAAAACAAAAAACCGACTTCAAAACCCCAATCTGTCTCTAAAAAGCAATAAATAATATTGAAATTACTAGATACGTATTATCGATACGATTTCAATATTATTTATTGCTTTTTAGAGACAGAGTGGGGTTTTGAAGTCGGTTTTTTGTTTTTAAAACATTTTTTTTATTTTTATCTTCATAGTGTAAGTACCTACTGTATTAGATATAATTTATCACGGTAGATAGAAAAATCGGTTAGGCCAAACGTGAGACAATCGCAGACAACCATGCATACGGGTCAAACTGAGAAGAGAACCTCATTTTTTTGAAGTCGGTTAAAATACCAAAACCTTGTCCTAAGTGTAACAAATATTTTTCTGAAAACCGCATTAAAATTGGTTCAGGAAAACGCGAGATAATCGCGGACAAACATACATACATACGAGTCAAACTCAGAATCTTCTTTTTTTGAAGTCGGTTAAAACACTAAAACCTTCTCCTAAATATAACAAATACTTTTCTGAAAACCGTATCAAAATTGGTTCAGCCAAACGCGAGATAATCGCGGACAAACATACCTACATACATACATACAGGTCAAACTGAGAACCTTCTTTTTTTTGTTTTTTGAAGTCGGTTAAAAATTGCATGAAACCCGTTTATTCAGCCCCACTAGTATGACAATATCGCTTTTAACTGTCAAAAACAATGAATTTCGACAGTTGAGTGTCGATAAATCACTCTATTTAAATCGTTTCCGGTGGTCACACTACGGGGCATGTTGCTCTAAAAAAACTGAAATAAATAAAATTGCATTTTCACTAACCTCTAAAATAGCCAGCATTTCTCAAACTTTTATCTTTCCTTTTGTTCTGACATTCCTTTGAGACGAGCGAAGAATGTGTTCCACAATCTCTTATTGGGATGCCATAAGGTCCAAAATAGAAAGGATTGTATTAGATTGTAACTCAGTGTGATGGATGCCGCGGGATAGTAAACATTTCGGGAGTTTTTGTGAATTTCCTGCATTAGCGCGAATCAAAGTTTCTTTTGTTCTAAGAATAGCACATGTTTCAGCGTTTCTATTATTTTATTATTAGTTATCCGCAATAGTACTTAATTTTATACAATCAATGCCTAATAACAATTTCAAATATTCTGGACAGATCTCACCAATCATTTTGTCTCAAACTAAGTAAAAGAGAAAAAGTTCTGAAAAGTTATTTTTGTAGCGGCCATGTCATGTTTGAGAATCGAACCCGAAACTCATCAAACTAACTCCGTTAAAAGCTCATTGCCTGTATTATGAGATGGAGCTTTACGTTTACTACACTCGATAGCGACTCTAATAAGCAATTTTGTATGCAATTTAGCACAGCACAGCACACTCTAAAAATTGTCATACAAATGTCAAGTATACAGTTAGCTTTCGTGTGCGTAAACCCATAATACGCCATGGGCGGATCCAGGATTCAAGTTTGGAGGGGGCCCTTGGAGCCTCGGGTCTAGGGTTACCTTACATATCAAAAAAGAAACAAAATATGTTTATTCCTTTAACTTAACAATTAAAACACAAAACAGTGATAGATTCCACCTTTTAGGTGCTTAGGCACCTGTATTAGACAGAACCGCTCATCCTTAGCATAGAAAAACTTAACAATTACAGATAAGGTAAAGGTATAAAGATACAATTCTAAAGCAACTTAATTTTAATTTTCCAATTATATTATACTACTAACTTAAATCTACGACTCTGCGTGTGTGTGGGGGAGTGTGTGTGTGGGTGTGTGTGTGAGTGTGTTGTGTGTGTGTGTGTGTGTGTGTGTGTGTGTGTGTGTGTGTGTGTGTGTGTGTGTGTGTGTGTGTGTGTGTGTGTGTTTGTGTGTGTGTGTATGTGTGTGCTACAAATATGTACGTTGAGCAGGATTTTTAAGGAGACTTTCAGTTGCGTCATAATCTAAAGTCTTAAGCCATGTAGTAAGAGACTTTTTACACTCGTTGTTAAGTTGTTAAGTACATAGATATCTATGTAAAGGAGGATGCCTTAAGATGCACAAAACGACAGATTTTTCAGAAAAATGCTTATCTATAGGAAATGAAACGGCCGCGCAGCGGCCATCCACTAGTCTTGTACTCTTGCCTGTCTATAGTAAAAAAAACCGACTTCAAAAAACCTACCTCTAAAAAGCAAGAAATAATATTCGTAATAATAAAACACGTTTATTGAAGTCGGGTGGGGCTGGAGTACAAATCCCTTTTTTTTCATTCTAAAAGCCCCACCCGACTTCAATAAACGTGTTTTATTATTACGAATATTATTTCTTGCTTTTTAGAGGTAGGTTTTTTGAAGTCGGTTTTTTGTTTTTTAAACAATTTTTTTATTTTTTTATTTTTAGTGTAGGTACCTTTTGTATTAGGTAGTGTAGGTATATTATTTAGGTAGAAATTAAAATCAGCTCAGCCAAACGTGAGTTAATCGCGGAGAAACATACATACATGCGGGTCAAACTGAGAACCTTTGATTATTTGAAAAGTACTGAACCGATTTCAAAATTTTAAAAAATGGGACCAACTTGGGAGTGTACCTAATGTAATAACGTTTAAATCATTTCAATCGGTCCAGCCGTCTTTGAGTAATCGGCGTACATACAAAAAACAAAAAAAAAAAAAAAAAAACGGGTCGAATTGAGTACCTCCCTCCTTTTGAAGTCGGTAAAAAATGGCCGCGTAGCTCAATTTTTAGACAAATTCATTCATTAATCTTATCTGTCTTTAGTAAAAAAACGGCCGCGCAGCGCCATTTTTAGTTAGTTTCATCCGTTATACTTGTACTCTTGCTTGTCCGTAGTAAAAAAAAGCAGCCGCGCAGCGCGATTTTTAGTCTGTTTTATCCACTAATCTTGTCTGTCTATCTATATTATAGATTCTATAATAATAAAAGATACAGCCGCGCAGCTCCACTTTTAGTCAGTATCATCAACCAATCTTGTCTGTCTTAAGTAAAAAAACGGCCGCGCAGCACCATTTTTAGTCAGTTACAACTGTTATACTTGTACTCTTGCTTGTATATAGTAAAAAAAGCGGCCGCGCAGCGCGATTTTTTGTCAGTTTTATCCACTAATCTTGTCTGTATTTAGTAAAAAAACGGTCGCGCAGCGCCATTTTTAGTCAGTTTCATCCGTTAATCTTGTACTTTTGGCTGTCTTTAGTAAAAAATACGGCCGCGCAGCGCGATTTTTAGTTAGTTTCATCAATTAATCTTGTCTGTTTACAGTAAAAAACGGAGCTCGCGCTGCGCCATTTTTGTTATCCACTAATCTTGCAATATGTGGTTTCCTCCGGGCAGACGGGTAGCTTGCGCAGCAATGTTTGCGTGATTGGAGCATGTACGCAAGATTTCACAGTGAGACTCACTAAACAAAAACGCCTGTCACTGTTTTGCTCCAGTCGCAAGCCTTGAAACCGTAAAATGCTTGTCAAATGCGCCAAATGTCTGTCAGATGGTAACCCTACTCGGGCTCGGGCCACGTTTTATGCTTAAAAAAAATAAAGATAGAGGCACTGACACTACCTACATAAAAGTATCAGACTTTAAAAAAACTTTTTTTAATGCAAGTTCAATGTTATCCGCAAAGGTAATCGGCTTGGTGGGGGGGGCCATGGCCCCCTTGGCCCCCCCCCCTGGATCCGCCAATGTAATACGCATGCTGTTAATAAACACGTGAGCACGTGAGCATCAAAATATACTTATACTACTATATACTACTCATCGTCATCATTCGCTATGATTTTAATTTCAATCCAATACGACAAGACAATGAAATTCATTATATCGTCTGCGATTGTATAGTATACCTATTATATTTGTGGTTTTAGTTGCGCCGTGTAAAGAATCCATAAAGCTGTCAAATGCAACGGATAAATTGACGCAATGACATACTAGAACAGGGTTGTCAAAATACAAAATGGTAATTTTAATTTAAAAAAAAAGATGGTTTTGAACGGAAAAGCAGCCCGATTTAAAATACAAAAATAGTACATTATGAGACAAGTTAGCTTAGGTTGCTTATTGCACACAAGGCTGCGGGTTGCAGCCCGATCCGCAGGCGAGGGCGTAACTCAGCCGAGTGTGCAATGAGCAAAAACTCACGAGTTTCATACGACGTTTTTCAACACATTTGCGAGGAAAATACAAAGTAATTTACCACACGGCAACAAATACGACAAAAACAAAGTATGACAATTATGGGAAAAGGCGCGTAGGCTTTTTTTTGTTTTTTTCACACGCCCAATGCAAGAATATTTTGCGAACAAAGGGGTCATACAGCCTACTTCAAAATTATAATTTTAATTGATAAAATGCAAATATTTTAGCATTTTATAGCAAAATATTGTGAATTATGAATAATTTGATAATAATAAATATTCGTTTGACTTAATTAAGGACTTACACATTTATTTATTTCAAATAAGAATATGAATTTTCAGCGGTATAAAACCTTTTTGTTGTTATTAAAAAAATAACTGTGTTACCCGGTTAAATTCGGAATCCTCTGTTTACTCGCATAGAACTTGCAGTAGGGTACTAATTTAACTTTGTAGAGATAGTTCTATAACAACCTAGTGTTTTTTATATTATTGTTTTAGCTCGGTTTGTAATAGCTCGGTTTATGGCCCTAAAAGCGATGTATTAGGGCTCACTTTACGAGCAAGTGTGTTGAAAAATACTTTTTACTTGCTCAACCAACAATAATCTTTTTGAAAATTAAAAGAAAATTTTTGAACAATTTATTGATGGAAATAATAATAATAAATAATAAAAATTAAACTTAGTTTAAAAGGCAATGTTTAAAACATCTTATTACATGTTTTGGTTAGATATCGAGTGTTTAAATGATTGATCAGATCAAACCACAGGACAAGAAAGAAAAAGATCAAACCATTCTCTCTTTTTTAATTGAGCATTAAATAGATTTACCAGTATATTATCAAATATTTTAATAACGTCAAGCTGTTAAATAGTCCAATAAAACTAGCTTTATCGGGACATAATAAGATAACTGAAATTTTCTTTTTCTATGTCATAAATTAGTGTTAGTTAAAGTAAAAAAAAAGGAATTAAACATTTAGAAACTTCGCATAAAACTAAACAATTTTTATTTACTGAGAAATACATTATTATTAAAACGTAAAAAATAAATGTTAAATTTTTGTCTAAAATGTCTAAAAAGACGCATCATAGCTTAAATACAAGCATCATAGTTACCATTTTGGCTTATCTAGATATTGAGATCAGATGAATACTGTGAAAAAAAACGACTATGCGAATTTGGATTCAGTTTAATTTTGCAATTAGGTGATAGCATTTTAATGCACCATAAAATTATACTAACAAGGTATTTGGTTAACTATTTTGCTTTTAGGAAAAAGCTAGGTAATATACGAAATCTCATGATTTTTATATGAAACGGTTACCACCCCGGATTTCTTACATCACATATCTAATTAATATTTGACACTTAATATCAATATCCGATAAACTAATAAAAACAACGAGTTTATTAATTATGTCCAGATAAAGCTAGTTTTATTGGACAAAAGTAAGACTTTATAAAATTTGCCAACCCTAATCCGATTTGAGTAGGCGTACGGCGTAAGCGCCTCTTGAGCACAATCTGCTTAGATTTATAGCACCAACCCTGATTATTATGTATCTGACTGAGAAAGTCTGCTACACTCCTTTTAGCGCTACCATTCTAGTCCTTTTGAATTAGTTTCACAATTATTATATTTTACTACGTTGCAATCTTTTTTTATCCAACGCATATTCATTAATAATAATTATTTCAATGTCACAGTAAAAACATGTTCTAGAATTGTCATTTTTTTAAACGTAACGGAATAGTGCTTGGCCTTCATCTCACCTGTTATTAAGTGACGATAAGGCCGATGGTGGAAGCGCACTACACCGGCACCTTGATTATCTAAAAAGAAACTATTTAGCGACCGGTTTCATTCCACATACATTGCTACTTTTCTTGGGTATGTTTTTTTTTTATCCAAAAAGAAGTAGCAATGGATCACTATCATCTATGAATTGCAACCGGTCGCTAGGTGGTTTCTAATTAGATAATCAGCCCGCCGGAATCCTCTTCACTGAGAAACTGGCTCTAACCTCTGACTGCCGGAACACAACAATTTTTAAATTGTTGTTATGGCATCAGACTTAAGTAAGATGGTGGACTGGTGGTAGGTAGCCTGTCGGACTCGAAATAAACCCTACCACCAACCAAACCGAGTACAAACTGTACCCCTCCTGGGAATCGAAACCGGGGCCCCTGCGTCTTACACGGGTGGGCGAAACACTAGACCCCAGAGGCGGTTAAAAAAGCGGTTATTTAGATGAAGTCGGTAAAAACGTCAAGTGGTCACCACGAAAAAAATCTCACTAGATAAAGACGTGTAGTGCCCTTAAAGGACATCAGGCACATGAGACCCAAAAGTGTATAAACATAACTCTGTTATCTATAAACACTTTATGTTACTAGAATCATAAAACAGTAGCAACATTATTTTTAACTCCTTCATTTAGCGTTAATTAATTATTGAAAAAAACAAAAGCATATTTATGAAACGGACATCTTCGTTAGCGATTTCATAAGTCTCCCCTGAGTATATTTGTTCTGTGGCACAAGTGATTGCGCATTAAAAAAAAAGTCTGCCGGAAATCAGTCAACTCAACTGTCAAAAGCGTTTTGTTACGTGCGACATATGCGCAGATTTTCCGTTTGATCGGTTCCAACTCGTACATTGTGGTGCTAATCTGTATCACTAACGCAGCTAACGAAACGTGTTGTCGTGAAACTGGTATTGCCATTTAGTGTCGGGGTTACCAAGAAATAAAACTTTCAAACGTAAATAACTTTTAAAACATAAATCTTCGTAAAAATCTGAATATTTTCTATGACTTACTAATTACATGCCTACATTTTGAAAAAAACAGAAACGTTATACATTCTTTGGTTTTTTTCTATGGGACTCTGCCTGATGTCCTTTCCTAGTCATTTCTGTTAAACTAATTGCATAATAATAACTGACCCATTAGCACAGAATAGATATAAGTACTACCATTATGACCTATCTTTTACGCGCTGAAAAAAGACAAGTAATTGGGAGCTGTCGTTATAATAATGATATTGACATAAACTGTTTACTCACCAAAAGAGATAGAAAAACAAATGGTATACAATAAAGATTTACAGCCGAAATAACTTTCGGTGCAGTCAAAGAAAGGTTTATGCACAGAAAGAAACGATAACTACAAAGGATATTTTATACCCGACATGGTTGTAATCAAAGGTTTGTTTTCCAACTGACAAACATTCTTTGTCGGTAAGATTGAACGCAGGGGCAAACCTAGTCAATCACATGCACGGATTAAAGTTCATATCATAAATCAGATGCATGTAGTAAACTTAATTAAATACGGATTTGTAACAAAAACGTTTTAACTTTTTAACGCGGATTTATTTTACTACCTAAATTAATCGTTTACATTTATTCCTGTCTTGTCTTTTGTACACGTGACAAAACCATTTGTCAATTGAAGTTTCTTCTTCTTTCAGTAGGATTTTTAGCTCACTATTGCTAAGCCTAGTTCGGTATAATTGTACAAGAACCTTATAACCATCCATACCATAAGTAAATCCTTCATTACAATGACGTGATTCATACTTGAATACTGTGTCAAATTCAAATATTTTTTACTATATTTTGCCAACCGATTGACTCCTCTGCGATCTGCAATCTCTGCTGCTGGCAAATAGGCAGACCAATTAACTCTGTCCACTGTCCAAGTAATCCGTATTAAAGCTTATTTATTTGTAAGAGCACGAACATTCTCAGCCAAAGATTCGCAGTAATTAAACAGCAAAGCGCACGTAGTTTCTCCCTAGAAAACTTAAATGGTCCGGCATTTTTGCGAAGCTCTCCCGCAATTAGGTGCGCGGGCGCCGACCGCGGCTACATTCCCGCCACTACTTGCCGAACTATGCAGAATGTCGCAGGTGTTTATAGCAACCATTATCAGTTTAGCTCGCGTTGTTATTCCATACATTATTTTAAAGAAAGTCAGAAATACCTACATTATTGTCAAGACTTAGAACCAATTTGGCAACTGCACAAGCAAAGGAAGAAAAAATCTGAGTCGTAGTAACTATTTTTATAACATATTTGCTTGTAAAGGGTCTCTTATTACACCAATTTCAATATCGTATTGTATCTCATTACGAACTTGTGCGGTAATGTAAAGTAAAACGCACGGTTTCCTTGATAAACCGTGCGTTTTACATTACATTACCGCACGGTTTATCAAGATACTTCGTCTAAAACGAACGGTACTTTTTTAAATCTTAGCTAAGAGTTTTTATGTCAGAAAAGAGGTCAACATTTTATGAATAAAATTAACTTTGGGAGATAAAATATAATAAATAAACATTTAATTATTTAATTTAATTAATTTTAACAATAAATTACAATTATTTATCTGTAACAAAAACACAAAAATATTAATTTATAACATATTTGCTTGTAAAGGATCTCTTATTACACCAATTTCAATATCGTATTGTATCTCATTACGAACTTGTGCGGTAATGTAAAGTAAAACGCACGGTTTCCTTGATAAACCGTGCGTTTTACTTTACATTACCGCACGGTTTATCAAGATACTTCGTCTAAAACGAACGGTACTTTTTTAAATCTTAGCAAAGAGTTTTTATGTCAGAAAAGAGGTCAATATTTTATGGATAAAATTAACTTTGGGAGATAAAATATAATAAATAAACATTTGATTATTCAATTTAATTAATGTTGACAATAAATTACAACCATTTATCTGTAACAAAAACACAAAAATATTAATTTACTTTATTAGTAATACTGGCTGTTTTTATGCCTTTGCCTTAAAAAAAAGCGCTGATGCGCGCGCATTGATAATTTATTTTTATTTTTTTGCTGTATTGGTTTTATTTAAAAATGTCGTCAAGTACTGATGAATTTATTAATTCAACACCGCCAGAAGTCTCAGAGGCAGCGAAAAAGGCTACTCTAAGCCTCTTGCCCGAAAAATTGACCGATAAGATACTTACAAGCGTATCAAAATTTAAACATATGGAAAACAAGCAAAGGTGCAAAGTCCGAGTTTTATTTATTTCCTCGCAAATATGTTATAAAACGTCGTATGACCTATGTGCAAAAGAAAGCGTGCGCTTTGATAATTACAGCCTCTGCTTTCTTGTAGCCCTCGCCTACGGCTCGGGCTAGCAATGTCGCCTCGGCTGTAATTTTCAACGTACCGCACTTATATCATAATGTACTATTTCAACACACTTGCTCGTAAAGTGAGCCCTAATACATCGCTTTTAAGGCCATAAACCGAGCTATAACAAACGCGTGCAATAATATATAAAACACTAGGTTGTTATAGAATTATCCCTACAAAGTTAAATAAGTACCTTACTGCAAGTTCTATGCGAGTAAACAGAGCATTTCCAATTTAACTGGGTTATACAGTTATTTTTTTTAGAAACAACAAAGGGGTTTTATGCCGCTGAAAGTTCATATTCATTTTTAAAATAAATAAATGTGTAAGTCTTTAATTAAGTCAAACAAATATTTATTTTTATAAAATTATTCATAATTCATAATATTTTGTTATAAAATATTAAAATATTTGCATTTTATCACTTAAAATTATAGTTTTGAAGTAGGCTGTATGCTCACTAACCCCTTTGTTCGCAAAATATTCTTGCGTTGGGCGTGTGAAAAAAACAAAACATAAAAAACTTACGTGCCTTTTCCCATAATTGACATATATTTTGTTTTTGTCGTATTTGTTGCTGTGTGGTAAATTACTTTGTATTTTCCTCGCAAATGTGTTGAAAAACGTCGTATGAAACTTGTGAGCTTTTACTCATTGCACACTCGGCTGAGTTACGCCCTCGCCTACGGCTCGGGCTGCAACCCACAGCCTTGTGTGCAATGACCAACCTAAGCTAACTTGTCTCATAATGTACTATTACTTTATTAGTAATACTGCCTGTTTTTAATGCCTTTAAAAAAAGCGCTAATGCGCGCGCGCATAGCAAATTTAAACAAGTAAAAATTATTCCACGCGCTTTTTTTGCTTTATTGTTTTTATTTGAAAATGTCGTCAAGTAGTGATGAATTTATTAATTCGACACCGCCAGAAGTCTCAGAGGCAGCGAAAAAGGCTACTCTAAGCCTCTTGCCCGAAAAATTGTCCGATAGATATACTTACAAGCGTATCAAAATTTCATCATAATATGGAAGACAAGCAAAGGTGCAAAGTCCGAGTTTTATTTATTTCCTCGCAAATATGTTATAAAACGTCGTATGACATACGTGCGCTTTGATAATTACCGCACTTATATCATAACTAGCGGCCGCCCGCGACTTCGTCTGCGTGGAAAGTTTTTTTGCTATCCCTCGGGAACAATACTTTTTTTCGGGATGAAAGGTACCCTATGTCCTTCTCTGTACTCCTGACAACGTGTATGCAAAATTTCATGATGATCGGTTCAGTAGTTAAGACGTGAAGGCGTAACAAACAAACAAACAAACGGACTTTCGCATTTATAATATTAAGTAAGGATGTACATAGTTTTTTGTTTATTTTGGTAATACTTTTCCTGGAATTATTGTTGCACGAGAAAAACCTGCATATGCCCGATTTTGTTTATCCAAAAGATAGCGTAACCTCACGAAAATTTTCGATGTCGTTTATGTTCTGCAAAAAAACACGAAAACTTCGTTTGTTTCATTTGCCTACACACAAAACTGTTACCCCCTTACTAATGAAGATTGTATAGCAGCTGCAGTGTTTTGTCACTTTCTTTTTAATGTCAAATTCAAATTGTTTGACAGAGAGTAACCATTGTGTAACTAAACATCTGCTATTCAATCTTTATTAGTCAGGGGGTTAAAGTTGAGTAGGTACGTTCCGAACTTTATTTATGAGTTAAACAATTTATTTGCTAACTTATCTGTAATCGGGTATCTTTTTGACATCATCGTCGCAGTAGGTATTTCTGAACCATTTTAATGTTCCTATCAGCAGCTAATTCGCTGTGCACGTAAGAAGACAGATAATCCGTTGGGATGACTTGTGTAAGGTTCGGCTTGGCGGCACGACTGATGGAGGATTCTAGATCGGACAGTAGAGGCGAACGGTCGCAAGACCAATAAGTTTTCAGTTAAAATCGAACAGACTGTACATGTTCGTAATAAGTTTTGAGTTGGATTTTCGGATTTTCCAAAAGCGAACAGACTGTACATGTTCGTAATAAGTTTGGACTTTCGGATTTCCCAATAACGAACAGACTATACAATGTTCGTTATAAGTTTTGATATGGATTTTCCAAAAGCGAATAGACTGTACATGTTCGCAATAAGTTTTGATTTGGATTTTCCAAAAGCGAACAGACTGTAAATGTTCGTTATAAGTTTTGATTTCGATATCCACGATTAGTTTTGTAAATGTGATTATATCCAAAAATAAGTTTGAAAGCCAATAAGTTTGGTGTTGTAATTATTATTCTTTTAATATACGCAGTTGAGATACAAATAGTTTGTGATTTATTTCCAAGGCTTCTTACAACTCAGCAAGTGGGATCTCTACGCAAAACTGTGTAAGTACATCACGCCTCAGTAACTATTTATAATTTGAAAATAAATTCTAGTGGTGAAGGAAACGAGTAGTTTTTTTAATAAGTTTATTTTAAAAGAAAGACGCCCATTTCTGTCCTGTCAAAATGTTGTTTTTATCAACTATCTTGTATAGAAGTAATGTAACTCATAATATTAAATTTTTTGTTATTTTATTGCTAACTCATATAAAAATGGGCAATTACCGAAAGAGTGAAAATGTATGATAAAGATTGGCAATAATTACATTTAGTAACATTTTGTTACATTGTGATATTTATGCATGACTTTCTAATATTTGGAATGCAAATAAATTGAAATTAGTATAAATAGAAAATCAATGATTTTACCATTACATATGTTTATGATTGCCAAATTAAAATTAAATAAATACAAGTGTTCTAGGGCCATAGTTATTATTTAAATATATTTTTTTTATTATTATTATACGTCTAATTTAAAAAAAAAACAAGCTATTTGGCAGGTCAACGCTTGTATGGGAAGTGGTCGTTGTTCTTTGCATAGTTGTTGGCTTGGCACCACACGATCACATTAAAAAATATTACACATAGGTATAACCACTTAATTTCTTTAAAACTAAAGAATGCCAAGCTAGATAGGTACCCGTGACATCATCTTAGCTACGTGGCCGGCCTCGGCTGGGAACGTAAACATTGATAAGTCGGGATCTTGTTACATCCTGAACACCTGAGAACAAACATGTAAGTAGGTACCTATAGTAATGTTTACAGTCGAAGCTCAATTCAATTCATTTATTGTTTGAATGCGGAATAGTTAATTCGCTCTTATTACTTTTTTTTTATAAGTGCAGGACTAAAGGGTTGGACCTTCTCCATAAACAAGTGGGTTTACGAACACGATAGATTAAAACACCCACTACGTTTACATGACTGATTTACTGTTTCCTATGATGAAATGAAAGTGTGCCGGGTTCGATTTCCCGTCAGTAACAAATGTTCGTGCGGTCAACATGGACAAGTTTATCTCAAACTTGAATGATTATGTGTACGGTCAAAGGCACGCTGGGCTTTTACGACAGCGTAATGATATTCAATCAATTATATACTTAAATGCAAAGCTATTAAGGTTCAAAATAAATTACAGATTTGTATAACCTCATGTGCTGCTGGCTGTACATAAGTTTCGTAGTTTACAATGAAACTGAATGAGTGACATTTCGAACCGCCGACAGTCATTAAAGGTAGTTTGGCAAATTAACATTTCAGATGAAATTGTTTCGCAAACTTTAATTTGGTTAATATCGACGTTATTTAATATTGATATTTACAGGCTATAACATGTCCACTGATGAACATAGGCCGATTCAAAAACCAAAAAGTTTCTAAATATTATAAAACGAAATCGCTATCCACGTTTGTCTGTTTGGATGCTAGTATATTGTTAGAGTTAGAGTATAAACTATTTAACTATAGTGAAATACAATAAGTATGATCTAACTGTTTGCCCTGTCACTGAGTTCCAGGTCATGGATGATGCGCTCAAAGAAGTTGATGACAAACGGAGCCTAAGGGCTCCAACACGAGATCGGTCACGCTCCAGGCTGAGCAAGTACTGCAGCAGGGCGAGCAGCCGCAGAGCAAGCCGCGAGCCTACGAGCGCGGGCACGCGCCGCAGCTGCAGCCGGAGCCACGGCCGCAAACTACGGGAGCGTGGGCAAGCTCTGAAACAGCTGCAGGAGCGGCTGCGCTTGGTGGAGATGGAGCTACTAGCAGCGCGTGACGCTGAGCAGCGTCGGCGAAGGAGCGAGCGCCGTTCGCCACATGATGTTGCGAGGCGCTGGGATCACCAGAGCCGCAGCAGGCCGCCTGCCGCCAGAGGTTCGAGGCCCCGGGAGAGCCTGAGCTGCAGCAGGCTGCCGAACGCGAGGGCTCCAAGGGAGTCAGCACGGGCGGGCGTTAGACACCACCACTCAAACAGGTCATGTAACCCTACTTTTCGACTAGAGATGTAATTCAAATAATTCAATCAATTAAAGACATCCTCCCATCCCGGCCATCAAGCCAAAGCACGGGAATGGATGGATCCATGTCTTGACCTGCTTAGAAAATAGTTGATTGTTTTTAACACGTTTTTATTATATGGATAGATTGTTGAAGTACGTCTTCAATAAGGAATTTGGAGGGTATTTTGGATACTATATTTGATGTTGGGTACATGGATTGGATATAATACCTACTGCCCAACAAGCAATAACATCATATTATAAGTTCTGACTTGTACGACTTTGGGTTGGATTGGATAGCAGTCTATAGTAGTAATGAGACGATTGCTATAGGTCGTATAGGTCTTAAATTTAACTTTTTAGTCGTGCGACGTGTCATAATAAACTGATCATAGCAACGACGGCAAAACAAAACTCACGACGTTACGTTAAAGTTTTAGCTAAAACGTCTGTACGACACAACACAATAGTCGTAATAATGTTATAGTCCGTTTAACGTTTTCAACTGATCAAATTTGGTATTTGGAAAACCTTTATACGACCTTTATATGATGTAGCAGTTGTATACATGTTTTTACAGTGACCTTTATAAAACTATCACTATTTTGTTTTACAGAAGTCAATTTCAGACACTTAAATGACTTGATAGTTTATTTACGACTCAAGTATAACCATTAATATTACGTGATGTCTTTAATGTCATACCCTGACTTTAATCAACCTTGTAGTCACATTTGAGTCAAGTTTTGACTTTGAAACAACTTTGGCCGCCACATTTACTATGATAAAATGGCGTATTGTATGGTCTTCAAACAACCTTAAGACAACATTTTGTTTTTATTACGTCATAAAGAGATACGTAGGCGACAAAATCAATATGGCCGACATTTTTAGAATTAAACGTAATTTTGTGAATTAAAATTTTATGTTTTAATCGCAAAACTACGAAGGGTCATGAAAATATAAATAGTATTTACAAAGGTATATTGTCATAAAACTTTCATTCCTAGTCGAACTAACGGTATGAAAGACAGACACAGTTAGCAAGATATGAAAGTTAGATAATACTCACCTTTTGTTTCCTTATTAGTACTTATTGGTTTATTTTGCACTCAGATCTCGAAACAAATCGATTAGCACGAGTCATAACGAACCTTGAAAATCAGTCGTACAGATGGCGTTACAAATAAAACGTTTTCATCGTTCAAAAACACCTGTATGACCACAATATAACGAAAAAGTCGTAAGGTGTTGTTGCGACTACTGTACGATAAAAGAGGTAATTCCTTAAAGTTCATACAAATTTTGAATGCCGTTAACAAAGTCATCTTGTGGCTTTTGTATGACCATTAAATAATAATGTAGGTCGTGTAAATGGGGCCCTTTTCGCGTTTAGCATACCTTACTATAACGTTAGCGCAACCTAGCTTTTGAGACCACCGGTAATAAGATAACGTTTCTACCTACGACGATTGTGCGACGTTAAATTGTTAGTTGGGTGGTTGATCTTTTGTTTTTGTTTAGTGATTATACTTATATACCCAACTAAGATTTTGGTAACAAGAAAATGTGGTATATGAGTATTTTTGTTAGTTAAATTTTATAAAACTAAATTGCTATAAAGGCTCTAACAATTGGTGGTATAGCGTGCTATAACTCTCTTGTAGACCTTAATTAATTGAGCACAGAATTTTAGAACTTAAAGTGATTTATGGGTTATAGAGCAGTGATATTTAAGTGTTAGTACAGAGTTACAATAGTGCTATTGGTGCAGAGTGTTTTGTGAGCTATTGATAGGTTACAACCATAAGCTAAAGTAGTACAGTTAAAGGGCTATGTCAAAAATTAAGCGTAAAGCGAGATGGCAATGAGAAATAGACAGTTCCTAGTAAATACCTACAGCGTTTAAAGAGAAATGCTTCTACACGATCTGAATATTGATGATACAAATTATTTAAAGCAATTTTAACTGGAATACCTAATGTTATTTTTATTCCTAAATAATTTCGAATTAAAGGATTTTAAGAGGTATTTTCGAAATTTAAATGTTTCGACCCAAAATCAAATTAAATTATTATTAAATTGATAAAATTGAGAAAATTTATAAATTGTGTTTTTGGTTCTATACGTGTCTGGGAAAAGATAGAAAGAAATATGGGTAATATCTAATTTCAAATCTCTAGGATCTTTCATGACCTATGTTTAGATATATACCCTAAGTTGTAAAAACCTCTCTGATAACTTTTTTATTTTAGGTATTATAGGTAGGTACTTACATTAAATGTCTAATAATAATAATTGTTATTTTAGTAATGTTACAAGACTCGAAAATGAATTAGGTACACATTTTTGTTCATTGCTTGATTCAATGAATTACATGAGACTGATTCACATGTAATAAGTAAGTAGTAGTAGTAGTCAAACTATTAAGTAAATGCTTACTATAAAGCTGATTTATTACGAAATTGCTGCTAAACGTACTTGGTACAGTCAACGGCAGGGCAATCAAGCAAAATCAATTTTAATATATAAATTACGCTTTATTGCACACAAGTAAAAATATTACAGAAAAGTGGATAAAATACAAGAAGAAATTAAACAAGAGGCCGCCTTATTGCTAAGTAAGCAGCAATCTCTACCAGGCAACCCTTAGGTAAAAAAATAAGAATAATAGGGGAGTGGGTGCAGTTATAAAAAGAAGAACAAGTATGTAGATGAAAACAAACAATAGTCAGGTATGTCTTAAGGGTAAATACAAATAAGATAAAGGAGAAAATAAATAAATAGCCAATCCAAAGCAAAGGAAGGACTTCTACGTCTATCTCTAAAGGACTTGAGAGTCTGAGATTTTCTGATGTCCCCTGGTAGTGAGTTGAATAGAATTTTATACGTGGGTAACGATAACGAGTGTTCCGAGGTTTATGGATTTTACAATGCAAACACTAGCGGGTCTGGCAAAAACATGGTATGATAGTAAACTTCGTTCCCCTGAGAGCAGAATTTCGGGCAACTTTTAGAAGACATGCTCAAACGAAAGAGTAGGCCCAATGAATTAGTTGAAAACTATTACTACGAGGAGATAGCTTTATTAAATCAATGCTAGATTCACGCCAGGAAAGCAATCGATTGCGTCATCCACGGCATTAGTGACAGGACTATGCAGTCAAGTGCTTCGGCATTAAGGTGTAAAGACCCTGACAGCTCCTTAAATTCCTATTAAGTAACAATAAGGATCTCTCGATTCAGCAACCTTGGATACACGTAGCATCGCTTGAGATAGATGATGACAATGATATTATGCTATAGGGGTGACGCCAGCGATGATGACCAAATGTCCGAGCCTTAATATGTATAATACGTATGTTTTAAGGTTTACATAGATATTAATCAATTAATAACAGTTTAAGCTTAATTTTCTACAGATTTATTTGTGTTGTTTCAGGTCAAAAGAGAGCGAGAGGAATTAGAAGAGATCCTCATCGTGACTTGGCCTGAAACATTCTTGACGATGGACGTAAAGAGAGTACACTCAAGACTATAAGAGGTGGTTTAGTTTCGCCAAGTGTAAGGTTCCACCGGGTGCGCGCGTAGGGACACGCGCGTCATCAGGATGGTCGAGTGTAAGGTTCGGCTTGGCGGCACGACTGATGGAGGATTCTAGATCGGACAGTAGAGGCGAACGGTCGCAAGACCAATAAGTTTTCAGTTAAAATCGAACAGACTGTACATGTTCGTAATAAGTTTTGAGTTGGATTTTCGGATTTTCCAAAAGCGAACAGACTGTACATGTTCGTAATAAGTTTGGACTTTCGGATTTCCCAATAACGAACAGACTATACAATGTTCGTTATAAGTTTTGATATGGATTTTCCAAAAGCGAATAGACTGTACATGTTCGCAATAAGTTTTGATTTGGATTTTCCAAAAGCGAACAGACTGTAAATGTTCGTTATAAGTTTTGATTTCGATATCCACGATTAGTTTTGTAAATGTGATTATATCCAAAAATAAGTTTGAAAGCCAATAAGTTTGGTGTTGTAATTATTATTCTTTTAATATACGCAGTTGAGATACAAATAGTTTGTGATTTATTTCCAAGGCTTCTTACACTTGTTTCCTTTAAATTGTATGAAATCTTGGGAAGATGAAGTAAGTATATGCATATTTAAATGCATTTTCAGATTGATCATGATAACTTGATAATCGGCAGTGTACGTATGAGTATGACGAAGAGAATAAGAGAACATTATAAAAGTTCTTATAAGTAGTTCCAAGAAAACTAATCTTATAACTTTTTGGCGAAAAACTGACAACAACACAAATAGATGATCAATTTTATAAAATTTTATTAAAACGACACAAACACAGGCTCAAAACAGAGCACAACAATCACACAAAGCTAAGTACTGCCACACACGACCCGGCAAATAACGCTAACGCGCTGTTTGCCATTTCAATTAGCCATGCGCCATGCGCCAGCGCCGCTGACAGTTACTGGCGTCAAGCAAGATTAGGAGAGTGCACTAGGAAGCTAGACTTGCTGCAGTCTAGAAATTAAAATGAACTAGATGTACCTAAGCGAAGCTTGATGGCGCAGTGGTTTAGCGCCTGGCCCCGTGATTGCGGAGACTAAGCAACTTTCGCAAGGGTCGGTCACGGGATGGGTGACCATATCTCGAGCTCCTGCGTGCTGGCTCGTTAAGCCGTTGGTCCTGGCTGCATTAGCAAACACCCACCAACCCGCATTGGGCCCGCGTGGTGGTTTTTGGCCCATCCTTCTTATCCACCCATATGGAAGGCCTGTGCCCCAGCAGTGGGGATAATAAAAATGGCTGATGACCATGACCATGATTATAAGTACCTAGTTATGTTAGATTAGGGTAGGGCTGCCATCCGTCCGGGTTTTTTCTATAAACAGCCATGATCACAAGGAAAGTGGATGAAACTGACTAAAAATCTCGCTGCGCGGCTATTTTTTTTCATCTGCGGGCCGCCCCTGCCAATTTGGCCATTTATTTTGGGTTACAAAACAACTAAACCTTGACCCTGGCCCTCGACAAAGTTGTATATATTCCATTTTTTCTTTTTTTTAAAGTCAAAATAGAAAAAATCAAATGTCCGAGGTTAAGGCTCCAAAGTCCGGGGTTTTTACGCTTTCGGTCCTGGGCGGCAGGTTTTTGAGATGGCAGCCCTAGATTAGGGTAGTAAGTAAACGAAGGAAAGTTTCTTGCGCCGTTCTTCTTGTCAGTTAAAAAAGTCTGGAAAAAAGTAGGTAGGAAAATATAGGTACAGAATATTCAAAAGCGATTATTTTTTATGTTTATTCGAATAAAGGTATTTTGACTTCGACTTTGAAAAGACTTGGCTTTCAGGCAGGTGAAAACCTGCCCCTGTACAAAATAGAAGAAGCAAAATCCAGAAAGAACCGGGGGTAACAGAAAAGGAACCAAATGATAAAATACTGAACTATCGCTGAGAACTTTGCTCGATGGTAAAACTCATCCACAGATTAAAAATAATTTAGGAAAATTGAAAATGAGCCGCCGCCTTAGACGATTTGTTTTCAGTTTCATTTCATTAAATTCGATGAAAGTTGACGTACCTAATACATAAATTATATCTAACATGCTTGAAATTACCATTTAATAAACGATTCCATAAAGTAACCGACATCGCTCGAAGGATTGCTCAGCTAAAGTGGCAGTGGGCTGTGCCACGTGGTTCCCTTTGAATATTGCCCGCTGGGACCCACGAGACAAAAAGAATAAAGTTAAGGTAAAAAAAATAAAAAATGGTATGGGTTGAAACAGTCTATATTACTAATATTGGTTTACACCTTACATGAGAAAAAATTCACAAATCTAGCTCAGCGACAGGGGTCGCTACATGGATTCTATTGGTTGGTGTGTGTCGGGTCGCAAAAAGAGTAAAAGTTACAGTTTATATTAAATTATCATCCCTAATTGGAAAATACCACGGTTCACAATATTTAAAGGGTAAAAAAGCACCGACCTCGTGTGTCCTGTATTTACTAATGAGGGATTATTTAGACCTCTGAACTCCCTGGAGGATTATCATGTAGTTGTGGACAGCAACTCATCAGCACATGACGTGGCACGTGGTAGACCCAAAGACTATCAATGAAATTAATTTCCCATAGCTGAAACAAACGTGTAGGATTAACCAAACTGAAAATTAGACTTTGAACACGTTGTGGCTATGCAACATGGCGGCGTGGCGTGGGGAAAATGTTTTCAACTTCTTACCAGGTCTTGCTAAAGCAGCAATCCTGATTAGCAGGATTTCAAACCGCCTGCTCCCTCCACCCGTTTGAAATTTTGCCTGGCTGACTCCTCAAGCCACGGCAAGTAACCTTCGAAGATCCTGGCAAACCTTCAGGCCAGCGACCAGAAACAAATGATGGTCTGCAACTTGAGGTTTTACCTGTAATAAACACCACCTCAGAAAATGTTCATGGCGTCTTACGAAGTCTGCCTTGAAACAGATATCACTCCACTTACCTCAGTAGCGTTTTTCTCTCTATAAATTAATCGACCGACTTCGGCCGCGTTAAATAAAATAATCCAAATCTTTTCTCAACCATTTGTCATCCTTTTTCCTGAAAACTGAAGGCTCGCTTGGTGTTGCCCTAACCCGCTTCGATACTCCTTCCAAAACGTTCCGTTTTCCGAAATTCGAACACACTTGGAAATTAAATAAAATTACCAAATATTTTGCAAACAAAATTTAACCTACAGAAATAAATATCTGTGCGTCTCCTGACTATAAAACTTTTGGACAAAACGCAAAGAACTGTCAATCGACGCTTCAGCTAGCAAAAAGGTGTTCGCGCATAACTTCAACAAAAGTGTCAGATGGAAGAGCGTGACACGAGATGGCAACACCGTAGCTCCGAAATCTGCCTTCCTATTGGGCGTTGTTGCTATTGGTCAGAATCATCACGCGCGGCACGCGCCATCTTCTATCGTCTAATTCCTTGCTAAACTGAAGCGAAATTTGAGAGACTTTGCTCTGATTCTCAATGTTTATTATTTTCAAAGCCTTATGCAAATAATAAAAAATTTGAAAAGACATTTATTAAAGTTGCGACTGCTACAAAAAACAACCAATGACGTTAAAGGGGAGGTGCCAATTCCTGCAAAATACTGAAAACTACCATTTCGCTTGCGCGCCAAGATTTAAACTTGTGGATTGTCAGAACACAACGTTACAATACCCCCTCTCCTGAAAAAAAGGCGCTGCCCTCAGCGTCCTCAAACTACAAAACCTACTATCAACACTAAAAACTCTATTGAACGCAACGATGCAACAAACCATGTCGACCGTCAACCCAAAAAAACATGAAATACCCTGGACGTACAACCCATCACCGTGACATCACATTTGACGACACAGGACATCCACCTAACGAGACAAAACGAAACAAAACAAACCGCACAAACAAAACATTTACAACGCAAAACCGGTTGTAAACCGAAAAAGGAGTCAAAACTACGCTCCAAAAAAAATTTTACATTCACTAAAATATGCGAATGCAACAACAGTTGTTGTGACTGTACAACGACTAAATATTCAAAAAAATAAAAAAAACAAGTTCGTGACATAAATTTCAGTCACCCAAATAGAAAAAAATCTTCAGTCAACCAAATAGAAAATTATCTTTTAGTAACAACTCGTCGCAACATTGGAATATGAATTGAAAAGAAAATAAGTTTCACTACCTCCCTTACAAGAGCAAACAAAAAAAATAATATCAAGATTTACCCGAATCTACACCATGGTAAAAAAATAGATTCGACACTTGTAACAAAAAGTGAATTCTAACTCATTAGAGATTAGAACCACACAAAAAACTAAACCAGGCCTCCATCTACCTATAGCTTGGCTACCGGCAATTCCCTGCTCTTTCACACCCAAATTCCTCCGCATGCAATCGTCATACATTCATTCATCACCATTTGTCCATTCATACTTCACCGTGCAAACTAATAGTGTCACACTGAAAATAACTGTAAACACCACACAGAGACACACGCTTCGTGTGCCAAATTTTGTGTATTTGACACACTACTAGAGAAGATGTAATAAGTGCCCTAAGCTTTTAAATCCTTAATATGCCAAGAACCTATAGATTGACCATCAGAAACTCTTTCCAAATCATACACCAAAGGCGATAAAACTTTCTTTACCCTACATTTCTCAAATTTAGGTGCCAATTTGGCCATTTTAAATTTCTGCGCATCACTCTGAGTAAATGTTCTCTTCCACACAACATCACCTACAGAAAATGTTTCCGCTCTTCTTCTTAAGTTATAGTGAGTGGTGTTCTCAGCATGGGCTTTTAATAAGTGCTCGCGTACCTTTTCGAAAATCGTCTTTAAGACGTGAAATTCACCGGCGTATTCGTCCCTAGGTACCCCAGGTTCGTATTCCTTATCTGTGTCTTTATAAAAGGTACCACTGATGACGGGTTCCCTAGCATGTACGAGAAAAAATGGTGAAAATCCAGTGGACTCGTTCACGGCACTATTTATTGCTAACTGAATTTTCGGCAATTGTTCATCCCATGTACGATGATTATCTTTAACATAAGAAGAAACAGCTGTCATTATGGTTTTGTTGTATCTTTCAACCAAATTTACTTGAGGTGTGTAACGCGGGGTAAAATGGAGTTTCGGAACTTTATAACGTTCGAGCATTTGGCGGAACTCAGATCCTGTGAATTGCACTCCGTTATCAGCAATTACAGTTTCTGGGACGCCGTGTACTAATATTACGCGTTGTTCCAAGTTTTTCACCACTTCCGCACAAGTAGCACGTCTCATAGGAAAAATTAAACAATATTTAGAAAAGCAACAGGTAACTACCAAAAGATAAACAAACCCAGAACGAGACCTTGGCATTGGCCCAACGATGTCTACGGATAAAACCTGGAATGGTCTATGGCAGACTTTCGGTTTACCCATTAAGCCTGGAGTTGCCTTTTGTGATGGTTTGTATGCGGCGCAAGTGTCACAGTGTTTAATGAAATCAACAATGTCTTTGTACATTCCTGGCCAATAATACCGTAGACAAAGGCGTCTATGGGTTTTGAAAACCCCCAAATGAGCCGCTGTTGGTTCACAGTGGTTCTCCTTAATAATGGCCACTCTCTGGTCCCTTCGTACTACCAGCTTCCAATCAAATTCACTCAATAAATTAAATTTACACTTTGAAAAACGATACAAATTACCATCCTTTACACAAAAATTAGGAAAATTAAGTGGATGCGACTTACAACCATTGAAAATTTTATCAAACCACTCGTCCTCCACAGAGTTGATCACGTTTAAGGTGTTAGCGTCCATAAGTCTGGATAACGCGTCTGGAACCACATTGTCCGTGCCTTTTCTGTGCTCAACCTGAAAATCGAATTGAGACAGTCGACAAAACCAACGTGCCAGTCTACCTGAAGGGTTCTCCAGCTTAGTAAACCATTTTAGAGATGAATGATCCGTGACAACTTTAAAAGGACGAGATCCCAAATAAGGTTCAAATTTCTCGACCGAAAACAAAACAGCTAAGGCTTCCCTTTCTGTAGCACTGTAATTTCTCTCTGCTTTATTTAAAGAACGACTAACAAATGCAATAGGGTGATCATGTCCGTCAATTTCCTGAGATAACATTCCTCCTAACCCATATGAAGATGCATCACAATGCACAGTAAAAGGTTTCTCAAAATCTGGTACAGCTAAAACTGGTGCTGTAACCAGGGCATTTTTTAAAGTATTAAAGGACTCTTCGGCTTCCTCCGACCAAGAAAAAGGTGGCGCATTCTTCCCACTACACGTCAACTTATTAAGTGGTGCAGCAATAGTCGAAAAGTTACGGATAAACCGTCTATACCAGGAACATGTTCCAAGGAACATTTTGACCTCACGACTTGAAGTTGGCGTAGGAAAGTTCAAAATTGCGGAAACCTTCTCCGGATCAGTTCTCAGACCGAATTCGTCTACAACGTAACCTAAATATTTAATAGAACTTCGGAAAAATTTAGATTTTGTAAAATTGATAGATAAATTGGCTTCTTTAAGCTTGTCAAACACCCGTTTTAAAAGTAGTAAATGCGTTTGGAAATCAGAACTACAGATAATAATGTCATCAACGTAACAGTAAACTGTTCCGTTGTCAATATCACTGCAGAACCCGTGACCCAACAACCTATCCATCAAACGTTGCTGTCTAGCCGGAGCTCCGCACAGTCCAAACGGCATCACCTTAAATTTAAAGATACCTCTTCCGGGAACGGTAAAACTAGTCTTATCCTGCGACTCAGCTTGGAGTGGAATTTGCCAAAAACTGGAGCTTAAATCTATCGAGGATAAGTACCTAGCCTCCTTAAGGCTGTCAAGTATCTGAGGCATGTACGGAATAGCATATGCATCGCCCTTGGTAACGGCGTTAAGCTTCCTACAATCAAGACAGAATCTCCAATCGCCATTCGCTTTCTTGACTAATAGAACGGGATTATTCCACGGACTTTCACTAGGTGTTACAACGTCTAATTCCAGCATTCTATCCAATTCGTCGTTTAAGGCTTTTTTCTTTTCCGGAGACAACGGATACTGTCCTATCCTAATAGGTGTGGCCTCTCCCGTATCAATTACATGCTCAGTTAAAGAGGTCCTTCCTAACCCAATCCTTTCCGAAGAAATTGATTCAAAGTCTTTCACCATTGAATCAGCCAATTCTCTTTGACTAAAAGACAAACTATTATACGACTGAATACTATTTATTTGTTCCGAGTGAATTGAACTACAATTATTAAAAAATGGTTTAGGAGCGTTCCTATAATCTATCTGATCAAAAATGTTCTTCCCTAAATCGAAACATCTCCAAAAATCACAACCTAGTATCACCTCCGTGACTATACTAGGAATCACAAAAAATTTCACTACCCGGCTAATTTTACCAAAAGTAACCGGTACAAAAATAAACCCTAAAGATTCTAGTTGAACCCCATTTGCAACACTACACGACCTGTCTACACGCTCCTGTAGTTCAAACCCAAACTTTATAAATTGTTTGTGTGCATTGTTCCCTAAAATTGAGATACAAGCACCTGAATCTAATAAACCAATAATTTCAAAATCATTTACTTTAAATTTTAAGTAAGGCCTAACATCATTTTCACTAGGTGCGAAGAGAACCGAAGCGATGCTACGAAAAGATTTAAATTTACCCTCACTATCCAATAAATTTGTACCTCGGTTCTCACCAACTAGTTTTTTGTCTGTGGTAAACCTTTAAAACTTGTGCCCTTACTGCAATTCGGACACGAAGTGACAGTAAAACCTACTTTGCCACATTTGAAACATTTTATATTTTGGGGTGTCACTTTACATAACCTAAAATTGTGGTTACCCTTGCCACATTTATAACACACTCGTTGGTTTGCAGAAGGCATGGAATTAGAATTAAACTGTTGTGATGTTGTTGGCGGTCTACTAGTGTTGTGTGTTGCTACATAATTAACTTGTTTTGCTTTACCCTTGTAGCAAAACTCCTGACTCAGAAAATTCGACTTGGTCGGTTCCACAAAAAAATCTGAACGTTGGCGAGCAGATTCAAGCTTACGACATTTTGTCTTCAAATCGGAAATTGTAGTAATATCTAACAAAGCTAACTGTTGGGAAAAATATGGTCTGATGTTGTGCAAAAGGATTTCAAGCTGCTTCTCCTCCGGCAGTGGTGATTTCAGTCTGTTGAATAGGCATGCCATTACTGAAAAATAAATGTGTGTTGGCTCCTCCATTCCTTGTGTTCGTGAACGGATCTCACCCAGTAACCTGTAATCATAATCAACCGGGTCGAATTCTTCGAGCAACAAAGATTTTAATTCTGCCCAACTGTCAACCTGACCTTTAATGCCACGATACCACAGCAAACCCTGTTCTGAAAATAATTGAGCAGCTGAGTTGAACAACTTGCCGTCAGAAACACCATATGAAACTTGGAGCTCGTCGACACGTTCCAAAAATGAACGAGGGTCTGTGGTCCCGTTGAATCTCAAGTTCCACTTTGCCACATTCCTATCACCAGAACATTCCGCAACTGCTACTACTGGCACCGGTTCCACCTGTGTGTCGCACTGTTCAGGATGCTGTGCTCTTGTTGACAAGAAAAACTTTTCAGAAACTGACAATAAAAACTCGATTGCGCTAGACAACTCTGCCTTTTGTGACAAAACAGCAGGGTCATCCGACACAACTCGCAATAGCCTATGATGTAAGTGTCGTACCAAACCACGGCATCTGCTCAAACAATGTGCTGTAACAGATTTTTCACTAAGTTTTGCTTTTAATTCTTTAATTTTATCTGAAATAATTTTAAGTTCTGAACTACTTTCAAATTCTGTTTCCATGATTACCTCAGAGGGACACTCAATAAGAAGTTGTTTTAGTTGCTTTCTCAACAAAGGCACTGTAGATGTCGGTGTTTCAGACCTAATTGTCACTTCATAAGTAAGTTCATCTTTTAAAAGCGAATGTACTAAAATTTCTAAATCCATCGTTAAGAACTGGTGGTATTTCCTTCACAATCAATTTAAATAAAGGGTAATGTTAAATTATCCAACACTAAATCAGAGAAAACACAGTATTCAAGAAAATTATTTGTAATTGTATTGACCACAACGACACACCGCTTGTAACAATATTGTAATATTCACCCAATTGTATAAAATGTAATTTTAACAAAATGTATCAAATTTATAAATCACTGTATGGACTTTAAATTTAACAAAATGTATTCTTTGTAAAAACAAAATAAATTTTTAAGTTGAAAACTGAAATCTTTCTCTGAAAGTATGAATGTGTACACAACACTAGATTGTTACCAAATGTAAAATCTGATATTTATGTCTGTTTAGTTACAGTTTATCATGAAAACAATATAACTTGAAGTTAACTTTAAAACATGAAACATGTAGGTACCTGAACATATAAATCTTATGATAACCCTAGTTTTATAAAAACATATAACACATAACATAAAACATAGAACAAAGCTTAACACTTAAAAATTTAAAGGAAATAAAACAACCACACTTGTGTTTTTTTTTTCACTTTATAACATTCACAATAGCAGCACACCACAACATAAAATTACAAACTAGAACCTGTGGTATTCCAACCTAAAAACAATTTCCATCTATGCCGCTACTGTTGCTTACCAAAAAGACAAATTCTAAGCAAAATGTTCCAAAGAAAAGTATTAAATTGAAAAAAAAAAATCTTTACTGTGGTTATGTTGTTCAAGCACAAAAAATGACTTTTAAATGTTGTTCACACAATAAAAATGAAGCTAAATATTCTTATTTGAAAAATATATGACTCTAAGTTACACAAAATACATATATGACTCTAGTAAATACTTTCAAAATATGATTCTAAGTTAAGCAAAAATATATAATGACTCGACTGTAAACTTTTACCAAAACACAAAACACTCCCCTACTCTCTCCTACCCTCTCTCAATCAGTACTAAAATCATTCCATAAGTAAGCCAAAGGGGTGGGCCAGGACAGTTGTTACACACTCAATATACCCTGCGGTCCGGGCCCAGATATGAGAAAGTTGGGGATGTTGCTGACCAAAACACACCAAACAATAACTTTAAACCCACGTTGGGCGCCATTTGCCACGTGGTTCCCTTTGAATATTGCCCGCTGGGACCCACGAGACAAAAAGAATAAAGTTAAGGTAAAAAAAATAAAAAATGGTATGGGTTGAAACAGTCTATATTACTAATATTGGTTTACACCTTACATGAGAAAAAATTCACAAATCTAGCTCAGCGACAGGGGTCGCTACATGGATTCTATTGGTTGGTGTGTGTCGGGTCGCAAAAAGAGTAAAAGTTACAGTTTATATTAAATTATCATCCCTAATTGGAAAATACCACGGTTCACAATATTTAAAGGGTAAAAAAGCACCGACCTCGTGTGTCCTGTATTTACTAATGAGGGATTATTTAGACCTCTGAACTCCCTGGAGGATTATCATGTAGTTGTGGACAGCAACTCATCAGCACATGACGTGGCACGTGGTAGACCCAAAGACTATCAATGAAATTAATTTCCCATAGCTGAAACAAACGTGTAGGATTAACCAAACTGAAAATTAGACTTTGAACACGTTGTGGCTATGCAACATGGCGGCGTGGCGTGGGGAAAATGTTTTCAACTTCTTACCAGGTCTTGCTAAAGCAGCAATCCTGATTAGCAGGATTTCAAACCGCCTGCTCCCTCCACCCGTTTGAAATTTTGCCTGGCTGACTCCTCAAGCCACGGCAAGTAACCTTCGAAGATCCTGGCAAACCTTCAGGCCAGCGACCAGAAACAAATGATGGTCTGCAACTTGAGGTTTTACCTGTAATAAACACCACCTCAGAAAATGTTCATGGCGTCTTACGAAGTCTGCCTTGAAACAGATATCACTCCACTTACCTCAGTAGCGTTTTTCTCTCTATAAATTAATCGACCGACTTCGGCCGCGTTAAATAAAATAATCCAAATCTTTTCTCAACCATTTGTCATCCTTTTTCCTGAAAACTGAAGGCTCGCTTGGTGTTGCCCTAACCCGCTTCGATACTCCTTCCAAAACGTTCCGTTTTCCGAAATTCGAACACACTTGGAAATTAAATAAAATTACCAAATATTTTGCAAACAAAATTTAACCTACAGAAATAAATATCTGTGCGTCTCCTGACTATAAAACTTTTGGACAAAACGCAAAGAACTGTCAATCGACGCTTCAGCTAGCAAAAAGGTGTTCGCGCATAACTTCAACAAAAGTGTCAGATGGAAGAGCGTGACACGAGATGGCAACACCGTAGCTCCGAAATCTGCCTTCCTATTGGGCGTTGTTGCTATTGGTCAGAATCATCACGCGCGGCACGCGCCATCTTCTATCGTCTAATTCCTTGCTAAACTGAAGCGAAATTTGAGAGACTTTGCTCTGATTCTCAATGTTTATTATTTTCAAAGCCTTATGCAAATAATAAAAAATTTGAAAAGACATTTATTAAAGTTGCGACTGCTACAAAAAACAACCAATGACGTTAAAGGGGAGGTGCCAATTCCTGCAAAATACTGAAAACTACCATTTCGCTTGCGCGCCAAGATTTAAACTTGTGGATTGTCAGAACACAACGTTACAGCTGGACACATAGCGAGAAGAACCGATGGTCGTTGGGGCGGAAAGGTTCTTGAATGGCGACCGCGCACCGCACGATGCTCCGTGGGTAGGCCCCCGACAAGGTGGACCGACGATCTGGTGAAGGTTGCCGGAAGCCACTGGATGTGGGAAGCGCAGGACCGATCGTCGTGGAAATCCTTGGGGGAGGCCTATACCCAGCAGTGGGTGTCGTGCGGCTGATATGATGAAACGATTCCATCTGAAACAAACCTACCAGATTTGACGTTCACAATATCTGGTAGTTTGCTGTTGAAAACATGGTCGTAAGCGTGTTCGGTAATTTACATTTCCACTATGCGTCGAACGGAAATAGGCAAACTGAAAAGTTCTACCCAAAAATCACCATAGAATTATTCGTTTTTGTATTTGTCCATAACTAAAGATCAATATTGGATCTCCGTGATGCACCAAAGTGCATTGTATGGCGATTAGCGGCGGATGTTGCAATTGTAGGGCAGTCGTTTGACTAATCAATACTAATGAGTGGAAATCAAACATGGACGTGCAGTCAATGACCTTGGGGATTAAACGTAGGTACCTATTCTTTTATAAACTGACTGAACTAGACAAGTGACAAATATAGCAATCGCTTGGCTTTTCGATTTATTCGAATAGAATTATGTATGAAATTAACATATTTTCAAAACGTCGTGATTGTCTATGGTCAGCGACAATATTCTATTCGAATTGTAGAAAGCCACTACTTGTACACTCTGATGTCCATTAGTAAAAAAAGTTCGAGTTGCACTCCGGGAGTGCCGGTAGAAGTGAAAACTTGAAGAAGTATTGACGTTGTGCATTTTTAGGGTTCCGTAGCCAAAATGGCAAAAAACGGAACCTTTATAGATTCGTCATGTCTGTCTGTCTGTCCGTATGTCACAGCCACTTTATTCCAAAAGTATTAGCACTACATAGTTGAAACTTGGTAGGTAGGTGTATTCTGTGAACCGCTTTACGATTTTTATACACAAAAATAATAAAAAAAAAAGATTAAGGGGGCTCCCCATACATGGAACTGAAACTGAAAATAATTTTTTCATCAAACCAATACTTGTGGGGTGTCTATAGATAGGTCTTTAAAAATGATATTGAGGTTCCTAAGACTATTTTTTTTAAAGTCAACCGTTTTAAAGATATATGCCGCCAAAGTGGTAAAATGTGTCCCCCCCCCCCCTTTAACTTTTAAAGTAAGAGGGTGAAAAATCTAAAAAAAAAATATAAGCTATAGATCTTAATAAACACTTTCAATGAAAATTGGTTTGAACGAGATATAGTTAATAGTTTTCAAGATATAGTACATTTTCCAAAACCGCAAATATAACTTTGTCATTCATACAAACACTGTGAAAAACAAAGACGAAAAATGATAGCGGTATTAAAATATGGTATGGTATAATGTACCTACGGAACCCTACTGCGCGTGGCCCGACGCGCACTTGGCCGGTTTTTAGGGTTCCGTAGCCAAAATGGCAAAAAACGGAACCCTTATAGATTCGTCATGTCTGTCTGTCTGTCTGTCTGTCCGTATGTCACAGCCACTTTATTCCGAAAGTATTAATACTACACAGTTAAAACTTGGTAGGTAGATGTATTCTGTTAACCGCTTAACGAATTTAATACAAAAATAAGAAAAATAAAAGATTAAGGGGGGGCTCCCCATACATGGAACTGAAACTGGAAAAAATTTTTTTCTTCAAACCAACACGTGTTGGGTGTCTATAGATAGGTCTTTAAAAATGACATTGAGGTTTCTAAGACAACTTTTTCTCAAAGTCGACCGTTTGAAAGATATTCACCGCCAAAGTGGTAAAATGTGTGTCCCTCCCCCCTTTAACTTTTGAAATAAGAAAGTGAAAAATCTAAAAAAAATATATGCTGTAGATCTTAATAAACACTTTCAACCAAAATTGGTTTGAACGAGATATAGTAATTAGTTTTCGAGATATACCACATTTTCCAAAACCGCAAATATAACTTTGTCATTCATACCAACACTGAAAAACAAAGTTATTTTTGCAGACGAAAAATTATAGGTGGTATTAAATATGGTATGGTATAAGGTAACTACGGAACCCTATGGCGCGTGGCCCGACACGCACTTGGCCGGTTTTTGATATTTTGGAATGGTTAATTGGTAAGGGAATAATTTTGCACGAATTGCTTTAATTATCAGTATAAAAGTACTATCATTTATGAGGTAGAATACAATATTTATTCATTGCGCTATCGTACACAAACATGACAATTTATATTACACTAGCGACCCGCCCTCGCTTCGCTTCGGTGTAGTGTGGAATTTGACACCATGTATTATACATTATATAAACCATGCTCTTGAACCACTCTATCTATTAAAAAAACCGCATCAAAATCCATTGCGTAGTTTTAAAGATTTAAGCATACATAGGGATATAGGGACATAGGGATATAGGGAGAAAGCGACTTTGTTTTATACTAAGTAGTGATTAAAAAGTTTATTTCTCAGAAAAATCAACCCGCCGAACGGCAAAATGACGCATCGCCATTTTCGCCGCCCCGTAGAAAGAGAGGGGGATACTTCCGCCGCCGGCTGTCTACGCTACATCCGTCTTACGAATTTTCGACCAGGGTCATGTGACCCTGAATGACGCGAGACAAAAAAAGTGTGCAAAGCCGCTAAAGAAGTTTTCACTTCAAAATACAGTTTTTTCACAAAACCTGAAATCCATAAGTAGTTCAAAGACTTTTTAACCACGGATGACGGAATTAACCCAGGATTCACGAAAATAATATCAATGGTCAAGTAGGTATTTGATTTCAAAGAAAGCCGAATTTTTTCAAGATTTCAGGATTGCTTTTATACTATAGAAATTCATAATTATGAAATCTCAAAATAGTTTTATTAGGTTTCGAATCTGAAAATGTAAACCCAAATGGGTACCTACCTACTAACTTTAAAATAATGTAAAAATAATAACTGAAAGCAACCAAATGTTGTTGAACTTGGGAATTCACTATATGAGTTCTTTTTGAAACCCAGATGCCTCACAAACTCTCAAATTGTTGTTACTATAAAAATATTATTAACCCTTTCAACCGCTATGCAGTATAATACAGCATGTTTCAAGTTATCATGTTCCGTACTTATTTTAATTAGAATTCAAAAATATCTGCTAACGTTTAGTACCTACTTACTAATAATTACCTATGTATTCTGTGCTAATACGACTGATAGTCAAGGTTATAATGCGTGCTGCGTTTTCCAGAGATAGAAAAAAAAATCGGGTTGCACTTCGGGAGTGCCGGCAGAAGTGAAAACTTCACAGACATATATTTGAATATTAACGTTGTACATTTTTTGATATTTTGGAATGGTTAGGGAATAATTTTGCACGAATTGCCGTCTTACGAATTTACTCTGAATTTGAATTTACGAATACAGGACAGTATTGTACGAAAGTCTTATCCATAGCTTGATAGAAAATCTCAAGGAAAGTACTTATAATTTCCTTGGAAAATCTAAAGCTTTGACATTGAATTAAAAAATTAGCGCGTTGCTATGGTGAAACAAGTGTTTACGCCTTGAATTGACGCGCCGCCATTTTTGCCGCACCCCGTAGAAAGAGAGGGTCTAGGGTTCTACGGGGTCCGCCGCCACCGGCTGTCTACTCTCCATCCGTCTTACGAATTTTCGATCAGGGTCACATAGCCCTGACTGACTGACGCGAGTTTAACATTTTTCCCCATTACAAAAAAGCGCAGGTACCATGGGCAACAGCGTCGCTTAACCACTGCTAAGGTTAAAATCGCTTGCACGCCGCGCCCACTGTCACATACGTTTGTTCGTGCAGGGGCGATACGCGCACACGAATTCCTGTTGCCCATAGTACAACGGCGCTAAAGAAGTTTTCACTTCAAAAATATATACCTAAGTAAGGAAATAAATAAAATAAAATGTTGAAACACTTGTTTTATTGTCTCTTTAATTGATTGAAACCATCTTTCGTATTCAAATGGTGCCCACGTAAATTTTTAAGAGCCACATTCAGGATTTTTTGTGCGGTTCACATCTTCACCTCCGGAACATTAACCTTTTACGAAGATTAGATTATCGTACATTATTATAATAATAACACACAGAAAATCTTGAATCTGCAAACGTTACGTCATATAAATCTACATGTCAACTATTTTCGCTCACCTATTTCTAAGGGCAGAAATAGATCGTGCGCAAAACATCCTGTGAACGGGGAAACTTGCGCGTAAACTTCCTGCGCACGCGCTGCGCCGGCCGCAACGCAAACGATCAATCATAATGAGCGCCGCTCGGAACTAGAAAACCAAGTAGAATTTTCTTTATTTACTTATATGCAACATCGAATTAAATATACTTTCTGTATTACTCCATTTTGTAAAGTAAGACAAAATAATACGCGCACTCGGCTGAGAGTTCCGTCCGTAAGTACTATGTTTTTCTCTTTATGACGATTTTTTTAAATAACCCCTTTTTACCTTACAACTTACAAGATACACTTTGAGACTTTACTGCTTTTCAATTTCCAGTTAGGTACTGAGATAAGATGAAGTGTTGGCGTTTGGGGATGCTTCAAGTAAAACCAGTGGATTGTGGTAACATGTTGTATTGACCGATGTGTGAACAAGTGATGTCGTACATTATTATAATAATTACTACTTATCCAAAGAAAAACAGAATCCTAAAAAGGTAATTTTATCTTTTATATTCGATCGGTAATCAACTCAAACTTACTAATTCTGTCAGAGTTAACCACTACAACCAACCAATTATCGATAATGGAAAGTTTACACTGAGATTTCCTGTTGAAATCATTTACAGAACTATAAAAACTTAACCGACCACTCAGAGCTTCTCAAGCATTAAAATTGTATATTATTGTAGAGAATGCGGTGCACTTCTCAAAAAGCTCATTTTCAATGGAGCTTTTTAAAGAATCCGTCTTTAAGATAAACAAAAGTTCTTGCACTGTTTAAAACTTTACTTGTTTGAGAGTTTTTGACTTGCGTCGTTTTCTCACTGCGATCTTCTTATTCTTATCTAATGAGGATTAGTGGCCACCTCTGGTGTTAGAGTTTATCAAGCCGCCTGTAAGGCCTCTAACATGGCTTAACGACTGTTATCAGCTGACAACAGCCGGGACCGACGGTTTAACGTGCCCTCCGAAGCACGGAAGCGCCTGAGCGCTTCAACTGATTGTAATACCACTTTAACGGTCACCCATCCGACACATGGCCGGACCGAGCGTTGCTTAACAAACGTGATCGAGTACGATCAGTCTTGTCAAGTTCCGCCATGAGCGCTTCGTTCACTGCGATGATTTACGTCATACGCCTGTGATAGTTATCTCCAAATTAGACCTCGGAGAAAACTGGTTACCCTCGAGCCGGCTGATCCCCAATAAAATTCCCACAATAGATGACAATAGTCGCATTTTAGCATAAAAAGAGAGTTTTTTTTTCTTTTAATTGTAAGTAGGTAGGTATCTACTACCTAACTACCTACAGCCACAAAATCTACAACGTTGTGCGAAACCTGAAATTCTTTCACATTGCGAAACTTCCCATTTCATAAACTACACAATACCTAGACCTTTTTTATTATTCTAAAAAAATAGGTACTCTGACACACAAGTTCCTATAAAAAACTTAAATCTACCTTTGGTCTTGAAACCTTGAAAGTGCTAAAATTGGACGAAGATGACAGACTCTTGTTGTTAAAATGACAAACAAACGACTCTTTTTACTTTTCTCTGTTACTGTTTAAGGTGACCATGAATTATTGCGAGAAAATTACTTTCTCTGTGTTAGGTAGGCCTAAGTAGGTACTTTTAGATATTTCTATTAAACACGATAGGTAAGTTAAGTAGGTACAAAAGAGTAGAGCCAGCTAGCTCCACTCCCACTAGTAAAAAAAAACCGGTCAAGAGCGAGTCGGACTCGCGCACCGAGGGTTCCGTACCTGTGGCGGGCGGGGCGGGCAGACGACGACGAGAGCACTTAAAAGATCGTGCACACTAAACCACACACGTCACAAATAATAATACCACTCGATTACTCTCAATTAGTGGACTGTAAACACTCAAAAGTCTTCATAGGATTATCGCCGGCTGGACGAGGAAGGCGGTTGAACACTCGGTCGGAAAAACACTATCACGGAACACACCAGTCAACAGTGTCATGGACGAAATATCGTCCATGACAGTGTTCATAAACTAATGTCACTTCACATAAATGTCACACCAATGTATCACAAATTCTTTTCACCATTTTCACATTATTTTGTAGTCGGCGCAGTCAATGTTCGTAGCAAGACACGTAGCTCCGTAGCAAAGCACTAATTCACACTTATAACATAGTCAAAATTACTAATTCACCACATTGAAGCACTTTGAAACATATGATTTGGAGCACTAAAATCTTAACATTGTCGCGCTTACTGCCAGAATGCACCTTATTACTGGGACCTTTACTTCATAATGAAACCACTATTTACTGTTTCTTCTTTTATTTCTTCCTTTTTCTTCCTTTATAATGATATCTTCATTATTGGAAAACTATCGGAAAACTATGCGCTTATTTCGACCTCTCCGAATTATATATCGATCGAAAATTAATCCTAGAAAATTCGGAACCAATCAGATTTCTTGGAATTTTCATGAAAATCAATCTAGAACTTTCTAGTTTTTCTAGAATTCGGACCTCTCTGTCGCACAGTATGTCTGTCCTGTTCACGCGCAACTGTCTTTGTCTAATTCTAAACAAAACTATCTCTATCTCTTTCTAATATCGAAATAAGCGATTGTAATTACAAACCTTTGATAAAACTAACTCAAACTTAATTTCTATAGATAGGGGTACGTATCAGAATGTCTAAAGTTAGAATGTCTAAAGTTAAAATGACAAAGTTCAAAATGTCAAAAATTCAAATTCAAATGGTTTAAAATGTCGAAAATCATTATGTCTAACTTCAAAATAGCAAAATTCAAAGTATCAAACGTATCAAATACTTGAAAGTTAAAATATCAGTGGTCATTAAGTCTAATTTCACAATGATTTATTTGAATTGGGTTGAATCTTAAAACGAATCGCCTTCTTTGAGGTTAATTGAGTCTTTGGAGGTGTCTTTGGGCTTCGCCTAAAATGCTTTATAGCAAATTTAGGTGCCGGAAACGAGTCTAAACCAGTCTACTGGGACTTAGAAACCGTAGACCGCAGGTCACGAGATAGGTGCGAGGAGCGTAGCGACGAGCATGTTAGGTTGACATGAACCCAGCGCGCGAGCCGAGCGAGCGAAGCGAGCGTGCCGCGGCAGCGGCCGGCGAAGCGCCAGAAAAAAAATCTATTTCAAAGTCAATTGGTGGGTTTTGTTCGCCGGCTACTGAATCAGTGAGTGGCGCGGCTATGTTGATGTGCGGCGGTGGCACAGAGGTTAACACGCAGTTATTTAACCTAATTAATAAGATACCTAAATAAAAGAAAATAAGTAAATTCTAGACGTCATTATATGTATTTGGACTATTAGACATTTTAAGTTTTGATCATTTGAACTTAGACATTTTAATTTGGGACTATCTGACCGTTTGACATTTTCGTTTTTGACATTTTGAACTTTTTACATTTTAATCGTTAGACATTCAAATTTTTGACATTTTGAACTTTGTCATTTTAAGTTTAGACATTCTAACTTTAGACATTCTGATACGTACCCATAGATAGAACTATAAACATCTAATCGATTATTAACTATTTTATAACAAAATCTCAAAAATCTCAGTTATTTCAAAAGATATTAACACAAAAACCTTCGGGGGCTTTCTATGTGGTATTGCCCCTTTGATATGCCTAATTTCCAAAATTGGGGCTTTGTCTTTAAGGTATTGCCCTGTTGGTATACCCTATTTTACATCGAAAAAAATAACTGAAAATTACTCACAAATAGCAAAAACCTAGATTCTAATAACGTAAAGAACTAATACAAGGTCTAACTAACAAAGTCTTACATCTAAATAGTAGATTCACTAAGTTAAAGTCCTTAATTTATTATTTATAAGTCTCACTTCACTAATTGTAATTCACTATTATAAGTTTAACACTTATCACTTTCAGTATTAATTTTATCACTTATAACGTGTCACTAACACTCATAATTCACTTGCGTCGCTAACAGTACCATCATAATTGCATCATCAAACCACACTGCAGAGTAGAATAATAAATTAGTATTGCAGTTTTAGGTCAGCGCCGTCTCTTGACCGATAGTGGAACTAATGTTAACTTCTTTGGAAATTTGATAATTTCTAAAAAAGAGTGCTATATTGAGACATCGTATTATTTTTCCTGTAATCTTTATATAAACTGCTATGACATAGAATTATTTGAGATTTTTCTCTTTGCAAACTTTGGAGATAAGGGGGGGAACGGTATTTTTTTTTACAATTTTCACCATAAGTCGAAAACTATGCGGCCTAAAAAAAAGAAAAACTGTTTGAAAACGTGCAAACAACGCTCTTTCATATAATACCCCACATTCCCTAGTTGCCCCACTTCAAATTTTTAAGACCCCTTTTCAGTCCCTGTGGTAAAAAAGATATTTATTTTTTATTTATTTCTTATTCGCAAAATAGTTGGACAAAATGTCATCTTAAACTATTCCAAATTTCAAGTTAATACCATTAGTAGTTCTGGAGATATCCAGCTGTGACAGACAGACAGACAGACAGACAGACTGAGTCACACCATAAGGGTTCCTTTTTTACCATTTTGGTACGGAACCCTAAAAAATGATATGAAACCATAGATCAATGAAGATGAATTTGATGATTGTGATCGTGGGCTGATTATGTAATTTTGTTGCAATCAACTCTGACAGAAATCGCAGTTACATTGCTGCTTTAGTTAGAACCAACCAATGTGACTAATATCTTACTTAAAGCAGCAATGCAACTGCGATTTCAATCGAGAATTGTTAGCAACAGACTTATGTAATTCGGGATCGGGGGGGTAATCATGTAACTTTGTTGCAATCAATTCTGACAGAAATCGCAGTTACATTGCTGCTTTAGTTAAGAAACAATGTGACAACTATCTTACTTAAAGCAGCAATGTAACTGCGCTTTCAATCGATTTCAATCGAGAATTGTGAGTTACGAAGAACTTTTCTATGACTAATATGACCATTAGTGGGAAAAAATATTTGAAAAATCTACCTAGTTGAAGTAGCGTCATCTATCGACATAAAATTATACTTAAATTCTCTGCTGTCAGAAAACCGCTCATTGTAAACATATTTAGGTATTTATTTATTTAAATGGCTATTGGTGGGGTGGTTGAAATTTATAAAATTACCTATGAAATTACCCATGTAAACAGACTTTTTAGACAGACTTTACTGAAATGATGACTCTTTTATGAGGTTCCTAAAACACTATCGTTGGCTGTATGATTCAATGCTATTTTTGCGATACGTCATTTTTGACAAAAAATTGACGGTGACAGTGACAGCACAGCAGACGTCAAGAGTCGTCAACTCAAGTTTTCGTTGCCGTGCCAATTCACGGAAAAGAAAATAATTTGTATCGTGGAAGGAAACCTGATTACCTGTTTAAAGTAGTCCTAAACTCATAATTAACATTTTTAAGGTATAACTAGTTAAAAGGACCGGTTTTGTTACAATTATCTGATACAGGGACCCAAACCGAGTCGAGCATCGGTGCTACGAAGAGGCGTATTGTTCCATAATTTGCGTTCTATTTTCCGATTGTGCTGAGTGATTTGATGATTAATATTTGTTATTGTTCGTCGTACGATTACTAAGCAATTCAAACAAATATATCTACTGGAACTGTGATCCCTGAAAAGAACCGAGCCTAAGGTAAAGTATCCACAATTTGTTCTGTTCTGACAAGTTTTAAGTGTATCATTTTGAAATTATACTGATTTTACTCGATAATAGTAAATAATAAAAAAAATAGTAAATCGCTACCATGATGTACGATGTGAATTTTACAATATTCTTTACCTGTTCCAATAATAATCCGTGTTATCAATAATATAATAACCTTAACAGTTTGTAGAGTAAGTTGTATTTATTCAATGTTAAGTACCATCAAAGTGACTAACGGCCATTTATACTAAGCTTAAGAATCGCCTAAGTCTCTTCCTAATTACAACTCAACCAAATTATAATGGTGTCATGAACTTCAGCTGTCATGCGCCTAATTATCTTGGTCGAGTTGTACTTAAGTTTAGTGCAAATGTCTGAAACTGTTATACATTAGCTGAAAACAGATATTTACCAAAATATCCTAACAATTTACACAGTGAAAAAGTTATACAATAGTTTTAGTTACAAAATTAGTTTCTGACTAATATTGGCAGTGATACAGGAAGTAATTTAAGTTAATTATAAGTACTTACAAAAATTCCATATCAGTATTCCCAATTTGTGTAATGAACATAATTAATTTACATGTAGGTTTATGTATTAGATTAGGTTTATTAAGTATAGAAATAACACATTTTTATATTAACACCAATGCACTTAATTGAAATCATAAAACATAAGTACTTCATATTGTGTAGAACAGCATAATAGTTGCAGTTGGTATTCAGACAATATTTTTTTTACAAATCCATAAAATACCTAACACATACTAAACACATAATTAAGCAGAGCAAATAAAGTTGTAGAAATCATTTCAAATCAAATTATTTTATTAAAAAAACTTTGTTAGCAAAACTTAAAGTTCACATTCCATGTAATTGTTCCAGCAAAATGGCCGAAAGAGAACCACTAAGCGGTTCCAGCCGTGACTACGGTGCCACGGCTGCTCTACCGCCGGTAGCCTTCGCAGACTTCAGCCCCACCGAGCTATACAACCTGACCGAGGGCATAGCGGACAACATCAGCTCCGTCAACTCTGGATTGCGGTCCTTGGAGAAGATGATGAAGCAAGTTGGCGGACCGAATGACAACTTGCAATTGAGGGAAAAGATGTGAGTGTTATATGTTTATTTACAAACCTGTCTAATTGAAGTATTTTTGCATTTTTATTTTATTTTATCTCATTTATAGCCTTAATTTAGAGTTTACAAAATAAAAATTTTATAATTAATTTCAATAACATCTTAGTATTTTGGTTGTGCTCTTTTGTGTGCCCTCCGGCAAAGGCCTCCTCGAAACTCTTTCACTTCTCCCCCTCTTTAACCATTCACGTCTAGTTTCTCCATCTTTACCAAATCATCCTCCCATCTCTTCAGTGGCTTCCCTTTCCTTCTTTTTGCATTGAAATAATTATATATTGTAGAGCAACATTGATATCAGCAGACTTGATCCTGCAATTTTTTTTTTGAAAAACGAATTATTATTTAACTTGTTTAGCCATGTTTGCTATTTGATGAATATGATACATAAAATGTAATTTAATTCAGAGAGATATTTGAGATTTTTATTTTGTTAAAAAATATTTGCGATCCAAATTCTCTCTTCATTGAAAATGCTTATCGTACAATACAACCCTCTTAGGTCGTTAGGCATTCGATAGAAATCCTATTTGTATCTCTGTGTGCAGTCACAACTGCCAGCAGTCAGTGAACGGTTGTGTGTCGGCGACGGCGCGCGACCTGCAGCGGCTCGGCGTGGTGGTGCGGCGCGGCGACAAGCCGCAGAAGCTGCAGGTGGAGCGCCTCACGCAGGCGTTCAAAGACGCCCTGGACAAATACGCCAGCGTGCAGAAGGTACGAACATTAGCATCTTTTTCTTTTTAATGCACAACGTAGACCAGTCACCATAGACCAGGGGGGTAATTATCCAACTTTGTTGCAATCAACTCTGACAGAAATCGCAGTTACATTGCTGCTTTAGTTAAGAACCAATGTGACAACTATCTTAGTTAAAGCAGCAATGTAACTGCGCTTTCAATCTATTTTAATCGAGAATTGTTAGCAACAGCCTTACGTAATCAACTAGCAAGGTTCGTACCGGCACACCCCAGGCACTCCATACAAGCGTCGCGTTTCAACTACCTATTACACAGATGCTGCACAGTAACGTTTTTGCACACGCGCAAATGTGTGCGAGCTATTGAATGGGCACACGGATCGGCACACGGACTCGCGCGGTGGGCGCCGGGGGGGTGAGGTAATTGATTGTGGGGCGGGGCGGAGAGTTTCCTTTCTGTACGGTAGTACTTATATCTATTCTGTGGTACCGGCTAACTTACATTGCTATTGTGATCGCTTTCGTTTGACAGATAGATGTGATACATTGCTACTTTTCTTTGGTGAGATTTTATTTGTGCCAAAAAGAAGTAGCAATGTGTCACATTCATCTGTTAAATAAAAGCGATCACGATAGCCATGTAAATTAGCCGGTATGGCCCCAGCCCCCCTAGCATGACCGACGAAACATAATATACATCGCGTGATATAGCATTTTATCGACACTCAACTGTCAAAACCCATTGTCTTTCTGACAGTTAAACGTGATAAAATACTATATCACGCGATATATATCATGTTTTGATGGTCATGCTAGGGGAGCAGGGATACTCATACTTTTTCTTAAGAAGATCGACCTAGCAAACATTTATGACTAGGAGATCCACATTTCGAGTGTGCATGTATGTTTGACTCTATTGGTATCTATCCCAACAACATCCCAAAAATGCACAACCTTGCAATTATTATTTGCGACCTAACCTGATGTTAAGTGATGATAAGGCGAAGGTGGAAGTGCACTACACCCTTAATCCTCATGAGGAACTGGCTATCTTACCTCTAATTGCAGGAACAACGATTTTTGAATTGTTTTTTGGTGTGAGACTTAGGTAAGATGGTAGTAGTTATAGCTAACCAGACAGACTTAAAATAATCCCTTCCACCAATCAAAACGAGTACAAATTGTACCACCATTGTGAATTGAATCCGTGACCGCTGCGTCTTACTTGGGTGGGTAAACCACTACACCAGGGGTGGCCAAAAAAAAAATAAGTAGGGCTGACCAACTTGGATAGGGCTGCGATCTACTTAAAATTTCCAGGCCTATTGAGATCGACTTATAGCATTTTCATTTTGGGGTATTTTTCACTACAAAACCGTCGCACCCGCCTCCCGCACCGTTCGGTTGCTATTTGCTTTGCTACCTCAAGTAAAGCACTTTTTGTTATGTTTCTCGCGATCGACTGCACTGTCTCTAGAGATCGACTGGTTGATCGCGATCGACTTATTGGCCACCCCTACACTAGACCACAGAGGCGGTTGGATCATTATTATCATCATAATATCAGCCGCACGACACTCACTGTTGGGTAAAAGCCTCCTCGAAGGTTTTCAACAAAGATCGGTGCTATAGTGATCAACTGCGCTACCCGCATCCAACGGCTTCCCGCGACCTTCAACAAATCGTCGGTTCACCTTATCGGGGGCCCACGGAGCGTCGTCCGGTGCACGGTCGCCACTCTTTATCTATCCATCCAACCGCCATCGGTTAATTATTATGTCTCTTATGTTGAGGATAGAGGTGGTTAATATAGCGTCTAGCGCTATATTATAGCGCGCTATCTATACATAGCGCGCTATGTAAGTAGACGCTATGGCGCTATGAATATCGCGCGTGGCAACAAGTAGCGTCGTTGGCCGGCCGCGGGCGTGGGCTTTCATCGCGTGCGCGCTGTTGCTACCGGATGCGTTACGCGCGTTTCTCACGCAGCACGCTAGGTATAATATCGCGCGCGACCTTATATTGTGTTAGTTCGATTAGGACTTTTATGAGTTATTTATTAAGTCAGTTATTTAGTATTAAGCTATTTAATTTAGCTAAGTAAAAATAGGTGAACGAGAGATATGGGAAAAAACTACCGAATTTCATACGTCAATAAGGTAGAAAATTGCTTGCACCTGTTTTTTAACTAGAAAACATTGTCTAGTGAAAACTAGTAAAAAAATTAGTGTAAGCGATTTTAGACCTTATTGACATTAATCAAAATCACGGTTTTTAATGAAACATCAAAGTTAGTGAACGAGAATACGGCAAAAAACAACCAAACTTCAAACGTCCATAAAGTCGAAAATCGCTTGCACCTGTTTTTTTTTAACTAGAAAGCATTGTCTAGTGAAAACTAGTCAAAAAAACGAGTGCAAGCGATTTTCGACCTTATTGACATTTATCAAAATCACTGTTTTTATGAAACATTGATGTTAGTGAAGGAGAATACGGCAAAAAAACAACCGAATTGCAAACGTCAATAAGGTCGAAAATCGCTTGCACCTGTTTTTTTACTAGAAAACATTGTCTACTGAAAACTACGTAAAAAAATGAGTGCAAGCAATTTTCGACCTTATTGACATTTATCAAATTCACGGTTTTTAACGAAACATCGAAGTTTGTGAACGAGAATACGGCAAAAAAAAACAACCGAATTTCCATAGTCAATTAGGTCGAAAATCGCTTGCACCTGTTTTTCTTAACTACAGATCACTAGACAAAGTTTTCCTACCTAGACTTTATTTTTTCCGACATATTTGTTTTTCCAAAATCGTATAATTGTATTATAGACGGTTCTAAGCCCGAAAAGTATGAAAGAAAGTTCATTAGTTTACATTACTGCTTTATTTTATTTAAGACTAAAATGCAACTTATTAATAAATAACATTTTTGTATAGCGCGCGATCTGTCTAACGAACGACGTGTGGTGTGACGTAACGTGTTACGAGATCTAACGTGCTGCATCTAACGCGCCAGCCAGCCGCCCGCACGCTTCCTGATAAATAGCGCGTTATAACGTAGCGTATTTAATAACGCGCTAGAAATCAATAGCATATAGTCTGTAGCGTGCTGTTGCTTTATAGGCGTTATGAACAACTCTAGTTGAGGACACATTATCGCGCTGGTATCGCGCAACTCTAATGAGGGCTTTTCACAATGACAAAAAACTGTAGGCTTGATAGATGGCGTTGATAAAAATGGGTATCAATGTGATTTTTTTACTAAGCTTTGAAGAGTATCAACACCATCTAGTGAATCAAAAAGTTACTATTTTTAGGTTTCTAAGGGTATCAACACCATCTAGTGAGGCGAATAGTTACTATTTTTATTTTTTAAATCTCACTTTGAAAAGCTTTCATTTCTTGACTCCAGTTTCTAATTGTCACTGACCTGCATATATTTACACTGGACAGGCTTATGTCAAACTGTTTTTGTGCCTATTTGATTTCCGCCATTTTGGCGCTGTAGGACGTAGCGTGAGCATAGCGTGAGGGACATGGTACTAAAGTTTGAAGTCTGGAGAGACCATCACGGCAACCATTTTCATATTGTACGTCAAAATTAGTTCTTTAGATGCACGCTAGTGGCGTTTTAAATAGGCAAAAAACTTAGCTGTCAAATCATACAGACAGCCAGTCCAGTTAAATAAAATTTTTTTTTCATGTCAGTGCTAATTGTACAACACGACAAGGAAAAACTTCGCGATAGCGCGATAATGTGGCCTCAGCATTAAGGACGTACTATTATGTATTCTGTGATTAAGGTGCGAGTTGGCAGCCGCCCGTACGCGACATGACGCGGCGTCCGTCGTGTCGCGCACGCTACTGGTTTCTATGTGTGTATTTCTATGAAATAGTAGCCAGCGACACGCCGCGTCACGTCGCCCGACCGTACATCACGTTAGGAACGATAACACGTTGAATCTGTATCCACGTGTGTAAGTGTATCCACGTGCAAGTAGGAATATAAATAGATTGGTTTTGGCTCATAGTCCAAGAACAGCAATGTACTCTAAAAGCTGCCTAGTAATGACAATGAAGCTGTTTAATAAATTACCTGTTGATATTAAACAGTCACCATCTTTAACTATATTTAGGACAAGACTAAGATTTTTTTTAATAGCCCACTGTTTTTACAGTGTAGCAGATTTTTTATTAATGTAGTTTTTTTTTAAGTTGTGAGTGACCAATGGGAATAAATATTTGTAATCTAATTATTTAGCAATGGTGATTTTTGAAATTAATTTTAATAATTTAATAATTAGACATAATTTTTCTAGTAATAAAATGAAATCGATTATTAATGTATACTGTAATATTTAACTTAACTAAATTAATATAATATTTGCATGCCAGTCTGGTAAAACATGTTTGTACGCTCAAATGTTGTGAGCACCTATTTTACTATGTTTTTAGCGAATAAATTATCATTTATCATTTGCTCAAAAAAAGCGCTGTGTTCGAAATCATGACTACTGCCAATCTTTAGATGTAATTACAATGTTTATGTTAAATTATACAATGTTGTTTACTCCGCGCCACTATCTGTAGCAAGTGTCGGAGAAGATGGCGGCGCACATGCCGCGCGCGCCGCGCACGCGCCCCGACGCCGAGCAGCAGGCGGCCGCGGACGACGAGGAGGCGGCGCTGCTGGCCAACCAGCAGGCGCAGGTAACTAGCAAAGATACATGACCCTGGCCTTTAGGTTCAAAATGTACACTTCTCATAATGTACACTGATCTCAAACCAAATAAAAAAGTAAAGACGGAGTCTTCCGGCAAAGCGGTGAGGCCAGTAAAACTACGCCTTGGCTGTGTACATACACAGTTTACGCACACATATGTAACGAAACTACGCCTTGGCTTTCGTTCGTCATCGGGCGAACCCTGCCGCCCGGCCTCCGCCCGCCCCCTAGTACGCACACATGTACCATCAAAAACCGGCTTCACTTAGTCGTTCGCAACCACTGCGCAATGCTCCATCTTTCTTTTTTATTTGATCTGAGACACCGGTCTCAAAAGATACATTTCCCGAAATGTCTACTTCCCAAAACGTACATTTCCCGTAATGTACATTTCCCTAAATGTATACTCTTAGAACAGATAGGAATAACTTCATTATTCATTTATCAGTTATTCCTATCTGTTTTAGGTTAGGGCTGATTTTTCAATCCTCAGTTAACAGATATGTATCAGATATAATAAATGTCATTCTTAAAATGTGACAGTCAAATGAATGACAAACACTTTCAATTCAATTCAATATATTTATTGCAACCAATTTGGCGGTATAATACGCAATCTGTCAAATATGACAGATAAAGCTTTATTTAGGAATTGAAAAATCAGCCGTTAAGAGTGTAGATTTTGGGAATTATACATTTTGGGAAGTGGACATTTCGAAAAATGTACCTTTTGGGAAGTGGACATTTCGGAAATTCATGTGATTAATGGGATTCAGTGTGACTCGTTGAGAATATAGGCGACGACAAAGCCAACTGCAAACTGCCGTAGACTAGACCCACCAATATTGACGGCTGAAATTGTGTGATAAAAGTTTGCTTTTATTTTTATAATTAGGTATTCGGTACCCATTCGGCCGAATAGTAGATATATAATTAACTGAATAAAAAAATACCGAATAAGCCTATATTGAAGTTCCCAAATATTAGTATCTCTAATTATAGCATTTCTTTGCAGGCTCGGCTAGTGCAGTTCGAGACCAGCATGCTGCTGGAGCGGGAAGCGTACATGAATAAGATAGAGGCGGATGTATTAGATGTCAGCCAGATCATGGCCGATCTAGCGTCCATGGTCAACACGCAGGGGCAGACTGTCGGTCAGTATTTTTAGTGATGTCCGAGTCTCATTGTTGACATTTTGGTTTGAAAATAAGTAAGAAGTCTTAAATGCTAGAGAGGCAGGCTTTTTACCGTGACTTTGTTGAGTTCAGTTCCATCTTAGAAATAGGCGGAACGCCACAGAACATAAATACTCTAACGCGAAAAGAAACGACACTCAAGAATGTATGCTCGTAAAATCGCTCGCGGCTTTGTTCGCTCGCCGCTCGCTAGTCCCACCGCAATCCGCATTGTACCGCGCGAGTAAGTGATTTTATATCTTATTTTAAAATAAATAAATATGTCAAAGTTGCCATAGTCGATGGTACTACTATGACAACTTTACCATATTTTGAATTTAAAATAAAATATAAAATCGACTATTTTAAAAGTTTAAATATACGAAATATTAGTCATGCCCAAAGTAGGTAAAATTGACAATAAATGAAAAAAATGGTTATAAATCAAACCTTACCTTCATTAACATGTTAAAAGATTAAAAAAACCCGGCCAAGTGCGAGTCGGACTCGCGCACGAAGGGTTCCGTACCAAAAAACGGCAAAAAATCACATTTGTTGTATGGAAGCCCCCCTTAAATATTTATTTTATTCTGTTTTTAGTATTTGTTGTTATAGCGGCATCAAAAATACATCATCTGTGAAAATTTCAACTGTCTAGCTATCACGGTTCATGAGATATAGCCTGGTGACAGACAGACGGACAGACAGACAGACGGACAGTCTTAGTAATAGGGTCCCGTTTTTACCCTTGGGTACGGAACCCTAAAAACTGATTATAAATAACATAAAATATAGTATAAGAGTTGCAATTTATGATACCTACCTAATACAGGGTGCATTTGTAATCACTCTCCAAATTTTAAGGATGTGTTCAGTCCATGAAACTGAACAACTTTCTCCATGAAACATGTGTCGAAATACGCCAAAAAATGTTGGTCATCCCATACTAAACTGAACACGTGAACTCTTTGTTTTGTATGAAAAGTCAATTTTTTTTTACATATTTGACCCTATGTTTCTTAGAGAAAGTTGTTCAGTTTCATGGACTGAACACATCCTCAATCAAATGCACCCTGTATAATTTAAAGGTTCCAAAAACTTATTATGATTCATTAACGTGTCCTTGCAAAAGTTTATATTTCCTAACATACTGTGTAATCTCCTTTGCCACAAGTCTAAACTCCATTTCGGCTTATATTATTGTAAGCATTTCGGTATCAACCCTAGCGTTAACACACTCTGGGAACATATCGGGGAAAAAAAGTTTTTTTCTATACTTTAATCCCAATATTCCCCAGTGGTGAACAACAAGAATAGACCGTACATACTTTATTTCCCAATATCCACCAATGGTATCCACCATTAATCTCTGACTCAATTGACCGAGCGAGCGCTAAGCGTCTCCCTTTCTTATGTCTGTCCGTTTGTTCTCTACAGATCGCATTTCTCAACCGATTCTCGTGAAATTTTGTGAGCAGGTTCGATAATCATTATAGATAGAGATTCGATAATGATATAGATTTTGTCGAGCCAGTTTATCAAAATTTTTCGAAAACAAAACACATTTCACCTATTTCGAAAAATGATCAAAAATGTCACAAACTCATAGTCTACAGCTCACAGGGCCACTGTTTTTTCTTACTAATGGCCGAATACTCAAACGCTACTTAACTTTGAGCGGCTCTCAAACAGCATGCTGTCTTTGTCATATCTTTGACATTTAATGCGACAGGACGACGTTTGAGAGCCCCTCAAAGTTAATTAGCTTTTGAGTGTTCGGCCATAACAAACCTAATCTTATCTTATTTCTTATTTATTTACCACAGACACAGTAGCCAGTCACATAGAAGACGCGGGCGCGCGCGTAGAAGACGGCGAGAAAGAACTACGCAGTGGCCTCGAGCAACAGCAACGGTACCGGAAGAAAATGTTCATACTTATCATCATAGCCGCCATTATAGCGATCATATTCGTCGTGTGGATCGTCAAGGCTTTCAGATAGAAAAAAAAGTTATGACAACATTGGAAATAAATTTTAGTTATGACAACATTGGAATGCGAAAGAAATTACTGCGCCACTTTAGTGTTTTTGTATGGTGAAAGTGAAATGTATTTATTTGCATCAAGCATGCACACAAAATTAAAGTAAAACCAATCAATATTACAAAATAAAAGAATAATGATAAAACAACGTATGGCAACACTCGACTACTTTTGTATGTAAAAGCTACTTGTGGCATAAAAAAACTTTAGTTCCGTTTCTAAAGAAGTAGAAAGAACTACGCAGCGGTCTCGAACAACAACAACGGTATCGGAAGAAAATGTTCATACTTATCATCATAGCCGCCATTATAGCGATCATATTCATCGTGCGGATCGTCAAGGCTTTCAGATAGAAAAAAGTTATGACAACATTGGAAATAAATTTTAGTTATGACAACATTGGGATGCGAAAGAAATTACTGCACCACTTTTTGTTATTAGTGTTTTTGTATGGTGAAAGTGAAATGTATTTATTTGCATCAAGCATGCACACAAAATTAAAGTAAAACCAATCGATATTACAAAATAAAAGAATAATAATAAAACAACGTATGGCAACACTCGACTACTTTTGTATGTAAAAGCTACTTGTGGCATAAAAAAACTTTAGTTCCGTTTCTAAAGAAGTAGAAAGAACTACGCAGCGGTCTCGAACAACAACAACGGTATCGGAAGAAAATGTTCATACTTATCATCATAGCCGCCATTATAGCGATCATATTCATCGTGCGGATCGTCAAGGCTTTCAGATAGAAAAAAGTTATGACAACATTGGAAATAAATTTTAGTTATGACAACATTGGGATGCGAAAGAAATTACTGCACCACTTTTTGTTATTAGTGTTTTTGTATGGTGAAAGTGAAATGTATTTATTTGCATCAAGCATGCACACAAAATTAAAGTAAAACCAATCGATATTACAAAATAAAAGAATAATAATAAAACAACGTATGGCAACACTCGACTACTTTTGTACGTAAAAGCTACTTGTGGCATAAAAAAACTTTAGTTCCGTTTCTAAAGAAGTAGAAAGAACTACGCAGCAGTAAACTTTCTTGGTAGGCTGTACTTACCGAATTTAACACGCTCAAGTAAGAATGAGCTTGGGAGTTATTTAAAGAATTTGCGTCGTGTTTTTTTTTCTTTTGATCGCCACCGGCTCTATGAAGTTCATTATTCGAATATCAGATTTATTTTCGGGTCACAAAATAGCAAAACTGTTGTATGTCAGAAAAATACTGCTACATTTTCGGATTATTTCCAATCGACCCCACACCTTGGTCCCCAAATAAGGACCGTTGAAATTTTCAAAACCATCTGGCCCAACTGATCCCCTGCAACTGCAAATAACATATCAACCGTCCCCATGTTATTAGCAGGGGGTCGATTGGGTCAGATTTTTTTTTAATACCCAAATGTTTCCACGTGGGTTCAAAAGCGGGGTCAATTAGGAATGAAACATTTTCGTACAGGTTACATTAAAAATTAAAACTTCGCTATAGCGAATCTTCCAAAATATTAAAAACCTCTTACACATGGCAGGGTCGCCATGCAATGTGGCGACCGGGAGACGTCAACAACGATGGTTCAGTGGATACTAACTGATTTATTAGTCTTACTACAATATGTAATGTAAGAGGTGACACACTACAATCTTATTATAGATAACTTTTTCATTTTATCGTAAACTTGAATACTAAATGAAATAAGTTTTTTAGAATTACACTAGGAAAAATCATTTAAACTATATATAAAATAATAATACGTGCCTATTAAACACGAAATTAATCTACAAGATTAAAATATGTGAAAGATAATAAATGTAAAATAATATTTTATGGAAGGTTAGAAGAATTGACTTGACTGTACAGTAGATACAAAATAACTTGAGCCATATTTTAGTACCACGTGACTTGCACAGTAGCAATTGTAGGTACAAAAGTATTTATTGCGCATGCCTCATTGTCTATGATTTGGTATTGGGCGTACAATAATTTTTAAAAGAAACTGCCAAATCTTTGTGTATATAAGAATATAAGAAACTCGTTTATTTCGTCACAAGACTATAAAAATGTGTTAATTTATTATGTATTGAGTTGAATTATTATTTTAACCAGCCTTACTTTAAAATAATATACAAAATTTAACTAAAATCAACTTTATAGAAATGGTGTACTGTAAATCCAAAATCAATTGTAGAAATATGTCTGTAATCTGTGATGTATGTCATTATTATAGTTCCAATTTAAGTATTTTATTGTACACTTTATTATATCCAACATTTACCTACATTATTTGTCTAAAGAAGGATGTCCATTTCTGACCTGTAAATATGTTGATTTTTATCAATTTATCGTGTATACAGAAGTAATAAAGGTCATACAATTGCTGACTAAAATTAATATCAGCAATAGACAAAATTCATAATAAAATTAGCAATCATTACAAAATCAGAACATATTCCGTGTTATTACAAAAGATTTTTAAACACTGTTTAACTTAGACACCTGTTTAAATGTGATGCTGTCACTCTTTTGACAATATTGTTTGAAATTGTTTGATTTTACCATTACATAGTTTTCTGATTGCCAAATTAAAATTCAATCATGGTTCTACAGTTATAGCAACTATTCAAATAGAATTTTATCATTGTGCATCAACTTGTGGTAAAAAAAACTCATCTAACTACTTAGATGGGAATCAAACCGATAATATTTCACAATCTGGGCGAAAGTTCTGTTGAGATACGAATGTTTTCGTACATGAGTTGTGGTAGATTGAAAATTACCAATGCTCTATTTACTCGACAATCTTCGCTTTTGCACCAAATATAAATCAATTTATTTATTATTAGATTTATTATTTACTGTTATTAAGCTAAGGGCAGAATTTTGGAAAAAATGAACGAAGATCGTCGACTCGAGATCTATTGCAAAAAGTAGTTATTTAATGTTACTAATGGATATGTTTTATTTAAAGTATTAACGGATACCTCTATGTTATGAAATGTTTTGTTAAATAATATCTGTGTAAGGCCTTATAGATTATTACGTGTTATTTATATTAATCGTAGGTAGGATTTTGTATTCTTCAACAGAAGTAAAAAAAAACTATATGAAAATATATCATAAATGTAGGTTATTTGTATTAATTACCCTACTTAATTTATAAAATATTTCGTTTAATTTTATAGATTGTATGATCCAGATAATTATGACAATACTTATCACAAAACATTCCAAAATTTAATTGCCAGCCTGTTTCGAAAAAATACTTGATGGGTTGTCATTTTTTGGCTGAAAACTAAGAGGTCAAAATTTAGAATAATCTTTTATAACGCCTTTTGTCACGTCAACAAAAAGTTTCTCCAATTGGTTTTCAGTTGAAAAATTCCTTTAAAAGGATTATACTTACACTAGAATTATTTATTATTTAAGGAAAATACAATAAATATCAAATAATACTTGTCTTTTTTTTACAAAATCATTATGACATACATTTTATCACATCACTATGATGTTTTACTTAGGTTTTAACATACTTTCCGAGAGAGTGCGAAGCGTCTCCGTTTTAGCTTGGGCAAAACATTTTACGTACGTGCGTCGGTCTGTCCTCCTCTACAGGTCGCATTTCTCAGTCGATTCTCGTATCGTAAGTGCATTTGATCCCAACGAGTCACACCTGTTACTCGATGGGAACTTTTTATTAACAATTTCCCAAACAATACAAACAGTGTGGTTGGGAAAGGACCCCGAACCTATAGTTAGGGGGCGTCCATTAATCACGTGATGTTTTATGTTTTTTTTTGGCCAATTTTTAACCTCCCCCCCCCCCTGGTGATGCATGGTGAGGTTTTACGTTAAAACTGACTAAAAATTGCGCTGCGCGGCCCTTTTTTTTTACTATAATCAGGCAAGATTACAAAGTTACTGGATGAAACTGACTAAAATTCGCGCTGCGCGGCTGTTTTCTTTATTGAGCATTTATTTTAGTCCGCTACGGTTTACAAAAGTACTTAACATGGTCCTCCATAAAATCGTGTTGGACACCCCTGCTCTAGGGTACCTATAATATAAAAAGGGCGCAGTTATAGAAGCTCGCACAGGGCGCAGAAATAGTAGTTTGTTACACAAGGGATGTAAGTGAGCTATTACAGAACAAGATCCAATTTGGCGCCCGTGCGAGCGCAGCTCGCAAAGGGCGCTAATGGATCGAGTGCACCCGAGATATTTAGACGCACGAGCGAGCGAAGCGAGCGAGGGCGAATATAGTTCGAGGGTGTAATAGCTACTTACAACCGAGGTAAGCATACTATTTTACATCATTCATGCGAGGTAAATTTAATAAAAATAAAATAAAAATAAAAACAAAAATAAAAAACATACAAAAACATTAAAACAACAATAAAACGTCAAAGGGTTATTTCATTGAAAACTCGTAGGGTTGATCAGACAATTAAACTGAACAACTTTCATTATGGGACCAACCTCGAAATCACGAAAAAAAAAATCAGCTGTTTTTGCATTGCAGAATTTTGCATACCTAGCTTCAACTGAAATGAAATGCCGCCATTTTCATCGTTTTTTTTTTCAGCCAAAAGTTTCGTCAGTTTATAATAAAAGAAATGAGATTGGTTCACTAAGGAGTTTTAAATGCTTGAATTGTAATAGTAGTTTGTTACACAAGGGATGTAAGTGAGCTATTACAGAACAAGATCCAATTTGGCGCCCGTGCGAGCGCAGCTCGCAAAGGGCGCTAATGGATCGAGTGCACCCGAGATATTTAGACGCCCGAGCGAGCGTAGCGAGCGAGGGCGAATATAGTTCGAGGGTGTAATAGCTACTTACAACCGAGGTAAGCATACTATTTTACATCATTCATGCGAGGTAATAAAAATAAAAACAAAAACATTAAAACAAGAATAAAAATAAAACGTTAAAGGGTTATTTCATTGAAAACTCGTGGGGTTGATCAGACCATTAAACTGAACAACTTTCACTATGGGACCAACCTCGAAATCACGAAAAAAAATCAGCTGTTTTTGCATTGCAGAATTTTGCATACCTAGCTTGAACTTAAATTAAATGCCGCCATTTTCATTGTTTTTTTTTCAGCCAAAAGTTTCGTCAGTTTATAATAAAAGAAAAGAGATTGGTTCACTAAGGAGTTTTAAATGCTTGAATTGTAAAGTAACTTTACAGTTAAAGCATTCACCATCCTTGAATTGTAAAGTGATTTGAAAATGGAACGTTCTATCTAAACAATGCACTGTGTTGCACATGCCAACTTACACAGCCTCATACTATATAAGTAAATCTTAGTTACCGAGCAAGTATGATGTAAAGTGATTTGAAAATAGAACGTTCTATCTAAACAATGCACTGTGTTGCACATGCCAACTTACACAGCCTCATACTATATAAGTAAATCCTAGTTACCGAGCAAGTATGATGTAAAGTAACTTTACAGTTAAAGCATTCACCATCCTTGAATTGTAAAGTGATTTGAAAATGGAACGTTCTATCTAAACAATGCACTGTGTTGCACATGCCAACTTACACAGCCTCATACTATATAAGTAAATCCTAGTTACCGAGCAAGTATGATGTAAAGGCTATTTACGGCACTGTCAGTTTTTAGAATTTTTTCGAAAAAAATATTTTAATAATGTCACAAATGCGAGGTCTACAGTTCACAGAACCACTAATAATATTTCTAAATAAAATTGCATATAATTGCAAAATCTTTTTATTGCGCACATAACTTTATAAGGTACATAATAAAACACATAATTTACACACGCTCAACGCGTTTAACAAGTAAACTGTCTGTCGACTGCACAAAATATAACAATTACGTCGTGTAACAGAAACGAATAACATTACACTTAGTACGAGCATTATCGAGAATAAAAACGAGCGTAAAGAGTAATTTTGTATGGAATTTGTACAACGCCACCTATCATCGCCGTTAAGCAAACTAAGATTTCCTATACAAAATTACAGTCGATTTTTTTCTCTTTTTTATGTTATTTGATTTGTTTTTATCATTCCCTGTTGTGGCACTAGCACTACCTGTTTTTAGGGTTCCGTGCCCAAAGGGTAAAAACGGGACCCTATTACTAAGACTCCGCTGTCCGTCTGTCTCTCTGTGTCTGTCTGTCACCAGGCTGTATCTCATGAACCGTGATAGCTAGAAAGTTGAAATTTTCACAGATGATGTATTTCTGTTGCCGCTATAACAACAAATACTGAAAACAGAATTAAATTAATACATAAGGGGGGCTCCCATACAACAAACGTGATTTTTTTTGCCGTTTTTTGCTCGATATTAATAACGACAACAGGTAGACAGTTGAAATTTTCACAGATAATGTATTTTGTTGCCGCTATAACAATAAATACAAAAAACAGAATAAAATTAATATTTAAGGGGGGCTCCCATACAACAAACGTAATTTTTTTGCCGTTTTTTGGTACGGAACCCTTCGTGCGCGAGTCTGACTCGCACTTGGCCGGTTTTTTTCTATTATGCTTCGATCAAGAATACTCTAGATGTCCGGTCAGTCTCAAAAATTGCACCTCAAATAGCGTCCCACTTACAAAATGGGCGCTTATTCAAACAAAGTAAGTAATAAAAGATGTGTTTTTGTACAAAATAAGTGATATGTGAGTTTGTACAAAATAAGAGGTGATTATGTACAAAATAAGCGCCAAGTTTGTAAGTGGGACGCTATTTAAGGTGCCATTTTTGCGTACTGTTTTAGTTCTTGAAGAGTTGCGTTATCTGGGATAATCTCGATTGAAGCAATTATGTTATTGACTGAAATAATTCTATTAGTGCTCTATCACAGGAATTATAAGAGCCTGTCTTTCAAAATCTGTAAAGAATAGCTTGAGTAGAGTCTGTCTAAAAGTCTTTTTACCTGAGATATTATTAAATTATTTAAAAAAACTTTTACTGGTAACCCTGTTGGTGCTGTCAAAATTCTATATACATATCGATGGTTGTGTTTCAAAATTCAATGTTTATAATTAGAATTTTGACAGCACCAACAGGGTTACAAGTATAAGTTTTTTAAATAATTTAATAATATCTCAGGTAAACAGACTTTTTAAGACAGACTTTAGGTAGGTAGTTTTTTAAAGCCTAGACTAAATAAATTATTTTTGAATTTTGAATTTTTTAACTTATGTGCATACTTATCAAAGTTGATTTGATAACAAAAAAACTAGTACTATGAGATAAAACTGTCGTAACTGCAATCTTTACCTTCAATTCGTTTCGTTACACGACATAAAATGACATTTACAAAAAATAAATAAACCGTGGGCAACAATGTAAGAAACATAGTGACAAAAACGGTTATACATCGTTAATTTTTAAGTATATCAAAAAATGAAAAGGGGATTTCAGACCACGTGAATGAACAACTTTTACTATGGGGCCAACCACGGAATCGCGGAAAAAAATCAGCTGTTTCATTCATTATAGTACTTTTCTATGGAACAGCTGATTTTTTTTCGAGATTTCGTGGTTGGCCCCAAAGTAAAAGTTCTTTATTCACGAAGTCTGAAATCCCCATTTAATTTTTAGATATACTTAAAAATTTACGGTGTATACAGTCAAAATCAACAATAAAAATCAACATACAGCCTGACCATAGGGTTGACAAAAATTGAGGGCGCCACTTTCTATGCAAACACGTCAAATTCACGAATAAGTTGGCAACACTGACTATATTTTGATATGAACAATTTTAGTTCTATTTTATTTAATTTCTACTCTGTCTGGCCAAGATGTAGATACATTATTATTGAACTTGACTGTATGTTACAGTTTGAAATTGTAACTTAATCTTAGGATTCAATTTCAATGTGTTTACACTTATACACCCTTACAAAGTAAACCCTGGAACACATTATTTATATAAGGAACAACTGACTTCACAATACGAAAATAAGAGATCTTTCACGCATGTACAGGGTTGCCAAGTACAATAAACATGGAAAGATTAGTAGTTGATATAAAATATGGCAACCCTGATTGTAGAGTAATATGCATACTTAACATTGGTACTTGGTATAAAAACAAATAAAAATACGCTCTTTTAATGTTTATGCAATTATTATCACTTTTTTATAATAATGTTGCAGAACGCATATAGTATTATATTACCCTGCTTATTCTCTGAAATAATACCAAGTCTGCACTTTCAATTGAGTACAGAGACTTTGCTTTAAATCAAAAAACATTAAATTTACTTATTGCATCGTAAACTAAATGTTACGTACATCATCTTTTATGCGATTCATAAACACTAAAAATTAGGTATAAACGATAGATACTTAGTAAAGTATAAAAATTATTCGAAACATTGGTAACGAGAACAAATTTTGACATAATATCTTATCAACTAACTGAGTTATTGTCGCCTTTTATTAAAATACGATTAATGAATTTAGGAACGAAAAGCAACGAAATAGTTTTAATATAACCTGCCCGCTGATTATGTGACTCTGTTGCTCGATTGAAATCGCAGTAACATTGCTGCTTTCAGTAAGATAGTTGTCTTAATGGTCCTTACTAAAGCAGCAATGTAACTGCGATTTCTGTCAGAGTTGATTGCAACAAAGTTACAAAATCAGCTGTCTGATCTTTAGTGTTGCCACTTTATTGAGCTGCTGATATTTTTAATGAGAATCGTATAAATACTACGCCTGGTATAAAAACAAAATAGAAAACGATAGAATTATAATTTAAATGAATGAACTATATTTTAATGAACACTGAAGAACTATAATACTTCTTAAAGAATGCGTGCGAAAAAGATACAATCACGATTGATATACATATAAAATGAATTTGGGTAGTATAGTATCGTCGTTATTTCACCATGGGTCGTTCTCTTTCTATCTCACAGAAACTGTATGAATAATTGCGAATCGTATTGTATGTACAGTCAGCAACGGAAGTCTCTTAACACATTTCACTGACAAATATATAATGGTACTAAACGTGCAGAAGCCCATCCGCGCGAGGACAATCAAATAATAAGCTACTCTCGCTGCACGGCTATAAAGAACAATATCAAATTGCACAGCGCTGCGTGCCTGTTATTATAAGGACCTCCGAAGCGCTTCTCTTTCTGTCGCGTAGCTCTGTCTCAACCACACGCCACCCCTCGCGCGCGGACTCGACTGAGTCAGTCGCGAGCAGTAGGCTAATATAAACGTTAAAGCGCGGAGTGATACCACCCTGCTGCAGTTCAGGGCTTATCAAAGTTTTTGACAGTTATCTCACAGTTCAAAACATTTGTCAAAATAGTTAATACGACAAAGTATTAAATCGTTAAGCTACTCTCATTGCTGATCGCACCATAATATGTTAGAGTCTGTGCGGAAAGAGAATTGTCATGGTATTTTCAGTTTACGTTTTTTTACTCATGTGGTATTTCTGCTTGATTACCGTTTTTATCATGTTGACGGCAAAGATTTAAATTGTTAGATCTGCCTTCGTACTGAAAATCTGTTATTACATAGATTACATTATTATTGTAATTATTTCAAATCTGTCAAAATGGCGCACGCATGCGTGATGCGTTGTTTACGTCCATCGGAATTGACAACAGAAGGAAAATAAATTTCGATAATAATTGAAATCTAAATACTTACGCGTGAAATGTTTTTGCTTTATTTGTATTTCTACAATTGTTGTTGCACAGATAAAAGGCACAAGACGGCATTTTGAAAAAGTTCTTACGTTTTCTGGAAATAACTGACACTGTGTTTAAATGAGCACTGATAGCCATCTAATAGCAAAGAAGTGAGGCTCACTCATTGGAATATTGACACATTTCAGTGAGCTCATACTATAGTAAGGGCGTATCTAACGATTTAAATCTTTGGTTGACGGCACTGTTACGTCATTATAGTGCGGCTGTAATATCTTCATCGGGACTTTAATGACGTAACAGTGCCGTCAACATGACAAAAACCATAAGCACAAATCCGATAACGGTTCTCTTTCTACAGACTCTAGCACTATGTTTAGTGATACTACCTCTTAGTGACATAATACAAAGTTTAATACGGCTTAGGTATGTACACTTAATACCCGCACTAACGAAATTCGAGATTAAATTATTATAAATTATGTTTCAGTGATATGCGAAAATGATATAATGTTAAATCGTGAAACATTTAATTTCCTTATAAAAAGCTATTCTGTACATTTAGGTTTCATTAATTATGCGTTAAAAGTAGAAATAAATAAAATACCTATTGAGTTAACATTGATATTATCAACTCTAGCCTATTGAGGTGAATAAGACAAAACGAAAATAGTATCATAAATTCAAAAATCAAATAAAACTATAAGTGCGAATTTACTATTACTCCTTGATTTTTCAAAATTAAATTCTGATAAAAAAAACCTAAAAACTTATTTCCCAATCGCATTATGACATTAAAGTATAAAATATCAGTTATGGCAATTCTTTGTGTGCTAAAGGGAAATGGAAATGTAAAAAGAAGAAAAAATACCTATTTTAATGAAGCCTGTCACCGGTCAAAGCGGGATAGCAATATAATCGTCGAGATCGCTATCTCGCTCTAACTCTAGCTTCATAAGATGGGATGAAGTTCGTAACAAAAACGGAACTATTTCAAATAACTTGTAAATAAATTAGGACAAAACAACTTCAGTATCATTTGGTTTATCAAAATGCATTATTTCCATAACTTAACATTACATATTTTTCTTTATTCTAATTACAGCAACATTTCATTATTTCAAGAAGCAAAATTGCTTCTTGAAATAATGAAATAGGATCTATAGATATATAAATAGAAAACAATCTGTCAGATTAGAAAGCTATCTTTTTTACTCTACATATGGGGAAAAGAGATGTATTCATTTAGAAATGAAATACTGAAATTTAGAATAAAGAACAATACATACATATTTTATATTAAATCATATCTAATACGTGCAATACATTTGCACGTATTTTATACAGTGAACAAAAACTATCTATTTACATATTATACACTTATTTAGTAGACTATAATCTAGGTAGTTATTTATTAGTTACTCTTCCGAGGAATCGACAAACAAGTTATAAAAATATTAAAAAATTGGATTCAGTTTAAATCGATAGTGGTACGTAGCAAACTTTTATATTGTCTATGGCTCATAAATGTTTATGCAAATAATAGTTGTTATTTAAAAACAACTTATTAAAGTAGATTTAAAAATAAAGGTAATATTTATAGCAATGCAAAAGCTGTGTAGGGATAGGGGCACTAGTGGGACATATTCATCCCACCTGTCCAATTATGGGACTGGGTCAATGGGACAAGTAGGAAAGACAGGTTTATATAATATCTCTAAGATTTTTGGCTGCTTTTAAATTACTTTTTGTGCGCACAGAAAAGACCTAAAACGCGCGTTCCGTTTGTGCGCATGCAAAATATTTCTCACGCAAATATGGCGTCTGCATTTAAAATATACCAATTTCAATTAAAATATATTGTTGTGGCAACCGCAGCAGATTTTTGTATCAATAAACAAGTTGGTTAACTGTTTGTCAACTTTAACATTTCCGCAATCGACTTTGAAAATAAGATCGAATGGTTTAAGGTCTAAAATCAAATGGCGTTTTTGGATTAACTGAAGCTGCAGTAAGGTTTATTGTAGGTTTAACTTTATCGTAGGGGTTCACATTATGTTGTTACATAAACCAGGTTAACTTTAAATTACATAAATAAGATTAACTTTAAACCAGATAATGTGGACCCCTCCAATAAACCACGCACCGATAAGTACCTCAGACACCGGGCATTAGAAGATAAGAACTTTGAAACAGTATGACTACTTTTGATGTTGAATATTAAAGCTGGTCGGTTTGTTTATAGATTACAAAAAAAATCGCGCTTTTTGTAATTTTATAATAATAATATCAAGAGGCACATTAATTTATGAACTATCTACAACTCGTATCCAATTTCGTGTAACTGTAAACCCACAAAGGATTATGCCGACTTTACTATACAAGCTAGGCCATGATGCGCTTTGATGAAATTACCAAAATACTATAGTAATTTTATAGTGATTGCGTGGTAAGAATATAATTAAAACATAATGCGGGAAAAAAGAGAAATCTCAATTTCAAGGAGCCGTTTGGGGTTACATTTTCCTATTATATGACATTTTGTTATCTACCCTTTTTGACATGACATGAGTCTGTCACAGATATGTATGGTTAATGCGCATCATTGCCCAGAATGCGGCATGATCCTTTAAGGGTACATATTTTAGTAGATATCTGATCAAGCTATTAGTAAATTAACTAAATTCTGACTTGAATTTAAATTTTCAGGGTTCTGGTTCACAATGCACTATTCCAATAACGTAACTCGATTTCAAAAGGTACCTTTCCAAAAAAGTGCATTTCACTAAATGTATCTTTCTTTAAATGCATCTTTCCCAAAATTCACCTTTCCTAAAATGTACCTTTCCTAAAATGATAATAGATAGTAACAGATAATAGTGAATTCGATTGGTTACATTTGAAATATATATAAAACAAAAATAAAATCATGTGGTCAATCAAGTTTTAATAGAAGGTATATAAAACATTACAATATTTAATATTTTCAAAAGGTTTTTACAAACTTCCAATATATATTTATTAAACTTCCAATATATATTTTTATAAGGTAAAATTGTATCGTACCATATACATAATAATCACGGGATATTTATTGTATTTTTTTTTATAAACTTAAGAAATTAATTGACCACGTCGATTATTCTATCTGTTCATGTTGCAGCAAGGTACATTTCGGGAAAGGTACATTTAGGGAGAGGTACATTTTGAGAAAGGTACTTTTTGGAAAATGAACATTTCGGGAAAGGAAATGTAGTTATTGTACGAAATGTTTCATTATTAGAATTCATACAGGAGAGAAATCATACAATCAGAAATTGTGACGGCAAACGGACCTGCTACGAGTGGGAGAAAGTAAACGGGCGGCCATCGGTTCTTCTCGCTATGTATCCAGCCCACTGCCACTTCAGCTGAGCAATCCTTCGATAGTTCGGTCGACGAAGGAAAAATAAAAACAAAAAATTGTGTAGTCTGGGTTATTATTTCAAATGGTAGGGGTGATACCCAGGTATAACATATTAAAAGTCCCCAGCTGGGGGGCACTTGCTTTGGGCGAAGGGGGAGCAAATAGGTCCCATTTTTTAGTTTTTTGTGATTCTCTCAAAAACCATGCGTTTTAGAAATGAGAACTTTTTTTCTTTACTGCTTAAAATGTATTAACTTTTGATGGAACCTTTATTGATTTGTGTAGTAGTTGTAGTTTTTGATCCAAATGTATTAAAATATTGTTTGTTTCCCAAATAAAATAAAAAATAAATAAAAATAAGTTGTAAATAACACAATAAATCTTATTTTTTTCGTATTATCCATTAACTGCTTCAAATCAATAAAATCTTCAAAAAATGGACTAGCAAATAAAATGTTGTCTTCAAATATTGCTCGTAGTGAAAGCAAAGAAGTGGCCCTTTTCAAAAAATAATAAAATGATCACTATTAAATAACCTTTTCCTTTATTTCTAGATAAACTGAGCGATAAATTTTTTTTTACATTTTCATCTACCGTATCTCCCTTATTGATGAATATTAAAAAAATAATTATATGGCATTTTGTAGAAAAGTTAATCAGCTTTATTTTTTATTTAAGGTTCTTATTTCTAAAACGCATGGTTTTTGAGAGAATCACAAAAAACTAAAAAATGGGACCTATTTGCTCCCCCCCGCCCAAAGCAAGTGCCCCACCGCTGGGGACTTTTAATATGTTATACCTGGGTATCACCCCTATCATTTGAAATAATAACCCAGACTACACAATTTATTGCATTTATTTGCCAATTTCGGGTCTTCGTCGACTGGGCTACGAGCGATGTCGGTTACTTTAGTTCTACAGATCTCCTCGTTTCTGATTCGATCACGCAGGAAACGCCGAGCATGGCTCTCTCCATTGCACGCTGGGTGACCTTGGGCCTCCTTATGAGACCCATAGTTAGCGACCACGTTTCACTGCCATAAAGGCCTGGGCACACCGGCTGCGTAGACACGCGCGTAGTGACGCGCAGCAAACATACGTGCGTGTTCGCTGTGACGTCCAATAGGGAATGCCATTAAGTACGTACGTACGTAACGTACGTACGTAAGTACTACGTATTGCAGATCGTGACGTTGTACGTCACGATCTGCAATACGTAGGGTTTACTCATCAGTCTACGCGTTACGCAAGCGGTGTGCATCTCATAAAGTTTCAGACATTACAACGTCATGGTACGTCTACGTGCACGCTTACGTATACGCTTACGCATCCGGTGTTTCGCACTTAAGTCATCACTGTTAACAATCCCTGGTCATAGATTTTCGTCTTGAGACACAGAGGTAAGTCGGACGCGAAGATTTTTCGAAGCTTCCCGAATGTTTTTATTTCTTTGCCATAATCGTCAAAAATTGCCATAATCGCCACGCTCGGCAGGCGGGTTAGCGATCGCAGTAGGACCAAGTTTGTAGGAGACGCTGCTACCCGTCTTCAAATGGCTGTGCTCCCTTATGCCCTCTATACACAGATCGTAAGCATAGTCGTCTTGTAAGCGTAAAGACGCAACGAGTACGAGACGAGCAGAGTTCTACACACGAATCGTCGCGTACGCGTAGATATTGTTTCAGAATATAAACTAGAACTTCACGTTAACGGAAATTCGTCACCAAACGTGTGGAAAGTATTTTCTACGTTTGCTTTTTTACGCCAGTACGCTACGACTAGAGATGTGTGTCCCGGCAATATTGAGAATATTCTCAATATTGCCGGCCACCCGGCACATCAGTAGACGACTATCATATTGACAGTAAAATCTCATACGATACGCTTACGCTACATCGCCGTGTGCGGACTTCTTTGAATATGTACGTGCTCGTATTTCTCTCGTACGATGCGCGTATTACGATACACTTATGCTATAGATACATCAAATCCGTCATCGGCCGATCAAAACAAATGAATGAGCGCGTAGTCGGCGATGTCGGTTGTAGCGTATGCGCTCCCGATCTTTTACATACGTTTGATTCGATCGGCCCAACTCAGCCGATGACGTACGAGCAAAATTCGGACGATATCGGATTTAGTGTATTTGAACCTTTACGCTACGACACCCACGGGACGAGAGGGGGAGTGGTATTCTAGGCCGGCACATACCGAAGTACTAGACAACCCCTGCGCGAACTAAACGTATGTGGCGACGGCGCGGCGTGCGAGCGATTTTAACCTTAGGAGTGGTTAAGCGACGCTGTTGCCTATGGTACATTATGGGAAAGGTGCATTATGAACCTAAACGACTAAACAATTGACAGTAAAATTTTGTAAGTAAGTTAGACTAGCCATATACAGACGGAATTTGGATTCGGAATCGTTCCGAATGCAACAAATCCATACAAATCTATGGACCTACCACACACATACCGTATTTTACCGTTCAGAGTTTTTATACATTATCGATATTCCGTTTCGGAATTCCGAATCAGATTCCGCCTGTATTATCGGACTTTATTAGCTTGATCACATACAGACTGAACTTTGATTCGAAATCATTCCGAATGCAATTAACCCATACAAATCTATGGATCTACCACATGCATGCGGTATTTTTCCGTTCGGAATTTTCATACATTGTCGATATTCCTTTTCGGAATTCCGAATCAAATTCCGTTTGTATATGATCTTAAGTCGAAAATTTATTGGCATATCTTTTATAGGATTATTGTTTATTTATTCATTATTCATAGGATATTGACTGGCCTTTTTTATTTGGTGATTGGCTATTTCTACACGTTAAAATAACTATTATTCAGTAGCTGATGAACTGTTGAATCATATGGGAAATTTTAATTAAATTTCACACTAACTGAATTATAATACAAACTAAGACGAAATGAAAATAAACCACAATCAAATAAATTTTGTAATATATGCTAAAGTAATAATTCGCCAGCGAATTTTTATTTTTCAATGTGCGATTTTGTGCTACACAATGTTTTATTGTTGAAAACTTTAATTTGACATTTTCACTTTCGTTTACAATGTTTATTCGTATTTTTTGTTTTCTGATTTTAGATATATAAGGATGTTAAACAAACATTAAGAATTGTCTTACTCTTTAAATTTTCTAAAAAACGATATTTTCAAGAACACTTTCGTACGGTAATGGTCTTCTTTAGGGTATTGCTTTCGCCAGGTACTATTCGACACTTCACATTACAGGACATTACTTATTTAAAGTCCCCGCAATTACACGTACAACGTAAAACAAACGAACCAATCACAGAGCTCTATTTCAACGCAGGGCGTTCGCGTAGACAAGGGTCGTTAGAGCGTCGTTTGATAAAGTTTTCTTTACGGTATTGCCCCCGGTAGGCACTTGTATGGTTACACTATGAAACAGTCTTCTATATGGTATTGCCTCAGCTGCTACACTCGCAGCGGCGCGTACTACCGGAGCTTGGCCTGCCGCTGCTGCCACAGCGCGTACTTGGCGCAGGCGGTGTCGATCATTTGGTTCATGTGCCGCGTCAGAGATGTCGCTAGTGGCGTAAGATCGCGGAGCATTTTTTCCTGCAATCGAAAATGACTATTTTTATTTTTTAATTAATATATTCTTGTATAAGGTCGGCCTTGTAGATTGTCCGGAAGTCCTCAATTCCATTCCGAGTGCCACACTGCAGTCGTCATTTTTCATTAATATATCGAACCTGCACGCGTAGCATGACCAACATCGAGATAAGATTCGACTCAGAGAACAATGGCTTGTCTACACCGAAATGTCACTTTTATCGGGTTGAGATCGAGATACTCATGCTCGCATTTACAACTAGTAGACTCGTATTGTTCTTTGTCGTGGCCTAATGTCAAAAGTCGACAAACATGAGCTTTTCTCTTCAACTGACATTAATTTGACAGTTGAATCAGAGAAACTTGTCTACCACCGTTTGAGTAGTCGAGAAGGTCGAGAGAGAATCACAGACTAATAAGAAGATTGGAAATAGTTTTCTACGTATTTTATTTTATATGAATCTAAATTTCGCAATAAAAATAAATCTAAATTATCCGTGCTTATATATTATTCATTAAAAACTTAAAATTAAAATTATTTTCATACGTTGATTTCAATATTTCGTAATTTTCTCGTCATTTTACACAGATTACTAAATTAACAATTTCGTTAGTAGTCTGTGTTATCTTTTCAAAATACTCTCAATTAAAGAAAGGCAAGCGAATTTATATCCATACAGCTATATTTAATTAGTTTTAAGAGTTTAGCGTTGTGAAATCTATAGAAAGGAACGGTGCTTTATGAGAAATAAAGTAATTATTTTCTATTGGCAATATTATTCTTCTCGAGCTCGTGAGAGCTTGTCTACGGAAGAGAACGCTTTCTTGAGTGCCTCTTTATATTGGAACTTATAAAAAAAATGAGAATCATGTTTAAACTAAATTATTTCGGATAATTTTAGATAATTTTGACGTTTATTGGTGTTGAAATAAAAAGACTACCTTTAAAATTCACTTTTTTTATTACAAGACATTAAAAGGTTTCGAAATTCTGAGAACGAGTCCCACCTGTCTGTCAAACTGTGCTCAGCAATCGAGAAGGTCGAGACGACAAGTCTTCGTAGACAAGAGTCCCGTTCGCTCATGCTACGCGTGCAGTTCTCGTTACAATGGAATTAGATGGAATCTTAACCTATTCTGTGGTTCTTTTCAGAAATGTTCAGAAAATATTTAAAGTTATTTTATTTTATTTATGTTTACATTTCATAATGCATGCTGTATTCACTAGGTAAGAGTCTACATAATCATGTAGATATTTAACAGCTTGCATAATTGTATTGTACATATACAGGGTCATTTTGTATTCACCATCCAAATTTTAAGGATGTGTTCAGTCAAAAACTGAACAGTGGCGGTACCTCCATACAAGCCCAAAAGCGCAGCTTGCCTTAATAAAATTTTATTTACACTACTAATGAATCTCAATTAATGACAACAACAAAATATTATTCACGAACGTAAACTTTCAATCAAAAACAACCAAAGATTCAATTTTTCAAATAACTGATCGATAGTTAAATCGTTAAACTGCATAATATAGCGTATTAACACAGCGGCGTCACTCCCTGTATGTGTGAGCTTGGCGCCAGTCTGGCGGCGGTTACGTCATACGCGTCACGACTTGTGATAGGGTTGGCTATTAGCATCATTACATATTAATGCAACGAAATAATAAAACGAAAGTTTGATGAAATAAATTTGTACTGATTTTATATTAATTTAAATGCCAATATTGCCAATACATTACAATTATATGGATTATAGTTTATATGATTTCTTAATTTGTAACAATTTCAAGGTTTCTTTTTCGTTTGCCTGCTTTATAATATCAACTTCTGCAATTACTTAACTTACACAGTTCTAAGATTAATTTCCGCGCGTCCAGTTCATTAGAAATGAAATGCTTTTTACGGATTACCGCTCGTATATTGGTATTAGAGACCATCCATAAATTACGTCACACGAATTTCTTTATTTTTGACCCCCTCCCCCGTCCTTGTCACAGCTGGTCACATTTGCGAGGACCCCCCCCCCCCCCCCCTTGTGTGACGTCACATATTTTACAATTTTACATCTAGAAATACTCAATACTCAAATCATTTATTGCATTCCACAGTGTTACAGTAGTTCTTAAATTATAATATTAGATCACTATGGACCCTGTCGGGCACAACAACAATAATAGATAGCAAACACTTATTTATAATTAGGTACTTAAACATCATTGAATAGAATGTATCATACATAATGAGGTTAATTATATGTTTTTGCTGTTTGTTTCATTACGATAGGAGTTATTACTTAAATAAAAATAAAAAATATTTTACTCTTTACTTTCTATTAATTTATATTGCACTTATGTTTTTAAGTTAAGCTTTTAAATTTTTGTCTACAATATTCATATTTCTATATTTTTATCTTCTAAATATTCCTTCATGGTGTAATAACACTTTTTTGTAAGTAATTGTTTTAAATTATTTGAGAATTTTTTATCATCATTGACATTTTTTAGTGAATCGGGTAGGTTATTGAAAATTTTTATGGACATGGCTAGCGGGCTGGATGAATGGTGTTTCATATAAGAATCAGGAAGCGTTAATTTGTTTTTGTTTCTAAGATTATGTTTTTTTATTTGATCATCTCGCTTAGTGTAAAAATTTGGGTATTTTCGAACGAATTTACATATCTCTAGAATATAGATGCAGGGTAAGATGTATAATAATGGGGAAGATGAGCGTAATTATTTTATAACATGGAAAAATCAAACGTAAAATCTAAAAAATATCGGTGAAAGATTTTTTTAAATATCTCAAAAACTGAATTTGTTATAAATTTTCAAAGTTGAATGTTTTAAAAATCAGCGCGGACTTGACCGCTCAACGCGTGACGTCACTTCGCCGGTTACGTCCGCCGAGACAAAGTCCCTCCACCGCGTCTCTTTCTGTTCGCGATAAACTCAAAACTACTGAACAGATTTTCATGCGGTTTTCACCAAATGGTAGAATGATTCTTGAGGAAGGTTTAAGTGTATAATAAGTTAAGGTTTTATCTAAATCGGTAGAAATATGACGATAATTGTTAAAGATCTTGGCAAAAATTAAGCCGACTGGGAGCTTGCATCGAAAACGCTGCATAAAGCAGTTCAAAAATTTGTTTTATTTCAATTAAAATGATTTTGAAATGTGACGACACAAAAGGATGTCACCAAAAATGGCCCAAATGATGTACCGAGGTACACTCTTCGGAAAAAAATACCCTATAATATCCTGAGTAATATACCATTAATATTTTTTTTCTGGTTATTTGGAAACAAGAAAAAAGAAATAAAAATGCACTCGATATAAGAACCTATTACACAGATTATATCATATTCAGCTCATACTTGAATCAACTGTCAAGTTGACAGTTGTCATTGTCAGTTGAAGTTGATTTTATTAAACTCAGAACTCGGAATGACATTTCTCTCATGACGTTTTGTTTGACAGTTCTTTTGACGTTTCTTCCCTACTCAAAGTATTAAACTAATAGCCGAATACTCAAACGCTAATTAACTTTGAGGGGCTCTCAAACGTCGTCCTGTCGCATTAATTGTCAAAGATATGACAAAGACAGCATGCTGTTTGAGAGCCGCTCAAAGTTAAGTAGCGTTTGAGTATTCGGCCATAGAAGTGAATATCCAGTATTGCCATATAATTTAATTGTGTTTCAAGTAGGTAGTTCACATTTTTAATGATATATTTCTAAGTTTTGAGTAGAGATTGAAGTAAAATAACATTATTTTCGGAATCCTCGTATTTTTCCCTACATTTTGGTATACATGTACCTCAGGTACATAAAATGGGCTGAAATATATGAGCGATTAGCGACCTCCTTTAGGACCCGTCCCACCCCTTGTCACACAATGTCACACTCTGTCGACCCCCTCCCTCCGCCTTGACGTGTGACGTAATTTGCTAAGTCATCGATTGCGAACATCTACTCGGAAAGCATTCTACTATTTTCCAAAAAGGAGTAGAAAGTCCTTCTTTAATCTCATACTAAAAAGCTTAAAGAAAATTTGTATAAAAATCTATACTCCACCATATTATTTAACCTAATTTAATAAAAATTCAAAAATGCAAAAATCGCGGAAATGGTGCGTCGGAGCCAAAAAATAAAGTTTTTTCCACCCCTTTAAGAACACCGGAGGTAGATGAGAGATATTAAATGAAATGTCAAAATACGGTCAAGTGCGATTTTTTAATATTTTTACTATACAAAAGTACAAAAACGTCATTCTGTGTAGTGTCTGTGTAATATAGATATGTAGTTCGGGGTGGTTGTATGGAGTGTCCGGGGTGAAAGGTAAGACGCTATAATTTTGTAGCTATTTTAATTCAATAACATTTTAAGTATCTATTTATTTTATTTTTCTGTGGTATAAAGCACTATGTCACTTGGAAGACAGTGCATTACCACATCACCCCTCAATGTACAATATAGGTACTATTAATTTCCTCGCATTTTTTGAGAAAAGCAATAGTATGACCTGTATTATATTGTACGGAAAGGAAATTACATTGCCTGAATGATGAATGATTAAAGCCCTTGCATGCGGCTTGACACATAACACTTTAGTTTGTCGTACTTGCCTGTAATGTATGTACTATTGCGCGGTGCGAGCGAACTAGGCAAACCTGATAGCGCGTGCCTCCGCGGAAGAGATTCCTCGCCCCGATGGCGGCGCGGCACCCCCGCGATCGCCCGGCGCACTCACACATAGCCGCGAGCAATTTTACAGCACTCATGCACAAGTGACGCTTCTTTTTACGTTAGTGTATATTTTCTTTGGTATTAATCGAACAATACACTACATCTCTCTCGCACTCGTTGGTTTGCAATCGGGCTTCGCGAATTCATATATCCACACTCTTCTAATATTAAGGAAACGGTACACCACTGCATACATACTACTGTACGTATCTATAGACTCTATTAAAAATGCTCAATCCGAGCCAAAGCCTGCTTGCAAAGGAAGTTAGCCGCAAGTGGGTACGATGCGTGATGATATGCAAATTAAATATTCCCTAAGACATAAACATAAATTATTGATCCCAACTGCGCGACTTCATTTATGTTCATCAAGTACTTATAACATGTCTGTTAGGATTTACAATAAATTACCGGAAAATTTAAGAGGTGAAAAAAACGATAACAAATTTACAAACCAATTAAAAAAATTACTAATTTCAAAAAGCTATTACAGTATTGAAGAATACTTTAGTGATAAAATACACATACCTATATTATGCGGCAATGACAATAAATAGGTGTCTTTGTATACGCTTTACAAAAGCCTCAAAATCTAGTTTATTTTATTATGGAAAATTCGTCCTCTTGTCTTCTCTTCCTTCCCAATATTGCGATACCCAACAGGGTCCATAACTTGTACTTTGTTTTTAATTGTAACATCTTTATAACATTATGGTTGCAATAAATATATTGAATATTGAATATGCCCGGCCCGAGTTGGCACGACGGCGCATATCGTCATATCGCCTCGGGCCGGGCTGCAGCACACGACGGCCAATGCCGCTGCGGAAACATCAGCTAACAGCTCACGATCGGGCCAATCCCTGCGCAGCAGAACACAATCCGGCCAATGACTGCGTAGCGCAAACTAACGGGCGAATCAGGAGCGATATTGAGCGTGCGGCTCATATTGTTTACCTGTGTGTGTAGCAACTTTTAACAATAACAGGTGTTTGTTTTGTTTTGCATTTTGAAGTCGAGTGAACGTTTGTTTGTTAAAAAGTGACAAGTGTTTTGCATAAATTAGTGTTTATCGTTGTAAAAAATGATGTCACAGTTCAGAACGATGACTTATGTGTTTCCATGTGATTGTGAAGGATCAAAATGTGTAAAAGTGTTGATCGGCGAGGGAAAGGTAAATTCATTGAACATAGCCGAAAAAAAAGGATATCATAGGAATATCATTGATAATTATCAATGATATAGTTAATTAATTAATTATTAAATAATTATCAATTATGTATGAGCAGCTAGGTTTTGTGTTCTAGTAAGCCCATACATGAGAGTTGTTGTAAGTAGTAGTTGTGTCACACTCGGAGTTGTTGTTGTAGTTGAATAAAAACACTGATTCCCGTAAAACTTGTAATAAGTATGAAATAAGTAAAAATACAGTAGTAAGTTAGGATGCTGATTTGTTTCGCGGTAAATCAGTATAACGAGTGCGCAAAGTTAGTAACAAACAATAACATTTATAACGCGAGTCGCGCTGATGTATGCAAAACGGTGTGCGGTGAATGAACCGTACATGCTCCCGAGGGAAAAATAGAAAAGTAGTTAAAGTAGTAAAAATTAAAATATAAACGAAATAATTTCTAGTTAACAAATAAGCATCCCGTACAAAGCAAGGAAATGTTATTCAATCCAACTGGAACGCTTTTCTTCCTTGTGTGTTGGCTTGATGAGATATCAATGGTTCCTCAGTCGTCGTCATCTCTATCCCTTTTTCTACTCCAGTCTGGTTTGGGGATGAGGGTTGTCGTCGCTGGTGGCGGCGGTATAGTTTTTTGCAGACTATGTAAACAATGGCTGCGAATGCTCCTGCCACTAGCAGAGAAGAGATGGCGTAGTGATAGGCATCGTGATGGGACATCGGTGCTTCAGGTAAAACCTCTTGCTCCTTTTGAAGTGTGATTTGTTTTTGAAGGCGCGCGATTGCAGCATTACTCGGTGACTCTTCTAGGGTAGTAATGTTATGTTGAGCGCTCTTCCAGTTAATATTTATCATATTGTTGATCATTGTGGTGTTCCCCAAATCTTCAATATCCGGTTCCAGGTTCGTTTGACTGCCAAATTGGTTGTTGGCAAAGATGGTTGCTTCCTCTCTTTGTATCAAGCATCCTGGTCGCAATGTGATAAGTCCAGTTTCAAAAATGGTTTCTGTTGATATTTTTTCATTACAAATAATACGTATCATATGTTTTTCGCAACAGCTGAACAACCATATGTTTGGTTTATATAATTTGACCCAGTCATCGGTGCATTCAACTTCGTCAATGCCACACGATAAGGAGTTTTGCTGACCAAAGAGTTTCGCCTCGCACGGAGCGTTCTTGTAATGCATGTTGTACACTGCTTGCGGTGCGATACAAATATAGTTCGATGCTTGATTTTTCTTGCACAGTCCTAGATCTTCCTTTTCCAGTGCTAAGTATGTGTTCTTCATAAGGTTAACTGCGATAAAGGATGATTTCGGGCGTATTCTTTTCAGCTCACTATTGTCGTGAAAAGTCAGTGGGATAATTTTGTAAATAGTATATTCGTCGTCACTGATAAGCGGTATGTTGATCTCCACCAACAGATATCTGCTTGTTAAGCGATATTTGATATCCAGCAAATCATATATTTTTCTTATGTTTTCATGGACATTTTTCACAGGTAGGGATAGTCCTCTTGGCAATCTTCCGGCAATGAAATTGAGTTTTTCAATAAGTTGAGAGACCGGAAGCAGTGAAATATCTAGATGTCCTTTGTTGAAGTCAGACATAGTTCGCACTAGCATATCTTGTATACGATACAAGTCTGATAGTATCAAGCTCGCTGTGAGTGACGCGGCGTTGACGTCATTCATCGTCACAAGTCTTTGGAGTCGAGTTTCCATTGTACTCATGTCGTCATGAATTCGTTGTAAATACACTTGCATTGTCTTGAAATGGCTATGTGTATAATTTTCGCTGTTTTTGATGATGTTGTTTTCTGCCTCAATTATAAGTGTTTGATTTCTCAAAAGATTCAACAGATGTTTGTCGTTGTTTTGTAATTTTTCTATATCCTTTTCGTATTTTTTCGCAAATTCTTCATCTAGTGTTCCGAAGAGGGTTCTTGCAAGGTTTCCGACTCCATTGAAATAACCTCGTTTTCGCCGGTATAGTGGCTCCGATAACATAAGCGCGTCGTTGTCCGATAAGTGACGTATTTTGTGACGTAGTTGGTTTATTATGGAATCACATGGCTCATGAGTTATGCGCTTGCATATTTGTGCTATATGCGTTACGTATGTGTTTATGTTTCTTTCGGCTTCAAAGTATGCGGTTAGATTGTAGTAAACTAATAGAGTCCAATCGTCGTGAATTAATTGCAGGTTCCCAATCTCGTCGTAATAAATAGGGTGATCCATTTTAATTGGCGTTATTTTGTAGTTTGCGTCAGATGCGCTTTTTCCACTTGCAAAGCACACAACGAGTGTGATCGCGAAGAGTGAAAAAATGTTTCGTTTAACTCGTCTCGGCCGTAATAGCGGTTTTCTTCCTTCGCTGTTTTCGGGAAGTTGTGTGTTTTTTAGCCATCCCTTGACATGCATAAGTCCATTTGCGTCTAGGAAAGGTGCCAACTTCAAAAGATTGCTCTTCTTTGTTACAGTTCCGTTTCTTCTCAGTCCGTCCATTTCGTCATTGAAATAATTTTCTTGTGCGTGTTTGATAATTATCTCAGAGGCCGAATCCATTTCTCGTTTAGTTAAAATACTTTTGTTTTGTTTACTGCGAAGATGGGCGATAAAGCGTAACACCCAGCTGATTACTCGTATTACACGGGCCAGTGAACTGTACTTGTGCAATATTTTATGTATTGTTTCTTCCTTGTCAGCTGGTTTCGTCACCATGCACCGTCGATTTATTGTTTGTGTTTCGATTTCGGTACTTAATTTTCGTTTCAAAGTTTTATCAATTTCTATGGTATTTAGAGTCTTTAGCCAATGTGAGCCTCTCCACCATAATTCAAAAGATATAAGTTGAGACGAATAGAGTTCTCTCGTTGCACAGTCCGCTGCGTTGTCTTCTGATTTTACGTAGGACCATTGGGCAGCAGGAATAACATTAGTTATTTGTTGAACTCTATTCGCAACGTAACGTTCCCATTTAGTTATGTTTCTTTTTAGCCAAGCTAGGACCACTTGTGAGTCACTCCAGCAATAGATCTTAAGTTTCTTTTCAGTGATAGTTAATTTGATTTTTTGTATAAGTTTTGTGAGCTTTTTCTTGAGCAGTGCGACCTTGGTTTTAGCCGCGATAAGCGTCATGACGTATTCGCCTGATTCATTTTTCGTCCGACTGTACACGACGCAAGCGTAGGCTTTTTCGCTTGCGTCACTGAACCCATGGATCTCTATTTGTTTTTCAGGAGATGATAGCCACCTTTTCAAGAAAATTTTATTATTGTTTGAAAGGTCTTGTCGTAGTGTATCCCATTCTTTGGATATTTCTTCGGGTAGTTTGTCATCCCACTGTATTTTATTCATCCATAGATTTTGAAATAATATTTTTGCTTTTATCGTTACAGGCGCTAACCAACCAAGTGGGTCGTACAATTTGCTTACGTCGGAAAGCATCGTATGTTTAGTTGTTTGTTTTGTAGTATTTGCTAAGTTCCAACCAAATGTAAATGTATCCATCTTGGAGTTCCAGCCGATTCCCAAGGTTTTTGTATCATGGGGTTGATCGGATTTGAAGCTAATTTCGTTCTTCAAACATTTCTGTTCGTCTGGCAAATCTTCTAAAATAGATGGCTCGTTGCTTGCCCATTTTCTTAAGTTGAAACCACCCTTATTCATTAGTGCAATAAGGTCGGTTATTAGTTTTTTAGCTGAGTCGATTCGGTCTTCCCCGTGGACAAGGTCATCCATGTAAAACTTATTCTTGAGAACCTCTGATACTGCGGGATATAGATGTGCCTCATCATGCGCTAGTTGTACGCGACAGTTGATCATGAGAGTGAGCATATCCTTTTGTAGGTTAGGACCCATGTACATTAAATCGTTAAGTGAGTACTTGGTGCTTGAAGGCATTGACGCGTTGAAAACAACCCTTAGTTTTGTGGTGGTCAATTCTTCGTGAAGTACACCGTAATGCGGGAGATAGGACTTTACTTGTTTCACAGTTGATGACGTCACGGGTGTCATGTGACCCATAGTTAAGTACTCATTCATAAACTTCTTGTATTGAGCGCCAAAGTTCTTGTTCTTTTCCATTTTTCTTTCAAGTTGCAAAAATTGAGCTAGCGCTTGAGGTCTTGTTTGACCTAAATTGCTCTCAAAGTTCTGCTTCAAAGGCATTTTTACGACATATTTGCCGTCTGGACGTCTTTCTGTAGTTTCGACGTAGTGTTTCTCACAAATAATATCTTCGCTTGTTTGTTGTCCATTATCTGTGATTTCTTCGGACTCCCAAAATTTTGCTATCTCTTGTAGCTCGTTCAGGGTAACAAAACAGTTGAAAGTCTTCACATTCCCACATAAAATCCACCCCGCTTTTGTTTGTTGAGCTATAGGGTAGTTTTTGTTGCTCTTGATTATTCCATCTAGGATTAGTTCGGAGTATATGTCAGCTCCCAACAACATGTCTATTGGAGCTGCGACATTGAACGTAGGATCTGCTAGTTTTAAGCTGTCTAGGTATTCCCAGTCCTTGATCTCAAATGACTGACTAGGTAAGTTGGTAATCAATCTTCTGATGATTAACGTTTCTACGCTGAAGGTGAAGTCCGAATGTATCGATTTGCATTCCAGTTGTACCGACGCTTTACAGCTTCCAGACGAGGTCCCGACTCCTGATACGACGGCGCTTAGTTTCTGTCTTGGGATTCGCAGTAGTTGGGCAGCATTTTCCGTCAACAGGCTGACCTGTGATCCTTGGTCTAAAAGCGCTCTCATGGTAATGTATTCCCCTTCAACATTCTTGACTTTTAACAGCATTGTTGTTAATAAGACTTCCTTTTCTTCATTCGTTACAGAGTTGACGTGTTTTGACTGTGTGTTGTTTAATGTTTGTTTTTCTGAGTAGTCCCGAGAGTCCTTAATATCCCTGTTGTTATCATGCAATAAAGTATGGTGAGGTTTATTGCAAACTCTGCAAGTCTTGATTGAAGTACATTTCTTTTCTCCGTGACTGTATAAACAATTCTTGCAAAGTTTCATTTTTGAAATCAAAGCGTTTCGAGCGTCGATCGGCAGACTTAGGAATTTGTCACACTGCATTAACACATGATCAGTTTTGCATGTTGGGCAGTTTCTCGCTATTGTGTAAAACGTACGAGCCGAGTTCATTGACTTGTTAAAGTTGAGTGACTTGTTATTTAGGTTGGTGTTTTTCTTAAAGTTGATGTTTGGCGTTTGATTTTGTTTTTGTTGTTGATTGCCGCGCATCCCCTCAAAGCCAATGAATTTTGATTCCAGGAACAAAATAAATTCTTCCAGCTCAGGTGGATCTCTCGGTGACTTCAATTTACTAATGTAGTCGTTGTATGTTTCCGAATCAAGTTTCTGACAAAGTAAATAAACAATCATCGGATCCCATGTATGGGTATTAATTCCAATGTTGTTCAGGCCGTTCAGGCATTCTAAAGTGACGTCATGGAGATTTTTTATGTTGAAAGCGTTTGCTTGTTGTAAAATAGGAAGATTAAGTAATGTGCTCATGTATGATGTAAACATGAGCCGTTTGTTATCGTAGCGATGTTGCAGGATATCCCAGCATGAGTCATAGTTATCAGAGCTAGTTTTCAGATGGCGAATTAATCTTTCAGCCTCTCCTGTTAGTTTAGATTTTAGGTGTTGCATTTTCTGCGCTTTCGGTATCATTGGGTTTGAATGAATAGTTTCAACAAACAGATCTTTGAAAGATGTCCATTGAGTGTAGTTACCCGAAAATTCTGGTAGTTGTACTGTGGGAGCAGATTTTTCATAGTGAGCGTTATTCCACATTTTTTGGTTAATATCTTTTCTTAAGGTATCGTATTTCATCTCCATTTCTAAATATAAGTTTTCGTAATCTATGTTTGCGCTTTGAAGTGCGTAATCAAGGTCCCAGTTTAGTTTATCGATACGCTCCCATTTCGACTTCAGAATGTGTAAGCTTTCTTCAAACTCCCACTTTTCGTTCATGTTGTTTAAATTAATTTTCTGGCAAACTCGCTGAAAAGCTTTAAAATTGCAATCTTGTTGGCGAAGCAATTCTTGAATGTAGGTATCGGATTCCTTCGTCGTTTGTTCCAGTTTTTGTTCTTTAAAGGTACTTTTCGATGTTGATGTTTCAGAGCTTTTCGCTTTTAAGTTCAGCTTAAGTTGTAACATATGTTGTCTAGTTTCTTCGTAGATACCTTTTAGTTTGCTGTGAACATCATCTTTGAAATATGTTATTTCAGGGTCAGCAACCTCAAGGAGCTTTTGATGGTTTTCTTGGAATTCCTGCCAGTGGGCTTCCATAGCTCCAAGTCTTGACACTAGGTACTCCAAAGTCTTCCTCGAAGCGCTGTCCTTACGATAGTTCGCGCATATTTGCTTAATGTTTTCGAATGTCGCCTCCTGGCGCGTTAAAATATCTTGGTAGTCAGTAGTCATTGTTACAAATGTTTTCTTGTTATCTTCGTAGTTCAGTTAGCAGTGGGTAGCAGTATACCCTCCTCCAAATTCCTTGATCTCGTAACCGTAGTAGTTTTAGTTAGTTGTGGTCACGTAACCCAGGGATTGAAGTAAATTGTGTTGAAAAAAACCCAGGAATGTTATTTTCGTAGTTCAGTTAGCAGTGGGTAGCAGTATACCCTCCTCCAAATCCTTGATCCCGTAACCGTAGTAGTTGTAGTTAGTTGTGGTCACGTAACCCAGGGATTGAAGTAAATTGTGTTGAAAAAAACCCAGGAATGTTATTTTCGTAGTTCAGTTAGCAGTGGGTAGCAGTATACCCTCCTCCAAATCCTTGATCCCGTAACCGTAGTAGTTGTAGTTAGTTGTGGTCACGTAACCCAGGGATTGAAGTAAATTGTGTTGAAAAAAACCCAGGAATGTTATTTTCGTAGTTCAGTTAGCAGTGGGTAGCAGTATACCCTCCTCCCAATCCTAGACCCCGTAACCGTAGTAGTTGTAGTTAGTTGTGGTCACGTAACCCAGGGATTGAAGTAGTCGCTAGTTGTCTTGATGCCCTAGACTCCCCTTGCGGTATGTGCGAGAATCCTTCTCAACTTAGCAGGTGATTGCCGCTGGTGGCAGGCCTGTTAAGCCGATTCGCTACCACACTGAGAAATCAAAAAGCACAAATTTTTCTTCTCGAAGGACTACGATTTCCAGTTGCGTAGTTCCGCGCTGGAGCACTATGTCCTTCTCGTAGTCGTTGCTCGAAGGACCACTATGTATGAGCAGCTAGGTTTTGTGTTCTAGTAAGCCCATACATGAGAGTTGTTGTAAGTAGTAGTTGTGTCACACTCGGAGTTGTTGTTGTAGTTGAATAAAAACACTGATTCCCGTAAAACTTGTAATAAGTATGAAATAAGTAAAAATACAGTAGTAAGTTAGGATGCTGATTTGTTTCGCGGTAAATCAGTATAACGAGTGCGCAAAGTTAGTAACAAACAATAACATTTATAACGCGAGTCGCGCTGATGTATGCAAAACGGTGTGCGGTGAATGAACCGTACAAATTACATAATCGATCTTTCAAGTTTCGGTCTATCGAATATAGACATTCAGGATTTTCGGTATATTAAAGATAGGTATTTTATGCGTCGATATTTCGGTCATGTGTTATGAATTTTCGCCATTGTAATACATACTCGATTCAGATGAATACAGCAGCGCCATCTAGTAAGACAGAAGTTCCCTTACCTAAAACGGCCTCAGCTTGAGGTTCCTAAACTGCAACAAAGCGTCGTAGAAGCTGGCAATGGCGACCTTGATTCTTGATTGTTTTGTTAATGTTTGGGTAGGTACTGGTATATTTGGGAAACGCGCGATTCAGATGCCTACAGCGCCATCTAGTAAGACAGAAGTTCCCTTACCTCAAACGGCCTCAGCTTGAGGTTCCTAAACTGCAACAAAGCGTCGTAGAAGCTGGCAATGGCGACCTAGATTCTTGATTGTTTTGTTAATGTTTGGGTAGGTACTGGTATATTTGGGAAACGCGCGATTCAGATACCTACAGCGCCATTTAGTAAGACAGAAGTTCCCTTACCTCAAACGGCCTCAGCTTGAGGTTCCTAAACTGCAACAAAGCGTCGTAGAAGCTGGCAATGGCGACCTTGATTCTTGATTGTTTTGTTAATGTTTGGGTAGGTACTGGTATATTTGGGAAACGCGCGATTCAGACAACTACAGCGCTATTTAGTAAGACAGAAGTTCCCCTACCTCAAAGGGCCTCAACTTTAGGTTCCTAAACCGCAACAAGGCGTTGTAGAAGTTGGCAATGGTGAACTTGATCCTCGATTGCTTTGTTAATGTTTGGGTAGGTAGTGGTATATTTGCGAAACCGCAATTCAGATGCCTACAGCGCCATCTAGTAAGATAGAAGTTCCCTTACCTCAAACGGCTTCAGCTTGAGTTCCTAAACCGCAACAAGGCGCCGTAGAAGCTGGCAACTTTGGTGCCCGTGATCAGTAGATCATTTGAGAAAACAAAATGCGCGATTCAGCCGAGTACAGCGCCATCTAGTAAGACAGAAGTTCCCTCACCTCAAACGGCCTCAGCTTGAGGTTCCTAAACCGCAGCAAGGCGTCGTAGAAGCTGGCAGCCTTGGCGGCGGCCGCTGCGTCGGTGCAGCCCGGCTGCGGGAAGCTGCGCCACAGCTCGCGGAGTAACTCTCCGCCCGAGAGGTATATCCGTTGGAGCTCGCTCTTTATGTCCGCTGGGATTAGTTCTGGATACGAAAAAAAAAGATTTTTTAATCAAAGTATTCGTTAAGAGTTGAGGAGCTCGGTGGCGCAGTGGTTTAGCGCCTGGCCCGGCGATTGCGTAAGTTAAGCAACGTTCGCAAGGGTCGGTCATGGGATGGGTGACCAAAAATTTACTATCGCGAACTCCTCTGTGCTTCGGAAGGCACGTTAAGCCGTCGGTCCCGGCTGCATTTGCAGTCGTTAATACCCACCAATCCGCATTGGGCCCGCGTGGTGGGTTTTGGCCCGTCCTCCTTATCCACCCATAAGAAAAGCCTGTACCCCAGCAGTGGGGACATCAAAAATGGCTGATGAACATTCATTAAGAGTCAAACAAGTACTTAAATCAATCAATGCTGATCAGCTTCAGACAGTTAATAGGCCTTTTCAAACCTTCCTAACCTTCACAAACTTTAAATAAGTAAATCCTATACCGGATGTTAGTAGTCCGTTCGCTTAAATAGTGTCGCCCTTTTATTGCGCCGCCTTTGCACGTGCCACTTCTTACCAAAGGATGCCGCCGCATGAACAAAGGATACCTACCGCGTCCGGCGTACACCCGCAAGTGAATTTGAATTTCAGCAGTTTACATAGAAGTGCCGTAGTGAAAGGTTGTGTTTGTTACCGGTATTCCTGTCTCTGAACACAAGTGCTTGCGGGTGTACCGACACTATCCAAGCGAACGAACTATAACACCCTAGAAAAAACTTTCAGGGCATAGTGTACTCATGATTCTAAGTCTATGTGAAGTCGAATTTTCCGTCGCAAATTCATGAAAATTTTTGTTTTTTATTTATTTTTTCAAGTTTTGTAAGCGCGCACGCGGACCCGCGATCTTATCGAGTTGTTACGCATACATTGCTTCTCAAAATCACAACTTTGCTTAACTCTTAAGGGTAGAATCATCCCTTAAACTTTTCGCATAAGTGCAACTAACACTCAGTTTAGGCTTTTTTCCTAAAAAGAACAGCTAACAACCAGTTGCAAAACGGACGGTGTTTATCATGCGACTCAGTACTAATTTATTGTGTTGAGCGATTGTATATAATCTACAACTGCTATAGTTGAAAGTGACTCTGTAGGCGATTTGTAAGCGAGAGGCAAATAGAAAGAAAGGCCGTCATTTTCAATCCTTTTCTTTAGTTGACCGATTACAATAGTGAACAACCTTTGTCTTATGGAGTCACGGTCATACCGTTTGATCCAGTGACACGACCAAGAAGTTTAGATGAAGTCGTATTTAACATGTGTGAAGAGAAATTTTGGAAGGACATGCCACTGCCAGAAGGATAAGGATCGATTTTCCGATTGTTGACCTGTTGACTTAACCGTGTGTGTTCGTTGACCTGTTAACTAGACTGTGTTTGTTGACCTGTCGACTGGATCAATAGTGGCATCAGCGTGAGTGATATCTATTATAATAGTGAAGTAAAATGGGCTGTTGTGATGATGATGATACATACGCGCCATGCTGCCGGCGTGGTGGTGCCTCATGAGGGCCCCGCCCGGGCTGAGCTCCCCGAGCGCGGCCACACACGCCGCGCCCGACACGCGCGCCGGCCGCACGCACTGCTGCCCGCTACTGATGATGATGATACGTACGCGCCATGCTGCCGGCGTGGTGGTGCCTCATGAGGGCCCCGCCCGGGCTGAGCTCCCCGAGCGCGGCCACACACGCCGCGCCCGACACGCGCGCCGGCCGCACGCACTGCTGCCCGCTACTGATGATGATGATACGTACGCGCCATGCTGCCGGCGTGGTGGTGCCTCATGAGGGCCCCGCCCGGGCTGAGCTCCCCGAGCGCGGCCACACACGCCGCGCCCGACACGCGCGCCGGCCGCACGCACTGCTGCCCGCTACTGATGATGATGATACGTACGCGCCATGCTGCCGGCGTGGTGGTGCCTCATGAGGGCCCCGCCCGGGCTGAGCTCCCCGAGCGCGGCCACACACGCCGCGCCCGACACGCGCGCCGGCCGCACGCACTGCTGCCCGCTACTGATGATGATGATACGTACGCGCCATGCTGCCGGCGTGGTGGTGCCTCATGAGGGCCCCGCCCGGGCTGAGCTCCCCGAGCGCGGCCACACACGCCGCGCCCGACACGCGCGCCGGCCGCACGCACTGCTGCCCGCTACTGATGATGATGATACGTACGCGCCATGCTGCCGGCGTGGTGGTGCCTCATGAGGGCCCCGCCCGGGCTGAGCTCCCCGAGCGCGGCCACACACGCCGCGCCCGACACGCGCGCCGGCCGCACGCACTGCTGCCCGCTACTGATGATGATGATACGTACGCGCCATGCTGCCGGCGTGGTGGTGCCTCATGAGGGCCCCGCCCGGGCTGAGCTCCCCGAGCGCGGCCACACACGCCGCGCCCGACACGCGCGCCGGCCGCACGCACTGCTGCCCGCTACTGATGATGATGATACGTACGCGCCATGCTGCCGGCGTGGTGGTGCCTCATGAGGGCCCCGCCCGGGCTGAGCTCCCCGAGCGCGGCCACACACGCCGCGCCCGACACGCGCGCCGGCCGCACGCACTGCTGCCCGCTACTGATGATGATGATACGTACGCGCCATGCTGCCGGCGTGGTGGTGCCTCATGAGGGCCCCGCCCGGGCTGAGCTCCCCGAGCGCGGCCACACACGCCGCGCCCGACACGCGCGCCGGCCGCACGCACTGCTGCCCGCTACTGATGATGATGATACGTACGCGCCATGCTGCCGGCGTGGTGGTGCCTCATGAGGGCCCCGCCCGGGCTGAGCTCCCCGAGCGCGGCCACACACGCCGCGCCCGACACGCGCGCCGGCCGCACGCACTGCTGCCCGCTACTGATGATGATGATACGTACGCGCCATGCTGCCGGCGTGGTGGTGCCTCATGAGGGCCCCGCCCGGGCTGAGCTCCCCGAGCGCGGCCACACACGCCGCGCCCGACACGCGCGCCGGCCGCACGCACTGCTGCCCGCTACTGATGATGATGATACGTACGCGCCATGCTGCCGGCGTGGTGGTGCCTCATGAGGGCCCCGCCCGGGCTGAGCTCCCCGAGCGCGGCCACACACGCCGCGCCCGACACGCGCGCCGGCCGCACGCACTGCTGCCCGCTACTGATGATGATGATACGTACGCGCCATGCTGCCGGCGTGGTGGTGCCTCATGAGGGCCCCGCCCGGGCTGAGCTCCCCGAGCGCGGCCACACACGCCGCGCCCGACACGCGCGCCGGCCGCACGCACTGCTGCCCGCTACTGATGATGATGATACGTACGCGCCATGCTGCCGGCGTGGTGGTGCCTCATGAGGGCCCCGCCCGGGCTGAGCTCCCCGAGCGCGGCCACACACGCCGCGCCCGACACGCGCGCCGGCCGCACGCACTGCTGCCCGCTACTGATGATGATGATACGTACGCGCCATGCTGCCGGCGTGGTGGTGCCTCATGAGGGCCCCGCCCGGGCTGAGCTCCCCGAGCGCGGCCACACACGCCGCGCCCGACACGCGCGCCGGCCGCACGCACTGCTGCCCGCTACTGATGATGATGATACGTACGCGCCATGCTGCCGGCGTGGTGGTGCCTCATGAGGGCCCCGCCCGGGCTGAGCTCCCCGAGCGCGGCCACACACGCCGCGCCCGACACGCGCGCCGGCCGCACGCACTGCTGCCCGCTACTGATGATGATGATACGTACGCGCCATGCTGCCGGCGTGGTGGTGCCTCATGAGGGCCCCGCCCGGGCTGAGCTCCCCGAGCGCGGCCACACACGCCGCGCCCGACACGCGCGCCGGCCGCACGCACTGCTGCCCGCTACTGATGATGATGATACGTACGCGCCATGCTGCCGGCGTGGTGGTGCCTCATGAGGGCCCCGCCCGGGCTGAGCTCCCCGAGCGCGGCCACACACGCCGCGCCCGACACGCGCGCCGGCCGCACGCACTGCTGCCCGCTACTGATGATGATGATACGTACGCGCCATGCTGCCGGCGTGGTGGTGCCTCATGAGGGCCCCGCCCGGGCTGAGCTCCCCGAGCGCGGCCACACACGCCGCGCCCGACACGCGCGCCGGCCGCACGCACTGCTGCCCGCTACTGATGATGATGATACGTACGCGCCATGCTGCCGGCGTGGTGGTGCCTCATGAGGGCCCCGCCCGGGCTGAGCTCCCCGAGCGCGGCCACACACGCCGCGCCCGACACGCGCGCCGGCCGCACGCACTGCTGCCCGCTACTGATGATGATGATACGTACGCGCCATGCTGCCGGCGTGGTGGTGCCTCATGAGGGCCCCGCCCGGGCTGAGCTCCCCGAGCGCGGCCACACACGCCGCGCCCGACACGCGCGCCGGCCGCACGCACTGCTGCCCGCTACTGATGATGATGATACGTACGCGCCATGCTGCCGGCGTGGTGGTGCCTCATGAGGGCCCCGCCCGGGCTGAGCTCCCCGAGCGCGGCCACACACGCCGCGCCCGACACGCGCGCCGGCCGCACGCACTGCTGCCCGCTACTGATGATGATGATACGTACGCGCCATGCTGCCGGCGTGGTGGTGCCTCATGAGGGCCCCGCCCGGGCTGAGCTCCCCGAGCGCGGCCACACACGCCGCGCCCGACACGCGCGCCGGCCGCACGCACTGCTGCCCGCTACTCCACGCCTGTCCGGAACAATAACACCACAAAAATTGTTTAAAAAAACAAAAAACCGACTTCAAAAAACCTACCTCTAAAAAGCAAGAAATAATATTCGTAATAATAAAACACGTCTATTGAAGTCGGGTGGGGCTGGAGTACAAATCCCTTTTTTTATTCTAAAAGCCCCACCCGACTTCAATAGACGTATTTTATTATTACGAATATTATTTCTTGCTTTTTAGAGGTAGGTTTTTTGAAGTCGGTTTTTTGTTTTTTTAAACAATTTTTTATTTTTTTATTTTTAGTGTAGGTACCTTTTGTATTAGGTAGTGTAGGTATATTATTTAGGTAGAAATTAAAATCGGCTCAGCCAGACGTGAGTTAATCGCGGAGAAACATACATACATGCGGGTCAAACTGAGAACCTCCTTTTTTAAGTCGGTTAAAGAACTACACTTAAGATATCCCTTTTCCAACAAAAAAATTCTCTTATTTAGTTCTTAAACAAAGAAGTTATACGATTGATCATCAAGGTAGTTCACACAAAATCATACTATTTTCGTGCTTTTTTCAAGATTACTTGAAAAGTACTGAACCGATTTCAAAATTTTAAAAATTAGGACCTACTTGGAAGTTTACCTAATGTAATAACGTTTGAATCATTTCAATCGGTCCAGCTGTCTTCGAGTAATCGATGTACATACAAAAAACAAAAAAAACAAAAAAAAACGGGTCGAATTGAGTACCTCCCTCCTTTTGAAGTCGGTAAAAATAGAGACTTACAGAAGTAGTACTACAGGCGCTCGAGCAACGCACACACACAAAGACAGCTCTCGCCGCTGCGTCACGTCCTCGAACTGTGTTGAGAGTGGTATGAGATTACAGTTATACAGTGTCGGTGAGAGATGTCTATGTGTGCGTTGCTCGAGCGCGCAAATGCTAAGCTTAACTACTGTACTCTCTCTATATTGTGATAACAGGGTATAGACATGGGAATAAATAAAACTGTGTAGAAGGGTCACTCCCGCTCCGGACGGGCTCAAAGTCATGATATTAGCCTACACCGTTAAACAGAAAACTCAGTCGGGCTGCCACGGCCGGCGTCGCCGCACGCGCGTTTGCCTGTTTATGCGTTCCGTATAAACTTGGAAACAAATTTCAATGGCGTCAAGTTGTTGTGGTGTGTTTGACTGTACAACAACAACAAACAATTCAAAAACGATGCCACACTTATTTTTTTTAAGTTTGCCCAAAGTTGATGAGAGGTAAGTAATATTTTCTCAATATTATTTCGTTTTCGTATCTAATTTCTCAAATGGGCATGAACAGTTCTTTTTGTGTAGCCAATTGTTTCGCCCAATAGGTAGTAGGTACAATTTAGTTAAAGTACCTACAGTATTTTTTTACTTCTCAAATCGGTTGTTGTACTCATACTTTGTAAAACTACAATGAAATAATGATTTCAAAGTAAAGAAAATTTAATAAATATTAAAAACACGACTGCCTTCCCAAAAACGAGCTAAAAAGTTATAAATAACAAGTGTCATTGCCGGGGGACCATTTTGTGGAATAATTTTAAATCAAAGAGGTCCCCCGACTGCAATGACACTTGTTACTTAACTTTTTAGCTCGATTTTGACAGAGCAGTAATATTTTAAATATTTTTTTAAATTTATTTATTTTTATTTCACTCATTTTAGTGACATGTTATTTTGTACAAAGTATTATTTTCTTTATTTCTTACTAATTAAAGTTGATTTTGGAAAGAATAATACATTACAGCCAAGAATGCTTCCCGTACAAAGGTGGTATAGTTCTTTTCTCAAGAAATGCGAGTAAATTCATTTTAAAAATACAAGAAAAAAATATTCTTTTATTTTTGACGAAAAAAAGGAGAAAACAAAAAACAAATAAAAAAACCGGCCAAATGCGAGTCGGACTCACGCACGAACCAAAAAACGGCAAAAAAACACATTTGTTGTATGGGAGCCTCACCTAAATATTTATTTTATTCTGTTTTTAATATTTTTTGTTATAGCGGTAACAGAAATACATCATCTGTGAAAATTTCAACTGTATCTCATCTCACGGTTCGTGAGCTACAGGCTACAGCCTGGTAACAGAAGACAGACAGATGGACAGTGGAGTCTTAGTAATAGTACGTAGTAATAAAACGGAACCTTTAAAAAAGAAAAAGATTTTTAACAAAAAATATTTCTATTTGCTTTTTTTTTTAAAAAGAAGAAAAAGAGAAAAGAATCTATAGAGACCAAATTAAATAAAATATTTTCTTAATATAAATTTCAGTGACAAATTAAATTATATAATTTTGGAATGTGCTCATCAGGCCTTTCATTTCATTTGTGAAAATAAAAAAATAAAACGTTTCTTTTTATTTCATTTTTTTTAGTAAAAAAGAAGAAAAAGAAAAAAAAACACTTTTTTAAAATGCTCCCATAATAACCCGAAAAATATTTTGTCATACAAAAAAATAATATGTAACTTATAATAAAAATCTTACCTGACAAACGGACGCAAGCGCCGACAGCGGAGGGGCGTTCACATTAGACCCACTTTGGTGCACTTGCGATGACGGACCTAATAGGTACCTTTCTACCTGTAGACAAAATTCAGTTCAAGCATCTCATCATCATATCAGCCGCACGACACCCACTGCTGGGTATAGGCCTCCCCCAAGGATTTCCACGACGATCGGTCCTGTGCTTCCCACATCCAGTGGCTTCCGGCAACCTTCACCAGATCGTCGGTCCACCTTGTCGGGGGCCTACCCACGGAGCGTCGTCCGGTGCGCGGTCGCCATTCAAGAACCTTTCCGCCCCAACGGCCATCGGTTCTTCTCGCTATGTGTCCAGCCCACTGCCACTTTAGCTGAGCAATCCTTCGAGCGATGTCGGTTACTTTAGTTCGCCTGCGGATCTCCTCATTTCTGATTCGATCACGCAGGGAAACGCCGAGCATGGCTCTCTCCATTGCACGCTGGGTGACCTTGAGCCTCCTTATGAGACCCATAGTTAGCGACCACGTTTCACTGCCGTAAGTCATCACTGGCAACACACACTGGTCATAGACTTTCGTCTTGAGACACTGCGGTAAATCGGACACGAAGATTTTTCGGAGCTTCCCGAATGCTGCCCATCCGAGTTGGATTCGACGAGAGATCTCCTTCTCAAAGTTGGACCTACCTAACTGGACTGCCTGTCCTAGGTATACATAATGGTCAACAACTTCAAGTGTAGTGTTCCCAACATGAACTGGAGCGGGCACAACATGGGAATTCGACATGATTTTCGTCTTATCCATGTTCATTTTAAGACCCACTCTTTGGGAAGCACTACGGAGATCTTCGAGCATTGTGTTCAGGTCCTCCAAGGTCTCAGCCATAAGAACTATATCATCGGCAAAACGAAGGTGTGTTAGGTACTGGCCATTAATGTTGATGCCGAGTCCTTTCCAGTCTAAGAGTTTAAAGATATCCTCCAATGCAGCTGTGAACAGTTTCGGAGAAATAACATCTCCCTGTCTCACACCTCGCTGCAGTTGGATAGGATTTGTTCTCTGGTTCTGTACTCGGACCGACATGGTGGCATTTTTGTATAAATACCTCAACACCTCGATATACCTGTAGTCCACTTGGCACCTTTGGAGAGACTGCAGCACCGCCCAGGTTTCAATCGAATCAAAGGCTTTCTCATAATCCACGAACGCCAAGCAAAGTGGCAGATTATACTCTTCGGTCTTCTGTATGACCTGCCGCAGCGTATGGATGTGGTCTATGGTGCTAAAGCCTTTTCGGAACCCGGCTTGTTCGGGAGGTTGGAAGTCGTCGAACTTGCGAGCGAGACGGTTCGTAAGGACTCTCGAAAACAGCTTATAGACATGACTCAGAAGCGAGATGGGTCTATAGTTCTTTAAGAGGGACTTGTCACCCTTTTTAAAGAACAAAATCACCTCACCTATGTTCCATGTCTTCGGCGTTCTGCCCTCGACGATGACGGAATTGAAAAGCTTCTGGAGGACTTTAAGTATCGGCTTACCGCCCGCTCTCAGAAGTTCTGTAGTGATTCCGTCGTCACCCGCCGCCTTGTTGTTTTTCAGCTGTTTGAGAGCCATACTAATCTCGTACATGCTGACGTCCGGGATATCTTGGGTATAGTGTCGGGTAAGCTTGGCTCTGGGGTCTTTAGCCTTGCTTTCAACAGGTGTCTGCGTGGAATATAACTGCCCATAGAAACTCTCGATCTCCCTCAGGATTTCAGGTTTCGCTGAGATGATGCGTCCGTCGTCAGTTTTCAGCTTCGTCATCTGGCTTTGCCCAATAGACAGATCTCTCGCGAACACTTTGGAGCCTTTGTTCCGCTCGATAGCCTCTTTAATACGATTCGTATTAAATTGGCGAAGGTCGCTCGTCAAAGACTTAGATATCTGTCTATTAAGCTGCCAATAACGATTAGCATCTACTGAACTCTGGAGCTTCATTTCACGTCTCTGATCCATGAGTAGGAGTGTGTGGTCGGAGAGTTTCTTTAGCTTGGGACGGCGGGTCTTGAAGAACTTGGACCCTACCGTACGGACAGTATCCACTACCATATTGTTTAAATCGTCCACATCTATGCTGTTCTCAAGGGCTTCGAAACGGTTTTGGAGTTCGAGTTGAAAGCTCTCGGGGTTTTGAATATGGGCCGGCAATGGTCGGAGTGTTGATTTTATCAGTCGAGATCTTTCCAGCTTTATGTTGATATTCAATGTGCCACGTACCAATCGGTGATCGCTCCCCGTCTTAACGGCGTTGATCACAGTGACATCATTGAATATTTGCTTTTTCGTCGACATGATAAAATCTATCTCATTTCTGACTGTACCGTCCGGACTGACCCAAGTCCACTTCCGTCTTTCCGGCTTTCTGAAGAATGAGTTCATCATAAAGAGGTTCTCCTTCTCCATAAAGTCGGCTAGCATCTGGCCTCTGTCATTCCGTTGCCCAACTCCAAATTGCCCCACTCTCAGCTCATCACCGCATCGTTTCCCCAACTTTGCATTGAAGTCCCCCATCACAACAGTGTAGTGGGTTTTGTAGCTATGCATGGCTTTAGAGATCTCCTCATACATAGCCTCCACTTCGTCATCTTGGTGCGTCGAGGTCGGTGCGTAAACCTGTATGACATTTAACGAATACCGTTTGGATATTCTGAGTATAAGGTACGCCACCCTGGTCGACACACTTCCGATGGTAAGCACGTTGTTGACAAGGGACTTGTGGACGATGAACCCGACACCACCTTGGGACTGTTGGTCGCCCTCCCGGTAGTACAGCAAGTTACCGGAATTAAGGATTATCGAGTCCTCTCCCTCTCTTCGGACTTCAGATAACCCAATGATGTCCCAGTGTAACTTGCTTATAACTTCTTCCAACTCGATTAACTTCGTGTCGGTCCTTAGTGTGCGCGTGTTATAGGTTGCCAGGTGCAATTTTCGTGATTGGTGGTAGCCGATCCGCACCCGGGGATTCTTAGCACCCCCTGCCCCGCCGTTACCATAGCCGCTACCGTAGCTAGGAATAGCGGGGCCGCCGGGGACTGGGGGCCAATTTATTTGTGTGTCCATCATTAGGGGGGTTTGCCATAATCGCCACGCTTGGCAGGCGGGTTGGCGATCGCAGTAGGCCAAGAATTTTGGAGACGCTGCTGCCCATCTCCTGATGGCTGTGTTCCCTTAGTCGCCTTTTACGACACCCACGGGATGAGAGGGGGTAGTGCTATTCTAAGCCGGCACATACACGGCACAAACAAGCATCTAACAAGAGAAAAATTTAAGACCTTTTTTCAAAAACCACCTTGAGAGAGAGAGAAAAAACCTCTCCACAATTATTACAAAGTGATTAAGAGACACCGGATGCGTAAGCGTATGCGTAAGCGTGCACGTAGACGTACCATGACGTTGTAATGTATGAAACTTTATGAGACATGGCACACCGCTTGCGTAACGCGTAGACTGATGCGTAACCCTACGCATTGCAGCTCGTGACGTTGTACTCAATGGCATTCCCTATTGGACGTCACAGCGAACACGCACGTATCTTTGCTGCGCGTCACTACGCGTGTGACCACGCGCGTGGCTACGCAACCGGTGTGCCCAGGCCTTTAATGTTTAAATAACTTTGAATTATATTTTCTGTTATTATAGCTAAGCCCTGGAATAAATTTTACCAAATAAAAATATTTAATAGTCTGAAACTTAGTCTGAATTTGAAAAGATGGTGACAAAGGCTGTTTTTGCAGGAAAAACGACAGTAAAAAAAATTCTAAACTAACTTTAATTTATATTTCTAACAAAATTTTACATGTAAATATACAGGCATAAACACAATTTAATCTGCTCCACTTATAAAATCGAGTTAGTTATTAATATCTACACCATTTCCATCAAAGTGGCACTATGGTGACACTTGATATTTTATATAAAAGATTTTTTTTATAATTTTTATTTTTTATCTTTTCTTTGTCTTTTTCTAGGCCACGGATTCATTATTTCTCTCCATCTTTTACACAAAACCATCTCAAAATACAATAAAAGAGAGAGATGGTTACCGCAAAAAATTACATAGAATTTGACATTTATTTCTGCCATAAACCACCGATGTCAATGGAGAAGGCAACTGTCAAAATGGCGCTGCGTACGCTTGTTCCACGAGAACTATGAAAACAAAGGACTTTTACTTAAAAAATCGTTTTTTTAAGCTTTAAAATGATCAAATTCTGTGTAATAGGCTTTAAGAATGTTGGCCCTTACAAATTTCCGAAAAATCTGGATATAGAAAAAATTGATAAATTCTGTAAGAATAACAACGTCTTAATTTTGCTTTAAATTCCGGAATTTGCATTGTATAATAGTCTTTTATATCCATTTTGGGTCAATGGGTCTTTTTCGGTAAAAAAAACCACAACATAAATACCTATTTTCCCATACATTTTGTACTGAACGTCTACTGTCTTATGAACAAGCGTACGCAGCGACATCTATAATTAGCTTTGCGTTGCCATCCCCATTGACATAGGTTCTTTTTGGGAGAAACATGACTAAGGTTGTTTCTGAAGAACTCCTACAAGCTTTCAAAGCGAATATCTCATGACTCATGTAGATTTTGAAGAAACCTTAGATGTGAGACAGAAGCTTTCTTAGTCCTCTACAAGATGGCGTACTTAACTCATTTCGTCCAAAATTTGACAAAGGTGTTTTTTGAAATAAGGTCTTCAATTGCCTAAATAAAACTTTGATCTTATTCATAAAAAATCCTTAAAATAGAGTCAGAACATACGAGGAATATGATAAGTGAATGACTTTGTAAAGAAGAAACATCTTTTTTCGGCATTTTTTTCTTTTTGTAGCTCTGCATATTCAGTCCAACGAAGTTCCTACCTCTTTAACCCATTATTTTTTTCTTTCATCGCCTGAAAACTGTGGTAAATGAAATGAGGGCCCATTTCAGAGACCGCCTTTTGGCTTGATGAAAATCTTTGCCCGCCAAGACATTTATTCATGTTTGGTAGGAGGAAAAATCTCAGTGGACTAAATCTAGGGAATAGGAAGGATTTGCATCTTCATTCGATGAGTTTTGATGTCATTAAGAAAAATTAGAAGTCTCTTAAGCTTTCAGTTTCCAAAAGTAATAATCTTTTGCCAAATTTGAAAAAAATTGTGTGTTCAGATTCCTAAGGAGTTTCTTGCCATAATAGGAAAACATATTTTTATATAGAAAACGTAAAGTTGTAGCCACAAAAAAACCATACGACAAGCTAAAGAGATTATCTAGTAGCTACAAGTATTAAATTGCGTATAAACCTCATTGATGATTGTAAAAAAAACTGAATATCATCAAAAGGGCTTCTCGAGGGCCATATTTTTGGCGTAAATAATAGCGGAAATGTATTGAATTCTACATCAACATCAAATACACTTTAACGTACTGTGCAGTTGCTCCAATAACTTATTTCAAGAAAGATAATTGTGCCAAGGGTAATGATGAAAAAACAATGAAAAAATCGAAAAAGTGCAGAAGTGAGGTTATTTACCATACTCCTTACACGTAATGAAAAAGACAGAGACAAATGATTTCTCATAACGGAGCCTTAAGATAAAAAAAATATGAATTAAAAGTATTTCTTCTTTTCAAAGTCATAGACTTGTCAAACCGCCCTCGTAAGTAGGGCCAATTTAATTGATCACATTTGACATCTGATAAGCAGCTTCATTCCTAAATATATTTATGAATAACCAACATACCTTTGATAATTTAAGTTCCTGTGTCTCCGGATCCTCAGCATCCGGTTCCAAATCTTCATAATGTATCTTCTCCAATATTCTCCTCTTCTTGTCCGGAGGGCCCTCCGGTTTCTCCTCGTTCACCCGTTTCTCTACACCGTTTGTCTCTTTTACTCCGTTCTCTATTACTTTGTTGTTGTTTGTTGTTTTATTGCTATTACCACTACTACTACTACTAGAATTTGTTTTTTGACTAGCTTTGAGCACCTGAAATAAAAGAAAGTTAAAATTTATTATGTATTTTTTCTTTACTCTTTATTATCGTTATCCTTTATTCAAATAAACTCACATAATAAGCATTTTTAAATCGGCAACTGTTTTACATTTTTTAGCTAACAAGAAAAATGGGCGCAAAAAAATTATCAGCTTTATCACATGGAACGACATTTACAAATATGTAAATCGTTTTCAGACATTACATTCATATAATGTTACAATTAACAAAGATTAATAAATAAGTAACATTTTTAATTGGGTAATTTCTTAATGAATCAAATTACATAGTTCAAGCTAAATACAAAATTCAAAGTATAGGCTATAACAAAAAATGCAATTCATACAATTAAGTTAGAAGCAGAACCATTCCCACTGGCAGCACCCGTTCACGAGCATGACGCATGAATCAACTAGAATGTATTTTTATTACCCCATTGCAACTAAAATTGTAAACTATTTCTTGAAAAATGTTGAACAAAACAGGGACAATGTTGAACATATACATCATTGCTATTTTTTCGTTGATTTAAAGAATTTCTTGTATTCATTAGGCAAAATTATTCAGTAGAAGTATTAGTAGAACTAATACACTTAAGGGGCCATAATAGGAAAACATAGTTTGCGCGGGCCATATTTTTATATAGAAAACGTAAAGTTGTGGCCACAAAAAAAAACATACGACAAGCTAAAGAGATTATCTAGTAGCTACAAGTATTAAATTGCGTATGAACCTCACAGATGATTGTCAAAAAAATCAGAATATCATCAAAAGCGCTTGACGCGGGCCATATTTATGGCGTAAATGATAGCGGAAACGTATTGAATTCTACATCAAAATAAACTTTAACATACTGTGCAGTTGCTTCAATAACTTTTTGTCAAGAAAGATAATAGTGCTAAATATAATGATGAAAAAACAACGATAATCATCGAAATAGTGCAGAAGTGAGGTTATTTTCCATACTCTTTACACGTAATGAAAAAGTCAGAGACAAATTATTTGGCATAACGGAGTCTTAATGGACAGGAAAAGGAACTAATGGATCTGGAGCATAGGCTTATTATATTGATCTGGGGGGTTATTCACGATTGTCGGAAATAAACTTTTCGAATCGAATCAGAAAGTTCTTCGATCTTATTTTCTACCTTATGCTACCAAACTTTGTAAATGCATTTCGCTTTCCCGTCGGAAAGTGAATCGAATGTCAGTCGAATGTATTTTTGTTATATCGGAGGATATGGATTCGAATCGAATGCTTTCGAGTAGATTTCCGACAGTCGTGAATAACCCTACGCAAGGGCGTCGCCAGCCCATGGCCCTGGGGGGGGGCAAGTTTTGAGATGGAGCATGATTTATCGGAAAAGCAAGTCAATTGCACGGCCTTAGGACTTTGGTTATTTGCAGTTGCAAAAACCGGGGTGAGAGATGTATTAGGTCTTTACCTATGAAATTGCCGATATTTTGTCACATACAGAGAAAATAATAACTTCTATAATTTAAAATTTTAACAAAATCGTGAATATTACATCGAATTATGATCATGATAGTTAACTATCAGTAAAAATAAAGTCCATATTTTAGCTTTCGTGACATTAAAAAAAAGATCTTGAAAGTGACTCTTTTTTTGTGAGCAAAAAAAGGGTGACTGAAGGGGTTGTAACTTAACCAAAACTTATTTTTTCGCTTATCTTAAATGGAAATAAGTTAGCATAGTGTTCAAACATTAGTACATAAAAGTTTTGTTACATGAGTGTTCATGGTTGTTAAATGAACAAAGAAAATGCTATTATAAAAAATGCAACTTCTTGAAAAATCTCCGTAGAAATCGGCAATTTCATAAGTAAAGACCTATTATTTTCGGAGCGAGTGGAGTTGGGCGGGTCACGTACATCGCAAGGATCGAGGACGATGGGCGGGAAGGCTCCTTGAATGGAGACCACGGGCAAACAAACGACCACGAGGCCGCCCTCCGAAACCATGCGTTGACGATAGTGATGGGACTCGAATCACAATTGATTCGAATCACGTCGATCTAAGCTAGATTCGAATGAGTATTTATACTGATTCGAATCATTATCTGATTCGAATCGGTTACCTGATCCCCACTAGTGTTGACGACATCAGAGGTCACAACTGGTAAACGACGGCGCAAAACCGAACCCAGTGGAAGAATTTGGGAGAGGCCTATGTCCAGAAATTGACCCAAAGAGGCTCGTGTTGATGATGATACCAAACTACACCGATTTTTTATCACAAGGAACCCCGTGTAATAATTTACTAATATGTAAATTCAATAAAAAACAAACCAAATGACCTCGAAATGACGCCAAAAAAACATACCATAAAGAACATTTCTCACCATGATAGAATGTTGGTTGAACCGTTTGATCATGTTGCGGTGTATGGAGGTGGATTCCCCCTTCACATGTTCCACGGGATCTTCGTCCAGGGGCGTGGACTCCGTGAACTGGGGGAGGTCCACCTGTGACAAAAGGGTAGTATTTAATCGGGTAACAATAAATTCCCATTTTGGGTTTCCAAAATACTGAATATAGCGTACTGAAATACTAAGTGGGCGACGGACTGAGGGCGACTACAGATATTGAAAATGGGTGACTTTAAAATACAAATTGAGTAACTAGTTATTTAGAACGGGCGACCAAATTACTATTTGGGCGAAAACCTTAGGGCACACAAAACATTTAAAATTGGGCATATATTTTATTTTAAAAATGTGACTATTATCCTAATCGAGATGACAAAACACAAACAAACAAACAAACGAGAAAGCAACCTAATAAAAAGGTATTAAAAATACCATGTTGGGCTGCTTTAATCAGTTATATAGTTACCTACTTGCTATAATAGTTGTCCACTCAGTATTCTTGTCACCCATTGAGATTTTTCACTGCCAACTTAAATTATTTATCACCCACATGTAGTCGCCCGTTTTGAGTATTTTTGTAATCCACTGTTTGTCGCCCGTTTAGTTATTTTGTCGCCCAAAAAGTAAACTCCTACCCGGTTTAGTATTTAAGTATCCCATTAACAGTCGCCTTTAATTATTTCCAGTCACCCAATTAATTAATTCCCTTTCCAAAATAATAGTAATAAAGCTCAGTGTACTACGTAGCAAATACACGTACGTCCCTTCTTGCTCATGGCGGAACTTGACAGACTGATCGTACTCGATCACGTTTGTTAAGCAACGCTCGGTCCGGTCAGGTGTCGGATGGGTGACCGTTAAGGCCAGTATATTCGAAATTATCGAATTTGGCCTATATTTGATTCAACAATAAACAATCAAATATTCTTTATTTTGAGCAGATAAAAATATATGTTGAAGTTTCATAAACGATCCTGATTAATTTACGGTTAAAAATTCGATATTTGTTTCTTCACTCGACTAAAAAAATATGCAAAGGCTAAGAAAATTTTAATTAATTTTATATATTTTGGATAATACTTAAATTCTATTAATCCCTTATTCTCGAAAAATATTTAGAAAAATAGGTAATGACATTTAGAAGAATATTCAACGGTCACTTTTTCAAAAAGTGACTTTATGCTCAAAATATCTACAAAAACATTGAAAAAATGAAAAAGTGAGGTTATTTTCATTACTCTTCACACGTAAAGAAAAAGACAGAGAGAGTTTTTGGAATATACTGGCCTTAAAGTGGCATTACAACTGAGCGCTTCCGCGCTTCGCAAGACACGTTAAACCGTTTTTAATACTGACATAATCGTCAATACCGCCCGCAAACACACAATATTATTGTCAATATGCAAATTATTGCCAATAATATTGCGTGTGTGCGGTTAGCCATAAACTATAACACCAGAGGTGGCCACTATTCCTCATTCCATAAGATTTTAATCATCAGATTTATAAATAAACAGAGTAAGTACTTTTAAAAAGTTGTACAATTAATAATATTATTTTCCTTACCGTGAGATCTAAAGTGGTATGTTTCATGGCCGAAGATATCGCATGGTCGTCCATTTTGGCACATTCACCGAACAGATCTTTACTTGATGACGACGCTATACGGTCCCTGCAAAAAAAGAGTAATCTGAGTGATCATACTATAACCACAGAATAGATATAAGTACGACCGTACAGAAAGGAAACTCTCCTCTAGGTAGATAGAAAAAAACCGGCCAAGTGCGTGTCGGGCCACGCGCAGTAGGGTTCCGTAGGTACATTATACCATACCATATTTTAATACCGCTATCATTTTTCGTCTGAAAAAATAACTTTGTTTTTCACAGTGTTTGTATGAATGACAAAGTTATATTTGCGGTTATTGAAAATGTACTATATCTCGAAAACTAATTACTGTATCTCGTTCAAAACAATTTTCGTTGAAAGTGTTTATTAAGATCTATAGTTGATATTTTTTTTAGATTTTTCACCCTCTTACTTTAAAAGTTAAAGACTTACTTAGGAACCTCAATGTCATTTTAAAGACCTATCTATAGACACCCCACAAGTATTAGTTTGATGAAAAAAAATATTTTCAGTTTCAGTTCCATGTATGGGGAGCCCCCCTTAATCTTTTATTTTTTTTATTTTTGTCTAAAAATCGTAAAGCGGTTCACAGAATACACCTACATACTAAGTTTCAACTATGTAGTCTTAATACTTTTGGAATAAAGTGGCTGTGACATAGGGACGGACAGACAGACAGACAGACAGACAGACAGACAGACAGACATGACGAATCTATAAGGGTTCCGTTTTTTGCCATTTTGGCTACGGAACCCTAAAAATCGGTTTGGCCAAACGTGAGATATTCGCGGACAACCATGCATACGGATCAAACTTAGAAGAGAACCTCCTTTTTTAAAGTCGAATAAAATACCAAAACCTTCTCCTAAGTGTAACAAATACTTTTCTGAAAACCGCATCAAAATCGGTTTAGCCAAACGCGAGATAATCGCGGACAAACATACATACATACATAGATACATACATACATACAGGTCAAACTGAGAACCTCCTTTTTTTTGTTTTTTGAAGTCGGTTAAAAATTATGTAACTACCTACTAATAAAATATGTCTTTTTTCCAGAGATAAAACCACCACCTTTAACCACAAACTTATGTAAATATTTCTTCCATGCAATGCAAAACTGAGGAGCTCGGCGGCGCAGTGGTTTAGCCACTTTAGCGCCTGGCCCAGAGATTACGGAGGTTAAGCAACTTTCGCAAGGGTCGGTCATGGGATGGGTGACCAAAAACTTATTATCCCGAGCTCCTCCGTGCTTCGGAAGGCACGTTAAGCCGTTAGTCCCGGCTGTATTTGCAGTCGTTAACACCCACCAATCCGCATTGGGCCCGCGTGGTGGGTTATTATAGCCCTTATCCACCCATAAGGAAGACCTGTACCCCAGCAGTGGGGACATTAAAAAAAAAGGTTGGCACAAGCAATGCAAAACTAATAACACCTACTAATAAACCAGATGTTCCTAATTTTTTTTATGGTTGTTTTTTGTCTGCTTTGCAGTTCAATTTTCAAGAAGGAAAAAAAAGCTTGAATGAAGCTCAGTAAATTTTTACACTTTTTTAGCATACCATCATTATGACAATATTATAAAAATGCCATGTTTTACATTACCTATGAAAATAATGCGACTGAAAGAATTTAGTCCAAAACTCGGCTTCCGTCATCTTGTTAGGAACATAATCGCTGTGTTTCTTTCTGACCGCAGGATATGTTTTGAATATAGCGTCTATTATATCCTGCGTAAGGTTGTATTTGAGACCGTTGCATCCGTCTGTCTGTGGCTGGATATCCGCTAAAAATGCTCCGGACACACCTATGAAGCAAATATGCACCTAAATCACAGGTAAACAAAGTATTTAATTAAAGATATGAAACAAATTATTGTTTTGGCTAGTGTTGAATATCTGGCTTGTAGATTGCTGAATATTAGGGCGTCCGCTGCGGTAAACGGGATCCCGGCGCGGGGCGACACATAAGAGCTTAGGGCGTCTGCTGCGTAGCGGGACACGCGCGCGGGTCGACATAGATTAGAGCTTACTCATGCACTGCAAGCATCTGTCCATCAGAAAAGCAGCAATCTTTATTCCTGCGCCGTGTACCCACGGTGGGATCCCGCTTCGCAGCCGACGCCCTAAGACTGGTCATGAATATTGAAATGCATATTAACTTCATAAAAGAAAAATGCCTCTGATGAGCTTGATTTTATCAAAAAAATTTGGTGTTCTTCAAAAAATATTTGAGTTAATTTAAAAAATTAATAAACAACAAATAGACTGAGCGGTCATGGGATTTTCGGTAACGATCAAGGAAAAGGTTAGATTCATTTTCATGGGTTGTAGAGTGGTCCCCTAATGTGAATGATCTCGGTCTGCCTGCTCTCAGTGGTTGCAACATCGAGTTATAGCGCTTACAAGAGGCATCATTGTTACGAAAAAAAAAACGATCAGAGAAATGGTCAGTTTTAGTATTACTCCGGGCAAGGAAAAATACTTTGTTCGAAAAAATCACAATAAATCCTACAGAGGTGATTTTTGGAAACATGATTAAAATAAGTTTGTCAATGATAAATTTCAAGTTTTCCCCAAAATATCTGGGGTGCTTTTTTTACAACGGTGGTTTAAATATTGTTTTTGTCTTAAAACATCGAGAATAAATCGTACACAAAGGGAATTTCCTTTATGAATTTCTTAAAACCATTAGAAATGAAACCTCAAAAATCACCACTTACATTTCAGAGGAATTTGCAAAAAAGGCTAATAAATAAAAAAAAATCATAACTCAGAAACAAATATTAAAAAATCAGTGATTTTGCAGTATAAAGTTTCTTATAATTAACTATACTAAAAACAAAATTTTCACTCAGGTGACTAATATAGTTTTTTTTTAAATGCGTTTTATTCATTTTTAAATATGAAGCATAAATTCTACAGTCGTAAAAGTTCAATAATATATAGTGTAATAATTAATAACATCTTAAAATTAAGTAATCCCTCAATTCAAGGTGTATTGCTCGCCGTCTCTCAGAATATTAAATCAACTCGCTTGTCCCAATGGGAAAGTGTATGTGAAGACATATGGGTAACAATCGAAGTTACAGTAAATAATACCGTAAAAAAAATTGCTATTTGTTGCGTTTACTTGCCTCCTCCAGTCAAATTGGCTACTTTGAGTAATTTTGTGGATAATGTTGATAGGGTTATGAATTATGTAGATGATGTAATTATATTAGGTGATTTCAATCAAAGTTCTATTAACTGGACCTTATGTGAAGATGGCATTCACACTGAACCATCTAACTATAACAATCCATTAGGATATTGTTTGACTGACTTTCTGTCATGTCAAAATCTGCAACAAGTCAATTATGTCAGTAATAATAACGGTACTATACTTGATCTAATTTTGACTAATCTACACAATGTTACTGTTGAAAAACCTTTAGATCTGTTGTCAAAATTGGATCCACTTCACCCCAACCTTTTATTGACAGTCAATTTTTCAAGTAAAATAGAGTTTATGGTTCAGAGTTCTCAAATTGACCACAACTATTTCAAAGCTGATTTCGATTCTATAATTGAGGAATTACGTAAGGTGAAGTGGATTGAAGTATTGAATAGTAAAAGAAATGTTAATGATATGATCTCGAGTTTCTATGATATATTAACTAACGTAATTGAAAGATTTGTTCCAAGGCGGATAAAAAAACCATCGAAGTACCCGCACTGGTATAAATATCCACTCATACGGCTGCTCGCAGAGAAGCACAAGCTGCACATAAGATTTTGCAAATATAAGAACCCAAGAGATAAGGTGGAGTTCGATATAGCTCGCGAACGTTGCCATAGATTGCATTGTAAATATCTTAGTGAGTATAAACGTAATATCGAAGCCAATATAAAATCGAATCCTAAGACATTCTGGACATACATTAAAGAGAAGCGACAGAGTGGGTCAGCATTACCTGCCACAATGTACAGTAAACATGATGAAGTAGCGAACACTGCGTCAGGTATAGCTGATTTATTTGCTTCGCAGTTTTCATCTGTATATACGAGTGGTGATTGTACTAGCAATGTATTTCCACCTCGTTTGAACTCAAATTTTTTGGGATCCATCCATTTCACCGAAAGAGATGTTTACAAAAAACTTAACAAGATAAATGTCTGTAAGGGTAGTGGTCCTGATTCTATACATCCTATATTTGTCAAACGGTGTAGTTCGGTGTTAGCATTGCCACTGTCAATTATATTTAATTATTCTTTAAAACGTGGTGTTTTTCCTGACGAATGGAAAAAGGCTAGGGTGGTTCCGATTTATAAAAAAGGAGACATCAACAACGTAGAAAATTACAGACCTATATCAATATTATCTTGCTTCGCAAAAATTTTTGAGTCTATGGTATCGCCATTTCTCTCACGACATTTAAGTCATACAATTTCAAACAGCCAGCATGGCTTTCTTAACGGACGTTCGGCAGCGACTAACCTAGTTTCATTTATTTCTGATGTGTCTAGGGATATTGATTCTGGCAAGGAAGTACATGCTATTTATACCGATTTTAAAAATGCGTTCGATAAAGTAAACCACTCCAGGCTTATATACAAATTGCAGCTAATCGGTATACATGGTTCACTCTTAAACTGGCTCCAATCATATGTGGAAAAAAGGCCTCAGTTTGTGGCCATCAACGGCTTCGTATCAAGTGACTATACTGCCACGTCCGGTGTGCCGCAAGGCTCTATACTGGGACCGATTCTATTTTCACTTTATATTAATGACTTAGAAGAAGTAATAAAACATTGTAACTTTTTGTTGTTTGCAGATGATCTAAAGTTATACCGCAGGGTTCAGTCTGTGGCTGATTCTGATCTAATTCAAAATGATCTTGATAGACTGTGGCAATGGTGTCGTGATAATAGCATGACTTTGAATATTAATAAATGTTACAGTATAAACTTTACACGAAAAAAACTTCCCCTCATAGCCCAATACACACTGAACTCCACTGCTCTGGAGAAGTTGGATGAAATTCGCGATCTTGGCGTAATACTGGACAAAAACTTAAATTTCCATTCACATATTGATAACGTGGTAAAGAAATCAGCCCGGATGTTGGGATTCCTAAGGCGCAACACCTCCTTTGCTCGCTCACCAAGTACAAAAGTTTTATTATATAATTCTCTCGTTCGCAGTATTCTGGAATTTGCTAGTCCAGCATGGAATCCGAAATACGCTGTTTCATCACAGCGCTTAGAATCAATTCAACGGGCATTCACGAGATACCTGGCTTTCTCGTGCGGTGGAATATCATCTCGCTGCCCCTACGAGGACAGATTAAACTATTTTAAAATGGAATCCCTTCGCAATCGTCGCACCAAGTTAGATATGGTCTTCCTACACAGCTTATTAAACAACAAAATTGACTGCAATTATATTTTACAACAAATTGCCTTATCTGTGCCTTATAATATTCCGCGGCAACCGATTAAATCTACATTTAGTATACCATACTGTCGAACAAATATCGGACTCCACTCACCTCTAATAAGGATGTGCAAAACATACAATGAGTTGTGTAATAAAGGTGTAGATCTCGATCTATTTTGTGATTCATTAATATTATTTAAAAAGAAATTGTCTAAACTGCCTTAATGTGTTTCTATTTGTTATATAATAATATACTCATTTCAATATATAATAATAATAATTAGTATTAATTTTAATAATTAATTAATTAATTTTATTGTACTTATTGATGTAATTGTAATTTTATTTTTTTAATTGTAGTAGGTTGTAATTAATTTGATATTTGAAAATTCTAGCATTGATTCTTTTAATTTTTATTTAGTATAATTATTTATTGAGCGTATTGATTAATTTTTAATTTTGAGAATGATGTCGACACTTGTAATTGTTATGTTTATAGGTTAAAAACTAAATTGCTATAAGATCTCTGTATATGCTTGATAAACATAATGTTAGTGTTGCTATTTGAAATAAATAAATAAATAAATAAATAAATTCTAAGTAGAGGATTTCTCGAAATTTACGAAAATATCAGCAAGACGGAGCGTAATATAGAGTGGGTGAGCGAGCACGAATGGCAGGCACTCTGTACCTACGAGCGACGATGACGCGACGGCGCGCGGCGTGTCATGAGTCTCCGGGCAATGAAAAATACTTTGTTCGAGAAAATCACATTATATCCTACAGAGGTGATTTTTGAAAACTTGATTAAAATAAACTTGTCAATGATAAATTTCAAGTTTTCCCCAAAATATCTAGGTTGTTTTTTTTACAAAGGCGGTTTAAAGACTGTTTTTATTTTATAACATCGAGATTAAATCGTACATGAAGGGAATTTTCTTAATGAATTTCTTAAAACCATTAGAAACTAAACCTTACAAAATCACCACTTACATTTCAGAGGATTTTTTCATAAAGGCCAATAAAAAATAAAAAATCCTAACTCAGAAACAAATATTATAAAATAAGTGATTTTGTAGCATAAGATTCCCTATAATTACTACACTAATAGCTAAAGTTTTCACTCAAGTGACGATTATAGTTTTTTTTATTGCGTTTTATTAATTTTTATATAGGAAGCATTAATTCTACAGTCGTAAAAGTTAAATATTAAATAAGTATTTACTTTTAAAAATTAAGTAATCCCCAATTATTCCCAAAGGATTTCTAGAAATGTACGAAAATAAATATCAACGCGGTAGTGCACGGAAGGACGGACGCGCGTAAGGTAGGTAATCGGCGCGCGGCGGTGGGTGGCGCATTGTGACGCGGGCCGGTACAAAAGGTTACGAATATTACGATTATTTCGGTAACTTTTCAACATTTGTATAAGTGATCAAAAAATTGTTTCGATGATCTATCGGAACAAAATCAGGGTTACTCAAAGTGGCACCATTTTTGCGACAAGATATAATTACCTATAGTAAATAAACAAAAAAAAGGTTTATTTACGTTGAGTTTGGTCAACGAAAGATGAGACTCGATTGGAAATGGAACTAATTTTTCGCCTTATTTTAAGGTCAATTTCCAATGACTTAACCTCTAAACGTTAATTAAACAGGGAAAGTGGCGCCACCATTTCAATCTCATCTTTCGTTGACGTAATCTATAGGAAAAAAAAACGAATTTTCGAAATTATTTTTAGATGAAAAAACTCATCAAGTGCAACACGGACTTCTCGGACTCGACGCGAGTACTGAGTAGGGTGACTTGCCCAATACCTGGCCCCTATTTTAGATACAGGACAATTGTAAATTACAATGACAATTTTATGTTCGTTGTGGTATCTGTGCGTTATGTAGTTTGGTCAGTATATTTTCTAAATTCAAATTAGCTGACGCCATGGACAGCAAATTGTCATTGTCACTTACAATTGTCACGTCTGTGAAATAGGGACCTGGCCTTTTAAGGAAGTAATTGACCATGACAACGAAGTGATCCTAAGATAAGAGTAGGTATAGTTTTTCCTTTTGAGGTACTCTAAAAACTAGTAATTGAGGTAAGCCGTTGTTAGGGCAGTAGGGGTAAGGGTAAGACAAGGTACCTAACAAAGTAATTTAAAAACCTTTTATTGAAATTACCTCACATTAGTTATGTAATTTAAGATAAACTAGTGGCTAAGTGAGCTGTAGTGTAGACCTTGCATTGAAAAGTAAATTGTAAAAAAAATATAGATCTCGCCCTCTCGCCACGAGGTTTTCAAGCATATAGTGGGGTTCATGCTGTTTGGTATATTAAGTATTTGGTATATTCGCAGCTAGATGGCGCTTCTAATTTTGTATTTTCGAAATGTGTGAATTATTTATTTTTTTAGGTTCAGTTTTTCGAACTGTATCCAATATTTCAAAAAACTGGCCTGACAAAAAAGCCTATATAATTTTCAAACCTGCTCACAAAATTTCACGAGAATCGGTTGAGAAATGAGATCTGTAGAGGAAAACAAACCGCGCCGAAAAACAGGGCAGAAATACGTTTTTTTTTACATATCTCGGCCATTTTTAAGAAATCAAAAACTAGCTTGACGATAAAATTATATATATTTTTCAATAATGATAATCAAAAATGTTTATTTTGTTCACAAAACATTGGTTTTCAAAACAGCAGGTTGGGACTGCCTAGTGAGTATTACAATACTTGTGACAGACAGCCCCGCTCCATCGTAACACTTACATACTATGTATGAATATGAACAACTTATTAAATATAATCAAAATTATTTTTTAAATTATATATGTCAGTGTGTGTGTTTAAAAATAATATAATAGAAAGCGGGCTTTGATTTTACTGCATGCATGTGCATTTTGTTTCTGAGAAATTACAATAGACCCAAAACTCCACACGTTTTTGTTTACTTTTAGCCATTGACCATTATTCTGTGCCAGATGTGGATACACCAGCTGGTCGGTTTTTCTAACAGTATAATTCCCGAAGATATTATTACAACAAAAATTCATCGTAAATTTTAAATTAGTTTAACTTTTGATTCAGTGAACCAATTGCGATGAAATAAAGATTTCATTATTTTGCAAGATACACCATATATTTGTATGTAAACATTATTTAGTATTAAGTTAGCGCTTTTTACATTTTTAGCGACAGACAAACAGACAAAAATTCAAAAAATGTTATAAATGGGTTCTACTGGTAATTATTAAACTAAATAACAAAATATTTCCTTTGTACAGACTCAACTTTCTACAGATTTATTATATGTATAGATAAAGAATTGTAAAAATGGCAGTAAGCAGTCATATGGTTTGCACTCAGTAACGATCTGACCAGTGACCTACGTCGTTGTGCCACGTATTGTACCATTTTGGTGTCAAATTCTAGTTACGAGCAAGTTCTGGGAAATAAAATTTTAAATACTTTTACTATTTAAATACTTACTGATTTCTCAATCCATTGGCATATATGTGATAAAACCTTAACCAAAGAATGATTTGAAGTGATATTTTTTTCATATATTTTTATTAGTTAATTAATAAAAGCTTGTCCAAAATTAGGATTAAAAAAACCGGCCAAGTGCGAGTCGGACTCGCGCACGTAGGGTTCCGTACCAGAAAATGGCAAAATATCACGTTTGTTGTATAGGAGCCCCCTTAAATATTTATTTTATTCTGTTATTGTGTATTTGTTGTTAAAGCGGCAACAGAAATACGAGGGCAGTTTGATATGTCCGTGACTTTAAGGTTGAATACAATATTTTTTCATAATTCAATTTTCCTGTCTTAATTTAGAACTCTTTGCTGAGCTTATGCTGTTGCATTTTTTAAATTGGCGATAATTAAAAAAAATGGAAGGAAGTGAGGTCGGGATATTCTTTTATAACGGAGAAAAACGAATTTTGCGTATTGATAAAATACTACTTTTTACGTGGTAAAACCATTAAGCAGACGGAGGATAAACTGAAAAAATATTATGGGGACTCTGCTCCATCTCATGGAATGGTTCATAAGTGGTTTACTGAATTTCGTTGTGGTCGTACCACCACAACTGTCGCCGACGGCCCAGGAAGGCCGATTGAGGTCACCACTGAAGATATTGTTAGCAAATCCACGACATTGTTATGGCAGGCCGTCAAGTGAAGATACGCGAGTGATGCTATTCACATCCTCTACCGAACGAATTTTTCATATTTTGCTCGATATTCTCGGTATGAAAAATCTTTTTGCAAGATGGGTGCCGCGTTTGCTGACAGTCGGCCAAAAACAAACTCGTGTAACAACTTCTAAACAATGCTAGGTTTGTATAACCGCAATCCAAGTGATTTTTTTTGTCGGTACGTAACACTTGACGAAACGTGGGTCTACCATATACGCCAAAGACGAAGCAACAGTCAAAACAGTGGACTTCTACCGGTGAACGTGCCACGGAGAAGGCAAAAACGTTTGTTCGGCTGGTAAAGAGACGGCCACTGTCTTTTAGGACAGCAAAGGTGTTATTTACATCGATTTTTTGGAGAAAGGCAAGACAATTACCGGAGCTTACCATGTTGCTTTGTTGGACAGATTCAATATAGAGCTGCTGAAGTTGCCTACTCGTTGGCAACCGCAACATCAAAACTTATGGAATTGCGATACGACCTATTGCCACACCCCCCGTTTTCACCAGATTTGGCCCCGTGTGACTTTTTCCTTTTCCCAAACATAAAGAAATGGCTTGGTGGATAAAGGTTTTCAACCAATGAAGAAGTGATAGCTAAAACAGGAGCCTATTTTTCAGGGTTTGATAAAAACTATTTTTTGGATGGATTGAAGAAGTTGGAACATTGTTGGTCGAAGTGTATAGAGCTGAAAGGAGATTATGTAGAAAAATAAAACAAAATATTCTTTAAAAAATTTTTTCTTCTTCACAAAGTCACGGACTTATCAAACCACCCTCGTACATCATTTGTGAAAATTTCAACCGTCTATCTGTTGTCGTTATTAATATCGAGCAGAAAACGGCAAGAAACTCACGTTTGTTGTATGGGAGCCCCCTTCAAATATTTATTTTATTCTGTTTTTAGTATTTCTTGTTATAGTGGCAACAGAAATACATCATCTGTGAAAATTTCAACTGTATAGCTATCACGGTTCATGAGATACAGCCTGGTGACAGACAGACGGACAGCGGAGTCTTAATAATAGGGTCCCGTTTTTACCCTTTGGGTACGGAACCCTAAAAACTAGTCAACAATCTAAATTCGGCCGTTTTTGAAAGGGTGGCCGAAAATAGAATAAATATGATCTTGTATTCGGTCAACGGTCAAACTTAATAAAAGTCTAATATTATTATGATTAATAATAATAATTATTATAATTATTGAAAATACAAATAATAATACTAATAATATAAAATGATATGAATTTAACTCAAATCTCATATACTTATCTTTTCTATAATAAATTACTGCAAAAGTAATTTATAAAACAAATATTATAAATATTACAGACATCCAATCTAATAAAAATCTTATTACAATACTTATAGATCTAAATGAAAAAACTTTCCACTCTAAAAAGAACCTAATTATTTATAATAAAATAAAAAATATCCTTAATGAAATAAAAATAAAACAAAAATAAAAACTTTTGAACAACTTAAAATTAATTTGATTTAGATATTTGATACCACAAATCAACATTTGAATTTATTTTTAAAATTTTAATATTTAATGGTAATCAATGTAATATTAATAATAAATATTCACGAAAAACTTCTGAATAAAATCTATATATTCCTAAATAACTATTATTAATATATTTACTGATAAAAATAGAACTACCTAGCATTAAAAATATTAATGTGAACATGACTGTATTAACTATGTTTATTAATTTTTGATAAATAATGTTTTTGATTAACATTTATAATTTTGATATGATTGTTGTTATATACTCATATAAAGAACAATATATAGCCAACAATATTTTTGTTGATTTTGAATAAGCCTAAAATTATTAATGTTGATAAATATACAATACATGCATTAAAGTATTAGAGTTGATATATTTTTTTATTTAAGCTTATTTATCATTAATTTTTGTTACGCCTAATATGATTAATGTTGATCGGAATAATAATTATGTTCATTATTTTATTTAAATGTCAATAAAAACAATTGAAGTTCCTAACTAACGTGCTTATTTCACCTTAGCCGAATTTAGGGAAAAATGGGTCGAATGAAGGGCATACGCGTCCGAATTTAGGAAAATTGGGTCACTCGTCATATTTAAATTTTTCTTAATTTTACTATTATTGTTTCCTTGATTTTCTTACCATTATTATAAAGAACAATCATGTAGCAATCGTAAATAACAAAAATTACAATGCTGTAGTTCATTTGTAATATAAATATTTTAGATTTAATCTCTAAAATTGCTGACGTGGCCGAATTTAGGGCATTTCACCCTAGGAACGAAAGAGAGCACCAAACAGGCGAACCGACCCCAGTCGGTGAGGGAGCGGGTGTAAGTGAGACAACTACACGTCCGTTGGTGCGTAATGAGGCCCCGGTTAATCACTAAGGTTTCAACAATACCTGCTGTCCTTGCACTTGCACCGGTCTGCGCAAGCTCATACTAGTGATACTCGATCGTCGTATATATGCCGCTGTTTCTTAGCGGACCTTAACTTATCTACTAACTAACAATTAATGTGAAAAACGATCAAGTGGTAGGAGTGGCAGACAATAAAACTTAAGAAACCCGCCAAGCGATAAAACTATTATGTATTGGGGACGAAATGATATTTTCGATCTGTCACTTGACTCCGTCCGATTGATGCGCAATTCAACTACAGCTATTAATGGCTAAAACTTCGTATGCTACTCATAAAAGCTGGTGATTTTTTTTATGAGGGTTTATTGCAAGGGTAGAAATGAAGACGAGATAAAATATTTGGTGTAGGATTTTTTGTTGACTAAAATAAATGGAAAAAACCACGTAAAAACATAAAAATCACTAGATATATTAAAGTCACTGGAGTGAAAACTTAAAGATGCTCCTGGATTAAGCTTAAAAACATGTTATAAAGAAATCACCTTGTGTACGATTTATTAAGATACATTACTATACTTTCTCCAAAAATATGATTGTAACGCACTCTATCTCCTTAACCTTCAACATGAAATCAGTGATTATTTTATAATTAATTATTAAGTATGTAAATAAGCAAACGCATCATAAATCTCCACTGTAGAATTTTATGAACATTACTTTCCAGAAGTTAGGTATTTTTTACCTATATCTCATAACGCTTATGGTGGAGAGGAAAAGCAACCATAGTACGACGTTATGATAACCCTAAACCTTATTTAGAAAAACGAAAATGAACTGTAGGATTTTATGTGATCAAAATTTTATTTTTCCTGGCCTATATATATTCAAAGTATGTCGTCTCTGCAGATGAAACAAGTTGGTCTGCCGGCTCATAGTGGTTGCATTTCTAAGCTATGACGTGCGCAAGTCATGTCATTGTTACGAAAAAAAAACGATAAGGGAAATGGTCAGTTTTAGGACCTATTGAAAGTATAGTATCTCCACGGGTGAAACAAGTTGGTCTGCCGGCTCTCAGTGGTTGTATTTCAGAACTATCATTGTGTACGCAAGACGCTTATTTGTCAAGAAAGCCTAAAAAAACTTTGAAAAACGGGACAATAGGCGAATTTTTAAGTGCACGCCGGCCGCTTGCGTATCTGTGACTGTATGAGTCCCCTCCCCACTTTAAGGCATCTCTACACTCGCGCGCGAAAAGCCCCAAACCTCCCGCGAAGCATAGTGAGAAACCGATTTAAATCGAATCCACACACCCGCGCGTGAGTATGGAGAGGTCTTTATGCCTGTGCCACTGCGCACCCCCCCCTCCCCCCCCACGTCCGGCTTTAGCGTCAATAGAGATGTTCGATCCGGGTGCCTTGTATTGATATTCCGGATCGCCATGGATCGTAATTCACTGTATCGATCCAGATTATAGAATCTGGATCGATAGGCATCGGCTACACGCTCGGTAAATACTGTGGTCCAGCGCCATAGATTAAATTTTAACCATGGAAAGTAAAATATTGAACATTCCATACAAATTACTTTCCATAGTTAAAATTTACTCTATGGCGATGGACCACAGTTAGTCTAAGCGGTCACGGGATTTTTGGTAACGATCAAGGAAAAGGTTAGATGCATTTTCATGGGTTATAGAGTGGTCCCCTAATGTGAATGATGTCGGTTGGTCTGCCTGCTCTCAGTGGTTGCAACTTCGAGTTACAGCGATTATAAGAGACTTCATTGTTACGGAAAAAAAACGATCCGAGAAATGGTCAGTTTTAGTACTTATTCAAAGTATGGCGTCTTCGTAGCTAAAATGATGTGGTCTGCCGGCTCTCAGTGCGCAAGTTACAACAAAATTTTTTTTCGTCAAACTGTATTTTAAAAAATTCTAATCGATAGAACTCTTTATTATAATAAAAAAAACATCTTTAGCCATTTTTGTCTAAAATGAATAGATTGGTCGGAAAAAACTACTTTATGTTTTTTTTTTTTTTGTATGGAGTAAGAATTCAATGTGCTCTTACGGCCAATTCCTAATTGTTTCTGCCTCAAAACTACTTCTGCGTCAATATTTTACTGTTATTTTAAACATTTAAATAATCCTACACTATCAACGCGCGCCCAAAATTGTCCGTTTAATACATATTGGATTTCGAAACAGTATCAAATTGTAATTTTAAAGTAAAAACTGATTGTTTTGTCGTTATTTATTACTTTCTCATCAATTAAAACACAATAAAAGCCAACAAAACTTTTGATCACTATTATTACTATGGGATGACTTTTTACCATAATAAATCAAATAAAACCGAAATAACAAAATGCAGCGGGATGTTAAGTAAGGCCCAGGCGGGTTTTTACAAACTAAAATAGTATTATTATTTTACAAGGAAAAAGAAAAAAAAAGAGAAAAGGTTAATTCAGATCAATGATTAATATAATATTCAAATAATAGAAGTTTTTAAAATATTAACGATAGAAACTTAATTTTATTATGATTTTTAAAAACCTTTATATGGCTTTACTTAAAAAAAAGGGGCTCGTTTATAAGTAATTTATAACAAAATTAAAGATTTTGAAGATATATTAAGATCAAAATTGTATTTATGAACATTCATAGAAACAAGCAGAAACTAAAATCATCAATATTTTATTATGCGACAGATAATAAGAAGCACCAGTTAAATTATTTTCATACATCCTCCGCCAGGGATTGATCAAGCTGTGATTTGAAGACGGCTATCAAGAAAGTAAATGAAGGAGATCCAGATCGCAATATACACACAACTGATCTATCAGGATTGTAAGAGCTGTTTCGATAAGTTTAAAAAAATCACGTAAATAGCATTAAAAGGTATGGAAATCCTGAAAAGGAGAACTTTGGTACATACAGCTCTTAAAATGCTGTTCAGATCACTTTGATATATCATCATATCAGCCGTACGACACCCACTGCTGGGTATAGGCCACCTCCAAGGATCTCCACGACGAACGGTCTTGCACTGCTCGCATCCAATGGTTTCCCGCGACCTTTACCAGATCGTCGGTCCACCTTGTCGGGGGCCTACCCACAGAGCGTCGTCCAGTCCGCGGTTGCCATTCCAAAATCTTTCCCCCCCAACAGCCATCGGTTCTTCTCGCTATGTGGCCAGCCTACTGCCACTTCAACTGAGCAATCCTTCGAGCGATGTTGATTACTTTAGTTTTCCTGCGGATCTCATTTCTGATTCGATCACGCAGAAAAACGCCGATTATGACTCTCTTCTTTGCACGCTGGGTGACCTTGAGCCTCCTTATGAGACCCATAGTTTGCGGCCACTTTTCACTGCCGAAGTCATCACTGACAACACACACCGGTCATAGACTTACCTCAGTGTCTTGAGACACTGAGGTAAATCGGACGGAAATATGTTTCCGAAGCTGTCCGAATGCTACCAATCTGAGTTGGATTCGACGAGAGATCTCTTTCTCGCAGTTGGACTTACCCAACTGGACTGCCTGTCCTAGGTACTTTTACGTAAAGGACAACAACTCCTAGTGTTCCCAACATGAACTGGAGTGGGCACAACATGGGCATTCGATATGATTTTCGTCTTATAAATGTTTATCTTGAGACCCACTCTTTGGGAAGTACTAGAAGCACTAACGGAGATCTTCAAGCATTGTGTTCAAGTCTTCCAAGGTTTCAGCCATAAGAACTATATCATCGGCAAAACGAAGGTGTGTTAGGTACTGGCCATTAATCTTGATTCTGAGTCCTTTCCAGTCTAAGAGTTTTAAGATATCATCCAACGCAGCTGAGAATAGTTTCGGGGAAATAGCATCTCCCTGTCTCACATCTCGCTGCAGTTTGATACGATTTGTGCTCTGGTTCTGTACTCGGATCAACATGGTGGCATTTTCGTATAAGTACCACATCACCTCGATATACTTGTAGTCCACTTGGCAACTTTAGAGAGACTGCAGCACCACCCAGGTTTCAATCAAATCAAAGGCTTTCTCATAGTCCACAAACGCCAAGCATAGTAGCAGATTTAATGGATGTGGTCTATGGTACTAAGCCTTTTCGGAACCCGGCTTGTTCGGGAGGTTGGAAGTCGTCGAACTTGCGAGCAAGGACCGGAACCGCTTTCCGTTAAAGGGATTTTTGATTGGGTATTTCATAGACTTGTTTTCAAAAACCCTATCAATACGGTAACCCTATCGAAAGGGTAACCCAAGTAAGCACTTACCGAATACAAAAACCCTATCGGGGAAACCCTATGAAAGCTTTATGAAGGGGTTTTAAAACGTGTTCAAGCAATTTATACCTAGTTCCACCTGGGCCGAAGGACCAGGGGGCCTATTTTTGAATCGCTCGGCTGGCGTCGAGCGCTCTTTTCTACTTTCCGTTCGACATTTGACTCAAATGTATGGAGGTTGAGTTAAATGTCGAACGAAAATCAGTAGAAACGAACGCTCGACGCCAGCCGAGCGATTCAAAAATAGGGCCCCAGAACCACTTACCGTTAAAGGGGTTTTGATTAGGTATTTCATGAATCGCTTACCATTAAAAGGGTTTTTGATTTGGTATTTCATAGACTTGTTTTCAAAAACCCTATCAATACGGTAAGCATAACGTCGACTAACCCTATCGAAAGGGAAACCCTATCATTTGGTAAGTTTTTTATTAGGATTTCGCTATTAATTAGGTTAACCAAAAAAGGGATTTTCCGGTCGCTGCTAGCGAGCGAAACGATCAACGCATCAAAGTTACTTTATTTGTATGAAAATTAAATTGTTTATCTAATTATCCATATACATATTTCTAATATTTCTATTCAAATGTATGGGTATCAAGCCTGAAATAAATGATTTTTATTTTTATTTTATTTTATTTATTATTTTATATTTAACATTATACATTGGGTCTTATTGTATGTCTCTAGTTAAGAAGCTATGTGTACAAAGCCCTGTAAATTTTAGTAATCTTTATTTAATTTTAATTGTATTAGGTAGTCTATTCTTTAATATTAGTTAAGTCATGTTACGTGTGGTAATAAAAAGTTAATTTTCTTTTAAATAAGGTGATACATTATTTTATTAAGTAAATCACTTAAAATTTTAGGTCTTCTTTGTTTCATTAAAATAAATGTAAGAACATCAGATAATGGTATTGAAATTAGCTTTGTAAATTGGCTTATTATATTCGTAGTGTTTTTGGATGAGTTGTTTGATGGTGATGTGATATATTGTATTGTAGTGTTTCCTGAGCCCAGCCTGTTTGATTGGTTGATTTTCATCAAGATTACCAGATACCATAAATAAATAAAAATAAATAAATATTATTTCTAGTAAGACCTTTGCAAAGACTTTGTATGTGTTTGAAATCAGTGAAATGGGCTTGTAGTTTCCTATGTCCTTCCTTGATCCTTTCTTATGTAAGAGTATTATGTGTGACTCTGCCCATTGTCTAGGTTTAACCGTGCGTAGTATTTCGTAGAAAACTTTAGCCAGTATTGGCCGCATCTCTTCCGCAATACCTCTTAAGGGTTCGTTAGGAATTAGGTCAGGTCAAAACAATTAATGAAACAATTACAACTCAGATATTTATAGTCTTTTGTTGAGAACATTTTAGGTTTATATTTTAGTTGCGTTGTAATTATGGTAAAACCAATTGTATGATAGACCTTAACTGAACGTTTTGTTGGCTTTTCTAGTGTTAAAATTGATGAAAATAATAAAGAATGCAAAAAAACAGTTTTTACTAAGAATACGATTTTATACTGTTTCGAAATCCAAGCTGTGTGTGTAGGGGACCACTCTATAACCCATGAAAATGCATCTAACCTTTTCCTTGATCGTTACCAAAAATCCCGTGACCGCTTAGACTAACTGTGGTCCATCGCCATAGAGTAAATTTTAACCATGGAAAGTAATTTGTATGGAATGTTCAATATTTTACTTTCCATGGTTAAAATTTACTTTATGGCGCTGGACCACAGTATTTACCGAGCGTGTAGCCGATGCCTATCGATCCAGATTCTATAATCTGGATCGATACAGTGAATTACGATCCATGGCGATCCGGAATATCAATACAAGGCACCCGGATCGATTTAAATCGGTTTCACACTATGCTTCGCGGGAGGTTTGGGGCTTTTCGCGCGCGAGTGTAGAGATGCCTTAAGGTGGGGAGGAGACTCATACAGTCACAGATACGCAAGCGGCCGGCGTGCACTTAAAAATTCGCCTATTGTCCCGTTTTTCAAAGTTTTTCAGGCTTTCTCTACAAATAAGCGTCTTGCGTACACAATGATAGTTCTGAAATACAACCACTGAGAGCAGGCAGACCAACTTGTTTCACCCGTGGAGATGCTATATTTTGAATAGGTACTAAAACTGACCATTTCCCTTATCGTTTTTTTTTTCGTAACAATGACGTGACTTGCGCACGTCATAGCTCAGAAATGCAACCACTATGAGCCGGCAGACCAACTTGTTTCATCTGCAGAGACGACATACTTTGAATATATACTAAAACTGACCATTTCTCTGATCGTTTTTTTTTCGTAACAATGATGCCTCTTGTAAGCGCTATAACTTGATGTTGCAACCACTGAGAGCAGGCAGACCGAAATCATTCACATTAGGGGACCACTCTACAACCCATGAAAATGAATCTAACCTTTTCCTTGATCGTTACCAAAAATCCCATGACCGCTTAGACTAAAAATAATTACGTACTACAACAGTGATGTTTGGCTCATATCAAAAAGGCAGAATATTGTATTTTTTCATCTGTAATTTGGATTGTTATTAATATTTCAACAAGTGTCTGAGAGATTTTATATTTTTATACATATTTATGACTTATAAAGCAGTGGTTCCCAATAAGTGGTACCCGTACCCCTAGTGGTACGAGTACCCCCAGTGGTACGCGAGGTTACATTAAAGGGTACGCGCTGCAATCCTTGAACTATCATATAAGTTCTTTTTGTTTCTCTGTTTCCCAAAGGTTGACTGGCAGAGAATGCTTTTAACATTAGGTCCGCGATTTGTACTTAAGTTTGTAGTACAATAAAGATTTTAAATAAATAAAAATATATCTGGTTTCATTTTTTATTTATCATACCTGCAACAAGGGATTCATGAGTTTGAGGTCTTTCTTCAAGTGGTACAGTCAGCATCAGAAGTCGCTGAACGCTTTGGTACTTTGTCATAGCAACTTCTTTCACAGATTTCTCAAGGTTTGAAACATTCGTCAAAAAAGTTACAATGAAAAAGTACTTAAGTTTAAACAACTTTTGTAGCTGACCGTACATAGAAAAAAAAACAAATTGGGAACCACCGTAAATAGAGCTTTCTAACATTTTTTTAAGTGTATGTCCTTACCAGCTTCTTGTTTGACATTAGTTGACTCTGTATACTGTTTCAGTGTCGGAGTATTCCAATATTCCTCGCTGTTTATTACTTTTGATATCACCAAATCTTCATATAAATGCTTTAAATTAGGATGCAGAGATAATAACCTAAAACAATGTTTATTAAATTGATGTGCATAATGAGAAAAAGTATTATTACCGTATGTACTAAATATTATACTAGAAAAAAAATTACTTGCACGAGATCATAATTCTTCAATGCTTGAGCTACCGAGTCACTTGGTAGTTCAGTTGGATTGGAAAGGCAACTGTCAAAATGGCGCTGCGTACCCTTGTTCCACGAGAACTATCAAAACAAAGGACTTTTACTTTAAAAATCGTTTTTATAGCTTTAAATGATCAAATTCTGTGTAATAGGCTGTAAAGATGTTGGCACTTACAAATTTCCGAAAAATCTGGATATTAAAAAAATGAATAAACTCTGTAAGAATAAAAACGTCTTAATTTGCCTTTCAATTCCGGCATTTGCATTGACTTTTATATCCATTTTTGGTCAATGGGTCTTTTTCGGTAAAAAAATACCTATTTTCCTATACATTTTGTTCTGAACGTCATCAGAACATCTACTGTCTTAGGAACAAGCGTACGCAGCAACTTCTACAATTAGCTTTGCGTTGCCATCCCCATTGGTTGAGAAATGTGACCTATAGTGAACAGACGGACAGCCAGAATTTTTGCCCAAGCTGAAGCAAGATGCTTTGATCGCGCTTTACGCTCGCTCAGTCAAAAGTGGATAATATAAACCTTTATAAGACAGCTCTCTCAAAACTATAATCTTACCTAGATTTCATCTCCAGCTCTCCGTCTATTTGTCTTTTAAACTTTGGCAATAAGTCTTGAAGTAACATCTTAACTTGATCTCGATCCTTAGCCTGGGCTTCAGCCCCTGCTGGATTCACAAAATGAAACGTGGAACATGTACCATCATGCAAGACCACTTGAAGTTGGACCTTCGGTTTACCCACTGGTGATATCTTTTGTGCTGAAATTGTACAACATCATTATACGCTCGTTCTCAAGATTATTTGTGCTGAAATTGTACATCATTATAAGCTCATCAGTAATCTTGCTTTGGATATCAATAAATTCAAATACTCACTTTTAATATCAGCATATTTGTGTGAAACAGCTACAGTATCTCGATGCTCCAACATCCATGCCAATCTTTGATTCATCACATACAGTGTCCCATCTCCTTTTTTGAACCTCACGTGGCCCACGCTGAGCAACACATCTTCCGAGGAAGTCGTCATTTTCAAGACACAAAAACAACTTAGAAGACGGTTATCACAAAAGTTACAAAATTTTTTGCAAGTTGCTGCAGAACCATGGGCAAAAATCCGACTCTCAGGAATTACTTCCCGGGTCCCGCAAGTTAGGATAATGAGAGCTTAAAATCCACAGACTTCATTTATCACAATATCGGAGAGTTTTTTGGGTAAAAATATGTATTTTCTTTAAATTTTATCTACAAAAAAGCACATCACAAGTCCGTCAACCATTTGCAGTTTTGACAAACTGTCAAATTAAGGGATGTCCTAAAACTAAAAAGATAAAAAAAAACAATTGAATAGTGCTGACGATTTCAATCGAACTCGGTCTGGCAGAGATTTGTAGCAAGCAAGCTTGCACGCGACGCGACACGCGAGTAAAACGGACGGAAGTCGGAAAATGAATTGAATTATAATATTATATGAATAATTTATGGGTAAAAAAACATTAAGGCTAACGCTAGAAACATACTACTTATTGTGTTGTGTTGTGTCCTGTCGCAATCTGTCGCGTATGGTTTTCATACATTAAGGCTCGTATTACAGAACGAGACTCAAGTACTGCTTGCTGCTTGAGTACAGTTAGAAAGAGATGGTGCTATTCATCGCATATAGCGCCATCCCTTTCTAACTGTACTTAAGCAGAGATTTGAGTCTAAGGCCCGTATTTATAAACCGCTCTCAATACCGATCTCAAGATCGATCTCAGCTGATACGCTCTCAAGATATGAGCAGCATCTTAAGTTGGATATTAATTAATAGTCAGATATCAAGAGCGTATCAAATGAGATCGATCTCAGCTCTTAAGATCAATCTTAAGAGCAGGATCTTAAGTTCACGGTGGTTTTTATACAGTAAAATGATACTTTTGAATTAAGATTGAATGATTAACGTTTCGTTTAAGCTGTGTAGAATAGTTAGCTCAAATTACAAAAACAAATAGTTTTATACATTGTACTCTCATAAATTAGTGCAAAACATTTTAGACAAGTGGTAAAATTAAATATTTATTTATATTACTTTATTTACACAAAAATAAAATATCACTTTATAATACTACGTCAGTTCAAGAAAACTGAAGTCTTGGATTATGTATTTTGTGGCTGTATGATGCAAATGTGCCTTTGCCTTTTCTGTTTCATGATTAAAGAAACGGAAAAAATTGGCGGGATATTGTAATTGTTATTATGACTAATTCATACATTTCGTAATTTATGTAATATCGTAATCAATATCATCATTATGATTATCTTCGTTTATGAGATTTTGAAACTATATAATTTTATCCACGTACTTAGGTACAAAAACATACGTAGCAGTTCAAAATAAAATAACTATCCCGCGCGCGCACGCTCTTAAGTCACGGTTTTGCAGCACTTGGCGAACACGCTCTCAATCATCATCTCAAGAGCGATCTTAAGTGCAGAGTTTTGTTTATTAATATGAGTGATCTCAGTTGATACAACGAACTCAAACATGTACTTAAGTATGATCTATTAATAAGAACAGCATCTCAAGTATAAGCTCAAGATGGTTCTCAACGTTGAGAGCGGTTTATAAATACGGGCCCGAGTTTGATTCTATAATACCAGCCTTAGTATGGTTAGAACTTAGAGAAGGGAAGTAAGGGGAGCAGGCATACCTACGAAAAAAGCGTGCATACCTACTTCATTGTTCTCCATTGTAATGGAACAAAACATGGCGGCTTAGCTTAGTGTACTTACATCTTATGTTAACAGCATAGAGTTGAAATTATAACATGTGACAGGAACAAAATATGGCGGACACGGCATGCGCCTGACGTCACGAATGCTTTGTTATTGCAGTTTATGCCTGCTTCCCTTAAGAGCCGTTTACACGAGTCAAGCTGTTAAGTAGTAACTAAATGGGCAACTTAATTTTAAGTTAAAATTTAATAAAAAGTCGTTCACACGGTTTAAATAGAAAGTAGTAAGTAGCCAGTGTGCCCATTTTTGGCGATTACAAAAGGCCATAATATTCGAATGCTGAGCTAGAAATAAGGTCGAAAATCACTTGCACCTGTTTTTTTAACTTCATTAGTTAAAAAAACGATGGAGATTGACAGCTGTCATCTGTCAGACTTAAAACAGCAATATCTCAAAAAGTGCTCATCCTAGATTGATGGTGTCTTTGAAGAAATCAAAGGTCTTAGCAAGATCTTCATTTTAGGAGACAGCTGTCAAAACGTTTGTCATCTAAAATAAAGATATCACCAAGATCTTTAATTTCTTCAAAAACACCATCAATCTAGAATGAGGACTTTTCGAGATATTGCTGTTTTAAGTTTGACAAATGACAGCTGTCAAACTTACAACAGCAATGTCTCGAAAAGTACTCATCCTAAATTCATGGTGTCTTTAAAGAAATGAAAGGTCGTAGTTAGAGCTTCATTTTAGATGACAAACTTAAATTTGGCAGCAGCCATCTAAAATGAAGATCTAACCAAGACCTTTCATTTCTTCAGAGACACTATCAGTCTAGGAAGAGAGTGCTTTTTGAGATATTGCTGTTTTATATTTGACAGATGACAGCTGTCAAACTTAAAACAGCGAAAAGTCTCGAATTAAGTCGACTCCCGAATTAATCCCGACTACGGTCCATATTTCCCCAAATCGGGAGAATTGCCGAAAATCGTCAGCAAGTGGCAAGTACAGCGCGTGGCCACGCCCATAAGGGGGGCATGCGGTGCGGGCGGCGCGGTTACTTGTCCAAAAAATAGACAAGAATTTATTTACTTAATAACTTGCCCACTTAATGGCCAACTTACTACTTACTACTTAATTGACTGTTTACACGCGAAAATTTAGTTGGTCAACAACTTAATTTTAACTAAATTACTTAATAGCTTGACTCGTGTAAACGACTCATTACTTCCCTCTAAGGGTTAGAAACACATTACTACAGTGTGTCGTGCGTGTCGATACAACACAACACAATAGTGTGTCTCTAGTCATACTAAATGTATGAAACCGATACGCGACAGATTGCGACACGACACAACACAACACAATAGTATGTCCCTTGCGTAAGGAAAAGATCTATATTTTTTAATTTTTCTTATCTGTGATTCATAATCTGCTGCACTTTTTCACTTATTAATCTGTGGTATCTGTCGAACACATGGAAATAGTACTATAAACCGGATTAAGCGCTTCGCCCCAAAACGAGCAGACAGAGAGGTCAAGTAGATGTATGTGTCCTTTTCTTCATTAGGGTGACCAAACCGTATGGTTGGCCGGAGACATACATAATACTTTAAACTGTTTAATATAAACTTAAATACCTAGGTAGTTCGTTATTTATAATTAACACTTTTTACCGCGTTTTTATTAGGGTGCTTGCTCTTTTGTTTGTTTGAGCACAAATTTTGCAAACGATTTTATACTAAATTCCCGATGAGCTAGAGACTTGAAACTTTGAACACAGGTCAGAAATGGAAGGAAATGCAATATTACAATGTCATTGAGGTGATCTGATAATGGAGCCAGAAGAACGCCACAGGAACTCTATGATGAATGAAACTGTATAACCCCATCGTGTTTGGGCTTATTAGAAATGATTTGACAAGTACTCTGACGGGAGACGAGGTTCAGGGTCGGATGATGAAGTCTGGATTCCATGTCATAGGAACTCAATATTGAAATCATGCAACCCCATCGAGTTTGGGCTCGTTTGAATCGTCTTGACGAGTGCTCTGTTGGGTAATAGTATCCAAGAGTCTGATGATGGAGCCGGAAGAAGGCCACAGGAACTCTGCAATAAAACCTTTCAACCCCATCGAGTTTGGACTCGTTTGAATGGTCTTGACGAGTACTCTGATAGGCGGTGGTATATTTTTAGTTTAGCTTGTTAACTAAAAAAAAGAAAATTAATATTTATTTACGTTTTTATTAAGTTGCTTTTTTGTTTTTATTTTTTAAATATTTGGTTGAATTACCACCAATTAAAATCTAGTTTATTCAATTCAATTTAATTTCAAGTGTAAATAATTACGCAACTTTAAAGTTTATTCCAGTTTTTAATTAAAATGCAATGTGCGTGAACTTCGGAAAAACAAATAAATGTTGGAAAAACAAGTAAAAGTAGGAAAACATTGTCTAGTGATCTGTAGTTAAAATAAGAAGCAAACGATTTTCGACTTTATTGACGTTTGAAATTCGATTGCTTTTTCCCATAATTATACTTGTACATTTACTTTGCTGTTTCATTAATAATAAATATTCTATTTATATTAAGCAAACTATATTCTCATAACGTGAAATCAATAACAATGAGCAGGCAACTGTCAAGTATATGTCAATTAAAAACTGTTATTTTGGTAAAGATATCAGGCATAAGATGTCAGGATGTCATAAGGTCTAAAATACTTGCACCAATTTCTTTACTTGTGAAGTAAATTTGAAAATATACCGCGTGATTCAAGATTCGTCTGACTGCTCTGAACTTCAGAATGATATAGATACGGTCTCCGAGTGGTGCGAACAAAATCATATGCACCTCAATATACAAAAATGTTTTGTCATAACTTTCACTAATAAACGATATAAACGTACTCATGATTATCAACTTAAAGGGTTGACATTGAATAGAAAAACGGTGGCTAAGGACCTTGGTGTACTGTTTGACTCTAAATTAACATTCCGTGAGCACTGCGCATATATAAAAAATAAAGCATTCAAGTTACTAGGCTTTATAACAAGGTGCACCAAGGGTTTCAAACAGCCTCTAAGTTACCTGACCGTTTATTACAGCCTTTCTCGCAGCATTCTAGAATACGCCAGTGTCGTTTGGTCTCCTTGCTACTCAGTTCACTCGGATAGCATTGAAAGTGTTCAGAAAAGAGCTCTTAGGATACTTAGCTACAGATGCGGTTTCGGTCGCAGTCTCGTTGGTTATAGTGAGAGGCTTGTTAAATTTAAAGTAACCACCTTACTTGTCCGCCGCAAGAAACAGGACCTTATATACTTACATAAGATTCTACATAGCTGTATCGATTCTCCTTACCTCCTAGGCAAGCTAAACATATCTACAAGGCGAAATCCCCGAATACCAAACAAAACATTTTACTTACAAACGTATCAAAATAACACGTCATTTTATAACCCCCTTGTAAGAATGTGTCGGTTTTACAACGAGATATCTGTGAAGAGTCCGTGCATGGATATTTTTAATCCGAGACCCAGAATATTTAAAAAGTCGGTTCAACAACTAACTCTTTCCTAAATTTGTACATGCCCATATCGCTAAATTATTTATTACATATTACATAGTTAAGTCAATTAATTTTTACTATTTTTAGATAAGGTTATAATTTAATTCATTTATTAAGTATTTAAATCTATTTGTTTTTGAAGAGTAGATCTTACTTGCTCAACACTGTGAAAATGGTGTGTCAACATAGTTAGGGTTACGATCTAGTATACAACTGAATTATTTTAGCATGTCATTATTTATTTTTCGATTGTAATCTGTTTTGTTGTCCATATGTATAATAAAATAAAAATAAAATAAAATAAAAAATAAATAAAATGGGTACAACTGCAAGAGATTTACGACGACACAATGTTTAAAATATAAAAAAAAAACAAAATGGCGGCCAACTATATTATTAGTGGGCTGATTTTATGAAACTCGATTTTGTTACTATTTTGATAAAAATATAACAAAGAAATGTTAAAAATATAAAAAAATATGGCAGCCAACTTTTATATTTGTGGGCTGATTTGAATGAAACTCGGTTTTTAGTACTAATTTGACAAGAAAATAAATAACACAATTTGGTAATATTTTGACAAGAAAATAACAACGCAATTTTTAAAATACTAAAAATATAAGATGGCGGCTAACTTTTTTGTTTTTTGGGCCGATTTGGATGAATCTCGGTTTTTGGTACTAATTAGACAAGAAAATAACAACTCAATGTAAACTGATGGAAAAATCAAAATTTATCAAAAAGTCTGCTAATTTGTTTTTGGGTTGATTTTGATGTGACTCGGTTGAAAAAACAAATAAATAATTTGGCTGCCATCTTAGATTTTTTTATGATATTCCGTTGCTGTTTTCTTGTCAAAATAATACCAAAACCCGAGTTTCATCAAAATCAGCCCACAAGCAAAACAGTTGGCCGCCATCTTGGATTTTTTGTATTAATAAAATTGCATTGTTATTTTCTTATCAAAATAGTACCAAAAACCGAGTTTCATTGAAATCGGCCCAAGAACAAAAAAGTTGGCCACCATCTTGAATTTTGTAAGTTTTCAACATTGCGTTGTTATTTACTTGTCAAAATAGTTCCAAAAACCAAGTTTCATCGAAATCGGCCCAAAAACAAAAAGTTGGCCGCCATCTTGGATTTTTAGTTTTTTAAAAATTTCGTTGTTAATTTCTTGTCAAAATAGTTCCGAAAACCGAGTTTCATCGAAATCAGCCCAAAAACAAAAAAGTTGGCCGCCATCTTGGATTTTTTAAATTTTCAACATTGCGTTGTTATTTCATGTTGAAATAGTACCAAAAACCGAGTTTCATCGAAATAGGCGCACAAACATGAATTTGATTATTATTATTAATTTTACCGTGTCGCCTGCGACCTCTAGCCATTTCAATAGAACAATTTCGTTTTTTTAGAAATCTGAAATGGTGCAGTGTTTATGGTCACACTAGTTTTGTAAAGTAACATTCCCTATAGATTGAAATTCTTAAATTGAAATTCGGCGCCAAGGTTAAAATCGGAGTTGCCAAGATTGACACTTCTATTTATTACCACCTCACCGATGATAGCTGATTAGCATTATTGTAGATATCTAATTAAATCAAAAGAGTAAGTTCTGTTTTATATTACAATTTTTATGTGTCATTCTAAATTAATATTTAAATAGTATATATTCGACTTCCCATTCCGAATCCTTAATTTTGATACACTTCTTGATTGGTAACGTAGATATTTTTAGTCCTACTATCGTGGTATTATTGTTTAGTAATGGCAATTGTGCGAACGAGACACCGACCTCCACCTGGTGTTGTCTCATTCACACAGTAGTGCCTTCAGTCAATGTCGTCGATAGAATTTCAACTCTATGGCAAATGCAATAAAGTTGAATTTCTTTTAAACGATAAGTGAAAGTTTTTGTAGAGTACTCACTCCCTCTTATAAACCTCCTTGGTCGAACAACTGATTTTCGTTTTCTTAATTTTGAATTATGAAAATTAATTAAGATTTATGATACTGAAGGGATGTACTAAATTCTTAGAGCATCTCTAAGACTAAATTCATGGATTTATGCAACCACGTTTTTACATTTCTATTAAGTAGAGTCTGTCTAAAAAGTCTGTTTACATGAGAAATTATTAAATGATTTATAAAAACTTATAGTGGTAACCCTGTTGGTGCTTTATTTCTTTATTTATTTAGATGGGAATCGGTGGGGTGGTTGGGGATTTAGGTGGGTAATAAAATGACCTTTGAAATTACCCATGTAAACAGAGTTTTTAGACAGACTCTATGTACCGTAAAACGGGGTGAATAGGGACGCAGGGTAAATAAGGACAAAACCGGGAATGTAACATACAGACGATTTTTAAATTAAAACTGGCTCTACACGCCCCAATTTTAGACTTATATTGTAGTAGACTATTACTTTTCTTCAAATGGCAACACCAAAAAAATAAATAATGGCAGCAACATGTCTAAATTTTCATCCAAAGTGAGTTCCTAAATCGGTGTATTTTTAAGTGCTTCAAAACTTTGATTTTCTGAGAAAACTATGTAATAAATTAATTATTGGACTGTGACTAATATTTATTTCTAATAGTTTTGGAGAAAATAATAATATTATAACCTTACTTGATTTTTACTTATTTTCATATAAAATAGGGACGGGAAAGGGGTGAATAGGAACGGCTAATGAGGGAAAAAGGCACACCTTATGGTTCGATGGGTACACTAGTAATATACTAGTAATATATTACTAGTAATTTATATTACTAGTATATACTAGTATATACTAGTAATATAAAAATACCATTGAGTGAATGCGTATAATAAAAAAAATCAATAAGTTTATTATTTTTCTTAATTTTTACCTTTAAAAATACCATTAGTTTTAATGTTTTAAAATACAAATTTCGTGCCAGCCCTGTGTCCCTATTAAAACCTTACCGTTTCTATACTACCTTCAGTCATGTACATCGAACCATAAGGTGTGCCTTTTTCCCTCATTAGCCGTTCCTATTCACCCCTTTCCCGTCCCTATTTTATATGAAAATAAGTAAAAATCAAGTAAGGTTATAATATTATTATTTTCTCCAAAACTATTAGACATAAAGACTTATCCACTTAAATACAGCTTCCCCGTAATATTGCCCTCTATTAGTCACTGTCCAATAACTAATTTATTACATAGTTTTCTCAGAAAATCAAAGTTTTGAAACACTTAAAAATACACCGATTTAGGACCTCACTTTGGATGAAAATTTAGACATGGTGCTGCCATTATTTATTTTTTTGGTGTTGCCATTTGAAGAAAAGTAATAGTCTACTACAATACAAGTCTAAAATTGGGGCGTGTAGAGCCAGTTTTAATTTTAAAATCGTCTGTGTGTTACATTCCGGCGGGCTGATTATCTAATTAGAAACCACCTAGCGACCGGTTGCAGTTCATAGATGATAGTGATCCATTGCTACTTCTTTTTGGATTAAAAAAAACATACCAAAGAAAAGTAGCAATGTATGTAGAATGAAACCGGTCGCTAAATAGTTTCTTTTTAGATAATCAGGGTGCCGGTTTTGTCCTTATTTACCCTGGCGTCCCTATTCACCCCGTTTTACGGTACATAGAGTCTGTCTAAAAAGTCTGTTTCATTGGGTAATTTCAAAGGCCATTTTATTACCCACCTAAATCCCCAACCACCCCACCGATACCCATCTAAATAAATTAAGTAAAATAAGTTAAAAAAATAAAGTTACCCATTTAGTTACTACTTAATAACTTGAACCATATAAACTGGCCCATGTTGCATTGTATGTAGGTAACATAACGGTATATTTTATTATTCAGTCTTTGAACGCACCCAAAGTCATGCCGCCATATTATTATTTAATCTGACAACACCGGACATTGACAACCCAAAATGCAATCATGGCGCACGGGGCACTGTGTTTTTAGAATGCTGAGAAGTTTTTACGTAAACACTTCATTATTTTGCATTGTAATCGTATTTTCTGTTGATATAAATTATCTGTGACATTTTAAGACTTAAGTGAAGCATACATGTGCGTTCCAAACCTGAGGTTTCCACCTGTTCGCAATCACGTCTCTGTACTACTAGACACTTGCAGGTATGAAAATCATGAGAACTACTGTTTCAGCTTTAATACAGCTTGTAATTCTTATAAAGGCTTTGCTTTACGTGACTAATGTCGTTTTTTCCATCTTTTCAGTTGGATCTATATGGACAGAAGGATGTAATTGGACAAAATTCGCTTGTTCCAGATAACTTGTTGGTGTCATAATGTCAGAGACGTTCGCTCGCGAGATACTACGGAGGAATGTTGCGCAAATATGCCAAACTATAGGATGGAACGGCATAAACTCGACGCCACTGGACATTTTGGTGCATGTGCTGGAAAAATATATCAGGTCACTGGGCACACACGCCAGTAGATACGCCGAACAATTTAATAGGACTGAACCAAATTTACATGACTTAGGATTAGTATTTCGTGATCTTCACGTGCAATTGCCCGAACTAGCAGAGTACACGCGCTGTGTGCCACCAGTTCCGACACCTGTCAACGTTGACAAGTTTCCAAAACCTAAAGAATCTAATTTGAACTTCCTGAAGCCTGGCAGCCATGAAGTGGTCACCAGGCCTATGCATGTTCATGAACACCTCCCTCCTATGTACCCTGAAAAGGAAAGAGACACACCGGCAGTTGCAGGTACTGTTGAGATACGGCAGAACGGTCTGGATGGTGCCGATAGTAATACTACATGCACAAGTCCAGAAATATCTGTCACAGACAGTCCTGAAAAACCTAAAGACATATTCAAGAGACCTATCGATCCAGTGTCATTACCAAACAGTAAGAGGCCGCGGTTACGACTTGAAGAAGAGGAGAGAACAAGAGAGATCAGCAGCGTGATGATGACTATGTCGGGTTTCTTGTCACCAGCCAGAGAAGGAAAACTGCCTGAAGCCCGACCTCCCACTATAATATCAGAAAAACACTTTGAAAAACACAAAGCGAATTCACATCATTCTAATCCTATGAAAGTACCAATGTTAGAGAAAAGTGATAAGAAATCTAAAAAGAATAAGTTATTGAATGGTAAAGTTATGAAAAGTAAAAGAAAAGATAAGAGTCATAAAGGTGAAAGTAGTAAATCAAAAGATAGTAGTAAATCAAATAAATATCCTCCTGGTTTTCCGATCAGAGGTAAGGATGCACATCCTGTACATCCTTCGTTACATAATCATGTGAATATGCCGCTACCTAGGGCACCACCACCCATCCAGAAGACTGCAATGCCGCCACCAGCGCCGGTTCCTCTTGTTCCAGAACCAATTAGACCAGTAATAAAACAGGAACCAATAGATATACCGCCTCAGCCACAGCCCTCGTCAGCCCCTAGACATAAACCGTCCGGGGAAGATGCAATTCCAGTACCAAGAAAAATACCAATATCAAAATCTCCCCTCATCGCAAACTCTGTCCCTGTACATAAGCAACCTTCAACAAATTCCCACTTACCTGATGTAGAAATCAAAAAGGAAGTTATTGACGAAGAGGAAAAGTTAGCGTCTCAACCTGATAGATCAAAAGTTAATATATTTAAAAGAATATCGAACAAATCTAAAGAAGATAGAAACACTCCAGAGGTTGTCGCCGAAAAGTTACAGTCTGATTCCATGATCTCAAGGCTGCAGAATTCAGCTCATGAAAATTCATTCGAAAATAAATCCCATGATAATAGAATAAAATCAGAGGAATCTGTTGTTAATAATAATGATAGTAGTGCGTTAGATTATTCTAAAGTGATGGACTTAAGGACTAATGAAGTTATAAGTATTGATGATGATTCTATGGACATGCATGTAGCACGAACGTCAAAATTGCCCGCTGTCGAACCTAGGCCGAATATCTCAATAAATAAATCTTTGCAATTACCATATCCCAAAGATATAGCTAGTGTCAGTCCAAAAATCAAGAAAGAAAGGAAACATAAAGAAAAGAAAGATAAAACAGCAAAATTAGAGGCAAAATTGATAAAAAAGCAACAACAACAATTAGCATTTGAAATGGCCCAAGCTGGAAAACAGAATTTCAAAATGGGCAATACTAAATCACCAAAATCAAGTCGGCCAAAGAACGATGGCAAAATACCACCAATGCCTCCATTTCCATTTTTCCATGGGATGACCCCAGGAAGAGGACTAATGCCTGGACCAGGTTTGATACCTAACCCAGGCTTAATTCCAGGTAGTGATTTCCTTGCAGGTCTTGCAAATAACCCTGCACTTCGAGGACTACCGAATCCTAATCTACTCACGAATCCGTTCGCTTTAGCGGCTGGTGGTCCGGGTTTAATACCTAACCATGGGTTCTTACACAGCAGCCTCAGCAGCGGTATTCCCAACCCCATGATGTCTATGGGGAACTTCCCTCATTCTTCGCGGGCTATGAAAATACCTCCTATGCTTCGCCGGCCAAGCTTAGAGGTCATCGCCGTGGATAACGACGACGACCGAGGGGTGATCAAGTCTCCGATGTCTCGCGAGAAAGACCGGCATGACAAGCACAAATCTCCAACCATTCCGAATATATTGCAGAAACATAAGAAAAATAAGGACCACAAAGTGAGTTTGTATAAAATGCCGCCTGTTCAGCCGGACATCACGATAGAATTGAATCCGCCGAAAGTGGAACCTATCAAAGAACCGGCGCGGGTGAGCCCGCCGCCGCCGGTACGGTTACCCACGCCGGAACCGGTTCGGGTTCCGGCGCCGCTGCCGCCGAAACCCGAACCGGAACCGTCCCCAGCCGAACCGCCCCCGGATCTTCAAAACAGGGACGAAAACGCCGAAAAGAAGAAAGATAAGTCCCATAAAAAGGAGAAGAAGGACAAAGAGGGCATTAAGATAAAGAAAAAGAAAGAAAAAAAAGATAAAAGCAAAGATAAAAGCGAAAAGAAGCGAGAAAAAGAAGAGAAACAGGAGGTGAAGATCAAGAAGGAGAAGAAAGAAAAGAAGAAGGACCGCACGCAGGACGGGATAGTGCCCAAACTGACGTTGAAACTCGGCTCGAACTCAAACTCACCGCTGCCGCCGAGTTCGCCGGACGTGTATCGACTGAATATAAAGCCGGTGCGGCGGGAAGAGAGTCCCGAACGAGAACCTAGCCGGTCGCCGGAACTGGCGCAGATCGCGGCGCTCGTCACGCGCCCGCCGAAACCGCGGCCCGAGGGCTCGCCGCCCGCGTCACCACCGCGTCGCAACCGCCCGCCCTCCGCCCACTCCGCCAAATACAAGCGCATCCTCTTCAAACCGCTGAAAAAAGGCGGGGAGCGCTTCGACGACACAGACGAACCTATGGAAACGACCGATGCGACCGAGCAGGCGAGCGCCCCTCCCGCCCCGGACGGCGCTTTACCGACGCCGTACTACTTGAACGAGCACGGGGACAAGATTTGGGTGTGTCCCGCGTGCGGGCGGCCCGACAACGGGTCGCCTATGATCGGGTGCGACGGCTGCGACGGGTGGTACCACTGGGTGTGCGTGGGGATAACGGAGGAACCGGGTGCGACGGAGGATTGGTTCTGCCGCGCGTGCCAGGCCAAGCGCGCCGCACTTTCCGCGTCGGGTCGCAAGCGTGGCCGACGCCCGAAGGCCGACAAACCGCGCGACGCCCGTTGACAACGCCACACCACGCGCGCGCTAGGTTAAGCGTAGATAATGATATTGACATAAAATGTTGAACGTGAATATAGTGTAGTCACTTGTATAATTACCGTAATTACCATAATTTTAGGATTATTTTGTTACGATTTCATTCTTATTTCGTCGTTCACTCGGTTAGATCAAGATTCGCGGGCGTGTTATACACAACTCGCGAGTAAACATAGATTTATTATATTGTAAGATTCTTTTTATATTGTACAAAAACTGAATTTACTTAAGAAATTGGTGATGTATAAAGTTAATGTAGTGCATATTTAAATAAACAGAAAGATGGCCGGATGTATTTTCGGTCGATATTTGAATATTTTCATATTATAATTTTAATATAACCCTGTTTTTTTTTGTTGAAGTTGTTCCTTCAATTTTTATGTACAGGGCTGTCGCCGCCGCGGTTCGCTGCCCCTTACATGTCCTTATGATTAGTTGACTGGTAGAGATCGCGCGGCGGTGACAACCCTACGTTCGACTAACGTGGAGGGAAGCAAAATGTAATTTTTTGATTTCAGCCAGTGGCCAATTAAATATATTGGTACTCGAAATTGTGGTCATTATTTATTTTCATTTCAACCTTTTGAATGTTATTGCAAAATCTTCTCTAGTTTGCATAATTTTTTAAAGGCTATTAAGAAAATATAGAAAACACTCTTCTTTTTTTGGGCAGTTGTGTAAAAAGATAGAAAGAATAGTCACGCACGTCTAAAAAATGTATAAGTACAATTTAGAACTTTGTCACTTTGTTGTAGTTGTCATTTATCATTGATTTCTGTTGGACAAAGTAATAACTTAGAGTGACAAAGTTCTAAAATATTTATAGACGTGACTACTAGGTAACTTACTCTGTTCTTAATGGAACTCGAACCCACGACCACGACAAACAGCACACTTAAGCTATATAGGTATTTAGGTACTCGAAATAATTTCCTCTGCAACAGAATTATAATAAATAAGCCATTAAATCTGACGACCTGCGGTCGAGTGACGTGCGCATAGGTCCCGAGTTCGATTCCCGGCTGGGTCAATTTCGAAAGTGAACCTTTTATAAAGTAGTAATATTGTCATAAGAATAAATGGTATTGTCTCGGGTCTGGATATTTGCGGTCCCGCGGCCGTTGTCTAATTTCGATAACAAAATGTTTCAATATCCAAGCCTTACCTACCTCTTAATTTGTTTGAGTAACTACCTACCTAGTAGAAGCACAATTTTTAAATATACCTACTTAATAGTAGGCAGGTAATGTAAAAAATGGAAACGGGTATATACCTACTAGAAATAAAACCGGTCAAGAGCGAGTCGGACTCGCGCACCGAGGGTTCCGTACCATCATAATTGCACCATTAAACCACACTGCAGAGTAGAATAATAAAATGAGTTAGGAACTAATGTTAACTTTTTAAGAAATTTGATATTTTTTATAAAAGTGTGCTATATTGAGACATCGTTTTATTTTTCCTGTAATCTTTATATAAATTGCTATCACATAGAATTATTTAAAATTTTCCTATTTGCAAACTTCGGAGACAAGAGGGGGGGGGACGGTATTTTTTACATTTTTCATTATAAATCGAAAACTATGCGGCCTAAAACAAAAAGAAAAAAATATTGAAAACGTGCAAACGGCGCTCTTTCATATGATACCCCACATGGCCTAGTAGCTCCACTTCAAATTTTTAAGACCCCTTTTCAGTCCCTGTTGTAAAAAAGATATTTATTTTTTTATTTATTTCTTATTTGCAAAACAGTTGGACAAATGCCATCTCAAACTGTTCTAAATTTCAAGTTGATACCATTAGTAGATCTCGACATATCCAGCTGTGACAGACAGACAGACAGACTGAGTCACACCATAAGGGTTCCTTTTTTACCATTTTGGTACGGAACGGAACCTAAAAATGGAAACGGGTATACCTATACTAGAAAAAATAGGATATCATAATTCTAGACGGGAACCGAACCCGCGACCTTTAGAAGTCCGAAGAGGACCGGTCCAATGCAATTCCAACTGAGTTACCGAGTCACTGTCAGTACAACTGGTCGCGGGTTCGATTTCCGCCTGAGAATATTATGAACTGGTGACCATTCGGTCTTTTCTAATAGGTATTGTATAAAAGAAAAAAATAGCATTGTGAATGCAAAAATCTCAAATTTAAGATCAGGTAGGTAGGTCCTTCATGATCAGTGAAGTGATTACTAAGCTAAGTAGGTACGGTCAGCAGCACATCAAGCTATACAAAACTGTCAAAAAATCTCCAATGAATTTTGAACCTTAATTTGCTTAATTTTAAGTTTAAAATTGATTGAGAAAATTTGACACGTAGAAGCCCAGCGTGCCGTCTACTGTACTTAGTTATATTTATCTGTAAGTAGGAGGTAAGTATTGTGTGTTCTCATCATTCTGATTAGACAGCAGTAAGGTATCTAAGTATCACATTTCGTAAGCGAACAACGTGCATTGCATTCCCGACAATCAAATAAGTAAGAAAGAAGATATCTACCTTTACTAACGGGCAAAGGTACCTAAACATAAAATAGAGATACGTTCAAGATTGCCTATGAATAATAATATTAGGAAGGTACCTACTACTAGTAACTTAGTGCCTCCGTCGCGTTAAAAAGTAGCTCAAATTGTTTGTTTAAATTAAATTAAAATTAATCTAATAGATGCCGCCACCAGGTTTTCAAAGCACATAAGTGTAGTACTTACGTGCTTTAAGCTTGATAAATTCTCAGTAAGATGGCGCTTCTAATTATCAACATTTTAAGAAATAAATTTTTGAAAAGAACTGGCTAGACTAAAAAATCGGTTTGCTCTCCGGGAGTGCCAGCAGAAGTGAAAACTTGAATAATAACGTTGTGCATTTTTGATGTTTTGAAATTAGCGGCAAAGGATTAAAATTATTTCTTTCCTATTACTATACAGTCACACATCTCAATCAGTTTGTAAAATTAGAGAAAAGTTCTAACTAAAGATTTCGCGCCAGTGGCCTTTTTAATTTCTACATGCACGCATTCTACGATTCAAACTTAGTCACAGAGTATAAATAAGTCTATAATTTTACCGAGGAGATTGCTGCTATTAGTTCCATTTTCAAAATTAGCGCGTTGCTGGTGACACAAGTGTTTACGTCTTAAAATGACGCCCCGCCGTTTTCAAATTTCAATTTGTTGAAAAATGCGACCTCGGGCCCTACCGGCTAACTTTTCGAACTTCAAAAACAGATAAAGGATTATGCCGATTCGATTTTACTATACAAGCTAGGCTATGATGCGCTTTGATGAAATTACCAAAATACTATAGTAAAGCGCATTCACTTAGATAGTGTCGCCCTTTGATCGCGCCGCCTTTGCACGTGCCGCTTCTTGTCAAAGGATGCCGCCGCATAAACAAAGGATACCGCGTGCGGCGTACACCCGCAAGTCAATTTGTATTTTGGCAGTTTGCATCGAAGCGCCGCCGTAGTGAAAGCTTGTGTTTGTTGACTCTGCTACGTATACTGAAAATATTTTTTCATCCTTGGAAGGACAGTTAAGTGCCTCAAGATGAAACTTTAAGTGAACCAACAAAAAAATACGGGTGTTTTGTAAAACATGTAAACAACTTATGATCAATGTCCATCGGCATTGCGTTGAAATCAGTTTGTCTGCACCTATCGGAGATACTTCAAAAATAGTGGGGATACCAAGAATTAGCGTCGGAATAATATTAAAAATAGACCCATTAACACCAAAAAACGGAAGAATCCCACTATCGAAAACGGACGACTTTGAATGTGATGTTGTACGTACGTCCGAACAGTATACAGATTTTATGCTAATAAAAAACTTCCGACGCTAGACACAATTCTGGAAAATTTACAAGCTAATAATACGGACTTTCCGTATAAACGTACGACTCTGCGAAATGTCGATACATTTCTAAAACTTTAAGTACAAAACACTTAATAAGCTAAAACTAATGCTCAGTAACGTTATTTGTATAACGTTACCAAAAACTTACCGGTATTCCTGTCTCTGAACACATGTGCTTGCGGGTGTACCGACACTATCTAAACGAATGGACTTTAATTTTATAGTGATTGCGTGGGAAGATTATCATTAAAATATAATGCGGGAAAAAAGAGAAATCTCAATCTCAAGGAGCCGTTTGGGGTTACATTTTCCTATTATATGACATTTTGTTATCTACCCCTTTTTGGCATGACATGAGTCTGTTACAGATATGTATGGTTAATGCGCATCATGGCCCAGAATGCGGCATGATCCTTTAAATAAGGAATTTTGTATTAGGTATGCTATTTGCCGAAGTTATTTGGAAGATATCGATGTTCGTGTGACATCATGAAATTGGGGTTCGCCATTTTGTTCTGGGGCCCTACCGGCTAACTTACATGGCTATCGTAATCGCTTTCATTTGACAAATGGATGTGAAACATTGCTACTTCTTTTTGGTACAAATAAAACTTTACCAAAGAAATGTAGCAATGTATTACATCCATCTGTCAAATGAAAGCGATTACGATAGCCAAGTTAGCCGGTAGGGCCCCAGATTGGAGCTCGATCTGTCTGTTCTAATTTGAAGCCCGGTAGTGCCAAGGTTCGGCTCGTTACGGCCCGGCCACAGACACGGCAGGCAGCGTTCAATAATCACTGCGCGCTATCTCGATAGCGGCCTCTCAGCTCGTCGTGACGACCGCGCAGTGATTACCGAATTCGCTTGCCGCGCCACCTGCCGCGCTGGCTGTGGCCAGGCCGTTAGCCGGTACGACCCCTGATGGGCGGAATAGGTAAGACTCCTATTCTAACCTGATGCCGCATGCCGCCGTCCAACAGCCCGTGCTCGACAGTGGATGTATGTAGAATTTCCCCTTGCTAGGGCTCATGGGTCAAAAAAAAATGCTTGCATGTACTGCTTGTATGCATGTAGCATGATGCGGGTTGAAAAAAGTCTAAAAACGAAAAATAAAGGCATTTTAAAATAAACACAAATAAGTTACTGACGACATGCCGTTCACTGCAGTGAATGGCACTGTTTACACGCGTCATTTATTGTTCATTTCCGATGCGATGACCGATGCCCCATGAAAGCGCACTGCCGTCTAGTGACTTTCATCGAAAAGGCGCATCGCGATGAAAGATGAATCTACATAATTAGACACTTCATTTTCGATGCTTCACTGCGATGAAGCATCGAAAATGAACGAAAAATGACCCGTCTAATTTCGGCATAAGTCCCGCATTCGGGGAACTGCTTTCACTAGTCGATGGTACCCATTCAGGGTGCGGGAGATTTCATACATCGTTTTTCTAAAATAAACTTTATTTCTACTCTCAATGACGATAACAAAAAACAGTAGGTAGGTAGGTACATTAGATTTAAGGCCTGGACACACCGGTTGCGTAAACACGCGCGTGGTCACGCGCGCGTAGACACGCGCGTAGTTACGCACGTAACCCCCTGACACACCGGGTTACGCATACGTCTACGCGGCACGCAACGCAACCTGTCCCTTGCGTACCCAGCCACTGCGGCGCCATGTTTGCGACTCTAGTGCGCGATGTCAGACGAAGATTGAGTAAATGGACTAATTTTTTCGCACTAATTCAATTAGTTTTCCTTTAATATCGTTATTCATTATTTAAAAACAAAATAGAACACCACTTACTACCGCTAGTATCGGTACTATTTGTAAACAAAAACAGCTGAATGCGTAGTCACGCGCGTGGTCATGCGCGTAGTGACGCGCAGCAAAGATACAAGCGTGTTCGAATTTGTTCGGTGTGATATCCAATAGGGAATGCCATTGAGTACAACGTCATCAATGCGTTCCGCTCTGCGTAGGTACGCAGCCTGTTTGTCTCATGGGAGCTGCAATGCGTAGGGGTTACGCATCGGTCTACGTGCACGCGTATGTTACGCAAGCGGTGTGCCTTATAAAATTTCAGACATTATAACGTCATGGTACGTCTTACGCGTACGTGCACGCTTACGCTTACGCATCCGGTGTGTTTCGCTTCTTAATATGTGTACTAATTCAAAACTAAAATTATTATTGGGAATTCATGAGTCGACTAGCACAATGCGATTAATCTGACATGTACATGATGACCAACTGCAGAGTGCTTGTGGTGGTACCATAATGGTGTATTTTATCATACATTTTCTAGTGAAGTTGCTGAGGGCCGCTGTTATTATCAAATTAATCGTATTTATTATTTAATTATAATATATGCACTAGTACTTACTAGAGTTCTTTACTTAGGCAAGTACTAATTATTATGATCTTTCTGTATAAGAATCGAAACAGCTATATATTTTACAAACGGAACAAAAAACAGAACCAAATATATTACTGGAATTTATTTATTTTACAAAACAAACGCAGCGGAATCACAAAAGCAGTTGTCTACAGAATCTCACGGCCTACAAAATGCAAGCAGTTTTCTGCAAATTGAATAAACCAAAACTAATTTACTGTCTCAATGTTCCTTCGATTCAAAGATAACAACCACTTATAAAGATAGCCAGTTAATACTGAAAAAAATATATTTCCAGTTTCCAATTCTTTTCTACAACAAAAATCTACATCACGTCGCACAACTCACTAGTAAACAAAATCCCTTAAAGTCTTAAAGGTAATTAAAATATATATTTCACATAAAACTGACTAAAAACTCTCTACAAATAAGGGCTTAATCTTTAGTAGCAGTCGCTCCGCTAGGTATACTACTCGGTGGAGGTGTGGTAGGCTGTTTTTCCTTATTCCAATCCTTAAGACCTTCGGGTAATGTCGTATCTTCATCTAAAGAACCGGTTCCTTCTACAAACTCTTCGTACGTACTCTTCTCAGGGAAGGGTCTACGACCTAAAAGCTCAATCATGTCGTCTCTACTAAGGATCTCCTGCTTCAATAATCTCTCAGCCACTTTAGCTATATTCTCTTTATGTAGGGTCAGCAATTCTGTAGTATGTTTGTGCGCAGTGCTGATCAAATCCCTTACTTCCGAATCGATGAGCTCAGCCGTTTTCTCTGAATAAGGTTTATCTATAACCATTTCGCCGGGCTGAGGCATTTCAAAGGAGACGTTTCCCACTTTCGGATTCATACCGTAATGTACTATTTGTGCGTACGCGCTTTGTGTTATCTTCTTCAAGTCGTCTTGGGCGCCTGTAGTGATTCTCCCAAAGAATATTTCCTCGCTTACTCTGCCACCGAGCGTCATACACATTCTGTCGAAGAGTTGTTCCTTGCTATATAAGTACTGTTCTTTAGGCAAGTATTGCGCGTATCCAAGACCTTTCCCTCTAGGTATAATGGATACTTTAAGCAATGGATCTGCGTGTTGCAAGAACCAGCCAGCAACAGCGTGACCAGCCTCATGGTATGCGACGATCTTCCTCTCATCAGGTTGGAGTACATTCGATTTCTTCTCCATTCCGGCGACTACTCTTTCAATTGCTTGCTCGAAGTTCTTCATATTGATGTTGTTTGCTAATTCTCTGGCTGCGATCAGTGCGGCTTCATTGCACACGTTAGCAATATCTGCACCAGTGAATCCTGGAATTAGAAAAGAGAATATTAAAATTACAAATCTGCTAATTATTTATTAGTTTATAGATAGACTGAACATAGGTACAGGGGCCCTACCGGCTAACTTACATGGCTATCGTAATCGTTTTCATTTGACAGATGAATGTGACCCATTGCTACTTCTATTTGGCACAAATAAAACCTTACCAAAGAAAAGTAGCAATGTATCACATCCATCTGTCAAATGAAACCGATTACGATAGCCATGTAAGGCCGCGTTCCGAATCACGCTCACAGCGCTGTTAGCGCAAATCCGAACAAATTAAATAAGGTGGGTGCACCATGGAAGGCCACCTTAACGTTTAAACAGGTTTCATTGGTTTATTTCCTGGACAAACAAAACATACTAAGTGTAGGATAAAGCTTTGTTTCATTGTATAATATAAATAACTGGAGAATGTTTGATATTTGTAATAAGTCATTATTAAAATTTGAGTTTGCCACAGTGCTTACAAATGGCCTTGCAAGAAACAGGTGCTCCAAATAAGGCCAATTTCTTAATTCAGTCATTGTACTTAAAAATTAACATTGTAACAATCACATACTGTGGTTTTATATAATCTATACTATAAACTCTTTTACTCAAAAAAGCTTGTAATATGGTCATTATTTTGACAACCTTCTTTGAACAAAGTCGAGCTTGCCGGTGTTCTCCGATGGTGACGCAACAAAGTTGTATGGGATTTCATTATTGTCGAGTTTTAGCCACCAGCAATTTCCTTTGAGAATCCATTATTGTCGAGTTTTCTTTCAAACATAGTTAGGTGAAAAATACACTGTACAACCCGCGCAGATAAAGAATGGGATTAGAAATGGCTCTCAGTCACACTCGTTGTGGCAAGCGCGGTGAGCCGCCATTTTGAATCCCATTCTATATCTGCGCGGGTGTTGTATTGTTGTACCTAGATGATGTTTTTGTACTTTTATATAAAATTAGTATGGAAAAATATAAAAAACTCGCACTTGACCGTTTTTTGACCTTTCATTCAATACCTCTTATCTACTTACGTGGTTACAAAGGGGATCAAAAAAAACCTTATTTTTTGGCTCCGACGCACCGTTTCTGAGATATTTGCATTTTTGTATTTTTTCGAAATTAGGTTATAAGTACCTATTATAGTAGGTATAGTAGGCAGTATTCGCATTTTTTGAGTAAAGTACTATACAAGCCTTGGTCCACAATGACTGCACTGCTGGCCACGTTATGATGGCCTCGAGCTAAGCTTACCTATGCTCTCGGCCTTCAAGCTTGGTCATCATTGCAGCCCTTGCTGTCCGCGCTATAAAGGCCTCGACCTCCGGTCTCGGCCTTTATTCTAGCTTGTCCATCAAGGGCTGCAATGCTGACCGCGCTGTGACGGCCTGGACCTGCGCTAAGCTCCGCTCTCGGCCATCATCATCGCTGCCAGCAACGCAGTCATTAGTGACCGCGGCAGTAATGTACTATTGTTATATAAATCAACAAACACCTTTGATAAAGTTTTGACCTAAAATTACATCACTGAACTACACTAGACAGGAAAAGTAAAACTTAGAATATAAACAAAGAACTAGGGAAAAACGTTTTGCTTAGTATTATATCAGTCTCAGATACATGTGAACAACTTTTTTTTATTGAATTACTTATTATTTTCATAATACACCAAATGACTGGCCTTACAAGGCACGATTGGCCTTCCTAGGAACACAGCAATGTTTACAACTAAAATGAAACAAAACTACCAAATTTATATGTCTGTAGTATAGTGCAACTAGTATATATCAATTCAGAATAAAAATCTGAAACAAAATGCCAGTAATATTAATTGAAAAGTTACAATTTGTTCCGGGTGAAAATTAGATCAACGTGGTCTCTTGTGAGACCACGTTGATCTAATTTTCACACCTCGACGAAGTGACGCACTTTACTGGCGTAATGGTGGCGCGACCAATACGGCACCGCGTTTGTAACTTGGGATTGGTTGGATCTTTATGTTCATTGAGGAAGTTTTAAGATTATATGATATTAACTGCCATTTTACGGTGATTGGCCTTACAAGGAGCATGGCCTTCCATGGTACACCCACCTTAGTCACAAAATATTACACAAATAGGGTATTTGTGTACCTACTTCATTTAATGGATTATACGCTAACAGTGTTGTTGACGTGATTTGGAACTAGGCATAAGTTAGCCGGTACGGCCCCAGTTACAAACTGCTAAGATTCACAAATCTATGCTGTGTTAGAAAATAACCCATTTATTAACTGAAACATAATTTGCACACATCCCTCCCTTACGCCGCTCCGTCCCGAATTTGCAATATTTGTATTGCGGGCTCGGAATTACTTAGCGAAACCTATGGGTCATTCCAGTGAAAATTTTTCTATATCTATGGGTCATTCCATGTCAATTTTTTAAAGTACTCTTATTATACATAAGTAGCTACTTTAGTAAGCCTTACTACATTGAATCATATGAATTCACTGGAGATTAAAACAAAATTTTTTTTTAACCATTTTTGGGGTTCTGTACCCAAAGGTTAAAAACAGGACCCTATTACTAAGACTCCGCTGTCTGTCTGTCACCAGGCTGTATCTCATGAACTGTGGTAGCTAGACAGTTGAAATTTTCACAGATGATGTATTTCTGTTGCCGCTATAACAACAAATACTAAAAAAAACCGGCCAAGTGCGAGTCGGACTCGCGCACGAAGGGTTCCGTACCAAAAAACGGCAAAAAAAAATACGTTTGTTGTATGGGAGCCCCCCTTAAATATTAATTTTATTCTGTTTTTAGTATTCGTTGTTATAGCGGTGATAAAAATACATCATCTGTGAAAATTTCAACTGTCTACCTGTTGTCGTTATTAATATCGAGCAAAAAACGGCAAAAAAATCACGTTTGCTGTATTGGAGCCCCCCTTAAATATTAATTTTATTCTGTTTTTAGTATTTGTTGTTATAGCGGCAACAGAAATACATCATCTGTGAAAATTTCAACTTTCTAGCTATCATGGTTCATGAGATACAGCCTGGTGACAGACAGACAGACAGACGGACAGCGGAGTCTTAGTAATAGGGTCCCGTTTTTACCATTTGGGTACGGAACCCTAAAAACAGAATAAAATAAATATTTAAGTTAATTTCTCATTTTTTATTTAAGTTATTATTAAGTTTTATACCTCAACTGAAAGATGGTGATGTTTTAAAATATTATGCACGCTTAGTTACTAGGATTTTTTTAAAGATATTTGATGCTATTTCTAAATAAATCTGAAAAAATAAAAAATATAAATGTATTTAAGGATTGAATTTTTTATAAACACCTGTATTTTATGTTTTTTTTTTATTTATTATCAACACTCAGATTGTTTTCTATCCCAAAATGATAAAAAACCCGGAATCGAATGAGTAGTTATCTTTTATTTTAAATTTTTGTGTCTGAAAACGTACTTTTGGTAATAAAATACTTAATTTCAATTAACTCAAAACTATTAATTTTTTGAGAAAAAGTTATGTGACAAAAAATATTTGTTTTGACCTCTTCTATAACTCCTTAGCAGGAATACGTCATATTTCCAGTGACCCTGTATAAAACCATAGTCTTGCGTCGCTTTCAGAAAGCGTCTAGGAGGTCAGGGCAGGTAAGTACATTTCACATATATGCTCTTGTGATCCTTGTTCCTTATTCGATCGATATGAAAACACAAAAAATAGTACAGGTAATGATGCCACCCACGACCCTGTTCACCATTTACATAAATATGTGATCGATATTTTTTTAAGCGATGGGTGACCATGTTCAGGGTGGCATATCTCCCAGAAGCTTCCTACTTCGCAACCCAGACGATGATTTTTGCTAACACCAAGCTAATGGCTATCTCGCCAATTTGGTTTGGTCCCAATATGCGATAGATCGAAAATGACCCTGGTTGGCCGACGGTCCATCAGGCCATATTGCGTTATAATAATATATAAACTGCTTGGTAAACCAAAAAAACTCTGTAAATCAGTAGAATTTACCTTGTTTATAGTACTTTTTTATAAGGGACATCGCATGTTACGCCCCTTACGAAAAAAAGGGAAAAGTTTAATTTGTAGCTTACTTATTGCACTAACAGCTTCACGGCTTTGAGAAAGTAAGGGTATGTTTCCAAGTAAATGGCTAATGTCTTAGATTTTAAACTGAACCTTGTTAATTATGATTTAAATTAAATTCAAATTACGTTACGCCCGTTACGTAACGGGTGTAACATGGTTTTGGTGAGGCTTTACGCGTGATTTTTAGAGTGAATTGGTTCTTTTTAAAAGGAATAATGTTAGGAAACTCGGTTTTAGTAACATTTCGTACCATACTTTGCCTTTATTTATTTTAGACCGTTTATGGCAAACACAAGTTTTAGTTGCATTATTTAATTTTGTTATTTAAGTGTGTTGGGTGTGTATCGTCTTATATTTATGGCTAACGTCTTAGATTTTATACGCAACTTTTAATTAAATACAGTTACGCCCGTTACGTAACGGGTGTAACGAGTGCAAAAAATGGCTTGGTAAACAAAAAAAAACTCTGTAAATCAGTAGAATTTACCTTGTTTATAGTACTTTTTTATAAGGGACATCGCATCGCTGCCCTATTATTGGCCTGTACCAACTCCACTCACCTTAGTTTCGAGATATCGACATCCAAAGCTTTGAAAAATCATACTTCCTATTTGGTATACCAAACTGAAGTTTAATATGCATGCACCATTGGCTAGACAGGTTTTAGGGCCGTTATTCCATGTAAATTAAACTTGATTTTGAATATATTTAATAATTATTATAAAATTAAATGTAAATGACGATTGTACTATGTAATCCTAAATTAGCAACTTATGTCAAAATTGTTTTGTACTTTAAATTTTTTACAATTTTTTTGTTCTATATCCTTACTTAGTACAAACAATATTTAAATAGTATTACCTCAGAGTAAATAATTTGAGTACTAAGTACATAAAAATAGGTATAAACTAAAAGACAGTTTGAAGAAAATCAATTAAACAAATTTTAAATGAAATGTGACATAATTTTTTATTTAAAAACGAAGAGACATTGGTGTTAATTTGGTTGGCAACGACTTAACTGAATTGACAGGACTAAACTAAATTTAGTTTTCCATCCTTTTCGTGCGGTATCGAAAAGACAAGGATGTTAGAATTAAGTTTAGTCCTGTCAATTTAGTTTTTTTTTATACCAAGACCAACCGAATCGACACCAATATGTCATTATTAAGTATTATATATTCTGTCAAAAAATTACCAAACTTAATTAATTAGTTTAGATAAAAAATATCCTTCGTTTAAATATTTACAAATCTAATTCAGCTTTCGTTCTTAAGTCGTTACAAAAATTAAAATATTTTTTTTTTAATAAAAAATGTCCAATCTTCCCCCGCATCACGTCACGCCACGAAAATTGTATAAAATATTTTTCTTTAACTTTTTTTACAAATAGGCTTTTATAAAAGTTTTATTTTTAGTTTTGGATGTGCCCAGATCCTGGAAACCTGGGGCCCTATTTTTGAATCGCTCGACTAGCATCGAGCGCTCTTTTCGACTGATTTTCGTTCGACATATGACTCAAAACAATGAGATGTCGAACGAAAATCAGTAGAAAAGAGCGCTCGACGCCAGTCGAGTGATTCAAAAATAGCGCCCCTGAGGGGCGTCCATTTACTTGAGGTGTGTTTGGCAATTTTTAGATTGCCCCCTTGGTGAAATGTCGTGAGATTTGGCTCGACCCCCTCACCACCCCCTATAAATCTCACGTGAGATTTTTCACACATACGCATTTTCAAAATGCGTATTTTTAGTGTAAATTCGTTCATTTGTGCTTGCTAGCGTCGATTTCATTTAAATAAAAAAAAAGTGTTGGATTGAGCTAAATTTTACTGCCGAGATCTCCCTCTCCCCCACGTGAATATTTGGCTCGAACCCCTACCCCCCCCCCCCCCTCAAATACCTCGTGTAATTAATGGATGCACGCTGAAATACAGTTCAGCCTGTCGTATGTTAGGGGACGAAATTAAGAAGACTTTCACTTAATAATTTAATATTTAACACCTTATTAATGACACTAAGGCGAACCCTACATACACAGTAAATACTGTGGTCCAACAAGGGCATGTTTCATAAAAGAATGGTATATGTACTACAATAATTATACTATTAGTGGGTGTCGTACGGCTGATATGATGAATTTATCTTTAAATTTTAGTAGTTTATTGGGGTAGAATTATTTTATTTATTTATTTTATTTTATTTTATTTTTATTTCATAGGAAATAAAAATAAAATAAAATAAATAATAGGTAAGAGGATATGTTTCATAATTATGAAACAATTCCTCTTACCTTAACCTTGTGTAGGTTTCACCTAAGTATTGTGTCATTTTTATGCTGGTTTACTCTAATCTGTGACATTATTGCTTTTCTTACTTTTTTTCCCGAAGGGCAAGGCAAAGGATAAAAGCTCATACAGCCATTTACGCTACAATGCATGTTGCTTCGTCCATTTTACTAAAGAGTGTTTAATACGTTAAAAAAACATGATTGCAGTAATAATATAATCTATCGTTCGTTATGTATCAATCAGTCAATCTTTATTTGCCATGTAGTTACCTCATAAAATTGATATAGTTGGATATAGAACAAAGCAAGGTCCAAAGTTTCTTAATATAGTTTTGTACCATCAGATTCAAAACAAACTGTTTATGGATATAGTACATGGGAAATGAATGAATCTTTTCGAAACCTGGACGTAGTACAATTGTATATTGCTTATCTCAGTAACTATACAACTATATAAAAAATCTGTTTTATATTGTCTGTATGTATGGCACTTCTTACTCGAAACGTATATATCATAATAACTTACCTTGTTTTGATTTATTTAATTGCAATATTTTTGCTTTCTATGGTCAGTATTTGTGTATTATAAAATACTTAAATGCTGACTATGGAAAGTAAAATATAAAATACATAAATATTGCCAATGAAAAGCTTTTGGATATTAGTTTTCAATTCGATGCCTTAACATGGGTAGCCTTAGTATGTCATGCTCTCTTTAATCATTTCTGCGGTGGTGTCGCGTGAGGCGGGTCGTTACGTTCCCTCAAATATGGTTGAGCGAAGCGATGGCTGGTTTATGCGTCATGCTCGTGAACGGGTGCTGCCTGTGGGAATGGGTCTGCTTCCGACTACCTATCTTAACGCATATAGAATTGTAAAGTTTTTTTTTCTCTCTTGTAACAGCCTAGACTGAATAATAACTTCAAACTTTGAATTTAGCTTGAACCCTGTAAATTGATTAATAAAATTTGTAATTCATTAAGTAATGATCTAATTATAATTTTATTTATTTGTTAATCTTTGTTAAAGTCTGGATTGTCTGGAAACGATATACATATTTGTAAATATCGTTCCATTTGATAAAGCTGGTAAGTTTTTTGCGCCCGTTTTTCTTGTCAGCTAAAAGACGTCATAATGGGCGGTAGGGAAAAAAATTATTTGACGATTTAAAAACGCTCATTATGTGAGCTTATTTGAATAAAGATTTTTTTCATTTTCACTATTTTACGATCTGATCGGTGGATATAGTACAGAAAAATTGCTACATTAACATGGGACAAAAAACACAAAATACCTAAAATGTGGAGTTAGTACAAAACAATAATGGGGCAGCGGCATGTTACGCCCCTTACGAAAAAAAGGGAAAAGTTTAATTTGTAGCTTACTTATTGCACTAACAGCTTCACGGCTTTGAGAAAGTAAGGGTATGTTTGCAAGTAAATGGCTAATGTCTTAGATTTTAAACTGAACCTTGTTAATTATGATTTAAATTAAATTCAAATTACGTTACGCCCGTTACGTAACGGGTGTAACATGGTTTTGGTGAGGCTTTACTTGTGATTTTTAGAGTGAATTGGTTCTTTTTAAAAGGAATAATGTTAGGAAACTCGATTTTAGTAACATTTCGTAGCATACTTTGCCTTTATTTATTTTAGACCGTTTATGGCAAACACAAGTTTTAGTTGCATTATTTAATTTTGTTTGTGTGTTGGGTGTTTTGTGTATCGTCTTATATTTATGGCTAACGTCTTAGATTTTATACGCAACTTTTAATTAAATACAGTTACGTCCGTTACGTAACGGGTGTAACAAGTGCAAAAAATGGCTTATGTTTTGGTGTAGGTACATTAAATTTAATATTTAATTACACTATTTGAGTTCCTACTTCATTTAGTATGTTTTGTGTTCAAAATGATTAAGAATTTTGATTAAAAATTTTGTTTTACTTTCGTACGGGTTACGCCCGTTACAAAAGCCTGTTACGTCCGTTACGCACTAATATTTACGTAAATTTTAAATTATCGCCTGTTTTTCTTTAATATTTGTTGTAGATGGTGAGTTATTAATTTGGCTACAGCTTAACGTTATATTTTATTCATAAAACAAGGGCAATTCGCGGAGTGTCGCAAAAATATCGCGCCAGCCGGAAGTTAGAGGCAAAATCAAGTTACACCCGTTACGGTACTTGCGGCTTATTTTCTCAAAATCTATAAAACTTATAAGAAATTTAAATTAATATATAAGTCATAAAATTAATATGCTTCCTTTATAAAACATTATTAAATCATTAGTTGAAAGTGTATGACCTGTTACACCCGTTACATGGAATGACCCTATGGTTTATTGTGGAAAGACAAAAAATCCAGTCTTGATAAAAATCTGGCCAGAGTCTGGTATAAACTCTAAACGTTCTGGACTGGCTTTATCCGGTCAGACGTTAACCCTTGGTACGGGCGCGGGCACGGGTAGTTCCAAATCTACCAAGACGCTTCTCACTGTACTGTGTGGCACATCTTAATGATATCTTAGTGCTCAAACAGAGTAAAAAGCATATTCTGTTTGAGCAGAGATCCTTAAGATCGATTCAGTAATTGATTTTCTGTCGACGTAACACAGGCAATCATCTGACAAAATATCAGTGGTGGTCAAACAGCTTGAAAATAAATCTTTTCCTAACGGTAGTAAGAAATTGCTTAATTTGTTAGGTACTATAAAGGAATTTATTTAACAAAATGGTGAAATGGTTGAGTGAAGTATTGATAGTAATCAGCAGAGAGCATTGTCTCCAAAGGTAAAACTGTAAAATGAGATTGAATGTATGATTTATATTTACCTGGAGTTAAAGCCGCCATTTTACGAGCCAGATTCTCTTTATTGAGTGTAGTTTTCAACGGAGCTAAATGTACTTTGAAGATGGAAGCTCTGCCTTTGATATCGGGAGCTGGAACAAAGATCTGCCTGTCGAAACGGCCAGGTCTTAGAAGAGCTTTATCCAAAATATCAACTCTGTTTGTAGCAGCCAACACAACAACATTAGTAGTCGTGTTAAAACCATCCATTTCAACTAAGAGCTGGTTCAAAGTGTTTTCTTGCTCAGAATGACCTCCGAAACTGCGCCCACCTCTTTTCCTGCCAACCGCATCAATCTCATCAATAAATAGAATGCATGGTGCATGCTTACGGGCCATGGAGAACATGTCTCTTACTCGAGAAGGACCAACACCGACAAACATTTCTAAAAACTCAGATCCCGACACTGTTAGGAATGGTACATTGGCTTCACCAGCAGTGGCTTTCGCCAATAATGTTTTACCGGTACCAGGGGGACCCGTCAGCAACGCTCCTTTTGGTATCTTAGCTCCTAAATCAATATACTGTTGAGGATTTTTCAAAAAGTTCACAAATTCCATTATCTCAATCTTTGCTTCCTCACAACCGGCTACATCTTGGAATTTAACACCAATATCTGTAGGGTTTATTAACTTCGCAGTGGACTCCATTACTCCACCGAACAGACCTCCGCCTTTGCGCCCACCACGACCCATCATGTCGGCAGACCTTCTCATCATGTAAATTAAAAATCCTATGATAAGAAGAGTTGGAAGCATTCCTGTTAGACTAGCAGCTTCCACTTCAGTTTTATAAATAACAGGGATAAAGTTTGGAGGGTCTACACTCATCTCTACTTGCGCATTTTCTAAATTTCTCTCAAAAGAATCGACACTACCAATAGCAAACCAGATTACTTTGCTTTGAAGTGCCATTCCCGGTTGCAGCTTTACTCTCACCCATTTCTTATTGATAACTTCAAGTTTCTCAACAGCTCCCTTATTTAAATATAAATTAACAAATTCTCTCCAACTTATCTCTTTATATCTGAGTTCAAAATAGGCTATCGAAGCTAACAATGTTACAACACCCATTGCACCGAACATCATCCATTTCTCTCTGTCTTGGCCTTCATAAGGTCCTCTGCCACTACCTCTGCTGCCGCCCGTGTTGGAGAACATATTCACATTCCATTTGTCTGATGAAGATGAAGGTTTCGGCGAAGATGGAGAACTTTTTGAAGGGGTGGGAGAATCTTTTTGTTCTGGCTCTTTTTGCTGCTTCTGACTGGATCCCGGCTCGAAGTACTTCTCGAAACCCTTGGGCGGCTTCTTACAGAACTCATACCATTGGTTTAACACTGAATCTAAAGCGGGAACACCGACAGGCTGCAGTTTATGTCCTTTGAAATGTAATTTTGATAACTGAGACTGAGTTAACCTAAGTCCCTTCCACATTTTGAATTTATTTTTTTCTATTTACAATCACAGTGTTTAGACGATTATTTCACAATAGCAATGAGAATTGTATCACAAAAATACATCAAGAAATTATGACAAACATGGTTATAAAATTCATGTCAAAGTTATTTGACAGCTTTTGACTGACGATTCGATTAAGATAGAGCTGTTCCATACAAATCATTTTACTATTCTATGTTTAGTGATTGAATAATACAGTAGCAAATAATAATAGGTCTTTACTTATGAAATTGCCGATTTGTATGGAGATTTTTCAAGAAGTTGCATTTTTCATAATAGCATTTTCTTTGTTCATTTAACAACCATGAACACTCATGTAACAAAACTTTTATGTACAATGTCACGAAAGCTAAAATATGGACTTTATTTTTACTGATAGTTAACTATCATGATCATAATTCGATGTAATATTCACGATTTTGTTAAAATTTTAAATTATAGAAGTTATTATTTTCTCTGTATGTGACAAAATATCGGCAATTTCATAGGTAAAGACCTAATATGTAATACTTCAATAAAATTCCTTTTGGGCTGAAAAAACGGTAATACAATCGTAACTCATATTGTTCATATTACTTTTAATTTAACTTAACTCAAGCTTAGAGCACTTTAGTCTTTTGAATGGCAGTAAAAATATATAAGGTTTTTGCTGGGATGGGCACGGCAGGATAAAATCATAGAATACATTTACTCGATAAAATACTGTTGGATTGGACCACATTAATTACTTTGCGTGTAGGGCGCCTTAGTCACAGAATACATATAAGTACCAGTCTGTCGCAACTTTCATACAAAAAATAATTCTATGAAACAGACACGAATTTTGGCGACTATATTTGTCTCACTCTTCCTCATTCTTTCTCGTTCTTTGATGATACGTCATTCATTTGTCAGTCAGACAGAGCAACTGATCGGCGGTACATTTAAAGATCTTTGGGAAGTTCTTAGTATTAATAAAATTATAACTTTGTGTTAATAGTACGCTAGTAATATAATAAGTCAGTGGTTAATGGTCAAGTTGTTGCGAATTTTAAGTGCGTTCCTAATCAAATCATAATGAAGCATATGTGAAATTTGTGGTTTGAAATCGGCGCGAAAGGACGACACAAAATGGTTTTTTTATGGCCAAATTTCCTTTTGATGAGCTTCGGTGAGGACAGTGAGTAATACATTAATCAACTTAACATTCGTTTAAACTTTTTGGTAGGTATTTGAATGTAAATAATAATTTTAGTCAGAAAATAATCTGATGGGAAATAGAGTACCTACATCTATAAATATCGATATCGATGTTTTTAATTTTAGTTGTAATGTAAGAAATGTACCATATACACTTTATAACTTTCCCGTTGCATTGTACAGTCAGCAGGCACATGAGGTTATATAAAACTGTCAAAATTCATTCTGAACCTCAATATCTTTGCATTTAAGTGTAAAAATGTTTTCATATAATTTTTATTTCAGGTGATTACCATCAGCCGTGGAAATAATTGAAGAAGTGCAATGAAGATTTTTTTTTAGAAATAAATACTTTTAATTTTTAATTGCTTTATTTCAAATATTAAACTGAACACATGCTCTATTTTTTAAAGTACTGCCCAACGGTTAAATGCTTCATAATTAATTCTAACATACTTATGTGACTCAGTACTAGTTAAAAAACGGAGCATTGTGCCATGTTAGTGGAAATTTTAAAATTATTCCTTAAGTAAGCGCAGTTCAGTGCATACATCGATATCGATAAAAATTTTAGTACTAGGTCGCCCATCTCTATTTTTTTTCCTGTAGGTTGGCAAAATATTGTTTTACAGTCGTTAGGTTGGCAACGATGAGGTATGTTTGATTTGACATTTCATAGATTTTTTTTCCTCTATGAAGTCCCGTCTCTTCTTACGTAGTTATTGCTTTCTCTGTGATAAGTACTACCGTCCCTAGTGTTCAATTTTATTACAATACTTTTTATGGTTAATGTACTCTATGGCGATCGATGATTCAGCGATTAGTCTGTTGGTTGGAATGCAGCCATTGTCTTGTCAGTGGGGCAATTATTCCTTGGGTACTTAAATGAAGTAAATAAATTGACAAAAAATTTCACTTTTGTACTATTGTTCGTGAAGTTTCTACTTTCTTTCTTGCGGCCTAGGTATACTGTGGATTCCTTGTGTTTGGTAGTGAATTTGGTTATTAAAAGTGTGGTGAAGTGAAACAAAAACGTTTTCTAGTCAGTACGGTATGGACCACGACAAGTCAGAAGGCAGTTCGAATCATGGAAAGAGGACACGACCTTTGCTCCTGCAGCCAAGTCCGAAGGTTGCAAGAGTCGCCGCATACGCTGGGTCATCTTCCAGTGGTGTTCTCAAAAATTCTAAAAAGTTCACGCCGAAGAAGCCAAAGATAACGTACAATAAAAGCGACGTACCAGCGCCTGGTAGCCCCGTTCCTGATAAACATGTCCGTAAAGCTGGGCCATACTTGCTGGGGCCCAAATTGGGTCCGAGCCCTGTCAAAAGTATAGTGCAGTGCTTAGCAAGGAAAGAACAGACTGATGACTTTTATCAGGTACTTATTCAAAAAGATCTTTATAATAATACGCTGTTCATTAGATTTTGCACTTTGCGTTTGCCCTAAAACATTAATTAGGTATCTGTTTTGTATTTATGAATACAATGCAAATAATTTAACAATGTACAACAAAAGTGACAAATTTCAGAGCGCTTGTTGTACAAAATTAAGTATTTTAATCTGTAAAAATTACTTTTGCCTTACTTTCTCGAGTAAAGTTGCAGCAGATTGCTGTCAATTGTCAATTTATTAGAATTCTGCAATGAGTTAACTTGTCAACACCTGGAAAATGAGACAGTAGATTTTCTATTGTTGTCCTGACACCGGGGACTGTGGGTTACACATTATTCAGAAAATGGTTACATTAATGGACTATTGTTTTTTATGCATTTCTTTGCAGATAAAAATTTTAACTTTAAGAAGTGATGGTCAGAATGAAACACAGGATGATAGACAAGGAAAGATGTTGCTACATACAGAATATTCGCTTTTATCATTGTTGAAAGACCAAGATGGTGTTATACATCATCATGGCCTGTTTAAAGTAAGTATTGGACTCAAATCTTATTTTATATAATTTGTTGAGGAAGGCTTTCGGCCTCCGTGGTGTGGGATCTATGCTACGTTCAAAGTTTAAGCTATGATCAATCTGCTTCATGTGACAGAAGTGTCATGCATTGACACACTTCAGCTTTCACCGTTATAGAGATAGGTTGTCATTAGTGGTGGGCGACTCAGGTCAAATAACTCTGCTAACTCGAGTTACTTCTCCAACCCGTCAATTCGGGTTGGTTTTTTCCTAGCCCGGGTCAACTCGGTTGACGCGCCACGCGGGCCGCCCACGTGGTGGCCCGCGTGGCGCGTCAACCCGGGCTAGGACAAAATCAACCCGGCGGGCCAACTCGATTCAGTGTGTGGCATTGTATTACTGCTCGCTCGCACTCGCCTCGCGGCCCGCCGCTCTCCCCCCGCCCGCGTTATATCACCTTTTTAATGATGTTTAGAAAGTTGTTATTATATTTTAATTTTGTAAAAGAAAAACTTTAGTTAAGTTAAGCGTAACTTGTGCCTCTCTATTACATACTCTGAGGTATGTGATTTTTTTGTTAATTTTTTAATGCCAAATAATTGGTTTAATGATGAATAATGAATAAATAATATTAGAAGTAATAAGCGCTAAGACTGATAATTTAGTTAAATTATCAGTCTTAGCAATATTTAAAATTTTCATTAAAATAAAAAGCTTCATTTAGGTATTCATCTCTGTACCTAACTAATGCGCATTTGTTAATGACTAACAGTTGATTGATTAAAACTATTTGCTATTACTACAAATCTTGATCTCTTTGACTCTTTTACTTTGCAACTTGCAAAGGCAACTGAGTTGGTTTGGTTCAATATTTATCAAATACAAACAAAACGAGTTGAAACCCGGGTCCGCACTCCGCATAGATTTCAACTCGGATAACTCGAGTTGAAAAAAAAATTGCGACTCGTCGGCGCTCGGCGGCCAATATCGCTGAACCGAGTTGACCCGAGTTGAAGCCCGGGTCAGCATTAATTTCAACTCAGGTGACCCGAGTCGAAAAAATAGCGACTCGGCCCATCGCTAGTTGTCATGTAAAATAAACTTAAGCAAGAGTATGTAAATTAGTCAGTTGTGTGAATAAAGCCACTTCACAAGTCTTCTGGGTTTAATTTCTATGGGCCCACTGTGCGACATAATTTTGTATTTAATATGTATGTAGATCATGTTTGCTGTTTGCTTATAGGTGAGATAATATGTTCTTTGTTAGTTTATTATACAATTAATAAACTAAGCAGTGTGATAATGTATGGTTAGGTACAAATTATCATGTATTGTCAACAATACCACTAGATGACACCACTGGGGTGTCGTAAACAATTTTTTTGGTAATCACACCACTGCCAATTAGTGATTTGTAACATGTCATGCTGTGATCTTTCAAATGATAAAGTGATATAGATAAATGCAATTTTATTATTAGAACTAGATGGTAATTATCTAACTTTGTTTGTGATCAACTCTGACAGAAATCGCAGTTACATTGCTGCTTTAGTTAAGAACCAATGTGACAACTATCTTACTTAAAGCAGCAATGTAACTGCGCTTTCAATCGATTTCAATCGAGAATTGTTAGCAACAGACTTACGTAATCAACTAGCTGTTTTAATACTAAAATTGCATTTATTAAAATAATTTTGATCATAGTGTTGTTGTATGTATTTGTGTGTATTGCCAATGACACCATTAGATGACACCACTGAGGTATTGTTTACAATATTTTTTGGACATTGTTAACCACATAACCATAGTTGTATACAAAACTATACAGCCATAGTTGTATACAAAACTATAGTTGTGTGGTAAACCACACAACTACTATTGTAAACAATATCCAAAAAATATTGTATACGACACTTCAGTGGTGTCATCTAATGGTGTCGTTGACAATACACACTAATACATACAAAAACACTATGATGATCAAAATAAAATTGTTCATAATTTTGATCACTTTTGCGTACTGTTTTAGTTCGAGAAGCGTTATCTAGAATATTCTTGATCATAGGTTTTTATTAACTTTTCAGGACCATGCTTTAGAAGAAGTGCCAAACCCGTGTGGTCCAGGGTTCATCTACACGGGCAGAGTGCGGCAGAGGTTATTCCTCGTATTGGACTGTGTGACGTCACACCAGTTCAGCGAGAAAGGCTCCGAGCTCATCAACCTCCAGCAGTATGTCACCAAAGTGAAAAAAGTTCCAGAGAGGGAAGCTATACTTATATTTTACGATATAGTTAGGGTTGTTGCTAATTTACATAAGGTGAGTAATTTTAAATTTTCCCCTTTTTCCATAACAGGATTTACATATTATTTTTTTTATACAAGATAGTCTTTTATTTGTTTGGAATCTATGTTTTCTTGATGTTAAGCAATTTTTGTTTGTAATGAGGAAATTGTGAATTGTGTTCTTCTTCTTCTAGTACACTCTGAAGAAACTTTTTGGTACTTTTTATAGCTAAAACAATATTTTCTAGCCTGTTGTTTAGTGTAATGGAGTTTTTTTTTTGCGAAAAGTGGTAATTTTTAGCAAAAAAACTCCATAAAACGGCGACGAATAAAAATAAAAGGCTAGAAAATATTGTTAAAGCGATAAAATGTACCACAAAGCGTCTTCAGAGTGCACTAGAAGAACACATTTCACAATTCGTCTTTATTTAAGGACTATGATATTTTTCCAATGGCGCCTAGCGGCGCTGTATCAGCCATTTTTGATGTTCCCACTGCTGGGGCACAGGCCTTCCCTATGGCTGGATAAGGAGGATGGGCCATAACTCACCACGCGGGCCCAATGCGGATTGGTGGGTGTTAACAACTGCAATTGCAGCCAGAACCAACGGCTTTACGTGCCTTCCAAAGCACGGAGAAGCTCGAGATTATAAATTTTTGGTCACCCATCCCATGACCGACCCTTGCGAAAGTTGCTTAACCTCCGCAATCGCTGTTCCAGGCGCTTAACCACTGTGCCATCGAGCTCTTCCATCGTGCGTGTATAAACCCTCCTAATGAATAAAAAAGTGGAATATTAAATAGTTGTCACGCGGCCGTGGCAAGTTGGCATTGCATAATTATGTTTTCATTTTCAGAGAAATATAGTGCATAGAGACTTGAAGTTAGGCAACATAGTGTTAAACCAAAGAACTGGGCGCATCACAATCACAAACTTCTGCCTTGGAACCCATCTTGGCAGCGATAGAGATCTGCTGAAGGACCAGAGAGGTATGTGACAACTAATTATTAATGGTTGATTTCAATAACCTATTCTCAGTAAGATATAAGATTTGTTGCCTAGATATTTCTGTCAAATGATGGGAATTAACGACAGTGCCTAGTAACAGATCCATAGTAGGCCTAGCTTACTGAAGATAGATTATTAAAATCGGCCGTAAATAAGAATAGAACTTAAATATTTTACTTATAAAGAAAATAAGTAAGTGATATCAATATGTGGGTATATATTACAATGCCGATGTTAAATAATAAATGCCGGTTATTTACGAAAGATCGAAAATTAAAGGGTCGAATGGTTGTTTTGGTCGAAATCCTGAAACTTAAAAACCGCAGGTACATTGAGGGTTACACGTCAGCAGGTCGGTTTTGGCTATAGTTGTAAACGAGCGGCTCGTGAGCCGGTAGTAACTGAAACGAGCGGCTAGAAACGAATAACGAGCCGCTTGATACGGGGGAGATACTCGATCTGAGCATGGAAAAAAACCTTTATTACATTTTTTATTGTTAAACTCTTATTTTTATAATACAGTAGCATATATTATGTTATGCTATTTTCGTTTTTGGTGCATTAAAGAAATACAACTAAATGTTTACTATTATACTAGGTATCTGCCCATACTTATTTAATAGATAAATACCTTGTTTCAAAACATCTCTCACAAATAAATTATTAAAATAGTCCTTCCACTGCTGTGTCACATTTTGTATAAAAAATTTAAGTTTTTAACACTTAATACAGATGAAAATGTCATGGTTATGTATATTTATGTTAAATGTATCCTATTGTAAATAAATCAGAAGAGAAACAAAAAAAACAACTAACTAAATCATGTGAATATATCAATGAAATGTAAGCCGTTTCGAGCCGCTAGTTATTGCTAGTAATGATAACGAGCCATATAAGCCGTTTCTAGCCGCTAGGCTAGAAATGTTAGTAACCAAACCAGCTTCACATCTATAGTTCTGGCGCTTCGCCGGCCGCTGCCGCGGCACGCTCGCTCCGCTCGCTCGGCTCGTGCGTTGTTGGTCGCAATGGGACTTAACCTCCTCGCTCGCTACGCTTGCTCGTCGTCGCACTTAATAGACTTTCGAGATTTTGAACTGTCGGTCTTTCAATAATCGATCTTTCAAGATTCGGTCTATCGGATATCGACATGTAGGATTTTCTGTATTTTGAAAATAGGTGTTTTGTGCGTCAATATTTCGATCGTATGTGTTATGATTATGATTATGAATTGTCGTTATTTTGATACATACCCCAATAAGTATAGATGATTGTTCATGATTTTTTTAATAAAAGATTTGCACTTGGGAGGTATATTGTAGTGTGCACTTTTACGACTTTACCACAAAACAGTGTTCAACAAGTGAGAATAAAAACAGGAAAAAAATCGAGATATTTTGCAAAAATTAAAAATCACAGTTTTTTTGCAAAATATCGAAAAATACACATTTTATGATTTTATGCTTGAGGCTATAAAATCCACTTGAAATAGTGCGTATAGTATGCGCAAAATGACTTGGCGGTTCTGAACTTCGCACGGAACGCTGGGCAGTAGACGAATACAGAGCTTGCGCGGGGACGGGGCGCGGGCGGAAGCGCTCGGAACTATGGACCCTGCGCGAAATATCACTTGCGGCTAACTTCCGAGCCGCCAAGCCTTATTTTGCGCGTGTTATACACGCTTTGTGTTTTACTTATTTGACACTTTAATTACATAAGTAAAGATAAAAAAATAGTTAAACATTTTGGGTGGAAGATATAAGGACGGATGATTTGGCAGTTATTTTTTCCACCCTGGATTGTCGTTCTAGGAGCCAAAGGAGATTCCTGAATCTAAGATTTAATTCGTCACGCTTGTGCTTTATATGGTCATACCGCGGTCAAGGTGGAAACCCAGGTATTTAACGCAAGAGGTTTGCGGCAGTTTATCAGCCCCAAGGTTAACCGATGGGCGGTCACCTTTTCTCAGTGTAAAAGTAATGTGATGAGATTTGGTAGCACTCTGATCCGCCATTTCTTCAGCCATGCAGTGGTGTCATCTAATTGCTTCTGGAGTTGTGCACTTGCTAAGTCAGGTTCAGAACTACACGAGAGGAAGGCAGCATCGTCCGCAAACGTAGCAACAGTTACCTTTGGAGATTGAGGTAGGTCAGATGTGAAGATGTTATAGAGTATCGGGCCAAGAAACGATCCTTGTGGGACACCAGCACGGACGTTGTAAAATGCAGACATCCCCTCTCTATCTATACATTACTTAAAATATTCTGTCTTCAAGGTAGGACTTGATTATGGGATATACCGAATGAGGTAGTAGATTTTTAATCTTGCTCAATAGTCCCTTGTGCCAAACGTGATCAAAAGCCTGTTGGACATCGATGAAGGCAGCTGAGCAGTATTCCTTTTTTTCTAGGCCCTGTCTAATTGTTTGATAGACTCGATGAACTTGCTGAACGGTGGAGTGTTGTACACGGAACCCGAATTGGTGTTGTGGGATCAAGTTACTCTCTTCTAAGCAGTCCTTTAGTCTTTTAAGGAGATTTTTTTCCCATAATTTGGACACAATTTCTTTCAGTACTTTCGCAGAGATGTAGTCGTAACCAGGTGATTTGTTATTTGACATTTTAGTTATTTCCGCGAAAACTTCTCTTGGTGATGTTGGCTTAAAGGGGAGACATACTTGAAAGTTTTGATCCAGTACAGCATCAGTCTCCGAGTCATCATGGTCTGAGAATTCATTTGGCTGAAAGACGGAATGCAAGTGTTTTGCAAAAGCTTCTGCTTTTTCTGTATCTGTACGTGCCCAAGTTAATCCTGTTTGAATTGGAGGGTATGACTCCTGGGGCTTATTGATATTCCGTGTAGCTTTCCATAAAGAGTATTCGCCTTTGCCCGAAGCTGTTATATGTTCCAGTTTAGCTTGGAGAGATTGGTCTGCTGAGTCTTCCAGTAGCTTTTTTAACTCCTTGATAGCCTTATTGAAACAAGTTTTGTCAGAGGAAAGGCAGGACTGATGCCAAACTCTTCATAATCGTCTTCTTTCTTGAATTTTGACTTTTATTACGGCTGGCAGGCAGTTTGGTTTCGTGCGTATTTAAAAAAAAACCGTATTTTTCAGTAATTCTAACATAGAGTTAATTTTAACATACATTTGTCTATGCGTCTATCAACTAATTAAAATAAGAATTTAATTTTTTGTTACAAATGCAATTTGATTTATTCAATGATTATTATTAAAAAAATAACTTTATTTAAATTGTGATTTAAATCATGATTTAATTAAATCAAAGTGATTTTGGGCTGATTTTACAATGCCCAGATAAGGCTTTATTTGTTTGATAACGTATTATGCCGCCAAATTGAAAATGATTGTCATTTATGTTTGTTTGTCAAATTTTTTGAATGACTTTTATGTTATTCGGATTATAATTTACCTGATATCTGTTATCTGAGGATTGAAAAATTAGCCCTAAATCATGCCAACCCTGAATAAAAGTATTTTTTTGTTGTAGGTTCCCCAGCGTACATTTCTCCGGACGTGTTACTATGCAAGCCGTACTTAGGCAAGCCCTCGGACATGTGGGCGCTCGGCGTAGTACTTTACACTACACTGTATGGACAGTTCCCATTCTGCGACTCCAGTTTACAGCAACTCTTCTCACGAATACAGGCTGCTTCGTACAATATACCGCCGTAAGTGCTCCAACACATACACATTCACATATACACACATTAGAAACGTCCCTATATTCTCAATGAGTCACACTGAATCGTGTCACACTGTGACTGGTTGAGAAAAAAAATTCGCTACGAGTAACAGGAGTGATTCGATGCGAATGTTTATTCTCATCCAGTAATACTGGTTCATATATAGTGTGACACGTTCGGAAAAAGTATCACCAGTGTTACTGGATGAGAATAAAAATTCACATCGAGTCATACTATTTTTTTTTATATGGAACCACAGGCCTATTTTCATACAAACGAAGTAACTTTGAAGCCTTAGTTCTCCGCCAGGGATTGATCGAGCTCTGATCTGATGATGGCCATCCAGGGAGTGAATGGAGGAGATCCAAATCACTATACACACCCAACTGATCTGATCAGCATTCTTAGAGTTGCAAGGATCAGAGTTCTCAGTTACATGTTTTCCATACATTTTAATGCAATTTTCATGTTTTTTTTAAATACCCAAATAGCTCTTAGAATGCTGATCAGATCAGTTGGATGTGAATAGTAATCTGGATCTCCTCCATTCATTCCCTGGATGGCAATCATCAGATCACAGCTACGTCAATCCCTGGCGGAGAACCAAAGCTTCAAAGTTACCTCGTTTGTATGAAAATAGGCCTGTGATTCCATGTTTTTGCTCGCGAGTGTGGATGAGAATAAAAATTCGCAACGAGTCACCCCTGACTCGTTGCGAATTTTTTTTTCAACCAGTCACAGTGTGACACGGTTCAGTGTTACTCGTTGAGAATATATAAAAACGTCCTACTGTCAGGCCAGTGACACTCCGCACTTTAGGTATGAAGCTATAAGGGCTTCACCGGGCGGGCCGATGCAGGGGGTTTCATACAATATGATATTTTCGTTATTAATTTTTGTATGAAACAGCTGGTATTTTTTTCGCGATTTCAGAGTTGGTCCCATAGTAAAAGTTGTTCAGTTTGATGGTCCCTGTCTACCATATTCGACATTAGGGGTTATTTTGTAACACCTTGTATATTTATTTATTAATTAATTTAAATAATTGATGTTTTTACAGGGACGGTAACACAGTACAAGTGTCAGACAATACAGTATTTTTAATTCAAAGATTGTTGGTGAAAGACCCAAAACATAGAATGCTAGCTGATGAAGTGAGTAGATTTTTTTACCGTTTAATTTACACGGTAATTTTTTACCGTATATGCTAGTTGTATATTTAGCACGAGAATAGTTTTTTCTTTTTTTTTTCAAATAGTTAATTATTCTATGCAACAAAAATATATTTATGCCATCAATAATTTTCAAAATAATGTAAGTATTCATGCTTCTGTGAAGCCATGCACAAATTATCATAATATCACAAAAGCTTTATTTGATAGTAGTTTAAAAAATACACCGTTATTATGTATTTTCCAAAAATTATATTAAAAAAATAATAATGTTGTTACTAATTTGCAGGGTTTAGATTATAGATAATATCTATAATCTAAACTATCTATATTATAGATAGATCAATTACCAAGCGTACAGCCAACATTTTTTTTTATATTTTTAGGTTTTAGACCAATAATTGTCAAGTATTATAGCTGACAATAAAATGTTTCTTTACTTATTTCTAGGTTTTAGACCAATTATCAAGTATAATAGCTTCGTACGTGATAGTTCCGAATCCCCCCGAAGAGTTGCAAGTAGTTCCCGAAGTTAACCTGGACGAGGAGAAAGATAGCAAAGAGAAGGCCAACGGCAACCAGTGCTCTAGCGAACTGGACAGGAAACCGTTTATTACTATACCGGAGAGTAGCGAGAGGATGCCTACTGCTAACGTAAGTAATTATTTACTTATTAGGTGCTTTTAAATTGTGGCTTTGTATGAAGAATTTCGATCGGTGTCGTAAAATAAAAGATTGTTTTTTTTTCTAATTTGGTGGGTTTGATTCTTGGTTAAGGCGTGCAATTTTTCGTAAATATTTGAATGCAGTTCCAATGAGGCCTTTGTTTTGACAGGTCTCCAAACACAGTGGCGCTGCCCAATCGGATACTTTAGGAATTGATTAGGCCTTTGTTTGACAGGTCTCCAAACACAGTAGCGCTGTCCAATCGAATACTTTTGGAACTGCTAAGATTAGTCCCCATTATTTCAAAAATCAAAGTGAAGTCTTCTTTCTGTAAAATTTCCTAACTTCAATATTTAAGGTATTTTCCCTCCGTGTGGTAAAGCTTTGGGATACCCTATATATTGTTAGCTTTTGCCCGTGGCTTTGCTTGCATTCACTCAATTTACAACCCCAGAATGTATGTATACGTTACGTTTCCTCAAATATGGTTGAGCGAAATGATGGCTGGTTCATGCGTCATGCTCGTGAACGGGTGCTGCCAGTCGGAATGGGTCTGCTTCTGTCTGCTAATACATTAAGGGCGTCATAAAAAATCGTCGTAAAAAATCTGTTTTATATTGTCTGTATGTATGGCACTTCTTACTCAAAACAATATCATAATAACTTACCTTGTTTTGATTTATTTAATTGCAATATTTTTACTTTCTATAGTCAGTCAGTAGTTTTGTGAAAAGCCTATGAAAAGCTTTTGGATATTAATTTTCAATTCGATGCCTTAACATGGGTAGCCTTAGTATGTCATGCTCTCTTTAATCATTTCTGCGGTGGTGTCGTGAGAGGCGGGTCGTTACGTTCCCTCAAATATGGTTGCGCGAAGCCATGGCTGGTCCATGCGTCATGCTCGTGAACGGATGCTCGTGCTGCCAGTGGGAATGGGTCCGCTTCTGACTACCTATCTTAACGCATATGGAGTTGTATGTTTTTTTTCTTGACTGAATAATAACTTCAAACTTTGAATTTAGTTTGAACCCTGTAGATTGATTCAGAAATTTGAAATTCATTAAGTAATGATCTAATTAAATAACGTTCTTCATTTGTAAATCTTTGTTAATATAAAATCTGGAAACGATATACATATGAAATAAAACAATTTTTAACGGATACTAGCGCGGTTTTATTAAAGGTACTTTGGTAATTAGTTGGTATTTGGTTTGATTTTTGGTTTTCCCGACGTTTCGGCAACTTTGCAGCTGCCGGGATATTACAGCCGTGTAATATCCCCCTTCAAGCCGCAGGCGTCTACAAACTAGATTGTGACTGTGGGCTCTCCTACATCGGGCAAACAAAGAGAAGCATAGGGACCCGCGTCAAAGAGCATGTAGCTGACATAGGCGCGATAACAAGTCTGCAGTGAGTGAACACGCCTTTGAGTGGCCCAACCATTATATTAGATTTGACAAACCCCAAATTCTTGCTAGGGAACGTAGATTTATTCCTAGAATGCTCCGCGAGGCTATTGTAACGTTGCATTTTTTTAACGTTACAGTTCTTTAAAAATAGTTATTCATTTTTCTACAGACTCGTTAGTTGAAATGAGTTAGTGCTAAGATCTTTCAAGAGATGGCGCTAGCTGTATTTGAAATTGCAATAAAACACAGATTTATCTCTGGTTACAATCATTTTGTTTTAAAAAGTAAAATGTCGACTGACGTTGACGGCTGTCAGTGCGGACAAGAGAAATGTCATTTTGACTTCAGATTTTGGCTTTCGAGGGTTGAGAGGAGGTGAAAATTAATTGTGAGAGATGAGGAAGAAAAAGATGTTTTCAATCTAGGAGCATCAGCTTATCGCTCGGGGAATTATGTAGTAATCCGTTTATAATTTAATTTTTGGTGGAGGGAATGTCCCGGAGACAGTCATGCTGGCATTCTTCACTGTATAAGGAATATTAATAAAGAAGATGCCGTTTCCGTGATTGGGTTTCGTTTTTTTCATAGAAATAGAATGTCAAAGAACAACAATGTCAATAAACAGATGATCCGAAAACGAATGCATACATTTTTATGAGATACGAAAAAAAAATACTTAGATTCATAAAATATGACTATATATGGCAAAGGAAATTAATAAACTATGTTCCATACTGTTTTCTTCGTCGATAAACGAATAAATGCAGAGAAATTTGGTTTTAGAGAAATTTGTGGCAATATCTTATTTACCTGTGAAAAGTGTGATTACTTGGATTGTTTCTTTTTGTCACAATTACTTAGAGCACAAGACACCATGGCTACCACGATACCTTTATTTTAAATTCTAATCAAGATTAACAAATATTTTAAACAAAATGTGATTGCTCATTTGCTAGGCGGGACGCTAGGGGCTCTTACTGTGCAAAATGTTGGCACATGTCACTTGATCCTTTGTCTCTTTTTTACATAGACCGTGTCCGTATGATGTTAACTTCTCTCTTCCACGCTTTGTTGGTCTTCTTGAGCGCAGCGAAAATTTTTCTATGTCTATGGTTTTTTTACTCTTTTTCGATGATTATTTAGTTTGGATATAGTTTAACTTCAGGTTAGTTTCTTTAATTACTAACCTTCTGCGATGGATCATATGCTGAGATGATAACGCAAGTAATACTATAATGGGTTACCAATCACTTTGGCAACGGCCAAGTTGCGGTCTGTTTCACCTTTAGAAAGAAGGAGGAAGGTACCCGTATTGAAAGATCTTTGGTATGAAGCCGTTACCGAGTTTCCACCAAGGATTCCTGAAGGTCAGTTCACCACTTCATCCAGTCGACAGACGCTGGGACCGTCTTATAGAATGATTCTCTCCCAGCCGCTGCCGCCTGGGAGCTCTTGGTAGGATGCCAGTAGTTTTCCAAATTTAGAGTAATTTATTAAGTAATTTACCTTTTGTGAATTGGGATGATTTTAATCATGATCGCGAACCAACATTAAAGCGACCCAGCCGGTCTTATACGTCTGCAATGCTTAGATTGAAATATTGATATATTCTCCACTAGGGTTTTCTTTCTTAAATACCTACATCTCATAGCACTTGATTTGTATTTGGTTAGTACCCTAAATTTAAAGAAAAAAGGATGTTGTAAAACTAATTAAGTACCTACCATCATAATCTGATAGAAGGAAATCCTTGTGTACTTTGTATCATCAAAACGTGTTAAAAAGCAAATAAAACCTAGGCCTTGAGACAATGCACATCTTTCATTTCTGTCCCAAGTCAGTCTATGTCATTCAGCGTTAAGTTTTAAATACCTGCATATCTTCTTATAGCTTTCAATACCTAGTCAAATAACAAGTTTTCAATCTATTAGGAAAAACACTAGTTTTCACTATCGAAATAAATAAATACCCTAATTTCAATAGAGATGACGGTTGGAAAATTCCACCACCTTGGGACCCCATCATTCACAAGCTTAAGCCCCTCACACACACTGTAAGATCTAATGATACGGTTAGTTCTTTTTGCAAATAAATAAATTAATATAAAAGACGGAGGTCGGCTTCCCTTTCCCAGTTTTTTTCGCCATTTCTTTCTTGGAGGGGCCTCCCAAAATTTTATGAAATGGTGGTAGTTTCAGTAGATTTTATCTCTTTTTAGCACTAAATAATTCATAAAATTAAATTATAAATTAACATAAAATAATTTTTTTTTTTTATTAAATTTTAATTTCTGAACGTCTAAAAAAGTTCATCGTTTGAGGGTAGACTCACGGGTAGCTTCAGTCCCCCGTGAGTGACCACGGCAGCTGCAAAGTTGCCGAAACGTCGGGAAAACCAAAAATCAAACCAAATACCAACTAATTACCAAAGTACCTTTAATAAAACCGCGCTAGTATCCGTTAAAAATTGTTTTATTTCATGTCTAGTGAGCGCATAAGCTTGAGAAGTGAAAATGATATACATATTTGTAAATATCGTTCCATTTGATAAAGCTGACAAGTTTTTTGCGCTTCAAATACTCAAATATTTCTTGTTTTGTACTTTTTAGAGCATGATTATTTAATTTATTTGTGTATAGGAGGAGTTGGGCGTAGTTTGCGTGCCGCTGCCGGAGCTGCTGGCGCTGGGCGTGAGCGGGCGCGGGCGCGCGTGCGTGCAGCGCGTGGGCCGCGACGCGAGGCCGCTACTGCCGTGCGAGCGGGCCAGGTAACTATTACCTATTACAATATCCTTACTAATATCCTTACTAATATCCTTACTAATATCCTTACTAATATTATAAATGCGAAAGTCCGTTTGTTTATTTGTTTGTTACGCCTTCACGTCTTAACTACTGAACTGATCGTCATGAAATTTTGCATACACGTTGTCAGGAGTACAGAAAAAGAAATAGGGTGCCTTTCATCTCGAAAAAAAAGTGTTGTTCCCGAGGGATAGCAAAAAACTTTCCACGCGGACGAAGTCGCGGGCGGCCGGTAGTACTAAATAATACACGGATTAGGGGCCATCCATAAATTACGTCACACGAATTTCATGACTTTGGACTCCCTCCCCTCTCCTTGTCACAGTTGGTCACATCTGTGAGACCTCACCTCCCCTCCTTAGTGTGACGTCACATCTAGAAATAAAAATTAAATTAAAACAACAGTTTCCAAATTTGTTTTACTTCAATTTAAATGATTTTGAAATGTAATGTCACGAAATTAAGGACCCCTCCCTCCCACCCCCATGTCACACAGTGTCACACTTCGTCGACCCCCTCCCTCCCCCTTAACGTATGACGTAATTTATAAATGGCCCTTTAAGGCCTTAACATGCGTCAAATCCCAATATTCAATTCGAAATATTCAAAGACTACGCGCGTGAAGCTATCATAAAAAAAATATATATAATGCACTTGAAATAATACACAATAGATTTAATTGAAAACATTTATAAAAATGTTACCACTTTTGATGTAAAAAATATACCGTGGACCTCGTTTTGGGATTATTTGCAAAACTTCTCGAAAACAGAACATTCATTTATGTTAAAACCAACGCACAAAAATCTACGTTGGTAATTCCTTCAATCTTAATTGAACAGTTTTTTTTAACTAATTTGAAAGCGAAGAAAAGTAATAAAAACATGTAAAAGTTGAGGATTCGACGCTCGACCTCTACGCAACCGACCGCCCCGCGTTGGAACGCGCACTAATTTGAATCCAAAGCGTATAGAGTTACGTTCGATTTCACTCTATCACAGATCGACCTGCTCCGATTGATGCATGTTAAGGCCTTAATTTTTAAGTTTATCTAAAAATAAAAATAAAATGAGCGTATCTGTTCCCTATTCTAATCGAGTATGTACAGTTACAAGTTTCAATATTTAACAATTGGTCAATATATTGAGGTTAGTTTATGTCCCAAAATTTTACTGATTTCTGAATTTAGAGCTCATTCATAGAATTACACGCGCGTAATCAAAAGAGACTATCTTGTTTACTTACGTAAATAATCTACGCACGCGTCTTGCTATTTTTGTGAGTTTGCCGATTAATCAAGATTTTTATCCGATATTTTCAAAATATTATTTTTTAACTTTTAACTGCACGTTCATATTCAGAAACTTGGTATAATATCCCCATTAAATTTATAGATTTACTTAAACATTAACGGTGTATAAAGTGATACCATACCAAGGGGCCATCCATAAATTACGTCACACGAATTTCATGATTTTTGACCCCCTCCCGCGTCCTTGTCACAGCTGGTCACATTTGTGAGGGCCCCTCCTCCCTAGTGTGACGTCACATATTTTACAATTTTATATCTAGAAATAATTATTGAATTAAAAAAGCTGTTCAGAAATTTGTTTTATTTTAATTTAAATGATTTTTAAATGTGACCTCACAAAATTTAGAACCCCTCCAACCCCCTTGTCACACAATGTCACAACTTCGTCAACCCCCTCCCTCCCCCTTATAGTGTGACGTAATTTATGGATGGCCCCCAAGTCCAAAAACGAAAAAAAAATCATATTCCCATACAAAATGTATTGATCAGCTGACCGACTTACTATGGTAAAGTGTTAAAAAATTCGTATTTCGACCTATGTTCCTTGGAGAAGGTTGTTCAGTTTCAACAATATCACCTGTTTTAAGTGTAATCACAATCCTTATATACTAGAAAAAAAATTGACTCGTACCACATCATATTCTAAGCGGGAATCGAACCCGACATTTTACTAATATTAATTATTAGTTAAATTGCCGATTTGTATGAAGAATTTAAAAGAAACTACATTTTCCTTACAAATATTATCTTCAAGTATTTACAGTCCCACACTCTAATGATACAAAACTTTTACATAAAAATGTATGAACATTAGTTTGAATACGACACTTTGGTGTCATACTCATACACCCAATGTAGTGTCTGTGTGTGAAAACCACTCTGCTATGTCTGACATTAACGTTTGTTCCTGTCACAATAATGTCGTAGCGTAGTCTACATAGAAAGATGTATAAAATATGTCAATAATTTTGTCAACAAAGAAATTCCCTTTTAAGGCATAGCTTAGCCAGAAAGAGTAGAATTTGAATCAAATGGTACTTTTTTTAACCCAAAATATAGTCAGTGCTGCCAAGTTATTCGTGATTTTGACGTATTTGCATAGAAAATGGCGCCCTCAATTTTTGTCAACTCTTTATGGTCAAGCTGTCTGTATAATCTGCCTTTCTATTGTCTAATTTCAAAATCTATCGCAATCGCTTTCAGGATGTAACGCATTGAAGCTTCTTTTTGGCACAAATAAAAACTTATCAAAGAAATGCAGCAATGTGTCACATCCATCTGTCAAACGAAAGCGATTGCGATAGATTTTTTAAATTAGACAATTAGCCCCCTGTTTATCGTTAGTCAAAGTCAAATAAGCTTTATTCAAATAAACTTAATTATTAAGTACTTTTGAATCGTCTATATTTTCCTACCACCCGTTCCAGACTTTTTTAGCTGACAAGAAGAACGGGCGCAAGAAACTTATCAGCTGTAACAGCCATAAGTAACGATATTTACAAACTTTAATATATCGTTACCAAATAATTACAACAGGGTGACAGGATTATTGGCAACAACATAGACTTATTGTTATATTACTTCAACAAAGTACTTATAGTAGCAAGTTATGTGTTACATCATTTCCACGCATTTTGATCTTTAAGATAATCGTCTACTTTATAATAACCTTTACCCATGAGCGTTTTTTTAACATGGTTTTTAAATTCATGCAAAGGAAGATCAATCACTTGTTGTGGAACTTTATTAATAAAGGCTATGCCTTTCCCCATAAATGAACCTCTAGTTTTTGCAAGCCTAAATCTTGGAACGGCAAGTTTATCTTTATTTCTTGTATTAAACTGGTGAATATTGCTGTTCTTAGCAAATGAATCATAGTGTTTCCTTACATAAACAAAATTTTCATAAATGTATTGGCCTGCCAAAGTTAAAATATTTATTTCTTTGAACAATTCTCTCAAGGTATCTCTTCGCCGTAGATTGTATATGGCGCGAACAGCTCTTTTTTGGAGTACAAAAATATTTTCAATACTGGCAGCTGAGCCCCACAATAGCAGTCCATATGACATTACACTATGAAAATAACTAAAGTATACTAACCTTGCCGTTTCAATATCAGTTAAAAGCCTTATTTTCTTAACAGCGAATGCCGCTGAACTAAGTCTACTTGACAAGGCCTCAATATGTGGATCCCATTGCAGTCGAGAATCTAGTGTGATACCTAGAAATTTTGTACTCTCAATAAACTCGACTTCATCGTCATTCAAATTAATATTTAATTTTGTCTGCTCAACATTAGGTAATGAGAATTTAACACATTTAGTTTTTTTGGGGTTAAGTGCTAAATTATTACTATTAAACTAGTATGAAACTTTAGAGAGGGCACTATTTACTTCGTCCGAACAGTTATTACCTCTGTTTACTTTAAAAACTAAAGAAGTATCATCCGCAAATAGTACTGTCTCACATAAATTATTCGCGTAGTTGGGAAGGTCATTTATATAAATTAGAAACAACAATGGGCCCAATATTGATCCCTGTGGCACACCCATATTGATGGGGGCTCCGGTAGATTCAGTTCTATTAATCACTACTTTCTGAGTTCTATTGTACAAATACGATTTCATAAGACTAACTGATTTATCAGAGACACCATAATGTTCTAGCTTCTTTAATAGTGTTTGATGATCAACACAATCGAATGCCTTAGAAAGGTCACAGAAAATGCCAATTACATCTTGCTTTTCTTCCCAAGCGTCAAGAATATGTTTGAGAAGTGCAATTCCAGCATCAGTAGTACTTTTACCCTTAGAAAATCCAAACTGATTTTTATGAAGTATATTATTGTATGTGAAGTAATCTAATAATTGGGAATATATAATTTTTTCAAATATTTTACTAAGTGCTGGTAGTATAGATATTGGCCTAAAGTTAGCTGGGTCACTTTTATCCCCAGATTTAAAAAGAGGAATCAATTTACTATTTTTCATTAGATCAGGAAAGACCCCTTCGTCAATACATTTGTTAAAAATAAAAGCCAAGTAAGGGGCTAGTATATCAATTATTGATTTAATAATGCTTGTTGACATGCCCCAAAGATCTTCTGTTTTTTTAACATTAATTGTTTTAAAAGCTTTAATGATATCTGCACTATTTATATATTTAAAGGAAAAACTTTCATTGCACTTATCAACACTAGACTCCAGAAGGGAGACAGCGATGTTGGGACAAGCACTAAGAGTACTGGTAGTTTCTGCAGGTATTCTAGCAAAGAAATCTTCAAAAACTTTAGCGACCTCATTGTCAGATTCAAAAGTTTGATCACCAGTTTTTAAACAGAAGGAATTTATATTGGATTTTGATTTGCCCGTTTCTTTATTAATAATATTCCAAGTAGCCTTAATTTTATTGTCAGCTAATTTAATTTTATTTGAAAAGTACTTGGACTTTGCTAAGATACAAACTTCTCTGAATGTTTGTGAATACTTCTTGACAAATTCAATGAAGTTAGGATCACAAGAAGTAGCTTTCTCTGCATAAAGTTCGTATAATTTCCTTCTGCTCTTATATATACCGGGTGTGGCCCAGTCACTAAATTTCGTACTATCATAACATTTGATCACTTTTTGTTTAAAAGTTTCACTAAATTCAGTTTGAACTATGCTAAATAAATGATTATATAGGTTATTGGCTTCAAAATTTGGTTCTGGTAATGTTTCAATTTTACTTGTGACATTGATTCTGAATTTTTCAATACAGTGTTTTTTTATCGGCCTACACATTATTTCCCGTTTAGGTGGAACATGATGGTGCTCAATGGAGGCTAATTGTCCACTATGGTCGAATTTAATACAATTTAAAATTGATTTTTCAATGACATTATAGTTACAGAAAATATTATCTAAGCAGGTTGCCGATGTGGGTGTGATACGCGTTGGTTCATTAAAAATATGTAGCAAATTAAATGATTTAAATAAGTTTATGAACCTACTCGACAGTTTGGCTAATTTAGGGTCTAAGATGTCGACATTAAAATCTCCGCAAATCGCGACTTTTTTATTCTTCCTACAGGTCATTTTTAAGACTTCCTCCATAGTGGACTCAAACTCAGAGTAATTTGCGGTTGGGGGTCTGTATACGCATACTATAATTATTTGATCAAGTTCCACACAAGACAGCTCAATGGTTCGTTCAATTGAGAGGGATACTACATCTTTGCGTTCTTTATATTGTAAACTATCATGTAGAATAATAAGTGACCCCCCTCTTATAGCAGATTTCCTATTAAACGAGCTAGCAACTTTGTAATTATCCAAACTTAAAACTAATTCGTGCTTTTTCAACCAATGCTCAGTAACACATAACACATCAATATCTTCAGAATTTAAGAATAAGCTTATTTCTAAATCTTTGCCAGAAAAGCCTTGCATATTCTGGTGTACAATTCTTAAACAGTTAGGCTTTTCTATTGTTAAGTCAGGGCTAGAGGACGCCTCTATTGTCTTAAACGGTAATTTAAATGTAAACAATTACTATTAGAAAGAAAGAAAGAAAGAAAGAAAAAGTATTTATTTAGTGACCACTTACATTCAACAATCTATTGCAACTATGTTATACTTAACTAATTATGATTAATATTATAGAGAGAGCGTGGTAACAGTATAACTTAAATTAAATAATAAAGTGGCCCTAAAATGGTATCCATTCAGCATCTGTCGGGAAGCCATTATAATATGGACACCAAGGGAGAAACGCACTACTAGGCGCACCAGTGATACATAAAATAAATACAATAATAATATATTGGCAATAAATAAGATAACTGTAATAAAACTGTTTTACATAAAATAACCAAACAACGTGATAACTCAACAACAACAACTATTACTTGAATCAAGTAAAATGTTATTTTTATTTGGAACAGATGGGGTTACTTGTCTCATTTGGTAAACAAGCTTCATCGAACTCTTTATTGAAATAATAAAATACAACAAATAATTTCCTTCCATACATAGAATATGAAAGAAATTTGATGTAATATAATAAGACAACTTTAAATGACAAATAACTTTAAAAGAAGTATGAAAATGGATAACTGTCAAAAACTGTTTACTAAATAAGGACAAGTAAGGACAAACAGGCAGGCTTTATCTGCCGTACAAACAAACGAAGAATAAGTTTAACCAAAAATATTGCTTAGCAATATTACTCCTTACGGTTAAAGCATCATATTCCTAAACATAACCAAAAATATTGCTTAGCAATATTACTCCTTACGGTTAAAGCATCATATTCCTAAACATAACCAAAAATATTGCTTAGCAATATTACTCCTTACGGTTAAAGCATCATATTCCTAAACATAACCAAAAATATTGCTTAGCAATATTACTCCTCAGCGTGCCCGCAGACTACAGACTTTCTATTAGTTGGTTTTAATATGAAGAATCGACCGATACCAAATCGTTGTAATGTACACACTTGCATACTTCTTCATACTAATTAGAGGCCCGACCCAACTATCGGCCGATAGAAAGTCTGTAGTTTGCGGGCCAGGAAAAAAAACCGTTAGCGTGGTTTTTTTTCCTTTATTTACCATTTTTACAAAATTAGTAAGTTTTTATGTAAGTGTATAAGTATAACATCATTTTGTAAATGTTTGTTGTTCCTAATAAAATAAAATAAAATAAAATTTTAAAAAACAAGAGTTAACCTCAAAGCATCATATTCCTAAACAAACTTTTTGGTTATTCTAAGTACATTTAAACTTATTCTCCGTTTATATATACAACAATATATTTTCAACTATTAACTTCTAATTCACAATTCTACCCGCAGATACCAACACATGTTCACAAACCAACAATCTCGTCCGGAGCAACGTCGCGAACCACAAGTGCCCGAACAGAGACCAGAACCCACCACCTCTCGCTTGCGATCCCTCGCTCAAAGAATCCCACGGATAACCACAGACTTCAGACTGATCCCTTGGGCGGAAAGATCTAGAACCGACAGGTGGGATAGTGATTATGTACTAAGATTACCAGTTTTAGATCTTTCTAGAATGCAAGCTAACAGGATAATGAATCCTGCTCCAGTACATACTGTTAATCCTGAATCTTTAGTAAATAATCCTAGACCACCCACTGATAATCAAGATGATTATAATTTAAACTCTTAAACACAATAAAATTGAATAAGGCTCTAATATGAAAGTGTCAACTTCTTGAAAAAATAAACATTGAACTCTAAATATGCAGCTGTAGTATCTAAATTAGATTATTTCGAACTTTTAACAAAATAATAATTAGCTTTCTAATTATTTGCATTCTAAGTGTACAGCTGTAGGGTTTAAATTATAATGTAACACACACTTGTGATAATTAACTATCCCTTGATCAGAAAGATCTAGAACTGATAGTTGGAAAAATGACTATGTACTAAGATTACCCGTTTTAGATCTTTCTAGAATGCAAGCGAACAGAATTATGAATCCTGCGCCAGTACATACTTTTAATCCTGAATCTTAAGTTAACAATCCTAGACCGCACCCACTGATTACCAAGATGATTATAATTTAAACTCTTAAGACAATAAAATCGAATGAGGCTCTAATTTGAAAGAGTCAAATTCTTGAAAAAAGAAACATACATTGAACTCTAAATATGCAGCTGTAGTATCTAAATAAGATTATTTCGAACTTTTAACAATATAATAATTGGCTTTATAATGATTTGTATTCTAATGTGTGGGGTTTAAATTTGATTGTATCAGACACTTGTGATAATTAACTATCCCTTAAGCAGAAAGATCTAGAACTGATAGATGAGATAATTATTACGTACTAAGATTACCAGTTTTAGATCTTTCTAGAATGCAAGCTAACAGAATTACGAATCCTGCCCCTGTACATACTGTTAATCCTGAATCTTTAGTTAATAATCCTAGACCACCCACTGATAACAATAACTTAAGACAATCAAATAAAATCCTAATTTTAACGTGTCGATTTTTTGACAAAAATAAAAATTAAACTAAGTATGCAGCTGTAGGATCTAGATTGTTTCGAACTTTTGACAAAAAATATAATAAAGCTAATGATTTGAATTCTTAAATGTTCTGCTTTAGGGTTAAATTAGAATGTATCAGACACTTGTGATAATTAACTCTCCCTTGAGCAGAAAGATCTAGAACTGACAGGTGGGATAAAGACTACGTACTAAGATTACCGATTTACACAGCTGTAGGGTCTTAATTTGAATGTTGCGACATCTTTTGAAGTATACGTTTTGCCGCTCTCTTGCTCGCACATTTCACGTTATGTTTTCTCAAGATTTCTTAAATCTGAGTGCGTAATTAAAAATGTGTTTTGATCCCTTTTCGCAATATAAGATTACGGACATTTTAACATATATTTCAGTTTCATGTTGCTGAAGTACAAAAGGTTGTCGTTTCTGAAAGTTTTTAGTTACGGAACACATTTTTTAGTTACGCACTCAGATTCTTGAGAAAACATGAAATGTGCGAGTGAGAGAGCAGCAAATCGTGTACAGCCTCTTAATTATGTGGCCATCACTATACAATTTTATAGGTACTTAGTTTCATGTCTAGTAAGAATACAACGAAAAAAAAATATAAATACATAATTGTAAATTCATAAATTATTTTATAATACAAGCACCGTGCTGGGTCACAGAATTATTTATAAATTTAAATAGAGTATGTTATACAAATCTAAAATCGAATGGCGAAAAAAAATCAACTGTTTCATACAAAAAATTATAACGAAAATATCAAAATGTTTGAAACAGCTGTTTCATTCTCGAATATTCTCGATTTCAGAGTTGGTTCCATAGTAAAAGTTATCCTATTTGACGTTTCCTATCTACCATAATCGGCTTTAGTTTCTTTTTTGTAACAGGTTAATTAAATAATATAAATACCATAATAGATAACTTTTCACCGACGATACTGCCACAATCGAAAACAGCGATTTGTTTTATCACGAGCCTCGTACGAGTTTTTTCGACAAACTTTCGATAGTGAGCGCTTTAGAATTAGAATTAATATGAGATTTGTAGACCGCCACCTAGCGGAATACGCGGTAAACTACATAATTTTATACAAATTCCTGACGCACTCACAATCCGACGTGACGTGAAAAAACTTGTACTAGGTACACTCTTTTCTATATCATTGTCTAAAGTCTGTAAATCAAATTAAGAATTTTTTTTAATGCCGTACCAATAAACGAAAAATAAATACCTAGTTTAACCAAAAACATTGCTTAGCAATAGTCCTCCTTACGTTTAACGTCTTAAAGCACCATATTCCTAACTTTTGAGATTTTTTGCATTCACAATGCTATTTTTATATTAAGATGATTAATATTATGAAAATATTAGAAAAAATCGGCTCACCCGTAGCAACTCAGACGGGACTCGAACCCGCACCCTTAGGATTCCGGCCCAATGCACTACCAGTTATGCTACCGAGCCACTAATGGACTTGGCGAATTTTTCTAATACTTTCTACGTTTCCGCTGAAGATCAGCGCCATCTCACCAATGTGAAGAGAATCACTTCGACATTCGAAAGCAGCTTCTTTGCAGATGCTAGACAATCAATTAAGGTGAAACAGTCATATAATTTTAACTTTTAAGATTTTTTGCATTCACAATGCTATTTTTATATTAAGATGATTAATATTATGAAAGTATTAGAAAGCATACATGAAAGCATTGGGCCGGAATCCTAAGGGTGCGGGTTCGAGTCCCGTCTGAGTTGCTACGGGTGAGCCGATTTTTTCTAATATTTTCATAATATTAATCATCTTCACCATATTCCTAAATAAACTTTTTGGTTATTCTAAGTATAATCTTATTCTTCGTTTATTTGCACCGCAGAGAATTTCACATTTGAAGCTCTAACGTCACTGCCTCTGAATTATTATTACATACATACAGGTTATTAATATAATTTTTTAGTTTTTAATAATTTTAGTTTAAATGTTATTTCTGCACCGTAAACTACTGTTTTTAATTTTTTTTTGTTGAAAATACATTTGTGATATTTGACTGTGCACACGACACATCAAGTTAAACAGATGAATTATTGCAAAAACGTACTTCATAAAAACGTACTTCGTAATTCATAAAGAAGGTAGATCAACATGTATATTGCGCGCGTATGTATGTAGAAGCGCTCATGGCGGAACTTGACAGACTGATCGTACTCGATCACGTTTGTTAAGCAACGCTCGGTCCTGGCAGGTGTCGGATGGGTGACCGTTAAGTGGCATTACAACTGAGCGCTTCCGTGCTTCGGAGGGCACGTTAAACCGTCGGTCCCGGCTGTTGTCATCTGATAACAGTCGTTAAGCCAAGTTAGAGGCCTTACAGGCGGCTTGATAAACTCTAACACCAGAGGTGGCCACTAATCCTCATTCGATAAGAAAGAAAGAACATGTATATTTTGATGTGCCGTCTTCTGTACTGTTGGATAAAACCATTACTTATTATACTTTTAATTACATAATGGGTCAATAATATTTTATTTACTTCTTTATAGTACTAAAACATGATACAATCATGCCCGCTTATTATACAGGGTGTTAAAAAACTTGTATTGCCAATATGGTAGATAGGTACCATCAAACTGAACAACTTTTACTATGGGACCAACTCTGAATTCGCGAGAAAAAAAAACAGCTGTTTCATACAAAAATAATAATGAAAATTCAAAAAGTATGCAACAGCTGATTTTTTTTTGCGATTTGAGAATTAGTCCCATAGTAAAAGTTGTTCAGTTTGATGGTCCCTATCTACCATATTCGGCATTTCGATTTTTTTTGTAACACGTTATATTACTATATAATAAATTATATTATATTTAGTGTGAGTTGCACCAAAACGCTGTCTAAGTTAAAGTTACCGTCAAATGATAATGCTACCTATTTGTCACGTCAAACTTGTCAAAGGACATCATGCTGGCTGACAACCTCTTTTTTTGGCTAACTTGTGCTTAACCGGTACTATAACAAGCTTGTTATTGTTAAAGTAAGATGGTGCAACTCAGCCTTAGTTTGCATAAATGTTAGCAGGTAAAATAACAACCAGTTAAGTCCGTAAAAACGAATTTTATATCAATAACCTCATAATTAAGTTTACAATAAAGTCTGATGTAATTTTAATGTGCACTTATCCAATAATTAATGAGTAACAAACGGCATTATTATTTCTAAGATCATATTATATTTTCTGTTTTAATATTATTAAGGCGACATTAAATGAAACACTAGCACCACTCCCGTAAAAAAAACCTTGTAAATACACAATTTATTAACAATCCAAGCTGATGGTACCCTCGCAAAATATCAATTGTTGTTTTATAAACACACAAACTTAATGTCAGAGAATTTACTATGATTTTTCTCGACGAAATATAAAACGACGGCCGTTTTTAGCATTTTTCACTATCAAAACTGTAAAAAAATATTTGTCATTGAGTTTGCGTGTTTCTAAATAACAATCGATATTTTGATCAGCTTGATTTTTTTATTTACACAGTAATTAACCCTGAACTAACATCGTTATTTTTTGTTACACATCTAACATCGCGGGGTAAAAATGTACCCCAAACTGAGTAAAAAAATAAAAATACACAAAAGATGCTAATGCCTAAAATAAATTATTATTATGCAATAAGGGTCTATCTAGTTGCATTTAAAATAAAAATAAAAGACATTTTCATAAGTAAAAAGTATTTAATTTAAGAAAACAAAAAATACTACTTTTTCTATTCTGAAAACTTAATCTCACAAACAGTCTTATATAAAAATATTTGAAAAAATATTAGAAATGAAAAAACTTATACTAATTGAACACAGACATGTTGACATATACCGTCATATAATATATATACATAAATACATGTATATATACATAATGTACATATATAAAACTACATACGTAATTAACACCGTGGGGTATAAACTTACCCCACGTACCTGTACAGCCCAAACGGAGAACTTTTATGCACCAAGATTTCTTGAGGTTCAAGCACATACACTGCACTGAGAATACTTCGAAGGAGAAGCGCCTAGCTTTCCTGGAAAAGAAAATATTTGAGTTTTTTTGCGACTGGGGTCTAAATCTACCCCACGATGTCAGTTAAGGGTTAATATTTGCCGTGTAAATACAAAATTAAGTACAAAATAATTAAATACAAAAAATTTAAGGCGACATTAAATGTTGCATTTAATGTCGCCTTAAACCCCGTATTCATGTATAGTTCGCGGAGAGTTGATAAAAAGTAAAAAACCGGCCAAGTGTGAGTCGGGCTCGCGCACTAAGGGTTCCTTATTTACTTTTAGTATTTGTTGTTATGGCGGCAACAGAAATACATTATCTGTGAAAATTTCAACTGTCTAGCTATCACGGTTCATGAGATACAGCCTGGTGACAGACAGACAGACATACGGACAGTGGAGTCTTAGTAATAGGGTCCTGTTTTTACCCTTTGGGTACGGAACCCTAAAAATTAAGGTTTCAAAACTTATTAATTACAAATGCGGGACGTTAACTATTTCCCTAGTTATATTTTTTTCCCTTTATTGTTTTTAAGGAGTTTTTGTATTAAAAATATATAGGTTTGGGAATTATTACATATTATAATAGCTGTAGTCATGGATTTATAATGAAGAAAAGAATCAAAATTTTTAAGTTGTTTAGTTTGTATATTTATTTTTATAATTAATTTGTAAATAATTAAATGCATTATGTAGGTATGTCAAAGCGTGACTTAATTACGTGTCGTCCACTGTAAATATGTTTGTTTTAATCTGTGAATATGTTTAATCGGTTTTATTTACTCTGTGAAACTGTAAGTCCCTTCAGTTTGTAAAATTCGTAATCAATGTTTAACTACTATGCGAGACAAATAAGAATAGTACTGTCAAAACGGCCATATTTGTTTGCCTTTCGCTTCCACTTTAGGGTGTAGGATGTGCAAGAAAAGGAACGAAGATCAAGATTGCCGTTTGACAGTACTATCACATCATCATCATCATCATCAGCCTATCATCGTCCACTGCTGAACATAGGCCTCTCCGAGTGCACGCCACTGAGCACGATCCGCGGCATACTCATCCAGTTTATGCCAGCCACCTTGCGAAGATCGTCGCTCCACCTTGTCTGAGGGCGTCCCACACTACGTTTGCCCATACGCGGTCTCCACTCAAGAACTCGTCTGCCCCAGCGGCCGTCGGTTCTACTACTAATATGGCCGGCCCATTGCCACTTCAGCTTGCTAATCCGGTGGGCTATGTCGATGACTTTAGTTCTCTGTCGGATCACCTCGTTCCGGACCCGATCTCTCAGAGAAACTCCTAGCATAGCTCTTTCCATAGCTCGCTGCGCGACTTTAAATTTGTGAACCAGCCCTACAGTGAGTGTCCACGTTTCGGCTCCGTATGTCATGACAGGCAGGACGCACTGGTTGAAGACTTTCGTCTTTAGATTCTGTGGAATAGGCGACTCAAAGACTCGACGAAGTTTCCCATATGCTGCCCAGCCCAGCTGTATCCTTCTGTTGGCCTCTCCCTCGAAGTTGTTTCTACCCAATTGCAATGTTTGCCCGAGGTAGACATATTTCGTAACAACTTCGAGTGGACTACCTTGTACTGCAACGTACTATCACAGAATAGATATAAGTACTACCGTACAGAAAGGAAACTCTCCGCCCCGCCCTGCAATCAATTACCTCACCGCGCCCCGCGAGTTCGTGGCCAGTTCGAGTGCTTATTCAATAGCCCTAGACTTCACGCACACAGTTGCGTGTGTGCAATAATGTCACTGTGTAGCGTCTGTGTAATAGGTAGTTGAAACGCGGCGTTTGTATGTAATGCCCGGGGTGTAGTACTATTCTTATTTGGCTCGCATAGTACTTACCTGCGATTTATCAAAGTAAGGAATTGCTATGTATTTCCATTTTAGGAAATTATTGTTTTTCAATTTGTGTTTATGAGCTAGTATTTTTAAGTAGGACAATTTGTTATTTTGTTAGACGCATGCGATAGTATGTATGTACATTAATAAAAAAGTATTTTAAAATATCGACGTTTTCTTTATCAATATAGGTGTTGGTGATGCCCTGTATGGTAATCCGGCTATTTCGGTTCACCCTGTACAGGACTCTCTAAGACTGCTTCCGAACGTACATCAATCAGACTCGTGAAACTAGGATTGTGAAACAATGAGTTACTGTGAAACTCTCTGAGATGTACGCCGAGCTGGTGTGGACTGTATAATAAAAACGCCGGCTGATTCTGGAATAACTTCAGTTTATTCCCTGATAGGGATGGTTGTTTTCGCACACTGAATCTAACTAACAACTTCGAAGAATACAATTTAAGTTAACTAACAAGGAAAATACTACTGGAAATCACTCTATGCGATTGAACAATGAAAATTACGCGTGAATTTAACTAACAATCTCGAAACACTTGACTTTATATTACAACTCTAATATGCAACACTTATACGACTTTAACTACGAATTTCTCGTTTACAAATTAAAAACACGGAATTTAAACTTTCAAATCTCTTTCTCTTTGCTCACTCGCTGAATTCTTGCTATTACTTTTAACGATGACTGCTACCTGCGGCTGCGAATTGCGACTAATTTTTCTGCTACTGCGACTACAATTTTACCAAAACAATTCGCTATTAATATGCATTTTTGCTCCGGGGCAACTAGCCTACTTCGCAGGACGTTCAGGAAAATCAGAGGGGGATTTATACATGTAAAAAGGGAGTTAAGCACTACAAATAATAAAATTATTTTACAAACTTTTCCTACATATCGGTGACTTTTCCGCATGGAAAATTACCAGAGGCGTGTCCTAAATCGTGACGTCACGCCATGTGCGTTAAAGTAGCCCCTCTGATTGGTCTAAATTAATTGGGATACAAATTCGTTGAATTCTTCTTTCCATTTCGGAGCCGGGTGTCGGCTGTCGTCAACAATAGGTAACAACTAGACCTAAATGAAACAGTAGAGATTCTCTACTGTTTCATTCAGGTCCCCAACTTGGGAAAAATTTTAAATAGGGTAAACTGTCCCAATGCTGGCACCCTTAGTTTAACAATGAAACGAGGAAATTATTCAATCAACTGTGTTGTTCCAAAAGACTTGTCGTCGTCGTGATTTAGTTCATTGTTGTTCTCTGTGCGTTTTGTTAATTATGAACATTTTCACAGAATTATGTTCTCAGTATTTGTCAGCCGCTGTTTCGAAACAATATTTAGAACTTTGTTATTGACTAATGGAAAAATATATTAAATTAAAGTAGTTACTTAATTTTCATAAAAATGAACATTTGTAACAGAATATGAAAAATAAATGTAGAAGTATTTAACATTTGAGGAGCTTTTTTCTCGTATTGCTTAAAGTGCCAATAATTAGGTAGTTTACCTAACTGTCAAAAATTGTTACAAAGCCTTAAAATACCAAACGGACGGGAAATCTGTAGCAAGTTCCACCCGAGCAGAAAAGAGGGGACTACAGATAAAAATTCACAGATTTTGCAGTTTCCGCAATGGGGAATGTCCGAAAAAATCAAATTAGCTGAATATTTTTTTATAGGTAGGAATAAGCTCCCTTAGTTATAGAAAAAAGATTCAGAATTTTCGATTGCGTGAAAAAATAAAAAACATGAAAGTCTCTTCGACTTTACAAATATAGGAAAGTAACAGCAGAATGGAGATTAATACCTTTGCCATCACCTGCTACAACCAAGGAGGTTAATATAGGGAGTGAGTACTCTGCAAAAATTTTCACTTATCGTTTAAAAGAAATTCAACTTTATTGCATTTGACAATATAATAGAGTTGAAATTCTATCGACGACATTGACTGAAGGCACTACTGTGTGAATGAGACAACACCAGGTGGAGGTCGGTGTCTCGTTCGCACAATTGCCATTACTAAACAATAATACCACGATAGTAGGACCAAAAATATGTACGTTACCAATCAAGTAGTGTATCAAAATTAAGGATTCGGAGTGGGAAGTCGAATATATACTATTTAAATATTAATTTAGAATGACACATAATAATTGTAATTTAAAACAGAACTTACTCTTTTGATTTAATTAGATATCTACAATAATGCTAATCAGCTATCATCGGTGAGGTGGTAATAAATAGAAATAACAATCCTGGCAACTCCGATTTTGACCTTGGCGCCGAATTTCAATTTAAGAATTTCAATCTAAAGGAAATGTTACTTTACAAAACTAGTGTGACCATAAATACTGCACCATTTCAGATTTCCAAAAAAACGAACTTGTTCTATTGAAATGGCTAGAGGTCGCAGGCGAGACGGTAAAATTAATAATAATAATCAAATTCATGTTTGTGCGCCTATTTCGATGAAACTCGGTGTTTGGAACTATTTTGAAAAGAAAATAGCAAAGCAATTTTTAAAAAACTAAAAATCCAAGATGGCGGCTAACTTTTTTGTTATTGGGCTGATTTCGATGAAACTTGGTTTTTGGAACTATTTTGACAAGAAAATAACAATGCAATTTTTAAAAAAACTAAAAATCTAAGATGGCGGACAACTTTTTTGTTTTTGGGCCGATTTAGATGAAACTCGGTTTTTGGAACTATTTTGACAAGAAAATAACAACGCAATTTTTAAAAACCTTTTTTGTTTTTGGGCTGATTTCGATGAAACTCGGTTTTTGGAACTATTTTGACAAAAAATAACAACGCAATTTTTAAAAAACTAAAAATCCAAGATGGCGGCTAACTTTTTTGTTACTGGGCCGATTTCGATGAAACTTGGTTTTTGGAAATATTTTGACAAGAAAATAGCAACGCAATTTTAAAAAAACTAAAAATTCAAGATGGCGGCCAACTTTTTTGTTTTTGGGCCGATTTCGATGAAACTCGGTTTTTGGAACTATTTTGACCAAAAATAACAACGCACTCGCAATGGAGTTTCATCAAAATCGGCCCACGAACAATATAGTTGGCCGCCATCTTGGTTTTTTATATTTTTAACATTGTGTCGTCGTAAATCGCTTGCACCCATTTTATTATCTTGACAAGTAAAGAATTTGGTGCAAGTATTTTAAACCTTATTGCCATATTTACCAAAATAACAGTTTTTAATGAAACAGCAAAGTAAATGAACAAGTATAATTATGGGAAAAAGCAATCGAATTTCAAACGTCAATAAAGTTGAAAATCATTTGCATCTTTTTTTAACTACAGTATTTAAGGTTATATTAAACAGTTTAAAGTATTATGTATGTCTCCGGCCAACCATACGGTTTGGTCACCCTAATTAAGAAAAGGACACATACATCTACTTGACCTCTCTGTCGGCTCGTTTTGGGGCGAAGCACTCAATCCGGTTTATAGTACTAAATTCATGGCTACAACCACAACCACAACATGGTATTAAAAAAATTTCAACGCAAAATGTCAAAACTGTTTTTTTTTTAATTCTTGTTGTCATAGTGGCATGTGTTGGCAAAGGTATAACCTCCATTCTGCTGTTAGTAGGGCGGCAAAACAAGGTTTGAGGTTAGTTTTCACACAAGTCATCACGGAAATACAAAAATGTGAATGAATGAAATTACCATGACGATCGGTCAATAATCATAGAAACTACATCACTTTTTAAATACGGAAATACCCCGTTTTTCTACAATTCCAAATCTAAAGGGACCACCTAGGTCACAATAATTATTAACCGATTTTTTTAGCGTTTTGTAGTAAATATACCCTATGACTCATTTTTAATTTTTTGTTGGTTTTTTTCCGAAATATTTACAATTTAATAAACAAACACCCCCCAAAAACCCGTCTTATTTAAACTTTTCAAAATTCCAAAAAAGTTACCAGCCGATTTTCAAAATTCAAACGCTCACAGGTGTCTCGATAAATTTCTCAACTCTTGGTACTATTTTTATCTCGATTCTCCCAAAATCCTCGGAGCTATAGCTAAAAATACGTCTCAGGCGATTTGCATCTGATAACCATTTTCAATGGTAAAAACCCAATGAATAACATAAAATGTACAAAAAAGTAAAGTCTAGCATTCCTTCCATGTGATCGAGGGCACTGACATGAAAAAAAAATTTATGGAGGTCAGTGATTGGGGGTAAAAAGTTGTGATTTTCTGACTTAAGTCACAGAATATTAATTTAGTTATTAAAATATTGATAGCTGTGTCTTTGCAACCAGTAAACCTAAACTACTCAAGTTAGGCTCAAATTGTAGAAAATAATTAACTTTACAGAAATATAAACAAAAAAACTGAGAAATGCTTTCGAACGAAACGGAAACCCCTTTTATTTCGTGAAAAAATGCATATTTTTGACTAGCTGTGTCTCCGCAAACAATGGACCTAAACTACTTTTGGCGACAGCCAGAAATTCAAACAACCAGCGTTCACCAAATCACTTTTTATTAATATCTATGAACACTCTACAATTATTTAGATATCTTCCACGACAACGGGTACACAATACCATTTGATGTTCACCATGCGATCGCTCAACGTTGAGTGTCGTCCGATCGAACGCGCATTCGGCGCCAACGTAGTTCCGGAAGCGCCGAATACGCGCCAAAACGGAAACACTGGAAAAGCATTTATTATTACTTAATAACAAACTACAAAAATTCTTAAATATTATTGTAAATCATTATTTGAATTTATCTATTTTTTTAATGTATATTATAAATATTTACAACACTGGCATATTATTATCTTTCTTTGCCGGAAATAACAAAAGTGAGGATTTACCAATTGACACCGGAAGTGCCACGATTGCTTTGAATTTTAACAAATTATTCTGATTTCAAATGATAATTAAGATAATTATAGTATAAATGATTGTAAATTTATAAATTACGCTAACAGCTCGGCCTTCCTGAAATTCGCGAGTCTCTTCGCGACATACACACAGTAAAATAAAAGTAAAAAAAAATAAGACACAAAAGTAAAATTCAAATCATCATCGACTTCTATATGATTTCAATACAACCATAATAATTTAATTTAATGAAGGATTAAATATAATTATAACACCTATAGTGACAAAATATAGATAACGTCTAATGATTCCAAACATTATCAATAGAGCTGCTGAAATATTAACCTATAACTATAGTATATTAATATTTCTAATAATATACAAAAATCCAATCTGTGAATTATTATAATAAAATTTATTTATTTTTCAGTATTGTTAAAATTACCATCACTAATATCAACATTTGAATTATTAATTAATCTACTATTTACGTCACATTCGTCATTTTTATTAATATCACTCTCATCATCATTTGAACTACTATCAAAGTCCCTGTCAAAACTCATCCAAGCCTTAATTTTGTCAATTGCTACCACACCTTCGTACCGTCGATTATTTTTGCGCGACAATGGTGTATCCTCAATCACGAACCTATCGTTTTCGAGGATTTTTATGATGCGATAAGGACCCTGATACTTTGTTACTAACTTTTGCGACTGACCATCATGTGGTACTTGTCTTTCTACACGAACTAGATCACCGATTTTGTACGCCTTTGCCTTCTTTCTATGTTGATTGTATCTTTCCGCATCTTTTATTTGCTGTACTTGTATACGTTCAGTCGTAGCTTGTCTTAAGGTTTCTAATTCATCGTGGGGTATTACAGTTGTGGTTTCATTTACAATTGTACTTAACATTCCTTGAGTTTTGTGATTTATATTAAACCCGAATAAAAGTTCTGATGGCGATTTTTGAGTTGTCTTATGTACTGTCGTATTTAAACCAATTTGAATATTTTTTACGTGTTCGTCCCATCTTTTTTCGTCGTTACCATGGTTCGACGTGGCTAGAGCTTCAGTAATGGTGCGATTGAAGCGCTCAACCTGACCATTGGCCCTTGGCGTTGCAACTGCGTTCATTACGTGTTTTATACCATATTCGGCTGTAAATTCCTTAAAAGTTTTGCTAGTAAAGCTTGATCCTCTATCCGTAATAAGACGAGTTGGAACGCCAAAGAAGCCAATGTGATCTTTTAGAATTTTTACGGTTGTTTGTGATTTAGTGTTTTTAACAGGTGCAATATTAATAAATTTAGTAAAACTATCGATAATGACCAGTAAGTAACAATTGCCATTCCTACTTCTTATAAATGGCCCTAAATGGTCAGCATGAATGGTGTGAAATGGTATGCTAACCTTTTCGATTGGGTGTAACATACCTTCCTGCTTTCCACCTTGTGCCTTATGGTGAGCGCACTCTAAACAGGCTGATACGTACTTCTTCACAAAACGTCTCATACGCTTAAACCAGTAATGTTTTTTTATTCGATCTAGAGTTTTTTCATAACCGCAATGCCCTACATCGTCATGGTGTTTCTTTACAATTTGCCATCTGGCACCTTTAGGCACAACCCATTTTAATTCGTCTGATACTATACGGTACACGCGCCCGTTTTTTACCTTGAAGTTTCCGTAAACATCTGCAACCTTTTCCGAGTTAGAATCGCTTAGTATATTTTTAATATTGGTAATATCGTCATCTGCCGATTGCACTGTGGTGATCCAATCTTGTTCGTTGTCAACTGTTAGGACATCTAGTACGTGAGTTTCAGTAGTTTCGATTTCAATTGGGTTTCGACTTAAGGCATCTACATGAGCCATTTTTGTACCTGGTCTATACTCAATCGAACAATCGAACTCTTGTAATTGGATCCACCACCGTGCAATTCTAGGCACCAAGTCTCTTTTAACTAATGTAGATCTAAGCGCGTTGCAGTCAGTTTGTATTACAAATGAAATACCGAGAAGATAAACCCTAAACCTTTGTAATGACGAAATGACAGCTAAGGTTTCTAGCTCATAGGAGTGATATTTTTGCTCCTCAGGGGTGGTCTTGCGGCTGAAGTAAGAAACTGGCTGGAGAATGCCGTTATTATTACGTTGAAGTAAGATACCTGCTAAACCATTTTTGCTGGCATCTGTATGAATTTGCGTTTCGGCTAAAGGGTCATAAAGAGCTAGGAGAGGTCTTTTGGAAAGCAAGTCTTTAATAAGTGTGAACGAGTCCACCTGGGTTTTGCCCCAAGTCCATAGCTTGTCCTTTTTTAACAAGTCCGACAACGGTGCCGCTAACGTAGCGTAGTCTTTAATAAATCTCCTAAAGAACCCTGATAAGCCAAGAAATTGACGAAGTTCGTGTTGATTTTTAGGGGTAGGGAATTTGGACACTGCGTCAGACTTTTTAGAACCAGGTCGAATGCCATTTGCGCTAACTTCAAATCCAAGGAAATCAATCTTATCAAAAAAAAAGTTACATTTACTTAATTTCAATGTTAATTTTCCTTTCCTTAGTAAACCAAGAACTTCTTTTAATCTTTCTAAACCTTCGTCAAAATTTTTACAAGGAATAAGGATGTCGTCCATATAGACTAAAGCATATTTAATCTTAGCGTCTGAGAGTATTTTATTTATAGTCCTTTGGAAAACAGAAGGAGCGTTAACTAGCCCAAATGGCATCCGATTAAATTCGAACTGGCCATCCGGGGTAACGAACGCGGTTTTAGGTCGAGAACTTTCACTGATGGGAATCTGGTAATACCCAGATGCTAAATCTAAGGTTATAAACATTGTATTCCCAGAAAGCATGTCTAATTGGTCTTCAATGCGCGGTAAGGGGTAATGGTCTTTTTTAGTTTTTCGGTTGAGAGCGCGGTAATCTACACACAACCTTTTATCGCCGGTTTTTTTCTTTACGAGCACTATGGGACTGGCATATGGTGATGAAGATTCCCTAACAATATCACTGTCAACCATCTCTTGAACCATTTCGCGTACTAAACACCTTTCTGGGTACGACATACGGTACGGTCTATACACGACAGGGTCAGAATCGTCAAGATCAATCGTCATTTCAGTAACGTCAGTATATCCTAAATCTTTAAGGCTACTAGAAAAACAGTCTTTGTAATCTAATAAAGTACGTTGAAGCGTCAGGCGTTGCTCACTAGTTAAATCGGGGTTACAAATAATAGAGTCATCTACTTCAAATGAGCTGAGAGTAATAGAAAGCGTGTACTTAGTCTTATTTATTGGTGCTGCCCTAGTAATTAGCTCGCCCTTTTTTATGGTAATTTCGCTACTCGAAACATTAAATATAAGGAAGGCACAACGCTCATTTGTAACACTATATTCCCCTGGCAGTAAATAATACTCGCGACCAACTGGTCCTCGGACAGAACCATTTACGTAAACATTACCAGACGTCATAGAACTACACTGAACCAATACGGGTTTTAAGTTACTAGGAGGTATAGTGGTGGAGTTGCATGTAATAAAATGAACTTTTTCTTCGTTTTGAAATTTTTGGACGATAATTTTATCTGGAGTTTTGGTTATTACTATGTTCGGTTTCTCAGTGAAAGAGTGCCCCAGCAAGACGGCATGTTTCAACACATAATCTTCGACTACGTATATGGTTACAATTTCCTTAATGCCCTGTACTTCTACATTTGCTACTATCATACCTATAGGGCAAACTAAATGAGCGCCAATACCTCTAAGCGTAGGCATTTCGACATTCGTAATAATGTGTGTATTTAAAGACTTCGCATCACTTTCTCGTATTAATGAACATTGACTACCTAGATCTAAGTGGCATTCAAAAATTTTATCGTTGACTTTTATATTCATTATGTATTTAGTGTTTGCATTGTCAGAAATACTAACTTCGGATACATTTTTCTCATTTTTATCTACAGGATTTTTGTTAGAAGTTTCATTAGATTTATTTCTATAGCAATTTGTTGACTGATGCCCTAGTCTATCGCAGTTGGTGCACTTTACTAGTGGTTTATCACATTTAAAACTCGGATGCCCAATTTGATTACAATTAAAACACTTTATACTTGAATTGTTGCCAATTGATTTTGATAATACAGGTCTATTGTTAGAAATTACACTCCTATCATTCCTATTTTTCCTAAAACTGTCACTACCGTCTCTATGATTCCCTACTTTGACTGTCCTAAAATATTTTAAGACTTGTTCGGGTTCTGTAAATTGTGCAGCTTGCGCTCCTACTCTGACTGCACGATCGTCTACTCCATGTAACAGGCAGTCTACCGCTTGTCTACTATTTATCCTACAACGATGTAAGAGATTTATCTTTGCATAATAATACTGCTCTAAAGATTCTCCGTAACGTACTCTCTTATTCAGCATTTCAGTAAGAAGCTCCGCATAATCCTCACGACTAGGGAAAGATTCTAGTAGCTTTTTCTTCCACTCTGACCAGGTGTAACGCAAAGTAGGAAGACCTTGATACCATGACTTAGCGACGCCACATAGTTTTGGAAGGGAATAATGGATTATCTCTTTTTCACTCCACCCATAAATTTCGGCACACTCTTCCACCTTATTAATCCAAGTAAGCATGTTTTGTTCTTTAGTCATGGGATCAAAATCAGGTATGACACTATAATTATTATTAAAGGGCAATTTTATTTTATCTGAATCCTTAACATCTTTGATAATAGAAATCAATTTATCTAATACCTCATTAGTTTGATTTTCAGAATACTTAACTTTTTTTGACTTTGAATGAGTTCTGACATGGTTACCTGACGAGTCTGACGACGTGCTCGAATATCTACGCCGACGATGTCTTCTACCTCTGCTCCTCCTTGATGTTGATCTGCTCCGGTCACGTCCATCTTCATTTTCCAATTCCTCCTTAGATGTGCTCCGTCTTGTCCCACTCCTACCTCTTACTTTAAAAATAGGACTCCTATCCCTATTTTTCCTAGATATTCCTGATGTTCCACTATCTTCTCGTGAACCCGGTCCTTCACCTCGACCGTATTTGTCATACCCTTGACCTCGGGCGGACCCTTCACCTCGGGTATTATCCATGTTAAGCTCTTGACCTCGAGCCGCCATCATCCTAAGCCCTTGACCTCGAGCTTCCTCAATTTCCGACCCTTGACCTCGGGTACTTGTCATCCTTAGCCCTTGACCTCGAGCTTCCTCAATCACTAACCCTTGACCACGGGTATCATCATTGTTCGTCTGTTCCATGTCTCTGCAACTCATACAGAGAAAAGAAAAGCTTAAAACTTATTCACAAAATACTTAGCAGACTGGATTCAACTCACAAGGTAAGGTATTCTGACTAGAAGGTTAAATAAAAGCATAGATATTGTAATTTACTCATACTATATCATGAGTTCCTATTTAGTCAGGTATTTAGTAACAACAAAAAAAAAACCTTACTGAGTTATAATCAAAACGATTTTTATAGTAAATTTCTAAGTTTTATACTAATGTAGCTGACGTATACTTTATTGCACAATAATGTTCACTTCAGTGTTATTGTAGATAAGAGAAGGGATAAGAAGTGAAAAGAAAAGTATATATGAATTATTTATAATAAAATTAGCCACCAAATAATGTTAGTCAGTAAATTATCAACGGTAAATGAATCAATCCTCCTGATTTTTATCACAATAGCGGCATAAGTACAGATAACTTCATTAACTTCTCTTTTTTTTTCAATCTTTTAACTCACTTGTGATTTGACGCTTTATTTGTGTATAAAAAAAAGTAATAAGAAAGAGAAAAAAAAAAGCATGCATTGCCGTCAATTCGAAATAAAATTTTCCATAGTCCTAATCAGTTTTCACCTTATTGTCCACTAAAGAAATCATTAAATTGAAATAACAGAAGAGAAAAAAAAACCGTTCAAAGTAATAGTGCGTTTAGGATGCAGTACTTACTTGTTGTTGTAGACGTGGTAGGTAATTTTTGTATATCGCTTTTCGATCCCGCTTCTGAACTTTTGGCGACAGCCAGAAATTCAAACAACCAGCGTTCACCAAATCACTTTTTATTAATATCTATGAACACTCTACAATTATTTAGATATCTTCCACGACAACGGGTACACAATACCATTTGATGTTCACCATGCGATCGCTCAACGTTGAGTGTCGTCCGATCGAACGCGCATTCGGCGCCAACGTAGTTCCGGAAGCGCCGAATACGCGCCAAAACGGAAACACTGGAAAAGCATTTATTATTACTTAATAACAAACTACAAAAATTCTTAAATATTATTGTAAATCATTATTTGAATTTATCTATTTTTTTAATGTATATTATAAATATTTACAACACTGGCATATTATTATCTTTCTTTGCCGGAAATAACAAAAGTGAGGATTTACCAATTGACACCGGAAGTGCCACGATTGCTTTGAATTTTAACAAATTATTCTGATTTCAAATGATAATTAAGATAATTATAGTATAAATGATTGTAAATTTATAAATTACGCTAACACTACTAATTGTATAAAATATAGTAAGCATAACAAAAGCATAAAACAAATTAACCTGAAAAACGCTTCTTTAAGGTACCTAGTTTTTTTGAAAATACTGAAACAAGTGCCAATACCTAAAATAAAATAAAAAAGTTTAAAAATGTTGGTTATTGTGTAATTTTTCAGAAACTGCGTAATAAATTGCATTTTTTTATACCAGAAATAAATTCTACGTTATTAATTTATCCGAAAATGATACCATATTTGACCTATTAGCCAAAACCTGAATTGTTATAGTTTTTAGAATGGAGCCGGGAAAAGTGCGCTATTCAACCCGCCGCCGTATGGAACTGTATGTAAGGATAGTTTGGCCCAGCTCAATATTAGTTAGAAACAGCCTACAGATCAGTTTCTATCATGTGGCCAAACTTTATCACGACTTGTAACTTCTAACTTTTTTTTTGTATAGAGGTTCACACCTACTATTTAGGTGTTACAAACATTCAAGTCTTATCATAAAACCCGTCGTCGCTCAAGCGGGCAGCATAAATATTAAAATTAGTTTTCATTTAAACGAGGTTTAACCCGGCGTAGTTTAGACACTGAAAAATTGTACCAGACGCCTGGAATTTCAATTTGTGATAATACCCCCTGACTGTTTGTATGAATATAAATAGTTTCCGTTGCAAATAGGAGACTTGGCAATTTATTTCCATGATTTTTCATCTGCGCGTTATAAAATGAAGTGGGGGTTTAATTGTGGCTATGTGTAACGATAAATTATAATTGCACAGAAGTACTTAGGTAAATATATAAAAATATTATTCAATTGAACTAGAAACGCTTGCAAATCTTTGTTAAGGGTTTATGCGCTACACTAGCGCCCCCAATGGAAAAAATATAGAGTTTAAATTAAGACGAAATTGTGAATTGTGTATTTTCTAGACTGTCGTTTGGTTCAATGGTGTTTTATTGCTCAAAGTGGCCACTTTTAGCAATAAATTAAACGACAACTTAACGACAGACTAGAAAATAATTATATAAGCTATAAAAAAGTACCACAAAGCTTGTCCGTAGTAGGTACACTACTTATGAGAACACAATTTCGTCTTTATTTAAGAGGTATATTACGTTTCGACTGTGATTTTGCGTAAAATGGCCGATTTTGGGGTTCTCGATCTCAGAAACAAAAATACATTAATAGTTTTGACTTATTGAATAGTGTAGAATAGCTATTAGAATAGTATATAGCGGCCTCGCTTTTTTGAAAATTTGCTTAACTTTATAATTAAACCCGAAATTGCAGAGAAAGATTTTCATAAAATGCGGGAAGGCACTTTTTTGGGGTTATGGATTGAACTACTGTGCTAAACAAATGAAATAAAAAAATTGAATATTATCTTTTATATAGTCGAATAGTTCATAGCGGCCTCGGAATTTTGAAATTATGTATGGAATATGTGAAAAAAAAAATCCCAATCAAAAACCATAAAGCTACTAAAAACGCTCAGAATTAACTGTGAATTTCTTCTAGATACATAATTATTATTACTTAAAATTTATATCAGAATAATCTTTACTTCATAAGAAAATCAAATTTTATACTTTTATTTGTTGTTTGTACTTGTTTTTCTTTCTGTGTATGTTCAAAGTTGACTCTAAGAAATCGTTCACCAACTTTAATTTTCCTTTCTTACCCTCTAACTTTCCAGTGTATAATCATATTACTTTTCGTCGCGAACACTTATAAATGTATTTAGTAGACCCAAAGGTTTCTCTAGGTTGTAGCGCTTACGACGAAAAAATGTGATAGGGCCCTTAAGCACTTTGTTTTATTTTCTATTGGTGGTGTTAGTGTAGCGCATAAACCCTTACATTTACATAGTCATTCTGATGTTGTCAGAAACACGCATTATAATCGAATAAGTATTTCGGTTTCGATAGGTAAAAGTTAAAAGAAAATAGGTTACTTAAAAGGAAACAGTAGGATACCTACTACTTATTTATTGTGTGTGATTTAAATGTTTAGCATTGTTTGGTTGTGGCGTTGAATTTTGTGTTAGTGCATCACTTTTGTGCGTTTGTTAAAGTTGCCTGATAATTTAGTTTCTATAATATAACTCGTGCAAGACAGGGCGCGTCTTAACCCTATTGGGTGCGAATTTCAGTTTGCGCCCCCTGTGCCAAGAAAATGAAAGTGTTCAATTTTTTTTTTAATTTTCAAACTAAACTTAAGAGTCAAAGAAATGGTGTACCCGCGTTAAAACAATGCTTTTTTGGACTTTTTTCAGTTTGCAGTTGCGAATCGAACCCTGGACTCCAGAGTCTTTCATGGGTGGGCGAATCGCTAGACCACAGAAGCGGTTAAAACATCGTGGCTTTCAAAAAAGACCCAGCTCCTCAATTCCTCCTATTTCATATCTTGCAAGTGCTGCAAAGGCTGTGCACATGCCATTTAAAATAATATCTCAAAAAATAATAGACATACGGAGTTCTGTGGGTGGGCGTAAAAACTTTCAAAATGTTAACAATAACTTTTGTGAATCGAACATCGTTTATTGAACTAAAAAATATACGAATAAAGTTTTTCACGTATCAATCTTTTATCTTATTGTATTTTGCCGAGCGTAGTTGTTGGTACACTTGGGCCGTGGGCCGCGGACCAATTTGTATTTGTAATCATCTAAATAGGTAGTACTTAAAAATATTTTGAGGTAAATTCGTCCGGAAGCTATGTATGTAGTATGTTAACGATATTTCAACGACTTGGTAAAATAGCTCTAGACATATCATTTATAATTAAACATATAACAATAAAATATATAAAATATAATATAATAAAATAGATACATAATTATTGTGAGGTTGTTCTTTATTGTTATTAAAGAAGCAAAATCTTCTTTTAAAAATCGAACACGCCTAATGATGCGTGTTCGATTTTTAAATCTAACAGAACATGCACAACAAAACTAAACTCTGGCAGTAAAAAAAAAACTGTGAAGGTAGATTTGAAAATAAAAATACCTGCATAAATCAGACACCTTTCCATTTGTATTTTACGTTAGTATTACTAACACCGATTTATTATTACTCATTGTTTTTTTAACAAAGCAATAGTTTCATGGGAGTTTTTGGCGGGATTTTGTCGAGTTCAGTTCGGTGACTATTTTAATTATTCGCAAATTGATTCATAGTGGATATTGTGTCTTAAAATTGGTGCAGTTTTGTGGTACAAGTGTCAACGCAACTGAACAATATGTGGGATAATGGAAGTGGGCGCGATCTTGGTTGTGTGAAGCTGAGACTTTTATTGTAGTGGTCGCTACCTCGGCAAAACTTACCGAGTAAACTGTCTTGATATACTTGCTGCCAAATGCTCCAAGCAGCATTGGAATGTGATGCACCCGCATTTTAATGTAAACTGAAACAGTCTACTAGAAAATTAAGAAATACTGAACTATTCAAAACATGACACTGGCAAAAATTACTTCCAAGAGGAAAGTAGATTGCCATAACAAAAATAAGAAGAAGAAGAATAGTTTCATGCGGGTTACCAGTGTTGTGTTTGTTATTCCTAGCTGCCATAAACCAAAGGTAGGTAAGTTGTAAGATATATAAGTGCTAGATTATGGTTGTTTGATTTTAATAATTATTTTTATGTGGTCTGGGTCGAGGTTAAGTTTCACCTTTTTTAATTGTGACAATTGACTAGGATTTTAACCAAGTCAAAGTCAAAAATAGCCATTCAAATAAACTTAATTATTAAGTACTTTAGAATCGTCCATATTTTCCTACCACCCGTTCCAGACTTTTTTAACTGACGAGAAGAACGGGCGCAAGAAATATTTATTAGCTTTAACAGCCATAAGTAACGATATTTACAAACTCAAATATATCGTTACCAGCAGATAATTACAACAGGGTGACAGGACTATTTGCAACAAAGTACTTATAGTAGTTATGTGTTACATTATTTCCATGCATTTTGATCTTTATTATTGTCTACTTTATAATAACCTTTACCCATGAGCGTTTTTTTAACATGGTTTTAAAATTCATGCAAAGGAAGATCAATCACTTGTTGTGGAACTTTATTAATGAAGGATATGCCTTTCCCTAAGTATAAATGAACCTCTAGTTTTTGCAATAACTTAAACGTGTGTACCTACTGAGGATGACATATCACCAATTACTCAATAATATATAAAAAAATCTTAACTAAGTTGTATGTCCCTTACAGTTTTGTTTTAAATTCTTTAGGTATGTCTGATGAACAGTGCGCTTCGACCAGCGAAATTGCTGATTCGAATTTAGGGCTGATATTGCAAGAGGTGGCGATGTTTTATTGCGAAAAGGATATCGCTATACGATCAGACGAATCAATTTAAACGATCATAAAGTGTGGCGCTGTGTAAAAAGAAAAATATGCTCTGCTAAATTAATAACCAATAAGGGCGTGGTTATTAAAGAAGAAGATCATAAATGCAAATGCGATTTTATTGAAAACGAAGTTAAAAAAAGTATCCATAAATGCGTCAATAAAGCAAAAAATGCTATTATTCCCATACCAACTATTTATGCGGATAGTATAGAAGAATATAATAATGCTGGTTACAACGTAGTGACTTAGATTCCTAAATGTAACACTTTAAAACGGACTTTATATAGACACAGAAACAGAGCTTTAAATGTACAAAAAACCCGGTTTTCCAACCTCAGAGATGTTAAAATACCCTCAATATTTGACTCGTTCTTGCTGGCTGATTTTGAAGATAAAAAATGCAGAATTATGGTCTTTGTGTCCCCCGAAGCTAGAGAAGCGTGTAAAAGAGTTAAACACGTATTTTGCGATGGCACTTTCAAAAGCGGTTCACCGCCCTTCAAGCAATTGTATTGCATTCAAGCTGATTTAGGGAGCACTAAAGAAACGAATACTATTTTGCCCATCGCATATGCTTTGCTACCCGATAAAAAGGAGTCCACGTATATAAATTTGTTTGAAATGATTAAGAGTCAAATACCTGAGTTTTCACCGGATATTTTCACGACGGACTATGAAGTTAGTAGAATGACTGCCATTGAGACGGTGTTTCCACAGGCTAAGCTTTCAGGTTCCTTTTTTCATTTTAGCAGAATTCTATGGCGTAAAGCAGAAAAGACGGGTATAAAGAAAAGGAAAATTAAATCTAAGTTATTGGACTCCCATGTAAGACGGTGCATTGCACTAGCATATCTGCCAAAACAGTTATTATCAGATGGTTGGCTTTATGTGAGAGGCGAATGTCTTAAAGAGAATATGTAGAAAAAACGTGGATTAATGAACATTCATTTTTTTTAATAAATGGTGTTTTCATAACTAACATTTTAAAACCAATAATGCAAATGAATCGTGGAATTCAGGACTAAATAAAAAAGTGCCTTCAAAACCCAACATCGTGACTTTGTTAACATATTTAAAAAAAGATTCTAACATTTATTTCGGATTAAAAAAAATCAAGGATATATAAATAAAAGAAATAAAGAAACTGTACTTGTAAATGAGAAAATAGTTAAAAATGTACAAGAGTTAATTGACGGTGAAATTACTGTAGGCCATTGCATTGAAAAATTGGTAAACATATAAAAATACATTTTCATTTCATTAGTGAACTTAGTGAAACAATGACAAATAGGTAAATAAAGCTATTTTTTTGTATTTTTATAATTCGTTAAACATAGGTCGCTTTATTTTATTTGGTTTCTATTTCTGTAATTATAGGTATAAACATCACAAATTTTGTTGAAACTTTTTGTTACTGTTATTTTTATGATTGATTTTTTTGTGAAATAATTTTATCTTGCAGCAAAAGACATCATTTTTATATTGTTTGTATTATATCTTTTTGTTTCTGTTTTTTATGATTATCTTTTTTTGTAGAAATAATTATCCTTTAGCAAAATAACTATTCCAGTGTTTTATTTAAGTTTGATACCTACTTACATATAAAAATATAAAAAAACGGCAACACAGACTGTTCTATCTATATTTAACATTCATTTAGTTATTTAGAATAAAATAGAATAACATTTATTGGCACTCACAGACTCACACATACATACAGAAAAGAAAAAAAAACATATCGCATACCTAAGTATTAAATATATTAGTATGTATACGATGGAACTTAAAACTTTATAGGAAAAAATTACAAATGCTAAGTATACAGACTCACATAGTCACATATACATACATACAGAAAAGAAAAAACATATCATATACCTAAGCATTAAATACTTAAGTATACGATGGAACTAAAAACTATATAGAAAAAAATTACAAATGCTAAGTATACAGACTCACATAGACACATATACATACATACAGAAAAGAAAAAACATATCATATACCTAAGCATTAAATACTTAAGTATACGATGGAACTAAAAACTATATAGAAAAAAATTACAAATGCTAAGTATACAGACTCACATAGTCACATATACATACATACAGAAAAGAAAAAACATATCATATACCTAAGCATTAAATACTTAAGTATACGATGGAACTAAAAACTATATAGAAAAAAATTACAAATGCTAAGTATATAGACTCACACATACATACATACAGAAAAGAAAAAATACTTATCGTATACCTAAGTATACCTACCTAGGTACCTACTTAGGTATAGGATGGAACTAAAAACTATATAGAAAAAAAAATTACAAATGCTAAGTTTAGCCTGCGGCCGAATTTACCTTCAAATATTTTTTGGTATACATTTCGGCCGCATGCTCGGCCCATTTGTCCACTACCTATTAAGATGATTACAAATTGGTCCGCGGCCCACGGCCCGAATGTACCCTAAGTCAGGCATTTGACCGCCATCTTGTTTGGTAAACAGGATGTGGTCTGAGGTGTAGCATGCTTGCCCAGGAAATACCTATTCACTTTTGCCTTGAAGAGACCTTAATTCTTAGTTATAAGATTAAAATTAGCTTTCACTACGCTAGTCGCAATTAAGCAAGGTGAATCTACCGAAAGCTGAGGCTGGGGCATATTTGACAACAATATTGTATTGGTACTGCATTTTTATATATACCGTGGTTAGGTATAATAAATGCTTGTCAAGTGATTTTCAGAGCTAGCAGACTACGCATGGTATAAGGTGATCGGCCCTCGGCGCCCACTATAGGGCCCTGCGCCCGGGTGCTACGCACCCCTTGCACCCCCGGGTAGAGACGGCCCTGTGCAAGATATCCGCAGTATTATCACGAAATTCTTGTGTTGCTTTGCAAAAAACCTAATTTCCAGCCTTCCTGATCACACTGCCTAAAAAGCAAAAAGACTAAGGCCTGGTTTACATTAGGCAAGTAGACGACCGAGTCGAGTAGCGAGTAGAAATACATTGCTTGGCATGTTCGTCGATTTTAAAAGAACGTCAAACACACCACGTAATGAACTTCTACTCTCCTAAAACACTCTACTAAAGACTAAGATAATGTAAACCAGCCCTAAGAGGGCAAAATGACTAAAACGCAGAATGACTAACTTACAGAATGACTAAAACGCAAAATGTCTAAAATCAGGGTTTGTCTCTTTTGTTTAAACCTAAAAACTTATATGACAAAATTAATATTAACTTTTTTTTGTCAGACATAATAATACGATGATTAGCTAAGTAATTAAGTTCACATAACAAAAAAAAAATCATAGCAGAATTATTTTCAAAAGCAGAGTGTCGTGATTGGGCTTCAGAATATTTCCATTTATTTTCTTTAAAAGAGAATTTCTCCAACCCATTAGGGGTATGAAAGTCGACAACCTATGAGTAAGGGCATAAAATAAACAATCGATGCGGAATCCGCACCCGTAAAACGGAACGATAGAAACGAGTCGGATTTTTTAAATTTTACGATCGGATTTAAATTCGTTTTTATGATTGTTTTAGTGCCCTCTCTATACCTGGTCTTAAATATTCAGTGAGCACTTAATTGTCTGAGGAGGGATTGGAAAATATGAATTTAGATTTTAGATGGCGGATTTTATTATAAAAGGTTTTTGTTTGACCGTCTACGAAAAATGCCAAATTTTCGTAGTATGAAAATGCTACGAGAAATAATGAGCAATATCGCTACGACTTCGTCTTCGTAGCATACTGTAGCGAACCGTAGTCTTTTATTGTTGTAGCCAAAGATATTAGAATGTTGTAGCTTGTTTCCAACATAATGTAGTTTTTCTGTGTTGTGTTTGTTTTTTTAGTTAACTATAACTACTTATAGTTAACAGAACTCTGTCTACTACCAGAGAAATAAAAGACAAATGGATGAATTACCTATGTAAAAACAAAGTAAAACTACTCGTACCTTTTTTTGCTATTTTATGATACACGATTGAAATCAATTTTATCAAAACAAAAAAGCATTTTTCTGCAGGAAATTATTAAGAAAGCGTCCCGTATACATTATTTCGCGTATGAAAGATGGCGGCTCCAAGTTAAATATATCACTCCCAGTCATCGGCTCATACATTATTTAAACATTTCGGTACCTGCTCCTTCTTTATTTAAGGTTAAAATAGAATTGTGAAAGCTTTAAAGATATTTTTATCTTAGATATTGAATAAAACACCTGTAACGGGGAGGGGAAATAGGGTTGTGTCAAAAGTGTTGAGAAATTCTGAAAATTTGCCAGTATTTATTTTTCACTAGACCGTACAATTTCCTTTTGTTGGTAAAAAATACTTTTGTTAAATTGTAATAACTAAACTATTTTCTTCGTCAAAATGCTGTTATTAAAAGTTCTGCATCTGAGTAAGTATATTTTTTTAATGAAGCACTAAAATATTTGCTTTTGAAACTCCTTTTCTCGAAGTCCTTATAGGTAGGTATTATTGTTTATACAAAACTAGCTTCTACGCGCGGCTTCGTCCGCACGGAATGTCACTTTGGAAATTTCTGGCAATAATGCCTATGTGACTCAAGTCAAGAAGTTGTAGATAGGTCGGTAGGAAATTTATGGTGAACATTTTTTTCTATCTGAAAAGTAGGTAGTTGAAAGTATCTGAAATATTATTAGTGTTGATTGTTTTACATGTTTAATCCTTGCAATTGTTACTCTATTTCAAAAACAATATTCAACTAAAACCGACGTTCATTTATTTCTCAAAATATTCGCAAACGTGTGTGTAACAGAATAACGTTGACAAATACGGCCCGAATCCGAGCAGTAATTACAAACGAACAAAGGCTCTGTAAATATACCAGATATTACGCAGACGGATGTGAAAATTATACGACAGTAACTGACGGCTCACTCCCAGTACGGAGAAGGCGTTAGATTCAGATCGAGAAGCTTAATGAAGTATCATAGTTTTACAGTTACTGTCCGATTTTAATATTTGCGATAAAAAAATATTTGGGAACTAGGTTCAATATTATTTGTAAGAGTGATTTTAAACGTCAAGCATAGCACAGCACAGCGTCAGAACTCAATGTTGATTAGCGAGGGCGTCCCATCCCATATGTCTTACCAAATAGTTTTACCAACAGTAGGTGTACTGTATCACAGAAGTCTTGATTGAAGCCAATGTCCTGGCTCACGAATCTACAACGGAAGAGTTTGAGTTTTTGATCTGAATCTAGGTAGGTACTACCTCCTTAATTTTTTTGTTTTTTTTTATGCTTTGGATTTCTTTATTATTTATGAATAGTTTTGAAGATTTAAGCCAGGGTCAACCCGAATTCAGCACTTCAGTTGCGTAGCGTGCAAAGGACTTTGTACATTTATAAAACTATGGTGTAATGTCACACCGAACACGCGACTGAAACGCAGCAGCCGCGTGGCATTCGATGATATGACAGTAAATACTGGCATAATACATGTCAACGCAACGCTACGCGCTGTGCTGCATCCTGTTTGACCCCCTAAGTTGCAAATACGTTGTGATTAACGAGAAAACCCACAAAGGCCGGTCATTAAGCAGGGATTTGAAGGGTCGAAAGGATCGAAATAAAGTTAGTCCAGCACTATAGCCGGCACTTTAGTCAGCGGGTTAAAGTGCAGGTAATTAAAGTGCCACTTGGGGGTTGATAATCTTGCATAATGCCAGCTTTCAATAGATGAGGTGCACTTTTGAGTACATAAATTGTTTGCATTTCAAGTGCTATATGGTTTGGCTATTGTTTTTATTGACCATCGATTATCCTGTAGTTATGTATCTGATTAAAAAGAGTAACCATAGAAATCACATACAATGCGTATGAGAGTGTATGGCAAAGAGAAAATCAAGTTTTTGGCACCATTTGGTCGAGTTCGGTTTGGTGTCTATTTTAATTATTTGCAAATTGATTCATAGTGGATATTGTGTCTTTAAATTGGTGCAGTTTTGTGGTACAAGTGTCTACGCAACTGAACAATATGTGGGATAATTGAAATAGGCGCGATCTTGGTTGTGTGAAGCTGAGAATTTTATTGTAGTGGTGGCTACCTGGGCAGAACTTACCAAGTGAACTGTCTTGATATACTTGGCACCAAATGCTCCAAGCAGCATTAGAATGCGATGCACCCGCATTCTAATGTAAACAGAAACAGAAACTGAACTATTCAACACTTGACACTGGCAAAAATTACTTCCAAGAGGAAAGTAGATTGCCAAACTAAAAATAGAAGAAGAAGAAGAAGAAGAGGAAATCTTACAAATTAAAATACTACGTATTTTGTACCGAAAGCGCTCTGAAATTGCCGCAGATCACTGTCTATTGTCAATTTGTACCTAAGTGAAAATATTCAAAGTGAAATATTATTTATTTAAATAAGCTCCCATAATAATCATTTTTAAATCGTCAATTCTTTTACCATACCACCCATTATGACGTCTTAGCTAACAAGAAAAATGGGCGCAATAAACTTGTCGGCTTTACGATATTTACAAATATGTATATCGTTTCCAGATTATACAGTGCCTTTGGTCTTGAACTAGCGATAATTTAAAGGCGTGTAATACACCTAATTTTATCGACAAAAACACCCACATGTTGGGGTCTATCCCCACTCGTGTTGGAATGGCCGCCATTTTAAATTTGACTTTTTATTTTAGATGACCCTGCAGAAAAATATTAATTTCTCCGGATTTAGAAGTCCTACAGTCATAACAAAAATATTATTTGAAAGCTAATGATATCACCTAGTAATTTAAAAATAAAATGTTTAAATTTTTGGTTTAAATACGTCATAAAAATTACTGAAATAAAATTTTATACGAAATTTGTGCGATTTTTTTGAGTTTTTATTACATTTCTCAAAAACTAGGACATTAATGTCCACTTTTTTTGCACTATTCAAATACACAGGAATATTATCTACAAAACGATTTTAAAATTTATTGCTCTATGTTGCATATTTTGAGAGTTATTTTTGTTTGAACTTACAAGTACTAAATGGACACGCCTTTAAATTATCGCTAGTTCAAGACCAAAGGCACTGTATATTAACAAAGATTTATTTATTTATTAATTTACAAATAAACGTAATCTTGATAATTACAACATTATTTATGAAAGTTATGAGCTCATGTGTTAGAAAATACGGCAATTCTATAGGTAAAACCCTAATAACTATTTGTAAGTCTTTTGAAAATAACCTAAGTGGCATTTCCACATCACAATTCATCAGTAAACATTGGTATTTAGGTAAACTTTGTATCTTTCTAAATTATAACATTCGTAGGGTCGCCTACTACATTAATGACGCTTGTCTTTCATCATTGATGGTTAATCGAGGCTGTCTATAACACAAAATCCTAATTAACACAAATTCTAAGCGATGCGTAATTATACAAGTATGTCAATAATCACACAACTGACAGTTAATTTGTCGCATGATTGACTTGTCGGGAACACTAATTGCCTCAGGATAGGAAAAAATTAGGGATCAGAATGAAAGAGGCAAACTGACCGTGAAATCGTTATATTGTTGGTTTGGTTTTTAGGGTTCCGTACCCAAAGGGTAAAAACGGGACCCTATTACTAAGACTTCGCTGTCCGTCTGTCTGTCTGTCTGTCTGTCTGTCACCAGGCTGTATCTCATGAACCGTGATAGCTAAAAAGTTGAAATTTTCACAGATGATGTATTTCTGTTGCCGCTATAACAATACTAAAAACAGGATAAAATTAATATTTAAGGGGGGCTCCCATACAACAAACATATTTTTCCGGATTTTGGTACGGAACCCTACGTGCGCGAGTCCAACTCGCACTTGGCCGGTTTTTGAAGGTTGGTACGACATTTACAAAGAATAGGAAATGGGTTTTTTGATCAGCAAAAGGGGCTTTTTTGTTAGAACTTTAATGTATCATGTTATAGTTGTTACAAGAAGCTTAAATTGTACATTTAAAACAAAATTTGCTTTTCTTGTATTAAAAGTGAGAAAAGAAAAATTCTGTATGGCGCACTGAAAACTCGCACATTTTCAGTGGGTAGAAATGTTGTTTTGTATTGTATTTTATTTCATGTCACATTTTTTATAATCTAATTCATGACTGATATTATACAACGTGTTACAAAAATACCCCTGATGCCGAATATGGTAGATAGGGACCTTCAAACTGAACAACTTTTACTATGGGACCAACTTTGAAATCGCGAAAAAAAAATCAGATGTTTCATATTATATTTGGATATTGTCGTTATTAATTTTTGTATGAAACAGATGATTTTTTTTGGCGATTTCAGAGTTGGTCCCATAGTAAAAGTTGTTCAGTTTGAAGGTCCCTATCTACCATATTCGGCATTAGGGGTGTATTTTTGTAACACGGTTGTTTATTCACCTCTGAATGCCTCTGATTGTGGTATTGTTGAGGCAGTATCTCTTCACCATATATTCAGCGAAAAGGGAAGTACTTCCACCGATCTACGTGTCTGTGCTCGGGGACCGCGGTCCAACTGCTTGATGTTGGAATTTGTATTTATGCGAAGTGCTTAGAAAACTTTGATATCGTGAGTCAGGTCTCCATACATTTCTGTCTTGATATTAGCTTGACGTAGTGCGACGTCACGTCTGCGTAATGTTTTACATATTGTACTTTTCGCTGAACCTGCATTTCTTCGTCCATTTGTCAACCTCATTCCCTGGCCCGGCTAAAGGCAGGGAATAGAGTGAGCAGATAATTAAAGTTACTACATAAACAAATGGATAAAAATTTTATAGTACTTATCCATGTAAAACAAATGAATGGGGTGGGTACCTAATCTTTTGCTCTCTTAAAATAATAAATACTACGGGAGATTATTTAGTTGGAGTAATTAAAGTTATTTACTAGAAAATCGTGGTCATAAAGGTTCGATTTAATACCGTCGTCGTCGCACCGAAGTTGCAGTATTTCTTGCCAAATAAAAGTCATAAAAATTAGAACGCCCTTGATGCAGACGAAAAGCACGGATAATCTTCAGGGGATCAGGACTGAAGCTGCAGAACTTCGCAGGTTGATGACAGTCGCAGATCAAATCGTAGATCAAATTTATAAAAACAGTGACTGAATGTGAATAATAGAATATCGAATGAAATCTATTAATGATTATTAATCAGGCAATTAGGGAATTAGCGCATTTGTGAATTAGTGAATTAGTGAATCTTAATAATATCTATCTATATCGATGAATCTTTAATATCTTAATCGATGAATCTTTTATATCTTAATCAATGAATCTTTAATATCCCTCCTCTTCCCTCCTGGAAACGAAGGAAAAAAAAGTGTTAGTAAAAGGAAAAATAAAAAAAGATAAATAAATACAAAGAATAATTTGAAATAATATAAATAAATACCCTTTATTAATCCAATTTTCATGAAAATGGTATAATACAGCGTCTTTGATGAGTCAACAAAACTTTCCAAAAGCGAACAGTAGTATGAAAAGCCTAAAAACAAACGATTTCATCAATTGTGTGCAAAATTTATAAAAATCAACATTTATTGTCTTTAAAAACACTTACCCAACAATAATTTATGTGATTCTTACAAGGAATCAACAAAATTTTAACATTTGTTTTAAAATTGTATCAGCTCGGAGCAAAAAAAATCTTCGCGCCATGAAAAGTGAAAATTTTCCCAAGAAAGCGCGGGTAACGCAACGAAGACGTTCAACACAAGAAAAAAGTAATAGAGTGAAAAGGATGAATGATATAAAATGTATGTGTAAGTAAAGGATAGTAGAATACTTCAATATTTTTAAATGTTGTCGAACATGAATTAAAAAGTTATAAAAAATAAAATACATAGATACCAAACCAAGGAGTTTTATACAAAGAGGTTGATTATTTGTATTTGGAGTATGGACGAAATGAGGTCGCATTTATGAAATAAATACAGATTAAGGAAAATTCATGAATTATATTGTGTTTTTTTAGACTTGTAAATAAATAAATATGATGGAATATTAATAAATATGAGAATGAAACGTTGTTTTTTCTATAACGAAAAAACACAACGTCACACATTCGTCGATTGCTTATGTAGGTATGATCGCACCGCTACAGTATGTAAAAAATCTCCATATTTTGTCACGTAATGGAATCAGAAAGCCTATAAATAAAAGAATAAGTTATGAATACATAAATAATATCAAAACATTTATTACAGAATCACCGATACTACATCATATTTAGTAGTTCAGGTAAACAGGAGCATCGCAGGGTTACGTGATGTATGACGTCATAAAAGTCATGAATGGTTTGGGGTTAGTTTTCAGAGTCAGCAAATATGTGTTTTGATTTTAAATTGCCTAACGACCATACATATAAAAAAGACGTGTTTTTTTTGGACTCAACTTTTCATTGTTGCTTCGTTCTGCTAATACTATCGCAATTCTTATTACAGATTACTATTGTCGTAAGACAACCATGCCTATTTCACTCCATTCATCTTTTTGATTCTAATCTAAAGTAATGTAACTGACTGCATTTTGTACAATTAAAATATGACTGGATTAATAACAATCAGTTTTTAACTAAAAGCATATGAACATAAAAAAGAAATGCGATTTTCTACTTCCAGATCAAATGTCTAACGTCTGTCTTTTCGTTCATTTTTATTGACAAAGTTCTAGTGACTGCGTCCCAAAAAGGTTTATATCAGCCTTAACTTCCCAACAAAGTAACATCCAACACATATAGACTGGTCAATAACTTTGTAGTTCCATTAATTGATCGGCAGGTCGGCAATATGTGACAGACAGATGACCACGCCGCGGGCGATACGACCGCCTAATGGCTTTGTGGTTATATTGTAACTGGTAAGGTAAATGCGCCTATTATTGGCTTCCAAATTTCAAAAGTTGTCAAAGTATTTAATAAACGTGACAATTTGTCACCTGTCATGACAATTTTATATTCATTGCGTCAACCGATTTGAAAATAGAATAAACTAAACTAACTAAACCAAATTGTTATGAAAATTGATAAATTGTCTCGGAATGTCATAGGGCCCAGAAAATGTATAATAAAGTCCATGTTAGCCTTTCTAAGTTATGTGCGTTACACGCCACCATTAGATTATTTTTGGACTGAACAAAAGTTACTAAGGTGCCAAGTACCAAATTCAAGTCCGTTCAGTAACTCTGAATACAATAGATAAATAATGGTTTTTACATTAAACATTATACTCTTTTGCATTACTTCTTGTACGCGCCTAATTCTGCACGCACGGGTGGAAGGGCGCGAGGCGATTCAACGGCGACGTCACGAACGCAGCCGCACGCAACCAGAGCGCCGCGGGCGGCGGCCGCCGCCGCCCGCTTCATTCCATTTTTTTAATTCTCGGCAAACACACGCTCTCGCCACAACCGCCATTTTCATTTTTTTTTGTAACCAATTTTGCAATATACTATAGTACTACATTACCGCATTTTAATTGTCTCCATCGTTGACACTTCTTCAATGCCCTTCAATGCTCCAATGAAAATCCATTGTGTCTCATTTTCCGGGCGTTAAAGCTATGAAAAGTAGCATTTCATATAACTATAATAGGTGTTTAAACCTTTTATTTTCATTTTGTTTAAATAAATAATAAGCTTGTGCTGTTATTTTTGTTCCGTCAGATCTTTGCTAGATCCCGTTTTGACAGATTTTCGTTATAATTGTACTTACTTTTCCTTTCAAAACAAAAATTTGGATTTGAATCTGTCGAAACAGAAACAACAATCGGATTAAACCAGTGTTACTAAAATTTGCATTGAAAGTGTAATTTATAATTCGATAGAATGATAAATGGTACCTAATTTGTTTATGCTCAGTTCAGTACTATGTGTATTTACCCTATTTGCACTAAATGCCTGCAGGTTCTGTACGTGACTTAATCACAATTCTAATTAATTAGGCTTTAAAGTTTAAGCTATTCATATTGGACGTTAACAGAAATTTAGGTTGATTAATTTTAAGTATATTACATTCGTAGGTATTTTAGGTATCTTTTATTATTTTCAGACGTTATATTATAGCGGATGTCAAAAGTTATGATTGAGAAAAATGTGATGCTCTCTTGCAATCCTATTATCGAATTTTGTATTTGTAAATACAAGGTGAAATTGTTAAGAATGAGTACCGAATTAGTACATTACTCAAAAAAACTACGCCGATATTTAAAGTGTAAAGTCTTCAGAATGTTGGGGTGGCTGGAGAGCATCTCCCTAGCAACCCCAAATTCCCTAGAAATCGTGTTAAATTTCAGGAAATCGTGTGTGGACGTGTTTGTGTTAGATGCGTGTACCTTTTCCATAAAAAAGTAGGTATCTAAAAATAATTGTAGGTACTTACGCTTATTCTTACTCCAAACTCTAGTTAGTTTACGACAGTCCCAAAACCAAAAGCAATCGTATTGACACTGCAAAGTTTACCAAATCCCTTTTCATAGTGAAAATTCTTTAAACATACTCCATGGAAAAACGAACGAAAATATTTTCCCTCGAACATCGGTCAACACCAAACATTTGTCTAAGTAGGTTACATTATTAATGGTAGCTGCATCTGCAATTATTATTTAATTACACACGCGTGTTCTGTCAGATTAATTATTACTCAAGTATGAATAATTTACTAAGCGAAGTATCTGGTCGTGCTCTTAATTGAATAAACTTTAATTATTCACATATGATTTGACAGCATTATACGCATATCAGTCCACAAATAACTATATCTTCATATGGTTAACCCTAATATGAATATTTAAAAACCGCCCAAGTGCATGTTGGGCTACGCGCAGTAGGGTTCCGTATAGTTACCATATACCATACCTTATTTAATACCACCTTAATTTTTCATCTGCAAAAATAACTTTGTTTTTCATAGTGTTTGTATTTTATTTTTATTTTTATTTATTTATTTTTATTTTATAAACATACATGCAGGCTTACAGACTAGGAAATCCAAAACACCAGCAAGTTAGAAAACATGACAGAATCATACCAAAGCAAAGTAAAATTAAACAACTTATACAATAGACATTATTTACAGATAACAAACATAAGAACTTATTATGTATTTAAAGCTTTTTTTTTAACATGGTCAGGACAAATATGATACAAATTTATTAATAAGACAAGCTAGGCTATCAGTGAATACATCAGCATCTTTAATGTTCTTTAAAAACGAGTTAATCAGACTGATCGCGCGCGCTGTGGGACAGTTATTACCTATGACAAGTTATATTTGCGGTTTTGGAAAATGAGTTGCTAAATATATGTCGTTCAAACCAATTTTAGTTAATAGTGTTTATTTAGATCTACAGCTATATTAGATTTTTCACCCACTTATTTTAAAAGTTCGAGGGGGGGGGGGGACACACATTTTACTACTTTGATTTATAGCTTTCAAAAAGTTGACATTGAGAAAAAATTGTTTTATGAAACTCAATGTCATATTTAAAGACCTATCCATACCGCGCCCGCACGTATAGGTTTGATAAAAAAAATAATTTTAGTTTCAGTTCCAGTATGGGGAGCCCCCCTTATTCTTTTGTTTTTTATTATTGTGTAAAAATCGTAAAGCCGTTCACAGAATACATATAGTTATAGTTTCGGAATAAACTGGCTGTGACATACGGACGGACGGACGAACAGACAGACAGACGAACATGACGAATCTTTATAGATTCGTCATATCGAACTCTTATGTGTTCCGTTTTTAGGGTTCCGTAGCCTAAATGGCAAAAAACGGAACCCTTATAGATTCGTCATGTCTGTCTGTCTGTCTGTCCGTATGTCACAGCCACTTTATTCCGAAAGTATTAAGACTACACAGTTGAAACTTGGTAGGTAGATGTATTCTGTTAACCGCTTAACGAATTTAATACAAAAATAAAAAAAATAAAATATTAAGGGGGGGCTCCCCATACATGAAACTGAAACTGAAAAACATTTTTTTCTTCAAACCAACACGTGTTGGGTGTCTATAGATAGGTCTTTAAAAATGACATTAAGGTTTCTAAGACAACTTTTTCTCAAAGTCAACCGTTTGAAAGATATTCACCGCCAAAGTGGTAAAATGTGTGTCCCCCCCCTTTAACTTTTGAAATAAGAAAGTGAAAAATCTAAAAAAAATATATGTTGTAGATCTTAAAAAACACTTTCAACCAAAATTCGTTTGAAGGAGATATAGTAATTAGTTTTCCTGATATAGCACATTTTCCAAAACCGCAAATATAACTTTGTCATTCATACCAACACTGTGAAAAACAAAGTTATTTTATATGGTATGGTATAAGGTAAGGTAAGGTATTTGTATTAAATATGGTATGGTATAAGGTAACTACGGAACCCTATGGCGCGTGGCCCGACACGCACTTGGCCGGTTTTTTTGCCATTAGGCTAGGGAACCCTAAAAAGTAAGTACTTTAACTTCGCTTTATTCAACCTATGTAGATATTAGTGTTAGCGATTATGAAGTACCTACCTATATCTTTTTACACGACTGCCCAAAAAACAGGTGTTATGTGTTCAGTGGCCCTACCATGAGTTGAAGCAAACTGTTTACGTTACCGTAAACTATCGTTTTGCCTCTTTCACTCGCACTGACTGTGAGCAGTATATCCGATAGTTTACGGTCACGTAAACAGTTTGCATCACATCAACTCATGGTAGGGCCTCTGGGCTCATGTAAGTTTGTGGGTAAGTATGTGTCATCATAACTTCTAAATTCCTAAACAAATTTGGATGTATGGAGTACCTATTGTTAAAACCCTTACAGAATTCCGAGTGATATTAGTTTTTTTTCAATTCAATATGGCGACTGTACGATACCACTTGAAAAGTTCTTCAATTATCACAAATATGGGCATCAAATGAAAGGTTTTAATGAGCATATTCCAAAACAATATAAATAGTCACTAAAAATCTCAAACACAAAAAAAAACACGATTGCCCTGCCAAAAACGAACTAAAAATGTATATAACAAGTACAAGATTTAATCAGAACAGTCCCCCGACTGCAATGACACTAGTTATTAAAAAACCGGCCAAGTGCGTGTCGGGCCACGCGCCATAGGGTTCCGTAGTTACCTTATACCATACCATATTTAATACCACCTATCATTTTTCGTTTGCAAAAATAACTTTGTTTTTCACAGTGTTGGTATGAATGACAAAGTTATATTTGCGGTTTTGGAAAATGTGCTATATCTCAAAAACTGATTACTATATCTCATTCAAACCAATTTTGGTTGAAAGTGTTTATTAAGATCTACAGCATATATTTTTTTTAGATTTTTCACTCTCTTATTTCAAAAGTTAAAGGGGGGGGGGGGACACACACATTTTACCAATTTGGCGGTGAATATCTTTCAAACGATTGACTTTGAGAAAAAGTTGTCTTAGGAACCTCAATGTCATTTTTAAAGACCTATCTATAGACACCCAAAACGTGTTGGTTTGAAGAAAACATTTTTTTTCAGTTTCAGTTCCATGTATGGGGAGCCCCCCCTTAATCTTTTATTTTTCTTATTTTTGTATTAAATTCGTTAAGCGGTTAACAGAATACATCTACCTACCAAGTTTTAACTGTGTAGTCTTAATACTTTCGGAATAAAGTGGCTGTGACATACGGACAGACAGACAGACAGACAGACAGACAGACAGACAGACATGACGAATCTATAAGGGTTCCGTTTTTTGTCATTTAGGCTACGGAACCCTAATTCCGTTTTTTGTCATTTAGGCTACGGAACCCTAAAAAACCGCTCAAGAGCGAGTCGGACTCGCGCACCGAGGGTTCCGTACCATCATAATAAACACACGCAGAGTAGAATAATAAAATTATTATTGCATTTTTAGGTCAGCGCCATCTCTTGATTGACAGTGGAACTAATGTTAACTTTTTTAGAAATTTGATAATTTCTAAAAAATTGTGCTATATTGAGACATCGTTTTATTTTTCCTGTTATCTTTATATAAATAGCTATCACATAGAATTATTTCAGATTTTTCTCTTTGCAAACTTCGGAGATAAGGGGGGGGACGGTATTTTTTACATTTTTGTCGAAAACTATGCCGCCTAAAAAGAAAAAAAAAACCGGCCAAGTGCGAGTCGGACTCGCGCACGAAGGGTTCCGTACCAAAAAACGGCAAAAAAATTACGTTTGTTGTATGGGAGCCCCCCTTTAATATTAATTTTATTCTGTTTTTAGTATTTGTTGTTAGAGCGGCAACAAAAATACATCATCTGTGAAAATTTCAACTGTCTACTTGTTGTCGTTATTAATATCGAGCAAAAAACGGCAAAAAATCACGTTTGTTGTATGGGAGCCCCCCTCAAATATTAATTTTATTCTATTTTTAGTATTTGTTGTTATAGCGGCAACAGAAATACATCATCTGTGAAAATTTCAACTTTCTAGGTTTCATGGGTCATGAGATACAGCCTGGTGACAGACAGACAGACAGACAGACAGAGAGGCAGACAGACAGACAGACGGACAGCGGAGTCTTAGTAATAGGGTCCCGTTTTTACCCTTTTGGTACGGAACCCTAAAAAATTACCTCGGTTTTGACAGGGCAGTCGTGTTTTTAGGGTTCCGTAGCCTAAATGGCAAAAACGGAACCCTTATAGATTCGCCATGTCTGTCTGTTTTAATTAATATTACCACACGAGAAATCTGTGTGTAAACCATACTAAAAAGTCACTGGAGACACCGCGAATCCGTTGTAATAATTGTCTATAGGATGCTATTGGGTATGCGTCGCTTTTAAGCCCGCCGGTAACGATCAATTGTGATTGACAATTTTTTCGTCAATGCCATTGTTAGAGCAAATGACAATCGCTTCAATTGCACGCGTAAACGATCAATTTTCGCATCAATGGGCGTCAATGTCGTAAAAATTGACAATCGCAAATGATCGTTACCGGGGCGCTTTACAGTGCATCGGGCATGTTTGCGGAGCACCAAACTGATGACTTCGAAGCTATCATACGTAAAAGATACGCCGCAATATAGGGGGCAGACCGCCGTCCTAATCCGCAGAGTGAGGGACAGTCCCAATAGCATGCTAAAGATACTGGCAAATCGATACTCTTCCCCATTCTGGAAGTAAGTAGGTACTTTATTCGAAGAGTGACAGCCGTGGGAACCTACCCTGTTATCTGATACCTAGTCTTGGCACAATATGTCAATTTCTAATATATTTATATTACTAACACTAGGTACTAACACAGATGGATGTAATTTATCTGAAATAAAAGTTATGTATTTAATTTTATTATAATTTGATGAATAGTTTATAACGCTTTTCATAACAGTGAGCGCTCCAAAGCTAACACACTGCCATAAAAAAACAAGAAAGCTAACAGTGGTTCAATAAGTAAATTCCAATACAAATAATATTTTATTCCTAGAATGTAATGTCACTGATTTAAAACACCGATAAGAACCCCTAAGGCTGAGACCGGGACCTGCTGGGTAGCCCCTGTTTCAGCTGGAGCTGGGAGCAACATGTGAGCGCTGCTCATATAACTCGTTAGGTACTACTTCCAACTTGTTCATACTACTATGGGTTCTCGATTTCACTTCGAAAAAGTTAAGGAAAATACTGCTTTGTTTTAGGATACAACAAGTCGATTTTGTACCGGCAAAATATATAGACGTAATGTGGTATCATACAGTTGTATAGTATTAAAATTAATATTAGGTACAACAAGTAGTAAACAATGTTTAAGGCTCATGGTGAATTGTCATAGTAGGCACGGTGAGTCACAGTGAGTTATAGAAGCTTCTTTTAAGGGCCGACCGTACTTAAAGTGCTTTGGGAGGCTGCATTTTAATAGTTATTTATGCAACTGTTCTATATACTGGTATATTATGTACAAATGCATGCAAGACTTTATTTATACCCATTGTATCCTCTTTAAAGGGTTTTCAAACGTTAGCTTATTGGTTACATTGAAACAACCAATGTCATGGTAGCCGTAACAATCATCCGAACGAGTGTTATAATGTTGTAGTGAATTTTATAATGTAACGTATTCGTTATCGATTGTGGCGAGAAAGCAACTAACTGGGTGAGTAACCAATAGAATCTCGAGCCATCGACCATCATCAACATTTTACTGGCTTTAAGTAGGTATTCTACTAACTAGAATTGATAGTAGCAGCTGAACAAACCCAGCTGCAGGCGAAACATGCATTATGTATAAGTTTTTACAAGTCGCTTCAGAAATGCAATTTGAAACAAAGTATCAAGTTTAATGTGAAACCAGATTAAGGATCTGAGAAGGCACTCTCTTAAAGAAAATGGTGGAGTAAATTGTTTGAGAAACTCTCTTAACTTTTGTCATAACATTTCCTTTGAAATTTATATCTTCGAGAAATAAAATGTAAAGCTCTTTATTTAGGGTAACATAATTATTTTAAACAAGTAGCATTTGATCCTTAAAATCTCTTTTTTAACGTATTGTACTATAAAATACAACAACTTCATTATTTTAATAAAATATGTACAATTTTACTTTGGTTGGTGGCAGGGATTATTTCAAGTCCGCCTGGCTAACTACCACCATCTTACCTAAGTCTGACGCCATAACAACAATTTCAAAACTGTTGTGTTCCGGCAGTTAGAGGTAAGATAGCCAGTTTCTCAGTGGTGAGGATTCCGGGTGTAGTGCGCTTCCACCTTCGGCCTTATCGTCACTTAACATCACGTAATATGAAGGCCAAGCACTATCCCCTTGTGGATTAAAAAAAATACATTGGAAAGTACTTACTACTTGTAATACTTAAGTGGGAAACGCCGATTTCCTAGGTATGACATTCACTATTAACTTGTGTACCGATATCATTTTTTTGTCTTGTAAAATGAAAACTTTTTGTTACAAGTCCATTTTATAAATTTAGATGAAAGGAATAGTTTTGGAAGAAATATTTCTTCAATTTCAGCAACAAAAGATTTCAGACTTCTAATTAATAAAAGTAAATATTTACAAAGGGAATTTTAATTACCCGCGCTGTTTTTGTAGCTATGAGGAAAACTAAGACTAATTAAAGCCTTAATCCGAAACTCGCGCTCTCCCCTAATTACACTAATTTTCTAATAGCAGCAATAAAAAATAATAATTACTCGGCAAGGGAAATATTTTATTACAGTTCGCGGAAGCCCGTAATCCGTCAGGCGGGCCGTACGTCAAGGCAAACAAAATGGACGAAAAACAAAATGGCGGCATCTCAAAATGGCGGCCGCAGGTGCGCTGGTTTGCGATGTAGATTTTTAATGGATTCATTGCATTATTCTATTTGGAGGTTGCAACCTTGTTGCATTCTGTAATGAGCGGATATAAGTATTTTGTTTTACCTCAGAGAAGGCAAATTCTTTCTTTTATCAGATGGTGAAAACCTTTATTTGTTCGTCAAGAGATTCTATCTGCCAATCATTTTAAGGTGATAGACTCCTTGATTAGCTTTTATCGTGATGGAGAAGCTAATATTGACTAATAATCTAATTTTGTAGGTACCTAACGTTTTTAACCCCCGGCACAGCGCAAAAAGGGGTGTTACTATAAGCACAGAATACATAATAGTACGTTAAACTTTGAAGCCTACGTCTGCCTGTCTGTCTGTCTGTAGGTACGTATCATCGTAGTGCCTAAACAGATCAAGCGATTTCAATGCTGTTTTTTTATTGAAATCTAAATTAATCAAGGTGGTTCTTAGCCACGTTTGATGGAAATTAATCCAGCTATTTATGGAGATGGTCAACTGTCTGCCGAAACGGTAAAACACACAGGTGGTGTGGTGCTTTGACTACAATAATAAATCTGGGCAAATTTTGGTGCAAAAAAAAAACAAAATGACAAAAACAAAAATTAAGATAAAAAGCTTCAAATAAAACTTAAATTTAAACATTTGTAAACTCCCGACACAAAAATCTGTTTAAAAAAACCCGACACAAAAGCTAACTCTTAAAGTTAAAAAATATATCGTCAAGTCATATAGATCTATGAAAAAAATAAATGTCGGGGGATGGTTAAGACATGTGACAAGCTTTAAATGTAAATCCATTAACTTAGCGGTCCCCCCAACAACTATTTTTTCATAGATCTATATGACTTAATGATAATTATTTTTAACTTTTTAAGAGTTAACTTTTCGTGTCGGGTTTGTTAGCTCTTTTTGTATTTACGTGGTACTAAAAAAATATATATAGCTTGACGCTCGCTTCATCAAGTTTAATAACACTATCCCAATGCTTTGTTCCGTCCATTTTCAGGAATTTAATTTGATTCAACTTGCCAAGTTAGGTGGCAACACTGGCAAGAAACTTACGTTTATAATATTTCTATGATCTAACTAATGTTTTACTGCGAATTGTATTTCGATAAGTTCACTAACTTCAAGATTGAATGAGTCAGTGCTATTGTAAATAGATCTGCGAGACCCAAGGATAACAAGGGCCATAAAAGCTATTGAGTGTGGAATCGTAAAGCGCGAATTTTCAGCGCGATTGCGTTTTGGTGCATTCACGTGCTTTACGAGCGGAGTCGACGGAACTTATTGTTTATTGCAAAGGGCATGATGTGATTTTAACTTTTAAGCAACCTTTGGTTTTGTCTCTATTTCTTTAGGTGGTATAGATTATTTAGAACCTATATATTGACAACCTTCATGTTACAGTGTTTTGCACGCCAATTTGTCACAGTGTCAATATTTCTAAGGTCTATTCATTTCCTGGCCGGGTTAGTGTAGAAAAACTATATTACAGTTTTATACATAGACATAGAAAAATTTTCGCTGCGCTCAAGAAGACCAACAAAGCGTGGAAAAGAGAAGTTAACATCATACGGACACGGTCTATGTAAAAATGAGACAAAGGATCAAGTGACATGTGCCAACATTTTTTACAGTAAGAGCCCCTAGCGTCCCGCCCAGCAAATGAGCAATCACAGTTTGTTTAAAATGTTTTTTAATCTTAATTAGAATTTAAAATAAAGGTATCGTGGAGCTATGGTGTCTTCTGCTCTAAGTGATTGTGATGTGACAAAAAGAAACAATCCAAGTAATCACACTTTTCAAAGGTAAATAAGATATTGCCACACATTTCTCTAAAACCAAATTTCGCTACATTTATTCGTTTATCGACAAAGAAAACAGTATGGAACATAGTTTATTAACTTCCTTTGCCATAATATAGTCATATTTTATGAATCTAAGTCATATTTTACGTATCTCATATAAAATGTATTGATTCGTTTTCGGATCACCTGTTTATTGACTTTGTTGTTCTTTGACATTCTATTTCTATAGTTTTATATTATTGCATGTTTGCATTGCATTGACAGCGCATAAAAATAAATAAAACTGGGTATGCGCTATATATTTAGACTGCCTCAACGCGGCTTTGGGAACCTCCGCAGCGCAGCCCACATCTGTCGTCTGATCATCTATTAAGTGGGCTTATTTTGTAGCCCAATTCAATCTCCATATACATTTTTTCCAAATTTTGATTGGCCCTGAAAAAAGTTACTCTAATTTTTGTCTGCCAAGTCAGAAACATTTTTTTTTTCAAAATTTCTCAAAAAACTACCCAACCGATTTTCAAAATTCAAGCGCCCTACAATAGATCTCCCCTCTTTGCACATTTTGACACCTTTTTCATAGATATATCTCTAATTTTGACCGATCTACCGCGGACATGCCGCACTTTTGGCTGAACATCGGGGGACTGATTACGTAACTTTGTTGCAATCAACTCTGACAGAAATCGCCGTTATATTGCTGCTTTTGTAAGAACCAATAGGACAACTATCTTACATAAAGCAGCAATGTAACTGCACTTTCAATCGATTTCAATCAAGAATTGTTAGCAATAGGCTTACCTAATCAACGGGCGGGCATTTATTGAAACAGCAATAGTTACCCAAGTAACACAGATAGCTGTATAACTACTCACTTTTAGACTTATTTAAAACTCTGTGCTTATTAAGACTCTACTAAGAGTACACTGGTGACCCTACAGCTGCATAATAGCAGTCAGTGATATTTAAACAGCTTAGGCTAATTAAGAGCTGCATTAAGGCTTATTAAGACCGACAAAACCACCATTAATACGCTAAGAGTGCTATAAAGGTATATTTTCTCGACTCTATTCAGCTTATAACATATTCTAAAGCCTAAACCCTAGTGTAGCAGCACATACACGTTCCAGTGAAACAAATAGATATTGGTTCTGAAAAGAACCGTTTGAGGACGTATTGTTGTGTTCTCGTCCGTCGCTCGCCGCTGCTGCTGCTCGCCGGCGCCGTGCGTCCGTCCGCTGTGTTGTCGCTCGGTGAATGAAGACGCAACCGCAAAGCTGCGAGTATTTATACCACGGCATACCTATACGATAGCCGGCGTGGACCCCTCCATCGGCGCGCGCTATTATTTGTAGGTACTTAGTTTTATCGAATGTTTTCTATGTAGGTATGTGTAAAGTCTTTTTAATTGGTTATAAATGTATGTATTTTGACTGGCTAAAATAGTAACGCTCAACTGTATAAATACCGTGGCATGAACCATTAAAGACACATCTCATTCTGCAATCTCGAAGTTTCAATTCCTACCCAAAACCTTCTGATAGGTAGTCCAAATTGCCAAGTACCTCTGTCCGGCAAAGTGATGACCCTTTCACGAACACCAAGGCGAATACCTTCCCGAAAACAAAATGCCCCAAGAATCAAACCCACCGCTGCAAGGCACACCGCAAGCGCAGGAAGTCTCCGGCATCGCACTCAACATGCGTGTACCACCCTTTTGGCGTGACCGACCCCGCCTATGGTTCATTGCATTCGAATCTGCAGTCAGCGAATTGAAGAGGAGCGACACACAAAAAGCGCAGATGGTCATCGCACAACTCGAGAAAGAAGACGTCGAGCAAATATGTGACATCCTCTACGACCCACCTGCCGAAAACCACTACGCTGTCATCAAAGAGCGACTCATATCAGTCTACGAGGAGTCCGACGGGAAACAGCTACAAAAGTTACTCTCCGATATGGACCTCGGCGATCAAAAGCCCAGCCAGCTACTCCGCCGAATGAGAACGCTCGCTCGCAACAAAGTTCCAGACAGTACGCTCAGACTTATGTGGATGAATTTACTTCCCCCACACATTCGCTCCGTACTCGTAGTAAGCGACACCATAAGTAAAGATACCGCCCTAGATGAACTTGCCAAACTCGCCGACAAAATGATAGAACAAAACCAAATCTCAGCCGTGTCGACCGCATCTATCTCGTCACTATCATCACCGCAACGTCAAGATGACATGAAGTTCTTAATCGACGAAATAAGAAAATTACACCTGGAAATCGCCGAGCTTAAAGACCGCCAAGATTTCCACCGTTACGCAACGCATCTTCCGCGTACACAATGGCGTCAGCGAAGCCGTTCCCGAGCACGATATTCACCTTCACCATCACCGCACAGACGACGCTCGCAAGATTCACCGTCCCCATCACCGTACTGCTACTATCACCGCCGGTTTGGAGCTCAAGCGAGACGATGTACTACACCATGCTCATACAAGTCACCGGAAAACTAAAACGAACGTTGGCAGAGGCGGAAACCGGCGTTCTCGAAAATTCATACCGCTTGTTTGTAACTGACAGAAAAACCAATCTTCGATTCCTGGTCGACACCGGAGCCAACATTTCCGTGCTACCTCGAACAAAAGGCCAACCTACGAAGCCGCTGCCATTCCAACTTTACGCCGCAAACAACACTATAATACCTACTTACGGCGAGAAAACTCTTGAACTCGACCTCAACCTCCGTCGCCCATACAAATGGAAGTTTATTGTCGCCGACGTCTCGAAACCGATCCTGGGAGCCGATTTTCTGAAGCACCACCAACTCATCGTAGACTTGAAAAACAGAAAACTCATCGACGGAATTACCTGTCTACAAATCAACGCTCCGATCAGCACCGCAAATACACCCACTATACGTAGTATCGACATCACAAAGTCCTACCACGATATTTTGGAGGAATTCCCCGGCACCACAAGACTGACCGCGATGCAACTCAACCCCAAGATCGACGTCCAGCACTACATAGAAACTTCCGGTCCACCACTACACTGTCGCGCAAGAGCAATCCCTCCTCACCTGTATGAAACAGTCAAGAAAGAGTTCGAAAACATGATAGAGCAAGGCCTGTGCAGACCCAGCAAGAGCCCGTGGTCATCACCGCTTCACATCGTCCCTAAAAAAAACGGAGACATCCGAGTGTGTGGTGACTACCGCCGCCTAAACTACATCACTAAACCAGATCGCTATCCAGTCCCACGGGTCAAGGATTTCACACATCATCTTGCAGGAAAAACCATATTTTCTACAATAGACCTCAACCGAGCATACCAACAACTTTCCGTCCGAGACGAAGATATTGAGAAAACAGCCATCATCACACCAATGGGCCTATTTGAATTCCCGCGCATGTGCCCGGGACTCAAGAACGCAGGACAAACATTTCAAAGATACATTCACGAAGTACTCAGAGGGCTCAGCTTCGTATTTCCATTCATAGACGATCTGCTCATTGCTTCGGAGACCCCAGCTCAACACCGCGAGCACCTCCGCACCGTACTCAAACGCCTCGAAGACAACGGTATCACAATCAACCCGGCAAAATGTAACTTCGGCAAGGAAGAAGTAATTTTCCTCGGCTATACCGTTTCAAGTGAAGGAATCAAACCGCCACAGCACAAAATCAGCGCGATCACCGATTATCCAAAACCAACAAACATCGAAGAATTACGAAGATTTCTCGGTATGATCAATTTCTACCGCGATCATATTCCAAACGCCGCATCCATTCAAGCCCCACTTAACGCGTACCTACACAACGTCAAAAAGAAAGACAAAACAACAATCAACTGGACCGAAGCCGCCACCGATGCATTCCAAGCCTGTAAAGACAGCATCATCAACGCCGCTTTACTCGCTCATCCATCCCATGAAGCAACACTAGCACTGTTCACCGACGCCTCCGACACCGCAGCCGGCGCCGTGCTACAGCAATACATCACTAACAAATGGCAGCCACTCGCTTACTTCAGCAAAAAATTCTCCGACGCACAGAAAAAGTACTCAACATACGACCGAGAGCTACTTTCAATCTACGTGGCAGTGAAACACTTCCGAAAAATATTCGAAGGCCGACATCTCATCATATTCACCGACCACAAGCCGCTAATCTTCGCTATGAATAAATCGCAAACTAACTCGGATACGCCCCGACGAACGCGACAACTATTATTCATAAGCGAATTCACGACCGATATTCGACACATAAGCGGAAAGGAAAACATCGTCGCCGACGCACTGAGCCGCATAGAAACAATAACATGCCCATCTACAATCGACTACGCCGCTATAGCGAGAGCGCAACTAACCGATAGCAATATAGAAGCAATGCGGAAACGAGCCAACATCACATTGAAAAAAGTCACGATACCAAACACCGACATCGAGTTGTACTGCGAAACATCTACCCCCCAAATTCGACCGTACATACCACAAGAACACCGGCAAGCGATTTTCAACTCTATTCACAACATTAGTCACCCCGGCACTCGTACGACCCGCAAGCTTATCACAAAGAAATTCTTCTGGCCGTCAATGAACGCAGACATAAGCAAATTGACGAAAAACTGTATCCAATGTCAGAAATGCAAGATTCAACGCCACACTATTTCAAACTTAGCTTCGTTCCCGCCATCCGAGCGCTTTTTAAGCATTCACATTGACTTGGTCGGGCCCCTCTGTACGACTGCGCAAGGACACCGCTATTTAATAACAATGATCGACCGTTTTACAAGATGGCCCGAAGCGATCCCCACCGACGACATATCAGCCGTAACCGTAGCCGACGTCGTCTACAAACACTGGATTTCACGATTCGGTTGTCCAGCTACACTCACAAGCGATCAAGGACGACAATTCGAAAGCCAACTATTCAAAAACTTAATGAAAACAATGGGAATCAAGAAAAACCGAACGACGCCGTATCACCCTCAGTCTAACGGGATAGTTGAGCGCTGGCATCGCTCGCTAAAAACAGCACTACGTACGAAACTCAGCAATACCTGTAATTGGACCGACGAGCTACCGACCGTGCTAATGGGACTGCGCGCAGCGTTACGCACAGACACCGGCGTAAGTGCCGCGGAACTAACATACGGCCACAACATGCGGTTGCCCTGTGAGTTCTTAGTTCCCGAAACTCCCGCAGCGCCACCTTCTATGGACTACGACTATGTACAGAAATTACGATCAACTCTGCGCAACAACAAACCACGTGACATCACCTCGCATCATAGCAATAACAAACGCATTTTCGTGCATCAAGATCTTCATAAATGTACACATGTGTTTGTACGAATCGATGCCGTCAAAAGGCCACTTCAAGCACCATACGAAGGCCCCTTTCGCGTTGTGAAACGAAACGAGAAATATTTCACTGTTCAACTGCCAGATCGACAATCGACAATTTCTATCGACCGTCTAAAACCCGCATACACAATTCAAGATTCACCGCAGGAAGCAAACTATCAGCAAAACCACAACACTACGACCACTTTCATACCGCTACCACAGAATCGAAGCTCCAACACCGTCACCGTCGGAAACGCAAATTCGCCATCAACACAGAGCTACGCACCCGACGACGTATCAGCCACCATATTGACGCCACAGCCCGACCCTACGACTACAGACAAAAGGACTCGTTCCGGCCGTGTCGTCAAGCTGCCGGTACGCTTCACTTGAGGGGGAGCACTGTAGCAGCACATACACGTTCCAGTGAAACAAATAGATATTGGTTCTGAAAAGAACCGTTTGAGGACGTATTGTTGTGTTCTCGTCCGTCGCTCGCCGCTGCTGCTGCTCGCCGGCGCCGTGCGTCCGTCCGCTGTGTCGTCGCTCGGTGAATGAAGACGCAACCGCAAAGCTGCGAGTATTTATACCACGGCATACCTATACGATAGCCGGCGTGGACCCCTCCATCGGCGCGCGCTATTATTTGTAGGTACTTAGTTTTATCGAATGTTTTCTATGTAGGTATGTGTAAAGTCTTTTTAATTGGTTATAAATGTATGTATTTTGACTGGCTAAAATAGTAACGCTCAACTGTATAAATACCGTGGCATGAACCATTAAAGACACATCTCATTCTGCAATCTCGAAGTTTCAATTCCTACCCAAAACCTTCTGATAGGTAGTCCAAATTGCCAAGTACCTCTGTCCGGCAAACTAGTAAGGACTGTTTAGTGGATAAAGTTTCGCCAAATACTGTATAAGAAGGTATTTGTGAACTCCTATTACACTAACTTATTAAAGAGGCACGTGTGAACTATTATGAAGTGAATAGCTGTATAATGGATGATATGTGGCGCTTATTTCAACTTATAGCTGAATATGTCTACCGCTAATCAGCCTTTATACTGCCATTGATAGTATCTGCATAGCGGCTGTTTATAAATTCACTAGATGCCTCGCAGCTGCTTAGAGACTCATTAGTGTATCGAATTAACGGCTTCTACTTTATAATGGTTCACATAAGTACCTTAAAACAGATGTTATCTGAATAACAGAACATATGTGGTACTGTAATCAGTCAATGTAATTAGTAACATAATCCACCATTTTTTGTATAACCTATAAAAATTCTGATTGATTTTTCAACCTTTACGATGTTTTGTGCAAGAAATAGGAATGTAATGTATCAGTTTCAACTTCGAAATATCTTAATAATAACTTTTTATCTTACAATTCTTTTCAAAGCACTACATTTTTTTTGTCAAGATTACATTACAGCATATTTATATCACAAAACTAATTCAAAACAGAATATTTTCGTGGCGCACTAAAATTTTGTTAGATAATATATATGTATAATGTCAGCAAAATTACGTTCCCAGTCATTTTCCCTTTATAATACGTCAAACAGAGTATGATTAGGAATATTATCCATTAATGTATCGTTAACTCTAATTCATTCACATAACATAAAGTGTTCAATTGTTAGCTTTATATATTATGCTTAAACTCGTTTACACTTCAAATATTAGTTCACTTAATTTTACACAGGCCGCAAGCAGCCTTGCGCTGTTCAAAATATGTATTAAAGCGTACATGTGACATATTTTCTGAATAAAGAGTAACTTGTGATCTCTTAATCAGTCGAATTTCAGCGCATAGTACTGTCGTTACCCTTTATAACACTCTTAAATTTCTGCTACACAGCCTGTTACCCTTTATTACACTGTTAAGTTGCTGCTGCACAGCTCTTAAGCAGCTATGTGAACTTAAGGCTGAATAATTTGTGCCCATTTAAGAGCTATAAGAGCTGTATAAGGTCGTATACAGCCTTTATGCAGGTTCCTTATTCAGCTTTAAGCGTGATGGAAATCCGTTATTCGGCTGTTAAGCAGCCTTCGTGTGTTACATGTACCGCGCCTATGGACATGCTTAGCTATCCTACGGAGTGGTCCTGTGGGGTAATAGTACGGATGCGGCATTGCTACAACTCTACAAAAGAAGTTGATCCGTATCTATCTACATTAAGATGTCCGTATCATAGCCAACATCGAAGAAACGGAGAGCTGTAAACCCTATTTTCAAAAATATCACATATATTCCCTTGCCATGCTTATACATTTTGGAAGTTTGTACGCAAACATATATCATTTTATATTAAACGTCAAGACATACCTTCTTAATATCCAACACGGTACAAAAACAAATTAATAATTAATAAATAAATACAATAATAATTCAAAACGTCTTGTCTAACATTATAATCTACACAACTTTATTTTATTTTGTTAATTTGGTTTATGTAGCTTTCTTTTATATTAAGCGTTTCCTCTCTTTTATTACCCTTTTCGTGCCCGACAGGGTCCATAATGCTCTTATACTTATATAAAAATGTACCATCCTCTGTACCCACATTATGGTTGCAAATAAAGTATTCAGTATAGGTACACTGGTGATCACATAACATTTTCAATGTTAAAAAACACAATTTAAGTAACTATACCAGTTTTCACATCATAAGTATATTATAATCACAACCAACCCTCATTTGTCTCTTTTTGACATTATGCTATATACATAAGCTATTACTGTTAAAAATATATAATTCTCTTGTTTCTCTTGAGTAGAGTCAATTAGTAAACCAACCATTACTGCGGTGAAGGCTAAAGATCTCTTTGAAACCAAAGATTTAATCTTTGTTTGAAACTTGAAACTTTAACGTAAACTTAATTAACTTAACCGTAATTTAACATGAACAAATGAACCGCGTAACCTATGCTGATCGCCTCGGGGTGATTCAAAGGTAGAAGATTTGTTTGTACGATTATGTAATAGCTATGATATTTTGTAAGTTAGATTTAGGTTATAATTACCATTTTTAGTGAAATTTCAGTGAGCAAACAAAGTGTGACAAAAACAACTACGTTAATAATAGGTCTTTATAAAATTGTCGATTCGTATGGAGAATTTTCAAGAAGTTAAATTTTTCATACTAGCATTTGTTCATTTAACAACCGTGAACACTCATGTCAAAACTTTTATGTACTTACTAATGTTTGAACACTATGCTAACTTATTCCATTTACGATAAGCGAAAAAAAAAAAAGTTTTGGCTAAGTTACAACCCCTCCGGTCACCTTTTATTTATGGTCATAATTCGATATAAATATGAAGATATTGTTAAATATTTTGAATCATAGAAGTTATTATTTTCGCCTTATACGTTTTCAAAAATTGTCGATTGTTTTTACTTTACTTTCATATTAATATTTTTGTGGTGACCTGTATAAAGTGAGGATTCTGCGATCACCAATTTATTGTTTAATTAATTAACATTAACAGCAAATAAGTATATGTATAACTCAATCCATCGGCACAGAAGACCTTTGGCCTCCGGCTACAATTTGTCTAATGTTCACGCAGCCGCCATGTTGGCCTAATTAAACAAATAGTTCCCGTGTAATTATGGGGAAATATTTGATTATGCAAATCAGTATCGGGTGATAGGTATGTTTGGGACTATTGAGATATGTATTGCGACGCCATGGGTTTGTATATTCAAATTTATTTAAATGTACTGTGTTATAATAAGGTGCGAGAAAAGTCTCACTGTTTTGCTAGAAAGTAAAATTATTTTATAACATATTTGCTCGTAAAGGGTCTCTTATTACACCAATTTCAATATCGTATTGTATCTCATTACGAACTTGTGCGGTAATGTAAAGTAAAACGCACGGTTTCCTTGATAAACCGTGCGTTTTACTTTACATTACCGCACGGTTTATCAAGATACTTCGTCTAAAACGAACAGTACTTTTTTAAATCTTAGCAAAGAGTTTTTATGTCAGAAAAGAGGTCAACATTTTATGGATAAAATTAACTTTGGGAGATAAAATATAATAAATAAACATTTAATTATTCAATTTAATTAATGTTGACAATAAATTACAACCATTTATCTATAAGAAAAACACAAAAATATTAATTTACTTTATTAGTAATACTGGCTGTTTTTATGCCTTTGCCTTAAAAAAAGCGCTGATGCGCGCGCATTGCTATTTTTTTTTTGCTGTATTGTTTTTATTTGAAAATGTCGTCAAGTACTGATGAATTTATTAATTCAACACCGCCAGAAGTCTCAGAGGCAGCGAAAAAGGCTACTCCAAGCCTCTTGCTCGAAAAATTGACCGATAAGATACTTACAAGCGTATCAAAATTTAATCATATGGAAAACAAGCAAAGGTGCAAAGTCCAAGTTTTATTTATTTTCTCGCAAATATGTTATAAAACGTCGTATGACATTCGTGCGCTTTGATAATTACAGCCTCTGCTTTCTTGTAGCCCTCGCCTACGGCTCGGGCTAGCAATATCGCCTCGGCTGTAATTTTCAACGTACCGCACTTATATCATAATGTACTATTATAACATATTTGCTCGTAAAGGGTCTCTTATTACACCAATTTCAATATCGTATTGTATCTCATTACGAATTTGTGCGGTAATGTAAAGTAAAACGCACGGTTTCCTTGATAAGCCGTGCGTTTTACTTTACATTACCGCACGGTTTGTTAAGATGCTACGTCTAAAACGAACGGTACTTTTTTAAATCTTAGCAAAGAGTTTTTATGTCAGAAAAGAGGTCAACATTTTATGAATAAAATTAACTTTGGGAGATAAAATATAATAAATAAACATTTTATTATTTAATTTAATTAATTTTAACAATAAATTACAATTATTTATCTGTAACAAAAACACAAAAATATTAATTTACTTTATTAGTAATACTGGCTGTTTTTAATGCCTTTGCCTTAAAAAAAAGCGCTAATGCGCGCGCGCATAGCTAATTTAAACAAGTAAAAATTATTCCACGCGCTTTTTTTGCTTTATTGTTTTTATTTGAAAATGTCGTCAAGTAGTGATGAATTTATTAATTCGACACCGCCAGAAGTCTCAGAGGCAGCGAAAAAGGCTACTCTAAGCCTCTTGCCCGAAAAATTGTCCGATAGATATACTTACAAGCGTATCAAAATTTCATCATAATATGGAAGACAAGCAAAGGTGCAAAGTCCGAGTTTTATTTATTTCCTCGCAAATATGTTATAAAACGTCGTATGACATACGTGCGCTTTGATAATTACCGCACTTATATCATAATGTACTAAAGTATACTTACCTACCTATTTTCTAAGAGTTGTAGATCAAATTCCAAAGTGTACCTACTTTTAAGTACAACAATTTTCGTACCTATTTAATACTACCTATTTAATGACTATTATGTTTTAATTTCATGATTTTTGCTTCTTGATTTCACTCCATGTGGAACACACTAAGTATAGGTACATAAAAATATTGAATAAGTAGGTACTTCTCAGAATCAAATAGGTCCACATCAAAAAACTATGGAATATTTTCACTTACGTTTATACAGGTTGTTTCATAAATAAATTCCCCAAAACAATAAATAAAATTCATATTATTTATTGAGACACATTTGATAAACAATTGCGCGCAGACCCATCAGCGATATTATGATGCCAGTGCATCGCTGTGTTCCGAAGCTACGAACAAATGGAGGCGATCCATTTACTTCGTGAGGAATGAAAGCCTAATGCGCGTCATCACATTTGCACAGTCAGCCCGATTCTGCTGTTCAGGAAGTAGAAAATAAAAGGATGTGTTAACAAAAAACTATTCAAGACAAGTTATTTTCTACTAAAGAGGCAGCTGTGAGCTGTATACCTCGCGTTATTGACATTTTAGAAAAATTTTCGAGTTGGCTGTTTTTTTTCAAAAACTTAAAAAAATGAGATGACAATAAAATCTAAGTAAGTACTAACATAATTATTATTATCGAACCTGCTCACAAAACAAACTTGAGAAATGCGACTTGTACGAATAACAGATAGACAGACATACGAAAGCATTTTTGCCCAAGTTGATGAAACGAAGTCGCTTCGCTCGCGTTTCGCACTCGCTCGATCAAAAAACAGAAGCTCTTGATTATTTTTCTGTCTGTATGTCAAGCAAAAATCATTTTCTTCGAAAGGGTTGGAAATATCAAGTTGAAATTAATAAGTATGTATTAAAGGTATACTGTCACTTGGAGTTGGAAAAGTATCATTATGTCTAAATCAACTTAATCAAAAGATACGACCATTTACGTCGCATTATTTAGACTCTGAATAAATCAAATCCTTTGGAGTATTTTTCGTTGACCTAGAATCATAAAATTGGCAAGGAGTTAAGGTGTCACAGTACAATCCTTACTAATATTATAAATGCGAAAGTCCGTTTGTTTGTTTATTTGTTTGTTACGCCTTCACGTCTTAACTACTGAACCGATCATCATGAAATTTTGCATACACGTTGTCAAGGGCACAGAGAAGGACATAGGCTACCTTTCATCCCGAAAAAAAATATTGTTCCCGAGGGATAGCAAAAAACTTTCCACGCAGACGAAGTCGCGGGCGGCCGCTAGTCATTGTATAATAATATTAAGCTAGTAAAGGATGCAATTTGAAAGTTTCATTGTATCCGTATAGTTCTACTAGTAGAGAAACGGAGAAGAAAGCCCTTTTAGTTCTACTAATTTCTGAACAAAATTTAATAGAACTATACGGACAAAAAACTCCTTATAGTCCTACAAATTTTCTGTCAAAAATGTGTAGTACTGTTAGCATACTGTAGTTATATTCCTTTCGGCGCCAGGCGTCTACTTATCAAATAGCCAATTTGTAGAATTTGTTCGGTTTTTAGGGTTCCGTACCAAAATGGTAAAAAAGGAACCCTTATGGTGTGACTCAGTCTGTCTGTCTGTCTGTCACAGCTGGATATCTCGAGAACTACTTATGGTATAAACTTGAAATTTGGAATAGTTTAAGATGACACTTGCCCAACTATTTTGCAAATAAGAAATAAATAAAAAAATAAATATATTTTTTACAACAGGGACTGAAAAGGGGTCTTAAAAATTTGAAGTGGAGCTACTAGAGCATGTGAGGTATCATATGAAAGAACGCCGTTTGCACGTTTTCAATAATTTTTTTTTGTTCTAGGCCGCATAGTTTTCGATTTATAATGAAAAATGTAAAAAAAATACCGTTCCCCCCCCTTATCTCCAAAGTTTGCAAAGAGAAAAATCTGAAATAATTCTATGTGATAGCAGTTTATATAAAGATTACAGGAAAAATAAAACTACTAATAGCACACTTTTTTAGAAATTGACAAATTTCTAAAAAAGTTAACATTAGTTCCACTATCGGTCAAGAGATGACGCTGACCTAAAACTGCAATACTAATTTTATTATTCTACTCTGCAGTGTGGTTTGACGGTGCAATTATGATGGTACGGAACCCTCGGTGCGCGAGTCCGACTCGCTCTCGACCGGTTTTATTTTTATGTTGTTGTTAATTTTACCGCATCTATTGCGCATAGCTCGTGGTATATATTTGTGCCAAACAAATAACCCTTCATATTTCAAACGTGTTCCGCTCCAAATTATTTGTATCCATCGACTGTTCTACGCGATGATGTAGTTATTCAACTCAAATGCAACCTTAAGCCCGCCGGTACCGATCAATTGCGATTGTCAATTTTTCCGTCAATTCCATTGTTGGAGCAATTGACAATCGCTTCAATTGCACGCGTAAACGATCAATTTTTCCGTCAATGGGCGTCAATTGCGGAAAAATTGACAATCGCAATTGATCGTTACTGCTTTATATTTTACTACCTAAGTATGTGTACAATGGACATATTATTGTATAACAATATATTATTAATATTATAATTAACAAAAATCGTTATTAGCTGAAATGTTTGATAATAATATAATAATGTTTTTAGTAGATAAATTAATTCCTTGAATTTTTGATTTACAAAAACAGTCTTGTATTTATGTTGTTTTCTATTACCATTGATATCGGTTATTACATCTATACAAATGTAACCATAGACCATACAATAAGCATGTAACACATTTGACGACCTGAGTGGTGTAGTGCTCAACCTACCGGTCTACCACACAAGAGGTCCCGTGTTCAATTCCCGGCCGGGCAAATTGAAATGATGAATTTTAGTTTCTGTGACGGGTCTGGGTGTTACTATGTATAAGTAATAAGTATATAATTTAAGAAGTATATTATATTTTGTTTAGCACCCATATTATTTATAAGCTTTGCTTGGTTTGGGGCTAGATGGCGCTGTGTGAAATTGTCCAAGCATTTATTTATTTATTTATCGATTTGTTTAATACAAACCCTCTCCTGTCCCGTCAGTCGGTTAATTAAAAAAATAAAAAGTTTCTAAAAACTACCATTGTATCGCTCACCTCCACTATAAGCAAGAAAAAGCTAAATTAATTAATTTCCCCATTGTTTCCCTAACAAAGAAACGTTCATTAATTTAAAATCTTAGCAACAATACCTAAAAGGGTTCCGTACTAACCCTGAATGGAGATCCTTCGGATAGTGCTCGTTAATCATTCCTTCGAGACACCAAATAAGATAAAACGAGTTCATTTGATGGTTGTTAATATAGCTTTTGTACAAAAGGTGAAATCATCAGCATCCTTTTAAGAAAATGAAATTGATCGTTTCACGTCAAAGATACATCGAAAAAGCGATACAATCATACAATCATTATTATCTTACTGTCAGGCTCGGTCGCAGCCTGAAATTTGGGGGTGGGGGGGGGGGGGGGGGGGGCACTAATAATAATAAATGCTTTTCTGTAAATTTTTACAAGGGTTCATGTCCCCTGTGATCCCCCCCCTCGGGCCGCGCCTGCTTACTGTGTTATAAGTATGAGACCCGGTATAAGTATAATTCTTTGTAAGGGCCAGTGTAAAATAATAATAATATAAAAAAATATTTATTAACAAAGCTCCTATACTAAACAAGTGGTAACCCTAATAAGTACTTTTGATACACTTGTGTTAGGATTCTCTCAAAACCCTTGAACCTTACAATATGTTTGGTAACATACTTAGGTACCTACTATAAAAGTATTTTAAACAAAATAAAAGTTGTGGTGGTGGGGTTAGTGGCCCATCATCCTCATCCATGAGGTCGCACTCCAGCAGAGGGGACATTGAAAATAAGTAGCCCAAAAAAAATTAAAAAAAAAAGCTTTTAATTATTACACATTAATAAAAAACCGGCCAAGTGCGAGTCGGACTCGCGCACGAAGGGTTCCGTACCAAAAAACGGCAAAAAAATTACGTTTGTTGTATGGGAGCCCCCCTTAAATATTAATTTTATTCTGTTTTTAGTATTTGTTGTTATAGCGGCAACAGAAATACATCATCTGTGAAAATTTCAACTTTCTAGCTATCACGGTTCATGAGATACAGCCTGGTGACAGACAGACAGACAGACAGACAGACAGACAGACAGACAGACAGACAGACAGACAGACAGACGGACAGACAGACAGACAGACGGACAGTGGAGTCTTAGTAATAGGGTCCCGTTTTTACCCTTTGGATACGGAACCCTAAAAAGAAGTTAAAAACAGCTTAAAGCTTAAAGTGACATCGTGAGTCATTTAATTCATGAAAAGATTTGATTATTACAGACGGGCCGATGATGAAACCTCTGCATTTAAACGTTAAGGCATCAATAAAATTACAAAACAAAAAAATATAATTCACAATGCTATTTTTTTTATCGACTTTTTTATTTAAATTAATGCAAAAAATAATATTCTGAAAAAAGAATGAAATAATTTTAAATCTGAAACGCATTACCGGGTGAAGTGTATCGGTAATGGCGAGGCGTGGTAGCCGTCGCGGTATGATTTACGACCTGCTGCGGAACGGAAGAAAACGCGAGAAAATAACACAAATGAATGTTGCAGACAGTGCACTTGATTAACGGATTGCTTGCGACTATACGGCTTTGCACGTTATTAAAGCTTATGTTAAGAATGCATGAACATAATTTAATAATAAGTAACTTCCATAAGTAACAAAATTCAAAGAGCACAGAATTATAATAATTCTGAAACAGTACCCTTAGCACGAACAGCTATCGAGAAAAAAAACGCGCGTAAAATTACTCGATAGAAAATTATCTATGGAAATTTTAATTTCGCTATTCGGCGATAGATGGCGTTGTACAAATTTCCAATACAAAATTGCACTATCGAATGACTTTACGCACGTTATTTTTCTCGGTAGCTGTTCGTGCTAAGGGTACTGATCTCAAATGCTCCTTGGTTTATTCGTAACTCACTGTCAGGGATAAAATCTCGAGGAAATTTTACATGAATATAAAAATAGGCTAGACAATCACCCGAATGAACTAGCAAAACAAACTAGCTGACATTGCCGAATTGTATGAAATGGAAAATCCTTATTATTTTCAATATTAGCTGCTTAGCCCCTCAACAACACTATGAAAGGACAGGGGTTTTTTGGCGCCATTTGTCATGTTCGGTTCGGTGTCTATTTTAATTATTTGCAAATTGATTGATAGTGGATATTGTGTCTTAAAATTGGTGCAGTTTTGTGGTACAAGTGTCTACGCAACTGAACAATATGTGGGATAATTGAAATAGGCGCGATCTTGGTTGTGTGAAGCCGAGACTTTTACTGTAGTGGTGGCTACCTCGGCAGAACTTACCAAGTAAACTGTCTTGATATACTTGGTGCCAAATGCTCCAAGCAGCATTGGAATGCGATGCACCCGCATTTTAATGTAAACTGAAACAATCTATCACTGAAATATTCAACACTTGACACTGGCAAAAATTACTTCCAAGAGGAAAGTAGATTGCCAAAACAAAAATAAGAAGAAGAAGAAGAACACTATGAAAATGACGTTGACGTTTCAATGTCAGTTAAATGGCATCGATATATTGGATCCCATTGTAGTCGTGAATCTACTGTAATACCTAGAAATTGTGTGCTCTCAACACACTCGACTACTTCTGCATTCAAATTAATATGCACATTGCACATCTACCTGCCTTTACATTAGGTAATGTGAATTTGACAAATTTTGTTTTCCTCGGGTTTAACGCTTAATTATGAATGTTGAACCAATGCAAAACCCTAGAGAGAGCACTATTTACTTCGTCAGAACAATTATTACCTCTTATTGACTTTGAAAGGAGGTATTATCTGCAAATAGCATTGTCTCACATAAAGTCTTCGCGAGGTAAGGCAAGTCATTTATAAAGATTAAAAATAGTAAAGGTCCCAATTTCGATGAGGTCCCAGTATGAGACGCCTGAAAAGGCGCAAACTACGAGATATGTAAAATTCGGCAGACTAATTCAGGAAATGGCTCTCGATGGAGCGTCTTACTCTACATGTCATTCTCAGCAACAAATCTGCTCATAGTCCAGGAGACTGATTGCACGATAACAATTATAAAACAAAAACTTCAATAGGCGTAGCCAGACCCGTTTTTCAGAGGGGGTCAAGGCAAGTTTTTTGGGGGGATCGGTCCATGTAAAAGAAAAATGCTTGACAAAAAAAGGTTTTTACTTAAAGTTTATATTTCGGGGGCGGTTTTGAACCCTTAAATCCCTCACGCCCATGATAACTTCCTCGCAATAGATGGTAAAACATGCAAAAAAACTGTGTATCGCTTGACGACCCATGCACATGCAAATACCTGCAGACACACCTTGCCATTTCCCTTATAAAAGAGTAGTTGGTATGTGTGGGAATCATTGCTAAATATTCTATAATAGATTTCCGCAAGGTAATGTGATGATTAAACTTGATTAACACGTAATCAGGTCATTTAGTAATTTTATCACTGAAAAAATTAACCTTTCTCTTTTTGTCGAAAAATACGATCAGCCTCACTAAGACTGTGATACTGTTTTGTCTCTTGACACGGTGGTGTATAGAAATTTATGGGGTGGCCACACTAAAAAAAGGTATCATTCGTAACCAAGGCACAATGGGCTTCTATTTTGAACACTCCTTTTAATATTAATCTTAAGTTAATAAACAAGTCTCTTAGGCCTGATTCTTATAAGAACAGCATCTCAAGTATGATCTCCAGATAGCTCTCAACGTTGAGAGCGGTTTATAAAAACGGGCCTTAGAGTTATTTAGACAATTAGACAAAATGCATGAACTGCGCAATGATGATCTGGTACGAGATGCACAGATTGAGGATGTGCAGCGGTAGCGACCAGTCTAGGTGAAGCATCCTCACCAGCTGGAGCTGCAGCGGTCGCTCCGCCACGTACTCCGAAAACAGGAGCAAGTTATTTTCTTGCTCTTCACCTAGAAAGAATAGATGTTGAATTTTTAATCATCTCCCTTAATCAAGCATCATCTCTATCTATCGTAGTATCCTTGTGAGGCGACACGTAATTGACCCGGAGGAAATTAAAACTCTTAAAACCAGGAAGATACTAGACTTCCTGGACGCAGGGCTTAAAGAGTTACTATAATTATATTAAAACTGACACTTTTTAAAGCATACTGTCAGACTTTCTACACGTGCAGTCTGTGAGTTAATTTTACGCAGCGTGCATATGGCGCTCTGCGCGTCCAATACAATAACGCGTTTAGGATATTGTTTGGGCTGGCGCCATACTGTAGCGCATCAACAATGTTTGCCGAGGCGCGAACGGATTGCTTTTATGCAATAATGCGTAAGCGCAGTTGGTCGCTGCTATTGCGCGTGCGCGCCAGCCCGAACAGTATCCTGTGCGCGTTAGCTGAGCGCTGGGACTCGCCCCTGCTGATGCGCTGGGTGCGGTGCGCCTGCAACACAGCCTTGGGCGTAGCCAGCCATGGGCTCAGGGTGGGGCAGCAGTCTAAAATAATATGTAACTAGCAAACTATACCCGCGGTCTTACCCCGGTTAAAACTCAAATAAGAAGTAAATTAACCAGGATTGCCACCTTTAGGAATATAAAAGTTGGGGGAAGGGTGCGCGGCGAGCGCGAAGCACGAGCTGCGAAGAATTATTGGGTCTAGGTATTTTCTAAATGTAGATTGAAATCATTAAAACTGGAAGTAAAACTACTGTAGAGTCTGGTAACTGGTAAATGAAGGACATTTTGAATGTATGTAATTAAAAATACTCAAAATCAATAGAAACAAACGGGCGGGTCAGCAAAGTAAAAGTAAAATAAAAAAAGGAGAACTACCTAGCTGATAGGAAAAAAAGAGTTACGTATTTTTATTTTGAATATTTTTCCATGCATTTTTTGTATTGCTACGGGCCTCTCTCATTGATTCCGCGTCATTATTATATATTTACTTAGGTAAGATTAGGTAGGTGCCTCACAGGTCTGAGCCAGGGTGGGGCAAGCGCCCCACCCTGCCCCACCGTGGTGGCTACGCCCATGACTACAGCTCTCTCAGGCGTGAAATACATAGAAGAGATGCGGCGGAGATAAGGCGCAGATACGGCGGTGATGCCGGCGATACGTGTATTTGATTGGCCGAAAGCATCCGAAAGTCTCACATCTGCACCGTATCGCCGCCGTATCCGCGCCGCGTCGCTTCTGTGATTTTCACGCCTCAGAGCTGCAGAGCCCCTAACACTCAAATAACAATAATCTAGCATCAAAGTATGAGTATGGAAAAAAGTTAAATGCTTACTAATGAAGTGTGATGAACATAAATGTTGGCAGATGGAGAGGAAGGCCAAGGAGAAGATGGAATATATAAAGGAATAAATATGAATGGAAATGGAGATAATTAAATAGAAGTTGGAATTAAAAATACTCAATAAATCCCGAGTAAATTGGAATAGGGCAGTGCGAACAGAGAGTAACAAGACAACAGTGAAATTCCTTATGAATAGGATCTAAACGTAGTAAAAAAAATAACCTGGATATTATTGAACGATCAGTTAGGTACTTCTTACAATTACCCACTCACCAACCTTTTTCTAGTAGTAGACGATCCTGTATATTAACCTGTAATTTTTCTGCTTCTGCCGTTAAAAAACCAGCAGCGATGGCAGGTGCAGACATCACCAAAGAATTGTAGAAATACTCAAATAAATTCTGGTAAAACTCGGCGTTCTGAAAGGAAGGCAGTTTTGCTCACGAACACAAAAATTACAACTATAAAATATTTCTATTTTTACAACTCTGTAAATGTTTCACTTATTTTGTGCTAGCAAAAGCAAAATTTTATTACTAAAAAATTCAACTAGTCTCTAAGTACTCAGATAGGACGAACGAACGATCTTTTGCGATCCGGGCCAATGTTCTGACCAATTGTGCTACCGAGTCATTAGAGGATTAAAATATTTGATTGACAGATTGAAATTAAATACATTCTTGTTTTTTTCGGCGAATGACATGTGATTCTCAATGGAGTATCAGTAGTATCACTCATCCAAAACATCCAAAGATTTCTATGTTACACATAGAAGTCTTTGAAAACATCCTATTGTTTTTTTAGGGTTCCGTACCTCAAGAGGAAAAAACGGAACCCTTATAGGATCACTTTGTTGTCCGTCTGTCTGTCTGTCCGTCCGTCTGTCTGTCAAGACCCTTTATCTCGGAAACGCGTGGAGGTATCGAATTGAAATTTAAACCATATACTAAGGTCTACGGGCCCTTGAAGCTGTAAAAAAATCAAACTTCTAAGTTAACGTAAAAAAAAGATACTGCCGTTTAGGGCGCAAAAAACGCATTTTCGATACTCTCAAAGGAATCAAAATTCATAGGGTACTTCCCGTTGACCTAGGACTATGAAATTTGGCAGGTAATAGCGTCTTATACTACACTTACAGGAATAAATCTGAAAACTGTATATTTGTATTTAAATCATAATAAAATATGGTCATTAAAATACGTAATTATTAATCATCTTGGTGAAACAACGGTATGCGCGGTCATAGTTTAACTTCTAATTACTTTTGGATTAATCGCGCCACTAATTCTTTTTAAAATTTCAATATTTATTATTATTAATTATTCAGATCCTTTCAAATATTGATATAGTTAATGACTTTTAAAAATAAAATTAATAAGTAATAAATTTGGCTCTAAATATTTTCGCAACATGGCGGTATGTCACACTGTATGACGGGGGTCTTCTTCTTATTTTTGTTTTGGCAATCTACTTTCTTCTTGAAAGTAATTTTTGCCAGTGTCAAGTGTTGAATAGTTCAGTGGTAGATTGATTCAGTTTACATTAAAATGTGGGTGCATCGCATTCCAATGTTGCTTGGAGCATTTGGCACCAAGTATAATCAAGACAGTTTACTCGGTAAGGTCAGCCGAGGTAGCCACCACTACAATAAAAGTCTCGGCTTCACACAACCAAAGGGTCCTGTTGGAATACACCCATTTTCTCTAATAACATTGCGATAGATAAAACCATTTCACAGAACATTATACAGTGTACTATTGATATACAGCGCCATCTGTTGACAATCAACAGTACTTGTATTGCACACACCTGTATAAACAGGTGCGGTGGGTTTGTAATTATTTTATTTTTTCTCAAAAATGCTTGGAAATTCGAACATTATTTTGACAACCTTCTTCGTGCTAAATCGGAGTTTACGGACAGACCGATACAAAATTGCCGGCGTCTGTCCAGCAATGTTTCTATTAAATTAAAACTCATTACACACGTGTAATTCAGAAATGGAGCGAACTTTTCAATGAAACACAAATATAGGTATCAAATGTCGCCTTGATGAGCGAGCACATTCCAAAAATTTTTTTTTTAATATTCGGTATACAGTGCCCTTAGCACGAACAGCTATCGAAAAAAATAACGCGCGTAAAATCATTCGATAGTGCAATTTTGTATGGGAAATTTGTACAACGCCATCTACCGCCGAATAGCTAAATTAAAATTTCCATAGATAATTCTCTATCGAGTAATTTTACGCGCGTTTTTTTTCTCGATAGCTGTTCGTGCTAAGGGTACTGGTATCACGTGAAAGGCCTTGATGAGCACATTCCAAAAAATTGAAAAAAAAAAAATGAAAACAAACTGTTTTGGTGCAATATGGGTATCAAATGAAAGGCCTTGATGAGCGCATTCCAAAAAGATAAAAAAAAATTAAAAACGAAAAAAATTTTTTTTTTCATTACCTAGGGGTATCAAATGTAAGTTTTTTGAAAAGTTTTTTGGTATATTGGAAAAAAAAAATAAAAACGAAAGGTATTTTTTTTTTTTGCAATATGGGTATCAAATGAAAGGCCTTGATGAGCACATTCCAAAAAACTAAAAAAAAAAAAAAACAAAAACAAAAAAAAATTATTTTTTTGCAATATGGGTATCAAATGAAAGGCCTTGATGAGCACTTTCCAAAAAACTGGAAAAAAATGAAAAACTGGAAATAAAGGAAAAAAAACCGGTTTTTTTTTTCAATATGTGTATCAAACGAAAGGCCTTTATGTGCACATTCCACTTTCCATTTTCTTTTATCAATTACTGAAAGTAAATTAAAATTAAAATAAAAAGCTTAAAACTTTTAAAACTAAAAAGTTAAAAGTTTAAAAGTACTACACAAGCCTTGGCCGCAACTAGGCATTGATGGACTCACGTATGTTCTTCAATGCCTGTCTTGAGTGCCGCTGCAGTAATGTACTATTCCATTTCAAACTTCGCCCGTGGTCAATTCTTTGTCGTAATCCCTGGAAGGGTTATTTTCTACGTGGCGACAAAGGATTTCAAATGGTTATCTAATTATAGCAGTCTGCTGAACGGATTTTGATGGTATTTTTTTACAGTTTGGTAGCTTGGAGTCCAACTTATAATCTAAGCAATTTTTCACATAATTTCTGTAGGTAGAACCTGGGATAAAGCTTGAACTCTCCGTAGTACAGTTTTCATATAAAAAACTAATAACTACCAACCACTTTTTTTTCAAAATATTTCCTTTGTACCGACATAACTTTTCTATAGCTTTATTTTATGTATAGATGTAGGTCTGTACGGAACCCTCGGTGGGCGAGCCCGACTCGCACTTGTCCGGTTTTTTTATTTATTCATAGTGTTGCTTTGGGGAAAAAATGGAAACTCACCATTCCATGGGTACGACTTAAATGGACCAGCATAAGGTAGAGCAAAATTAACGAGTCGATGATTTTGCAAACAACAGATGTCAAGTACTGAAAAAAAATTGCTTGTTAGTGTCATGTAATGCTATATCGCAGGAGTAAAACAGAGGTGCTTTATGCAGGGTATACATCGTTTATTTTTCAGCATTTTGGAAGTTCATAGTAAGAATAAGGCACCTAGTAGCATTTAGAGTACAGGAGGTGTGAGTTATAAATCAAAGTACTTAATTTTTTGTTCTGTTTACTTACACCTGTAGTAACAACCCGGTAAATGGAACGCTGATAAAATGAACGTAAAATTATGAAGCTGGTACTTACCACACACTCAAACACTTTCTGGCTGTTTGCAATGATATCAACAATTCTTTTGTACAAATTAATACATTCGAATACTTCATGGCAACCAGTTTTAAGCAATTTATTTAGTATCCTCAATCGGCTATAAGCAGCATAGAAGATGAAAGTGCTAACGACCATAGTAACATTGAAACAAACAAAATTATAGACAGCCAATAGAACAGCTTCATTTGCCAAACAATTCATTATTTTAATGAAACAGAACATTATATCTAATGCAACTCTAAATGATATCAAAAGAACAGTAACTAAAATCAATTTAATATTGACGTAGTAATCAACGTCAGTACCCAATACTAAATCTATCTCTCTAAGATCTTTAAGCGTTTTATAATATGAGTTTTCATGATTAAAATGGCCCAGAATAATAGAAACGAGAAACATCTGAATCCCACCAAAAGCTATCCAAATAAACCAAACATTCTCATGAATGTTGTAGAATCGGTAACAGTATATAACGGCAAAACAAATGAGCTGTGCACGAGCAAACATTTTAACCATTGATGCGTATTTTTGTGTGAATTTTATGCAACCAAAATCCAAATTCAGAAGGAGGTGCAGAATGATAAACAAGATTGCGACTGCTTTTTCAGATGTCATAATTCTCATTATCGAAGGTTGTCTAGTTTGAAAATGCGGCAAATACTGAAATATTGTCGTGCCAAGCTTATGTAATGGATGACAAAAACTTGAGTGGCTTTATTTATGTATAAGTAGGAAGTAAATTATCATGATCATCGTGATAGATACTAAATACTTCCGTTTGAAGCTTATTAGCTATTAGGTTAAGTAAAATACAGACAATTCAAAAGCACTTAATTTCTATGTTTATTTGAATAAAGAATTCCTATATCTATATTGCTTTGAACCATAATAGCATAAATAGGCAGAGGTCTAAAAGAAACCTTGAAGAACTCCTGATTTTATTTTGGGATTAATGATCCGTAAAATAAAACAAAACAAAATTAATAAATAGAATTAGAATTTTCATTATTCTATAATTTAATTATTCATTGGAATAAATAGTATTTATTTCATAAATTAAGTCGATTTAATGATTCAGAACAAATGCGTGAACTGCACCATGATGATCTGGTAGGTGATGCACAGGTTGAGGAGGTGCAGCGGCAGCGCCCAGTCCAGGCGCAGCACCCTCGCCAGCTGCAGCTGCAGCGGCCGCGCCGCCACGTACTCCGAAAACATTTGCAAGACATTTTCCTGCCCTCCACCTGTAAAATGTCGTTCTTCAAACTTTGCTAGCGAGAAAGTCATTCGGTTGGATCGACGTTCTTTGTGAAGAGTCGGGGCAACTCGTATAAAACTGTCTTGCCATTTCGGTATCTATTATCACCATTAATTCTACTTTACATTGATTGGTTATGCTAAGTGAATTTATCTGTTGCACTAAGCACGCATAAGGTTGAGGTTAAAATAAAAATTGTTATTAGTGAAAAATATCGGAATAGTGGAACGTGTCAAATTTGGTCTATTGTTCCCAAACTTATTGTTGTAATGTTCCTTCCTAAGCAGCGGAAAGATACAAAGCTAAGGAAAAATATGAAGCCAAGTGGTTGAATATGCTTTAACCATAAGACATCCAAGAATCAGTAGTTTCTTTAGTTAATTTAGTTAGAGCTACTTATCGCAGAATAAATTTTAATGATAAGTAAGATATTCTTGTTAGGCACCCGATTCCATTAGTAGCTGATTAGTCAGTCACGTCACGGGAGGCAGTCTGTACTGCATTTTTCTTCAGTATACTGAAAAGGCATTTACTTCTTTTTTGCAGTAAACGGTCCTGAATGGTAAGTTGCAATTTTTCAGTTTCAGCAGTCAAAGAACCGGCTGCCATTGCAGGTAACGACATCAGAACAAAGCACGCTGTATTTTTTAATATACGAAGAATATAGAATGGAAGCTGGAAAATACAAATACTATTGTTTGTTTGCTGCATAATATAGTATCAATAGGTACTCCAGTTATTTGATTTCAGAATCTAGTAATGACTCTTTACGTAATTGTTTTTATGCTTTCTTATTTTATAAAGGTGATAAAATGTTACCGTGATGTTCTCATAGTCAAGTCCTAATTGGCTTAAAAATATATAAATCATAAGTAACATGTCGATGATGTAGTAAACCACAGCTATTAAGTACTGAAACATACCAAACAGGGTAAGAATTATTAAGAGCCTTAGTTACATTAAACCATAACATGATCAGGGGCCCTATTTTTGAATCGCTCGGCTGGCGTCGAGGGCTCTTTTTTACTGATTTTCGTTCGATATTTTACTCAAATCTATGAGATGTCGAACGAAAATCAGTAGAAACGAGCGCTTGACGCCAGCCGAGCGCTTCAAAAATAGGGCCCCAGATCAAGAAGGTTGTTAAAATAACAAATACAATTGAGGTAATAACAGCAAACCAATTAAAGAAACTTACCACACACTCAAAAACTTTCTTGGTGTTTTCAACGCTATCAACAATTCTTTTGTACAAATTCAAACATTCGAATACTTCATGACAACCGTTTCTGAGCAATTTATTAAGCACTTTCAAACGGCTATAAGCTGCATAGAAGATGAAAGAACTGACGGTCATAATGACATTGAAACAGACCAAATTAAAGAGAATCAAAAGAAAAACTTCATTTGCAAAGCAATTTAACGCTTTTATGAAACAGGGCAGCGAATCTATTGCTAATTTACATAATAAAGATAAAATAGTAAGCAACACCAATTTAACTTTAACGTAGTATCCTACGTCAGTGCCCAATACCAAATCTATCTCACTTAAATCTTTCAGCATCATATAATATGAGCATTTATCACTAAAATAACCTAGAATGAAACAAATTAGAATCGTCTGAATCCCACCAACAGCTACCCAAACAAACCATGCATCAGACATAGACATATTGTAGAAGCGATAACAGTATACAACGGCAAAGCAAATGAGCTGTGCACGATTCCAAATTTTAACAATGGATGCATATTTTGTGAATCTTATGCAACCAAAATCCAAACACAGAACGACGTGAATCAATATAAATAAAATTGCAACGGCTTTATCGGAGTTCATATTTCTTAAAATTAAGAATTCTCTTGTTTGAAGACGTGACATGTAATGAGTTAATTTCGATGAACTGACAAGAACCAATCCACTTTGCCTGTCTGATATTTTATGTAATTGATGACATTTTGGCTTTAGGGTTGATTGATGTGATTGTCATGGTACCTAGACCTTAGAATAATTACACCTAGAACGATAGTTTCCTAGAAAGCGGTCTGCCAAAAGTGAGGCAAAAATGAAATTTATGTGTGCGTAAGGTGTTTGTGTTTACTCTCGACGAAACGCACACAGCAAAAAAATAATGTTACCAATACATGAAATTTTCGTTGAAGCCATCGTAGTACTTATAGTTGCGACTGTATAGATTTCACTATTTAACTGTAACTATAGTTTGCTTGTCAAATCTAGAGATCGGCAAGGGTTTAAATGTAATCTACAATGTTTCTTGTGTTTATCCGATGTAATGTGACCTGATTGTGACATCCGAAGGCTGATTATCTAATTCAAATTCTAGTGACGATTCAAAATATTGACAAAATAAATTCATTTAAAATTAATCTTTATAAGCACCTGGCTCAAAAATGTTACTATTCCTTAAAATAATTTTTTGATGATTCATCTATGTGACTTTTGCATATTCATTATCCCTTTATTATTTAATTAATGTTTATCTGCTTTTGTTAAATGTAATCGATAGCTTTTGTTCTGGAGTTCATTTAATTATTTATTCAATCTAATTTAATAACTTTAATGCGACATCTGAAATTAACTTAATTTTTATTGACATTTTTTTTATTATTAATGACAAATTGACAATGTATTATATAATTTATTATTTTCTTTTTTGCAGTGCCCTTACAGGGTTCTTGTGTGAACTTGTTAGCTCATAAGATCTTTTTGTACCTACCACAAGAATAGCAAATAAATGACTATTGAACTATTGAACAAAAGCACCTAGCGACCGGTCTCATTTGACAGATGAATTTAATACATTGCTACTTCTTTTCGGGATAAAAAAACCATACCAAAGAAAAGTAGCAATGTATCACATTCATCTGTGAACTGAAACCGGTCGCTAGGTGGATTTTAGGGTTCCGTCCGTACCCAAAGGGTAAAAACGGGACTCTATTACTAAGACTCCGCTGTCCGTCTGTCTGTCTGTCTGTCTGTCACCAGGCTGTATCTCATAAACCGTGATAGCTAGACAGTTAAAATTTTCACAGATGATGTATTTCTGTAGCCGCTATAACAAAAAATACTATAAATAATATAAAATTAATATTTAAGGGGGGTTCCCATACAACAAACATGTTTTTATGCCGTTTTTTGGTACGGAACCCTTCGTGCGCGAGTTCGACTCGCACTTGGCAGGTTTTTTTATTAGATAATCAGCCTACCGTTCATTGCGCAAACCCTCATTTTTAATGAAACTTCCAGGAGTTGTGTTCGACACGAATATCACTTGAGCACTAACGGGTCGAATAGTCGAGTTGCCTCACCATACGGACGCGGACTCGGTTTCTAGGTGTAATTATTCTAAGGGCAGGGGGTATAGAGACATTTATTTTTTAGCAATTAGTATTTCATAGTAAGAATAATGCACCTAGTGGCATTTAGAGTACAGGAGGCTTAGCTATAGATCAAAGCACTTATTTTTTTTCTGTATCTAACTGCCTGGTCATACCAGATACATACAACGCGGCCATACTAACTTGGACTGATGAAATAAACGTAGTAGTAATCGACGTCAGTACTCAACACATCTCTCTAAGATCTTTCAGCGTCTTGTAATATGAGATTTTATTATCAAAATGGCCCAGAAAAAAAGAAACGAGAAACATCTGAATTCCACCAAAAGCTATTCAAATAAACCAGCAAACATTATCGAAGATTGTCTAGGTTGAAAATGCGTCAAATACTGAAATATTGTCGTGCCAAGCTTATGTAATGGATGACAAAAACTTCAGTGACTTTATTTATGTACTAGCTTTTGCCCGCAACTTCGTTCGCGTGATTAAAGTAGATGTGCATTTATTTTGAAAGTCACGGATTACCAATATTCCTAGGTATTTATCAGTAGACCTAATTTCACACATTTAAATTTTCCCATAAAAAATATGCACAAACTGGAACACTCTGTAGCACCCTGTATATATGGATTTTCCAAAACCCATTCTTAGTGCTCACCTACACCATGAAAGGTATCTATCTACCCTCCAAAAATGGTGTCTCTATCTCCAGCCCTATACAAATCCCAATACAAACTGGAACATCCTGTAGCACACTGTATAACTGGAATTTTCTAAAATGCTTTCTTAGTGCTAACCTACACCATGAAAGGTATCTCCCTCCAAACATGGTGTCTCTATCTTCAACCTTATACAAATTCCCATACAAACTGGAACACGCTATAGCTCCCTGTATAACGGGAATTTTCCAAAACGCTTTCTTAGTGCTCATCTACACCATGAAAGGTATCTACTCTCCAAAAATGGTGTCTCTACCTTCAGCCCTATCCAAATCTCCATACAAACTGGAACACGCTGTATCTCCCTGTATAACGGGAATTTTCCGAAAGCTTTCTTAGTGCTCACCTACACCATGAAAGGTATCTACCCTCCAAAAATGGTGTCTCTACCTTCAGCCTTATACAAATCTCCATACAAACTGGAACACGCTGTAGCACCCTGTATAACGGGAATTTTCCAAAACCCTTTCTTAGTGCTCATCTACACCATGAAATGTCTATCTACCCTCCAAAAATGTTGTCTCTACCTTCAACCCTATACAAATTCTCATACAAACTTGAACAACCTGTAACACTCTGTATAACGGGAATTTTCTAAAATCCTTTCTTAGTGCTCATTTACATCATGAAAGGTATCTACCCTCCAAAAATGGTGTCTCTACCTTCAGCCGTTAGGGCTCTACACCTATCCCAACAATCAATCAATCAATTTTAGTTTTATATATATAGATAAGTAGGAAGTTAATTATCATGATCATCGTGATAGATACTAAATACTTCCGTTTGAAGCTTATTAAGTTGAAAGTTTTTTTTCCCTCGGGAATAATACATTTTTGGGGATGAAAGGTACCCTATGTCCTTCTCTGTACCCCTGACAACGCGTATGCAAAATTTCATGATGATTGGTTCAGTAGTTTAGACGTGAAGGCGTAACAAACAAACAAACAAACGGACTTTCGCATTTATAATATTAGTAAGGATTAGGTTAAGTAAAATACAGGCAATTCAAAAGCACTTAATTTCTATGTTTATTTAAATAAAGAATTCCTATATCTATAATGCTTAACAGAATAAATAGGCAGAGGTCTAAAAGAAACCTTGAAGAACTCCTGATTTTATTTTGGAATTGATGATTCGTAAAATAATACAAAACATAATTAAGAAATAAAATTCGTATTTTCATTATTCTAAAATTTAATTATTTATTGGAATAAATAGTATTTTTTTTTTATAAATTAAGTTGATTTAATGATTCAGAACAAATGCGTGAACTGCACCATGATGATCTGGTAGGCGATGCACAGGTTGAGGAGGTGCAGCGGCAGCGCCCAGTCCAGGCGCAGCACCCTCGCCAGCTGCAGCTGCAGCGGCCGCGCCGCCACGTACTCCGAGAACAACTGCAACATGTTTTCCTGCCCTCCACCTGCAACATGTCGTTGTTAATACTTGCAACTTTGATTGAGACCTGTTTATGAAGTCGGGGCAACTTGTCCAAAAGTAACTCGTCTTGCCATTTCGATATCTATTTTTCTCATCATCAATTCAACTTTATATTGATTGATTATATCAAATGAATTTAACTGTTGCACTAGACACGTTTATGGTTGAAGTTAAGGTATGAAAAGTTACTAGTAAAAAAAAAATAATAAAAAAAAACACGACTGCCCTGCTATAAACAAACTAAAAAGTTAAATAACAAGTGTCATTGCAGTCGGGGGACCGTTTTGTGGAACAATTTTTAATCGAAAAAGTCCCCCGACTGCAATGACACTTGTTATTTAACTTTTTAGTTTGTTTTTAGCAGGGCAGTCGTGTTTTAATTTTTTTTTTTATTTATTTATTTTTATTTCAGACATTTTAGTGACATATTATATATTTTAGAAATGTGCTCATTAAGGCCTTTCATTTGATGCCCACATTTGAAAATGGCGTCATACAGTCGCCATATTAACTTTTTTTTTTAAATATAGTCAGTGTCACTCGGAATGATGTAAGAATTCTAACAATACCCCATACATCCAAATCCGTTGAGCCATTTGGAAGTTATGGTGGAATAAAGAAACTCACATATCCACAAACATACATGAACCCTGAACACATATACACTCTTTTTGCTTAGGGCAGTCGTGTAAAAAATATCGGAATAGTGGAACGTGTCACATTTGGTCTACTGCTCCCTATGTAATGTTCCCAAGCCGCGGAAATAACAAAACTAAAAAAAATATGAAGCCAAGTGGTTGAGAATATGCTTTACCCATAAGACATACAAGAATCAGTAGTTTCTTAGTTAATTTAGTAAGAGTGGTTTATCGCAGAAGGAAATAAAGCTAAGGAAATATGTGAAGCCAAGTGGTTGAATATGCTTTAACCATAAGACATACAATAAGTGAAGAAGAATTGCTAATCACAGAATAAAGTTTAATGATAAGTAAAATGTTCTTGTTGGGCACCTTCCGGATCGTATCAAGTCTACAAATAAAGATTACGATTATTACGATTAAGTCCACTTGTGGCTGGTGGGGTCACGGGACGGGAGGCAGTTATGGAGTGTAGGCGATGGCGCTGTCAGCAACAGCTGGCGGTGCTGCGAGCCCCTTCCTGGTAACACCCACATACGAACCGCCTGCTCACCTGCGGGCGGTGGATGCGTAAGTGCATTTTTATTCAGTACTAAAAAGGCTCTTACTTCTTTCTTGCAGTAAACGGTCCTGAATGGTAAGTTGTAAATTTTCAGTTTCAGCAGTCAAAGAACCAGCAGCGATGGCAGGTGACGACAGCAGAACATAACACGCTATATTCTTGAACTGGAAAATATAAATACAATACAATAAAATGTATATAAATATAATAATAATAATAAACAGTTTTTACGAATTACCTACAGGCTACAGCGCGTATTTTGGTAGTAATTCAGATGTTGTTTTAGAATTATTTTGTTTTGATTTATTGTTTTTTGTCCGTCCGTATGTCACAGCCACTTTGTTCCGAATGTATTAATATTACACAATTGAAACGGTAGGTAGATGTATTCTGTTAACCGTTTAACGATTTTAACACAAAAATAAAAAAACTAAAAGATTAAGGGAATTAAGAATTAAGGGAAGAAAAATTTTTTTTCAGTTTCAGTTCCATGTATGGGGAGCCCCCCATACATGGAACTGAAACTGAAAAAAAAAATTTTCTTCAAACCAATACGTGCGTGGTATCTGTAGATAGGTCTTTAAAAATAAGGTTCCTTGAACATTGAGGTTCCTAAGACAATTTTTACTCAAAGTCAACCGTTTGAAAGATATACACCGCCAAAATGGTAAAATGTGTGTCCCCTCCCCCTTTAACTTTTGAAATAAGAGAGTGAAAAATCTAAAAAAATATATGCTGTAGATCTTAATAAACACTTTCAACGAAAATAGGTTTGAACGAGATATAGTAATTAGTTTTTGAGATATAGCACATTTTCCATAACCGCAAATATAACTTTATCATCTATACAACACTAAGAAAAACAAAGTTATTTTTGCAGATAAAAAATGATAGTGGTATTAAATATGGTATGGTATAAGGTAACTACGGAACCCTACGGCGCGAGGCCCGACACGCACTTGGCCGGTTTTTTTTGGGTTGCCCGATGTTTCGACACCTTACCAGGGGCCCGGCCGTGGTCACGGTAGAACTAATGCAAAAAGGCTGCTCATATTTTTTACACGACTGCCTAAAAAAGGAGTGTATTATATGTAATGTATTCAGGGTTCATGTATGTTTGTGGGTATGTGAGTTTCTTTATTCCACCATAACTTCTAAATGACTTAACGGATTTGGATAAAATGGGGTATCGTTAGAATCCTTACATCATTCCGAGTAACACTGGCTATAACTTTTTTGAAAAAAGACAATATGGTGACTATACGACGGCATTTTCAAATGTAAAAAGAAATATCTTCTATTATTACAATATGGGCATCAAATGAAAGGCCTTTACGAGCACATTTCAAAACTATATAATTTGTCACTAAAATGTGTAAAATAAAAAGAAATAAATTTAAAAAATATTAAAAACACGACTGCCCTGCCAAAAACAAACTAAAAAGTGAATTAACAAGTGTCATTGCAGTCGGGGGACCTCTTTGATTAAAAATAGTTCCACATAACGGTCCCCCGACTGCAATGACACTAACTTGTTAATTAACTTTTTAGTTTGTTTTTGGCAGGGCAGTAGTGTTTTTAATATTTTTTAAATTTTTATGAAATTACCCACTCGGAACTTTATAAAAATGCATTCAAGTTTATTAAATTATTTTATAGCTGCGTTCTGATTTTATTTATTATTATTGAATTAAATCGATTATAGTTAATTAGAAAACAAAATCTACCTACTAAATGAATCTACCACCAGTTCACAAATTGGGAGGGTTTCTTAGGGAAAGAACTGACGGAAGAAAACTCAGAGAGGTTGTGTCGTTACCTACCTTTTGATCCCTATCTACAAAACGAACTAACTTTATCTTTAGATCCTGCAGTGTGTGATTTAGGATGGGATTTTAGTTAATGAATTATTGGGTCCCAAACTGGCGGTACTCTCCAACCATCTTCTCTATTGAAATTTGGAAATTGTTGATTTCAATAATAGCTTCGCGTAGCATTCTGGGAATGAGTCTTTGTTCTTTGGCAAGGATTTGTGGTTTATCAAATCTAATGTAATGGTTGGGTGAGGTGAGGTCCCTTTGAGGCATATTCACATACTGCAGACTTGTTTTCGCACCCTTTCTTAATGTCAGCTACATCATGTTCTTTAACGCGCATCTCTTTACTTCTCCTTGTTTGCCCAATCTAAGAGAGCCGACAGTCGCAATCTAGTTTGTGGACGCCTGCGTCTTGAAAGCGGATGTTGCACTTGACAAGTCGTAAGAATTGGTTTATCTTCTTCATCAAAACAACATCAGAATTAATTCCAATATACGCGCTGTTATCAGTAAAGTGTTTTATTTCTAATAAATACGATTGTTTGGTTGCTGCATATAGTACCTACCAATACGTACCTACCTACTCCAATTTAAGTATTAAATTTCAGAATCTAGTTATTTTATGACTCTTTTCGTAATTGTTTAAATACTTCTTAGTTAAATAAAACTGATAAATACTTACCGTGATGTAGTCGTAGTCAAGCCTTATTTGGCTCAATAATGAATAAATCATAAATAAGATGTCGATTATTTTGTAAACCATAGTTGTTAAGTACTGAAACATATCAAAAGGGCAAGAATTATCAAGAGCCTTAAATTAAACCTAACATGATCAGATCAAAAAAGTTGTTAAAAGAGATAAATAGATATAGATAATAACAGCAAACTAATTGAAGAAACTTACCACACACTCAAAAACTTTCTTGGTGTTTTCAACGCTATCAACAATTCTTTTGTACAAATTCAAACATTCGAATACTTCATGACAACCGTTTCTGAGCAATTTATTAAGCACTTTCAAACGGCTATAAGCTGCATAGAAAATGAAAGAACTGACGACCATAATGACATTGAAACAGACCAAATTAAAGAGAATCAAAAGAAAAACTTTCAGCATCATATAATATGAGCATTTATCACTAAAATGCCCTAGAATGAAACTAATTAGAATTGTCTGAATCCCACCAATAGCTATCCAAGAAAACCACGTATCAGACATATTGTAGAAGCAATAACAGTTTACAACAGCAAAGCAAATGAGCTGTGCACGATTCCAAATTTTAACAATAGATGCATATTTTGTGAATCTTATGCAACCAAAATCCAAACACAGAACGACGTGAATCAATATAAATAAAATTTCAACGGCTTTATCGGAGTTCATATTTCTTAAAATTAAGAATTCTCTTGTTTGAAGACGTGACAAGTAATGAGCTAATTTCGATAAACTGACAGGAACCAATCCACTTTGCCTGTCTGATATTTTATGTAATTGATGACATTTTGGCTTTATTAATGTTAAGGGTTGATTGATGGGGATCCCTTGTTTTCGCATAATTGTTTTATACCTAATTTGATTTGGCATAACGAATTTGGCATGATCTTTTTTGTCATAATAATACTTTCGCATAATTGTTTTTTGGCATACTATTTATATTAGCATAATTATCATTAAGACTAATTTGTTTTCGCATAATGTTATTAGGCATATTGTCTATTCGCTTATATTATTTAGACATAAAAATAAAAAACAATAAAAATAAATACTTTTACGCACTCATTTATTTTCATGCAAATGGGGTAGGTATTGTATTAAAATGCCAAAAACTCATAACACATACGACCTAAATATCGACTCATAAAACACCTATTTTTAAAATACCGAAAATCCTTAATGTCGATATCCAATAGAACGAAACTTGAAAAAATTATTATTAAATGACTGATGATAGTTCGAAACCCTAAAAGTTAAAATGCCGATAGTTAAAAGTCCCGAAAATCTGTTTAGGTCTATTAGGTGCGACGACGAGCGAGCGTAGCGAGCGAGGAGGAGGTTAGGTTCTATTGCGACCAACCGACCTGCTGGCATGTAACCCTCAATTAACCTTCGGTTTTTAAGCTTCGGGATTTTGTATTTTAGGAAAAATGTTCTTTCGTGATTTTAAACGTCGTGATTTTTTTGTTTATAAAAATATGCGTAAATAACATTATGCGTGTTTAAATTTATGCTAGAGAATATTATGCTTAAACATGATTATGCTTAAAGTAGTTATGCTTAAAAAAATTATGCATAAGCTGTTATGACTAAATAATATTATGCGTAAACATCATTCGGCGAAATCATATTATGCTATGACATATTATGCCTTAAAATTTTATGCAAATACATAGGGAACCTGATTGATGTTATGATTATCATGGTACCTAGACCTAGGTAATAAATGCTACCATTTTATTCTTATCAACTAACTATGACGTTTATCACAATGGGGAAGCTTTTGACCTTCATTTCAACTGATGTTAACGAAGGGGGGTTAGTTCATATAAGTGCAAAAAGCAAAGCCATCGCAAATAAAAAAACCGGCCAAGTGCGAGTCGGACTCGCGCACGAAGGGTACGCACGCGTACCAAAAAACGGCAAAAAAAATACGTTTGTTGTATGGGAGCCCCCCTTAAATATTAATTTTATTCTGTTTTGAGAATTTGTTGTTATAACGGCAACAAAAATACATCATCTGTGAAAATTTCAACTGTCTACCTGTTGTCGTTATTAATATCGAGCAAAAAATGGCAAAAAAACGTGTTCGTTGTATGGGAGCCCCCCTTAAATATTAATTTTATTCTGATTTTAGTATTTGTTGTTATAGCGGCAATAGAAATACATCATCTGCGAAAATTTCAACTTTATATCTATCACGGTTCATGAGATACAGCCTGATGACAGACAGACAGACAGACAGATGGACAGCGGAGTCTTAGTAATAGGGTCCCGTTTTTACCCTTGGCTTTGGGTACGGAACCCTAAAAAGGGATTTTTAAAATAAAACCATTTGGTTTTATATTCATTTAATAAAATATCGTATCGAGTAATTGTCGTTAAAGTGACATTTTAGGTGGTGACATTATTCACACTTCACATTAATTTTAATATTTAAGAGCGCACCGCGCCTCCGCTAGCGCCACCAATTCGCCTAGTAGACATCCAAATAATTATGATTAAAAAAATATGAAAAATATAAAAACTAGTATTTGTTATAAACTATTTTGGTATGCATTTTTTCCTGGTTTAAATGTGACGGAAAATTCAAATTTGCATTGCGCAGTTTTAATCGGGACATTTAAGTCTACTGTCGGGACGTCGGGACAGATAGCTTAATAACGTGTCCCGATATATCGGGACGGATGGCAACCCTATTATCACTTAGTCGGTTTTTTTGAAGAAAATTTCAACTGTAACGAATAAGAATACGACTTACTTATATTTTTTTGCTTGTAGTACCTGATATAAGTGCGGTAATTATCAAAGCGCACGTATGTCATACGACGTTTTATAACATATTTGCGAGGAAATAAAAAAAAATCGGACTTTGCATCTTTGCTTGATCCATGATGAAATTTTGGTACGCTTGTAAGTATCTGTCGGTCGATTTTTCGGTCAAGAGGCTTCATTTTTCACTGCCTCTGAGACTTCTGGCGGTGTCGAATTTTAATAAATTCATCACTACTTGACGACACTTTCAAATAAAAACAATACAGCAAAAATAAAAAGCGCGCGGAATAATTTTTACTTCTTCAAATTAGCGATGCGCAATTGCGCACGCATTAGCGCTTTTTAAAAGGCAAAGGCATAAAAAACAGCCAGTATCACGAATAAAGTAAATTAATATTTTTGTGTTTTTGTTACAGATAAATGGTTGTATTTTATTTTCAAAATGAATTAAATTAAATAATTATTTATTATATTTTATCTCCCAAAGTTAATTTTATTCATAAAATGTTGACCTCTTTCATGACATAAAAACTCTTTGCTAAGATTTAAAATTTACCGTTCGTTTTAGATCTAGGTATATTAACTTTATGATAAGCCATAATTGCTAACAATAGATTTGCTAAACGTCATAGGTATTTTGTGCGGGACTGAACCCCTGAATCCGCTTTGATAGTCGATCTCAAACCTCATTCATACATGAGAGCCGTAATATAATAAGATATCAACTGCTAGACGATATCACAGAAACACGCAATACATAAGACAAATTGGTACCTCATTATTCCAATAAAAAATAAAAAATGTCTTTAGAATTTTTGAATAGCAGTGCGAAAACATTGTTAAAAATGTACCGAGTTTGAGCATTATTATTAAAATATCTTATTATCTCTGTAATTAAAAATATTAATTAATATAATATTAAATCCTTTATAACATATTTGCTCGTAAACGGTCTCTATTATTACACCAATTTCAATATAGTATTGTATCTCAATCTCATTACATACTTGTGCGGTAAGTAATGAAATGTAAAACGCACGGTTTATCAAGATGCTCCGTCTAAAACATCTTGTTAATTGGGTTAAAAAAGAAATACCTAACATTGAAAGATTATTTATTTAAAGTTGATTTTAATTCGTAATTTATTTCCGTATTTTTAGTTCGAAAACGACTAGATGCGTACTACTATTATTGGCTATGCGTTGCCGCCGAATGTTTTTTAAGCCAATAAGCGGACGGTATGTTTTGGAGGGAAAATGTAGCGATATCGCCATCTTGACAATGCTGAGCCGTTCATTCTTGGTCGGGACTTCATCTTGGTATCATTGATATTTATTAATAGCGAAATTGGTTATTTACTACTGTGAAATAAGTAATAAAAGTATTTATTGTAATCGCTGGGGTTATTATTATTATATTATATATCCCGAATCCCTGAGACCAACGGTATCCAGAGATCTGCGACGGCATACCGAGAGCTGCGACGACACCCAGAGAGATCAGCGGCTGCAGCTCTGAGCTCCGTGTTCCCGAGTGCCGGCCAGGTTCCGGCAGTTGGTAGTATGGATCATCTATCACTATATTCGACTAGATATTTTTGCAAATGGAGACAAACATCAACGATGCAGCATGTAATTACGTACACCATTAGGGTAACGGATATATTAAATAACTGCAAACAAAACAACGAAAGGAAAAATAAAAGACTCAGGATGACCAGAAATATTCCAAATACGGTTTCATGAGAAAGGACGTTAAATTCCGTCTAAAGTTATTCAGAATTCAAAGATTACATTATTGCTTTATACTTCCGTTCTGTGTTTATGCATGCCAGTGACAAACAGTTCGTCGAATCTAGAGTCAACACAAGATAACAACGCCATTTTGTCATCTGAGCCCAAACCGTTCCAACAACAATGCAATTAGCATCTGAGCCCAAATCATTTCGAGCAGCAACGATGGCCCCTAGTAGGTAATTATAAATGTGAAAGTATGTTTGAATGTTTTACGGCTACGTCTAAACGAATAAAGATGAAACTTGGTACACAGATTAACATCCGTTTGTGGATCACAATGGTAGAGCTAAAACTCTGTATCTGCTACCTACAAAACATAGGTAAAACCACAAAACATTTTAAAACAATATTTGACAAGTGTACACTATTCAAATGTGATGCTGTCACATTTTTGATAAAATTATTTAAGTAGGTATATTAAACAGCATTTTGAAATCTTTTGTGATATGGTTAGGTTAGGACAGACCCTTGTGTATTTATTATGAAAGAGTTACACTACACTGGTCATCACAAAAACCGGCCCACCTCTATTTTGCACGGAGCTCATCTATACACAATAAAACTGTAAAGGGCCCCATATACGGTACGATTGATCTGTAGGATCCGTCGTTTCAGACCGATCAAAACGACGACTGAGGAGCTCGGTGGCGCAGTGGTTTAGCGCCTGGCCCAGCGATTGCGGAGGTTAAGCAACGTTCGCAAGGGTCGGTCATGGGATGGGTGACCAAAAATTTATTATCTCGAGCTCCTCCGTGCTTCGGAAGGCACATTAAGCCGTAGGTCCCGGCTGCATTTGCAGTCGTTAACACCCACCAATCCGCATTGGGCCCGCGTGGTGGGTTATGGCCTGTCCTCCTTATCCACCCATAAGGAAGGCCTGTGCCCCAGCAGTGGGGACATAAAAAGGCAAAAGATGTGTATCCACGTAACACAAGAAATGGAAGTAGATTGGTGCCAGACTTCTTTCCAAGAAGTAGTCACTTGAAAAAGAATTGCTTCTGGATGTGCATAGTAATATTCAATCACCTGCCTGAAAGAATGAAAGAACTTAACATTAAACAATTCTTAAGTAATTTATTTAAATGGCTTATCGCACATGTCTTTTATTCAGTGAAAGAATATTTGAACCACAAACATTGCGAATCATGTACTATAAGGTAATTTTTTCTTGTAATTGTAAGTAGTAGGTTATTTTATATTAGAAAAGTATGTACTTACTGCGCAATTGTATAGCCTGGGTGTTTTATATTTTTATTTTATTTTATCTCACTTGACATAACGTATTAATCTAATAATTCAGAATTGACATCTTGACGAAACTTTTCTTTTCAAAACTTTTCATTCGCTTTCCAAAATGGCAGCCACGCCATTTTTCCATGACATGTTTAGATTATAGTGACATTGACATTGACCAAAGAGTAAAATAATACATTGACATTTATCATAGACAATTTAATTTGACATTTGTAAACTTTTTTATGGCGAGGGGAATAGAATCATAAAGCCTCTGTCACGTAGTGATAATATTCTCTTTGGCCTTTGTATTTGTGATTGCCATTATTGTTTTTATTGTTTCTTTTTTAGTGTGACTTGTTGAAATATAGAATCATTTTAATAATTATTATCTATAATATATAATAAATTTGCATGCTGCTATTGTTGGCTGAATGGGAGGAGATGTTATTAATTAAGACCTATAAATGTACCCCAATCAAAAGCAAATAAAATTATTTCTATTTCTATTATTTCTATTTCTATTTCTATTTCTAAAATGGCTGATGGACAGGTAAGGAAAAGAAGTTCGTTTTCCATTTTAAATAGACACGTATTAAACTATTTGAGTACGTCTTTATCGTTCCGTTTCAAAGAAGTAAATCGTAGATCGTAACGACCAATCGTTTCATGTATGTGCGGCATTTTTAAAGCGATCGATCGTTACGACTAACGTCAAATTGATCGTAACGACGAATCGTATCGTATATGGGGCCCTTAACAGGTCCAATTCTGTACATTGAGTATAATTTAGAAAATTTTTTTTGGAAGGCACTTTATTAGTCTTTGTTACTTGTGCCAATAAATAAATTATTATTATTATTATATTATTATTATAACCGATACTGAAGCCAAAACTGTTTTTTTTTTCATTTTTGTCAGTCTGTCTGTATCACGGCTGAGCATCTGTCACTCCGAAAGTACGTAATGAATTCAAATGAAACTTATCATGATTTGAGTTCATACTACGACGACGGTCGCAATACACTTTTTATCCCAAAATTCAGCACGGTTCACTTGGGAGAGGGCATGAAAGTCAAAATGTACTTAGTTTTAATTCATTAACTTGAATGAAACAAATTGCATTATAATCTTACTAAATGTCCCACGTGTGCTGTATAGGATTTAAGTCCGGACTTCTTGTTGTTACAATTTGTTTCATTCAAAATATTAGAGCATGAGTTTTCGTGTGAAGTGTGGGTGGGCCGATTTTTGTGATGGCCAGTGTATCACAAAAATCGGTCACTTACTTTCCTTTCCTTACTAATATTATAAACGCGAAAGTCCGTTTGTTTGATTGTTTTTTTGTTTGTTACGCCATCACGTCTTAACTACTGAACCGATCACATCGAAATTAATATTTCGATGACCAATCACCACGAAATTTTCCATACACGTTTTCAGGGGACGAATTCGCGGGTGGTCACTATTTTTTCATACTTCACTACATAGTATAAAACAAATTCGCTTTCTCTGTCCCTATATCCCTATGTATGCTTAAATCTTTAAAGGTTAAGCCACACAGCGGGCGTGACGGGGCGCGGCGTGACGGGGCGCAGCGCGACGGGGTGCGACGGGAGTTCACACTGCGGGCGTGATCTCGCCTACGTTCCGCCCCGCCGCGCTTCCGATCTGTATTCACGCTCGGCGCGACGGCGGCGTGGCGCGACGGGACGCGTCCCGTCGCGCCACGCCGGCCTGTGTGACGTCGTCCATAGTATCTAGTACATTACAACTTCTCAGCGTCGCGACGCCGTCCCGTCCCGTCACGCCACGCCCGCTGTGTGGCTTGGCCTTAAAACTACGCAACGGATTTTGATGCGGATTATAATACATGGTGTCAGATTCCACACTACACTGAAGCGAAGCGAGGGCGGATCGCTAGTTACAGATAAACATAAAAGAAGGCATGTACTGCACTGAAATTTTAAATTTTAATTTTATTTTTATTTTATTTTATTGAAATATAAAGCCACTTACACTATGAAAAAAAATACTGCATTTTCAGTCGTTAACACCCACCAATCCGCATTGGGCCTGCGTGGTGGGTTATGGCCCACTCTCCTTATCCATGAGGAAGGCCTGTGCCCCAAGCAATGGGGTCATTAAAAAAAATATTAAAAACACGACTGTCCTGCCAAAAACGAACTAAAAAGTTAAACAACAAGTGTCATTGCAGTCGGGGGACCTTGTTATGGAACAATTTTTGATCAAAGAGGTCCCCCGACTGCAATGACACTTGTTGTTTAACTTTTTAGTTCGTTTTTGGCAGGGCAGTCGTGTTTTTAATATTTTTTAAATTTATTTATTTTTATTTCACACATTTTAGTGACATATTATATAGTTTTGGAATGTGCTCATCAAGGCCTTTCATTTGATGCCCATATTGTAATAATAGAAGAAACAAACATGAACCCTGAACAAATAATACACTCTTATTGCTTTGGGCAGTCGTGTAAAAATGGCTGATGTCGAATGAGTCAATCAAAGCAAAGGAATTATTATTAAGTATAAACTGTTTGTCGCACCGCACCCAACTTTACTACCTACCTACCTTTTTTTACCGTTAGGCCCATACTACACGAGCAATACTTTCGCGGCGGAAATCCAAAGCAGGCACAATTTTATTTACTACTAGCTTATGCCCGCGACTTGCAAGATACGATGAAAGCTAGACTACGGAGAGTTCAAACCGTTCTACCTATAGTAGGGCGGTAAAACAAGGTTTGAGGTTAGTTTTCGCACAATTCATCACGGAAATACGAAAATGTGGTATCGATGCATTCAATACGATCCCCTGATCACAAATATATAAGATGACAAGCGCGAAAATGGTGGGGGTAGAAACTTTGACGTCATAAAGTTTTCAGTACAAAGAATTTTTTTTTCATACCATGTGGTATATCAAATGAAAGGGCTTTGTGAGTAGATTGCGAATATATAACACACTCTAACGTTCTCACTACTTGGTCTAACAAATTATTAGCAAACGTCGAAAAATTTCGCAATTCAGAGTCGCCATTGAACAGGTCTAGATTGAAAACGACTGAATTGATTTTTACAAAATATATAACAAATAACTCTGCACATATTCTTTTCGAATGTCTAAAGGTAATTTAAGAATAAGAAAAGTACATCAGTTTTAATAACAGCATAATTTTCTGCTTTTCCTAAATTCTCAGATTCCATTAATAATTAATAAAAAAATAAACTTTCGTATGTTTATCCTTACTAGGACAAGTTAGGATAAACAGACGAAGGTTTAAATAACCAAATTTTGGCACTTTAGATACTTCTTTTAATATTAATCACTATTTTAAAATATGTTGTCTTATTAAATTAAATATTATTAACAATTTACAATATTTTTGATATTCTATGCGTGATAAAACATTTGTTCTATTTAATGAATGATTATTTACACCCGTTAAGCCCCTTTTACACCCATTAGAAAGACTGTGATTTTTGTGTATTGTTTTGATTTTTTGTAAATAACTTTTGCCTATTCACTTCTCACAACTTTTGCCTATTGAGTTTCGTCAGGTATTTAGGTCTCCGAGCAACTGTGTGTGTTTTCCATATGTATTTGTCATTACTTTTAGTTATCCTTACTTGTCCTATTTGGTAAACAAACTTTACTCAATTCTTTTTTGAAATAATCATGTATAAAATTCAACAAATGGTTTTCCACGCATTTAATACCAAATAAATTGTTAACACATTTTTTAATAGTGATTTAAATTTAAAAAAAGAATGGAAACTGTCAAATACTGTTTACTAAATAGGACAAGTAAGGATAAACATACAAATGTTTATTTATTTAGTTTTTATTAATTATTAAAGGAATCCGAGAATTTAGAAAAAGCAGAAAATTATGCTGTTGTTAAAACTGATGTACTTTTCTTATTCTTAAATAACTTTGGTCAATTACCTTTAGACAATTGAAAAAAGTATGTGCAGAGTTATTTGTTATGTATTTTGTAGAAATCAATTCAGTCGTTTTCAATCTAGACCTGTTCAATGGTGACTCTGAATTGCGAAATTTTTCGACGTTTGCTAATAATTTGTTAGACCAAGTAGTGAAAATGTTATAGTGTGTTATATATTCGCAATCTAATCACAAAGCCCTTTCATTTGATATACCACATGGTATAAAAAAAAATTCTTTGTACTGAAAACTTTATGACGTCGCGTGCCGCGGCAGCGGTCGGCGAAGTGCCAGAACCGACCTGCTGGCATGTAACCCTCAATTAACCTTCGGGATTTTGTATTTTAGGTAAAATGTTCTTTCGTGATTTTAAACATCGTGATTTTTTTGTTTATAAAAATATGCGTAAATAACATTATGCCTGTTTAAATTTATGCTAAAGAATATTATGCTTAAACATGATTATGCTTAAAGTAGTTATGCTTAAAAAAATTATGCATAAGCTGTTATGACTAAATAATATTATGTGTAAACATCATTCGGCGAAATCATATTATGCTATGACATATTATGCCTTAAAATTTTATGCAAATACATAGGGAACCATTTTGTGATCAGGGGATCGTACTGAATGCATCGATACTACATTTTCATATTTCCGAGATGACTTGTACGAAAAGTGTTTTCTTATTACCGCCGCTCTACTACCCGAGTTAGATGGAAACATAGTTTTGATTTTAAGTTCTAAGCTACCAAACTGTGAAATAAATCCGTTCAGCGGTTTTTGCGTGATGCGGCACCCAAATAGACAAAAATAAAATAAAATATTTTTTTGGACATGGTTACGTCAGGCCTCCTTCACTCGCTCAAGGTCGCGTGATAAGCACCTACCGCTAGCCGTGCCTACGAGGGCACAAGTGAGCAAAAGGCTGCCACACGCCCGCCTGTGTAGTCGCGCGGCATCTTACTGCCTGCGTAGATATTGTCTCCTTATAATAGTAACAATGTCGAATCGACATTACTGTGCCGTGTACGGATTTCTAAATAAAAAAACCAATAAACAATTATCGTTTTTCACATTATGATATATGCTACGCAGTTCATTTAAAATAAGTCAACCCTAACGTTGCGCCGTTAGAAAAGGTAAGGGCACGCGATAGAAAGAGAGGCAACTACTAGGTGAATTAAACTGTAATTCATTAGCGCTGCGCGACCTGAATTGCACTTTATTGTGTCGGAGCAAAAGTCGCTATTTATTTAAATGACTTTGCGGCGTGCTGCTTCTGTACTTGTAATATTAGTTATTCTGTGGTTACGTCCCAGTACCATAATTCAAGTGTTTTTCTGGCACGTAATTTTTACAACTTTATATGGGATAGATGGAATGGAAAACTGCGCAGTGTAAATTGCGTTATACAACGTTCATTGACCGAGCAAGCTCGAAGCGCGAGCGAAGCGTCTCTGCTGCAGCTTGGGAAAAAAATATTTCATTTATGTCCTTCTGTCTGTCCGTTTGTTCTCCTCTACAGGTCGCATTTCTCAACTGATTCTCATGAAATTTTGTAAGCAGGTTCGAAAACTATAAAGACTTTTTTCGAGCCAGTTTTCCGAAAATTTTCAAAATGGTGGCGATATGTAAATAAAAACATATTTCAGCCCGGCTTTCCGACGCTGTTTGTTCTTCTCTACAGGTCGCTTTTTCAACCGATTCTCGTGAAATTTTGTGAACAGGTTTGAAAATTATATAAGTAGGTAGTTTTTTTATCGAACCAATTTTAAGAAATTTTTTAAAATGGCGAAGATATGTAAAAAAAACTTATTTCAGACTGGCTTTCTGGCGCTGGATGTTCTCTGGCTGGCTGAATTTTTTAATCGAGCCAGTTTTTTGAATAAAAAAAAATCACACATTTCGAAAAAAAAACAGAATTAGAAGCACCAACTAACTGCGAATATACCAAACACCACGTACCCTTATATATGCTTTGAAAACCTCGTGGCGAGAGGGCGACATCTATTGTTTTTTGAATAACTTACTATTTGAGTAAAAAGTGATCAGGGAAATAAAATAACAGAGTATAGGTCGAGTCGTAAATTAGGTGGTTTCATATAACTTTCCTTTATACTTACTTATAATTTTCACATTTGTTGAAACAACAAGCCTTTTCTCATAGAGCATTTTTTAACAGAAGAATCGTACATGGAGTATAAAATATAATATCCCTCCCATTATGGGGAAGGCAAAGTAATCTCAGTGCATACATCCAAACCTTCAGTAATATTATCGGAATATATCAGTAGGAATATCTTTATATCTCTAACATGAGTTACTTTTTAACGTGAGGTCTACCGCTCACGGAGCCACTAATAGTAAATTGTGTTTACTGCGGTTTATATGCGGATTTCCGCGGCGGGACAATCGCTTGTGTAGTATGGGCCTAATTTGTCTTTAGTGAATAAGATCATCGCGTCATTGGTTTGATTTGACGTACGCCTTTGCCTTGCCATTGCCAAGTGAGTTACAACGCTCAAACGAAATGGACGTCATCAATGTACGCGAAAAACGTGTAATTTGGAAACCAGTCGCCGTTTTGTTTACTATAATTCCAGTTATCTGTGGTCTAGATTTCGGCTATGTGAAATTGTGGTCTACATCACGGGGAATATTTCTAAAATTAATAGCTATCGCATTTGCTTTAACCATCACAGTGTTCTTAAGGAGACCAATTTTCGACTTTGATATAGGGTTATTCTTTTATGTTTTATATTCAGCTGAGTATTTGACTTACACTTCAATACTCTTTTTCTCAAGTTACACTGTATACGAATTCTTACTTGAATTTGAGAAAACAGCAACAATACTTGACGATAGTATAATATTTTGGAATGTGGTTAAAAAAAGTTATATGTTCCCTTTTATTTCTTTGTCATTTAAAATTTTAGTGTCACTGATAAATTGTTCGATTTATAGCTGTAGACCTAAACACGACGAAAAGTTGGGTTTATATGTTTTAATTATGATTGTATCGAATTTTGCTTTCGATTCTTTATTGCTGGTTAAATATTTGATAATGTATACGTATTATAGACACATGGAAGCGTTAAAATTGAAAGTAGTTAACCATAACATAGACGTTAGCGATATTTTGAAAGTGTACAGAAATATAATGGGTGCAGTGTATAAAATAAAACCTGTGTGCGATAAGTTGGTAAGAATTTATTCATACTTATTCATTGCTCTTAAGTTTTTACTGACGATTGAAATTAACAACTTGGTTAATGCTATTAAGATTTTTTTTAAATATGGTTGAGTGAGCTCAGCACTCAGCAGAGTTCTTCCTGAATTTTTAAAACATTTTAATTAGTGTTTATATTTTATTTTATGTAAAATTTTAATGTTTTTTTACATTCATATTATCTTGCTATTTTGCAATCATCCTTATTCCGAACGAGTACTAAATGACATGAAAATGAAATGACATTTGAAGAGTACCTACCTAGAATCTCGTTTTTATTTGCTTAATATTATTATTTGACATAGGTATAATAATCTGACATATTATTTTAATTTTTAACAAGATTGTATAAATTTGCATGCTTAGTAATAGGCGAAACATGATAATGGACAAACTAATTTTACCTTCCATCTTATTGACCATGTTTGAAGCAAATAAATAAATGATTATGATTATTATGATTAAGGGGCCGTACATCGCCAAATACACATTTTTGAACAAAGATTTTAGATAGAATATCGTCTTGATTTATCGTTCCCAAAAAATAATGTATAAAATATAGAAAGTAGTTTATGGTACTCAGTTTTGTGATTGACAGAAACATGACAGGTATCTAAAACTTTTCCCCATAGAAAAAAATCGTAAAGTGACCTCCAATTTTGTAGTTTTCCACTGATGTGCCAACCAATAATAAATCTATAATCTTGAAACTACAATAAAAAGAAACCATAACTAGCTGTCTAGTTTTGTGTTTGACAGTTTTCCCAAAACAAAAATTGTTTAGTAGAGTCTGTCTAAAAGTCTGTTTACATGGTAATTTCAAAGGTAATTTTATTACCCACCTAAATCCCCAACCACCCCACCAATACCTATCTAAATAAATAAATAAATATGTTTACAATTAGAATTTTGACAGCACCAACAGGGTTACCAGTATAAGTTTTTATAAATAATTTAATAATTTCTCATGTAAACAGACTTTTGAGATAGACGTAATTAATTAAAAACGATAAAACCTGCTTCAAAATAACTAAACCAAACAGCTTTAAAAATAAAAAGCTGTAAAAAGCAAGAAATAATACTGAAATCTGCATAAATACTAATAGGTACCTACGCATATCTGGTATTAAAAAAAACGGTTAAGAGCGAGTCGGACTCGCGCACCGAGGGTTCCGTACAATCATAAATATATTTGGATATGTTACTTTAGTACAGTCTTTAAAAAAGTAGGATAAAACGGCAGACAGGTGGTGGAAGGGCGAACAGGCGGACAGTTAATTTACAAATCTTAACCACAGCTGCTTATGGTGACTGAAAAACACAATGCAAACTGTTTATATTACTAAGTAGGAACTTATTCTTCGTTTATTCGTACGGCAAATAGTAGGTAATTATATTAGAACCAGCCACCAATTATTACTGTAGTATTAGGTTGCGCCATCTCTTGACCGAAAGTGGAACTATTTTTTTCTTGGGTCAGCATTCTTAGGACAGCGAAATCTGTTGACTGGTAGTGAAACTAAAGAATTTTTGTTTGTTTTTTGAATTTCTAAAAAGTGTGTTATATTGAGACATCGTTTTATTTTTCCTGTAATCTTTACATAAACTAATATCACATAGAATTATTTCAGATTTTTCTCTCTGCAAACTTTGGAGATAAAAGGGGGGAACGGTATTTTTTTTTACATTTTTCATCATAAGTCGTAAACTATGCGGCCTAAGAAAAAAGAAAAAATGTTTTAAAATGTGCAAACAGCGTTCTTTCATATGATACCCCACATGCCCTAGTCACTTCAAATTTTTAAGACCCCTTTTTAGTCCCTATTGTAAAAAAAAAAAAAAATCTTTCTTATTTGCAAAATAGTTGGGCAAATGTCATTTTAAACTATTCCAAATTTCAAGTTGATACCATTAGTAGTTCTCGAGATATCCAGCTGTGACAGACAGACAGACAGACTGAGTCATACTATAAGGGTTCCTTTTTTACCATTTTGGTACGGAACCCTAAAAAAGTCTTTTGAAGTCAGGTGGGGGCCAAAGGATATTCTCTGTTTTTTTATATAAACTTTTATCGTAGTTTCACTTTCTCATTTATTTTAATTTTAAAGCCCCACCCGACTCCATAAGACGTTTTTAAATGTTTTTAAATAACAGATATGCGTAGGTACTGATTAGTAATTATGCAGCTTTCAATATTATTTCTTGCTTTTTAGTGCTTTTTATTTTTGAATCTGTTTTGTTTAGTTTTTTTATATTAAAACTTTTCTGTGGTAGGTATTAATAAGCGACGATATAATAAATAACACCCGTTTTGGATTGTCATAAACCTACCAATATCCGCCACTAAACATATCCTATTTGATTTTGAGGAGTTCCCTTGTTATCTTCGAAGTCCAAGGTCCAATGTCAATGAACTTAAAATAAAACTACACATAGTACTTATCCCCTTTCCAACAAAAAAAAGTATCATCCAAATCGGTTCAACAAAAAAGTTATGCGATCATATCATCGAGGTAGTTACTACCGAAATCATAGCATTTTCAGGATTACTTGAAAACTACTGAAATAGGACCAACTTGGGAACAAAGTGATCTAATAACGTTTAAATCAATTTAATCGGTCCAGCCGTTTTTGAGTAATCAGTAAACATACACAAAAATAACCAAACATACAGATGAACAGAGAACCTCATCCTTTTTTGAAGTCGGTAAAAATTTGACGAAAATTTCGATAATTTTTACTATGAAAATTGCTTCCTGCGTTGACCGGCCCCTTAATACTTTGAAAATGACGTGTGTACAGTACAATCTAGCACATAACTGTAATTTTAGACTGTAATATGTTTTGTTGTCCATACGTTTAATAAATAAATAAGTTGAAAAGAGTGACAAATATTTCGATTTGATTTCAGATCATGACTTGCGTAATCATAGCTGTCCCGAGACTTATGGCGACCGAATACATGGTGCTCCATCAGCTAAAACTGAACGTAAGTACAATAAGTAAAATACTACTAATATTATAATAATTAACAGAAAATAAATGATAATTTACAGCCAGGGCCTTATTTATTAAACGTGACAATTGGACATTAAGGTATGATTCCGATGTCTGCAGCACTGCTGCGCAGCAGTGCTGCACAGCAGTGCTATGTGCTCCAAATTGAACCGTAATGTTACGTTTGAAAGGCTCAATTTGAAGTGAGCGGAAGCGTCGCGACACTGCTGCGCAGCAGTGCTGCGCGGCACTGCTGCTGCAGCACCACTGGTCCCCATGTGCAGTTTGTAAACAATTACAATCTATATATATAAAAGAGAAAATCACTCACTGACTCATCACGAAATCTCAGAAACTACAAGTGCTAGGAGTCTCAAATTTTGCATGGGGGTTCCTTTTAGGGTGAAGGTGCTCACTAAGACGGGATTTTGCGAAATTCAACCCCTAAGGGGGTAAAACAGGGTGGCAAAGTTTGTATGGGAGAAAGCGATTCCTTGGCCCGATTGACTTGAAATTTGGCATAGACATTCTTTAACAAAATTAATTGAATATGTGTTTCGTATTTTCTTGAAATGTATCCCCTAACAGGGTTGAAAAGGGGTAGAAATCTATTTTTAGGGTGGTTGACTTCGATATCGGAATCAAAACTTCTTAGTGCATTTGTACGATTAAGAAAAATAAATGTCAGTTGTCAGGTTGTCACCTCCCCTGAGATTGTAATTATGTCACCGCACGAGCTGACATTTCATGTTGTAAAAGATTTTATCCTGAATTTCACTACCTATTTTACGAAATATTAGTCTACTTATAAAACGTGGCAAAATCTAGCAAATATCAGATATCTAACGTGGCAAGGAATGTGGTGTAAAGTGTTAAAATTGAGAGATGCACAACATAAGTTGCACCCGACATAATTTGCAATGTCACGTTATTTTAGCCAGGAACCAGGAACAAATAAACATACATAGATTTTTATTTCAAAAGAAGATACCTACCAAACTATTAAGTATGAGTATTAAATGTTACAAAATATTATTATACTTATTTTGTTATATTACTGCTAAGAAATTTTATTAAGTACCTACCTACCTAATACAAAATCGTGAACAGTAGGGCGTCGGTTCTGTAACTAAACTCGAACCCCACTTCGAATCTCACTTCACTGCACGGGACGGGAACTTTAAATCATAAATTAATAAGATAATGATAAGTTTTTTTTTTTCATCACAAAATATTTTAGATAGCTACCTAAATTTATTGTAATCTAATTTATTTAGTTAGCTAATTTCTAATAACAATTCACGCGAAGTGAAGTGAGGTTCGAAGTGAGATGCGAGTTTGGTTACAGAATCAACAGATTGCGCAGGTAAAACCGTGGGGTGCAGCTATTACCTACATATCACAAAATTGTAAAAAATGTGAAATTTTTGATGTTTGGATGTTGTTCATTTTGTTACTCAATCACGTCTGAACGGGTGAACGGATTTTGACGAAATTTGGCACAGGGATAGATTGTCTGGAATACTTAACACAGGCTTCTTTTCATGCCGATCATTGGTTTCCAAGGGAAGACTTACAACGATTACCGACTCCCACGCGGGCGGAGCCACGGGCTAAAGCTAAACATAGTATAAAACAAAGTCGCTTCCCGCCGTCTGTACGCTTGTCTTAAAGTATACATAAAAATCGCAATAAAATCGATCTTTAAGTTTGGGAGCTAGGTTGCCTCAGAGTCCTCAGACAGATAGACACACACACACTTCAATTATATTTTAACACCCCTTGCGTACGTCGTATATATGTAGATATCCTGTAGTATAATCAAATAACTTCACACTGACACCACATTAGCACAGTTTTATATTAGTAACTACATTGCACTGCACCCGTGCGAAGCCGGGGCGGGCCGCTAGTAGTGTATAACCAATTGATTGGATACATAATTAACTGCTCAAAAAACATTCTATTTCAAAATAATTAATTATAATAAACCCAGTTTTATTCGTTATGATTTATATGCTTAAATTTATTAGGGAAAATAAGGTTAAACATTTTTAATGCCTATTAATCAGTAGCTTAGAGATCTACAAAAACGTCAAATCGATTTGCAGATAACATCAATTATTATAAGGTTAAAAATTAAGGCTTCATTTGCGAGGAATCTATGTTTTTACAGAAAAGAAAATAGATTTATTACTTCCTATAAAGCAATTGATTATAGTACATTCTCCATATCAATTTAGAGTGTAGGAATTTAAGGTTTTTAAATTATACTTACTTTTCGATTTTCTTTGTTGCTGCTTTTATTAACTTTTTCGGTTTTAAACTTTATGTTCGCTTTTGGCGTTGAAGGTCTCACCAACACCACTAAGAACGTAAAAACAGGACTGCATAATTTAATCTCTTATTTGATCATCCCGGTACCTATATGGTGGTACCGTATACTCCAAACTGATAGCAAACACGATCCTTCTGATGAAAAGAATAGTATAGACATATAGTGAAAGTGATCATCTTACAAAATAGCAGTTTTCATCACCAAAAGTTTATTAAATAGGGCTGTTACTATGCGCGCCAAATAAGAATAGTATCGACAACTTCTCGGCACTAGACAATTTTGTTATTGCTTGGTTGAATTGATAACTTCATAATGTATAGGATGTGCATAAAAAGAAACAAAATATATAAAAAATATGATTTTTATTTTGCTGGCATTGATCAGCATGGCACACGATCATTGGATTTTTTGTTGGCAGTACAAAATTGACCAGTGACGTGAAGTTGTCGATACTATTCTTATTTGGCATGCATAGTACAACAATAGTGTGTTGCGTTGTGAAGTCTTTGAGCATTAGAGTACCTACCTACTTGCCTTTAAAATATTCCACCGGTAGGTATATCGTTTAGTTTAATCATTAAAACTTAGGCTTAAGAAATAACACGGTAACGGGGTGTTTCGTCACACCCCGGACACTCCATACAACCACGCTTTTATAAACAGATGACGTCATAAATGACGTTTTTGTGCACGTGCAACCATTTTATCTATTCTGTGGCGCAACTGTGTGTGTAAAGGCCTCCTCAAACCTGAACGGTATCCGCCACCGCAGTGGGTAATGGTATACCCTCTACCCGACCGATATCCCGACCGGTATTTTGTATGGCACAGCTGTTGCTAAACCGTAACCGCATACCGGATGGGTTCGCGGTAGGTACCGCGTGTTTGGCGAAACTTTTCCTCCGCTGCGCGGACCCCGCGGCGCCACACAGTCCTCGCGTCCCGCGCGCCAGTACCGTTACCGCCTTCGGTAGCGGTCAAGTTATGGTTTGAATAGCGAGTTTTCCGCATACCCATAGGGATATTCGGGATATACCGCCACCGGTACAGGATACCGGTCAGATTAGAGTAGGCCTTTAGTCTAGGGCTACCGTTACCGTGCACTTTGTACTGTATGAACGTTTTAACTTTTTGGTAAATAAAGTTACGTACGAACGCATTGCTTTGAATATCAAAATAAGTGGACAGTTGACAAACATGACTAAAAAGTTACGACGCATTGCTTTGAATACCAAAATAAGTTGACAGTTGACAAACACGACTAAAAAGTTACGATGCATTGCTTTGAATATCAAAATAAGTTAACATTTGACAAACACGACGAGCGTACGATTCGGCATACGAACGAACTAGCGGGGTGGGGTGAGGTAATTGATTGCGGGGCGAGGCGGAGAGTGTCCTTTCTGTACGGTAGTACTTATATCTATTCTGTGGTTTCGTTTCAGCAAGACTGGCTGCGGTTAGCGCTAGAGTGCGCCATAGTCCTGGAGTGGGGGGTGCTGATGTGTGCGCCCGCGCTGGCTGCGGAGGCGGCCAACGACCAGTTCGATGATATGCTGCTCACTTTGCGAAACGACCTCATTGATACTACAGGTTATACCTAATTAAATAAAGGGTAGGATTTGATCATAATCATCATCATATCAGCCGCACGATACCCACTGCTGGGTATAGACCTCCCCTAAGTATCTCCACGACGATCGGTCTTGCGCTGCCCGCATGGCAGTATTTGGATATCAAAAATACTGAATTTTACTGAAACAACAATTTAAAAAAGTTAGAGGTAAGATAGCCAGTTCCTCAGTGATGAGGATTCCGGGTGTAGCGCGCTTCCACCTTCGGCCTTACCGTCACTTAACATCAGGTGAGGTGATGGCCAAGCACTAACCCGTTGTGCATAAAAAAGGTACTTACCAATGAAATTGACGTTTTGAATGGATTTTTTTTAACAAATCGCATTTTCCATACTAACATTTTTATATTTATTTAACAACCGTGAACGCTCTTATGTACAAATGTTTGAACATAAAGCTACCTTAGGTAATATAAAATAAGCGAAAAAAATTAAGTTTAGGCTAAGTTACAGCGGATAAAGTGGTCATTTTCCTTAACAAAAAACACCTAAGGACCCAATAAATAAGAATAAAATAAATAAATATTAGACATCACTGTGACAATTTATAGAGAAGTTCGTTTTTAGGGTTCCGTACCAAAATGGTAAAAAAGGAACCCTTATGGTGTGACTCAGTCTGTCTGTCTGTCTGTCTGTCACAGCTGGATATCTCGAGAACTACTAATAGTATCAACTTAAAATTTGGAATAGTTTAAGATGACATTTGCCCAACTATTTTGCAAATAAGAAAGAAATAAAAAAGAATAATATTTTTTTTACAACAGGGACTGAAAAGGGGTCTTTAAAGTGAGGTGACTAGGGCATGTGGGGTATCATATGAAAGAACGCTGTTTGCACATTTTAAAACATTTTTTTCTTTTTTCTTAGGCCGCATAGTTTTCGACTTATGATGAAAAATGTTAAAAAAAATACCGTTCCCCCCCCTTATCTCCGAAGTTTGCAAAGAGAAAAATCTGAAATAATTCTATGTGATAGTAGTTTATGTAAAGATTACAGGAAAAATAAAACGATGTCTCAATATAACACACCTTTTTAGAAATTCAAAAAACAATATTTTTTTAGTTTTACTACCAGTCAACAGATGGCGCTGTCCTAAGCATGCTAACCTAAGAAAAAATATAGTTCCACTATCGGTCAAGAGATGGCGCAACCTAACACTACAATAATAAATTGGTGGCTGGTTCTAATATAATTACCTACTATTTGCCGTACGAATAAACGAAGAATAAGTTCCTACTTAGTAATATAAACAGTTTGCAATGTGGAGTGGCTGAAACGTTTTTCAGTCACCATAAGCAGCTGTGGTTAAGATTTGTAAATTAACTGTCCGCCTGTTCGCCCTTCCACCTGTCTGCCGTTTATCCTACTTTTTTAAAGACTGTACTAAAGTAACATATCCAAATATTTTATGATTGTACGGAACCCTCGGTGCGCGAGTCCGACTCGCTCTTGACCGGTTTTTTATATTGACCCAGCCGGGGATCGATCGCGGAAGTCCGCTTGTTTGTTAGTAACTATTGAACCGATCATCATGAAATTGCATACACGTTGTCAGGGGTACAGAAAAGAACATGGGGTACCTTTCATCCAGAAAAAACGTACAGTTCCCGAGGGACAGATGATTGTAAAAAAATCAGAATATCATCAAGCACTTGTGTAGGTTCATATTTTTGGCGTAAATAATAGCGGAAACGTATTGAATTCTACATCAAAATCTCTGTAACGTACTTTGAAGTAGCTGCAATAACTTTTATTCAATAAAGATGAAAATAATGATGAAAAAACAACGAAAAACATGGAAAAAGAGCAGAAATGAGGCTATTTTCCATACCCTTTACACGTAAAGAAAAAGACAGAGACAAATGTATCCGAGCCTTAAAAACTGAGTGTTTCTGAAGATTTAAAATTCCGATTAATATTTCAGATGCACAAAAGCGTATTGAAATCGAAGAGGCGTTGCAATACATGTCGGCGCGCCCCAGCCAGTACTACGTGTGGCGGAGAATCCCCGTCGACGGGCGTCTACCGATGGCCATCATCTGCATCATGATCATATACCTTATCATCCTTATCCAATTCAAGCACTTCTTCGACTAACTAATAATGGAAAGCATTAACTTTAAGGATATTCATAGACAGTATTTAGTACCTATTATAATTTATAACCATTATATCTATTCTAACTAAATAAATAAGTAAGTATTTAAGTTTGAACATTATTTAATTAGATTATGCTTTGATTCATAAATTTATTCTGAAGGGATAAGATATTGATTTGCCTGAAAGTGTTGTGATTAACTTAATATAGATTAGAGGTAGTTTAATGTGAACTCTATAATTTTATGACAATTAGATATATCAATTATAAATATTTCTAGGTATTTGAATAAAAGTTATTGTTATCCCAAAGTCCATTATTTGTTATTACAATTATCGTAATTTTTATAAATCTTTTTCCTTTAAAGATGTTTTTTATTAAACGAGACTTCAGTCACCACATATTGACATCTATATAATATTAACATTAGTGCAGAACCTCAAAGAAACCTAGGATGCTAATCTTTAAGCTAAACCAAAGATTTTTAGGCATATATTTAGGTATCTAGGTATCTAAATGACAAGTAATGGTTTCGATTTTATCCTCTTGGCCCCTGAAAGGTTTAGAGTGGGAACTACAGAATATTTTTGTTTACCCTGTGGTGGAACTGCACTTCTAATTTTGACATTCTGAAAGCCTAAGGACTGACTCTCTTACTCTATATCGCCCAATCAACTTTACTATTTGAGGGCATTAAATAATTAAGAATAGTTAAACCTTGCCTAATTAAGACTTGCCCTTTGTTAAGACTTGACTTTGAAAACGGATAAATGTATTTTGGGCCTGGATCTATCGGAGCCAAAACACTGTACTCTTAAAAAGCAATTAAAGTCTGCCCCATGGTTTGAAGTAGTGGTTAGAACTTTTGTGTATAATAATATTAAGGAAAGAATAAAACATTCAAAATGTTTGATATTCTAACAAGTAAATAGAAAAGAAGACATGCTGCATTGAAATATGAAATGTTATGAAAAAAATACCGCTTTCATATTAACGATGTACTGGAAACCACTCAAAGGGCTGTCCATTAGGTTCGTTATTAGTATTACATCAATAAAAGTCAATTAAAAATGGAAGGAGTTTATAACTGTTTGTCGCACCCAAATTTATTACCGTAATCCTCTTTACTTAATTGCTAATATCGCGGCAAATCCGGTTTGCCATATACACTTTTGCCAAGCGAGTGACAACGGTCAGACGAAATGGACGTCGTCGGTGTACACGAAAAACCTGCAATTCGCAAACCGTTCTTAGTTTTGTTTACTATCATTCAAGTAATCTGTGGACTAGATTTCGGCTATGTGAAATTGTTGTCAAAAAAGTGGGGAATAGTGCTAAAATTAATAGCTATTGCATTTGCTTTAACCATCACAGTGTTATTAAGTAGACCAATCCTGGACTACGATGTAGGGTTTTTCTTTTATGTTTTATATTCAGCTGAGTATTTGACTTACACTTCAATACTGTTTTTCTCAAGATACACTTTATACGAATTTTTATTCGAATTTGAGGAAACAGCAACAACAATAGTGAATAGAAACATATTGAGAGCTGTGGTTAAAAGAAGTGTAGTTTTTCCATTTTTATCTGTATTATTTAAAACTATAGTGGCTGTTTCATATTGTTTATGTTCTAATAAAACTGTATATTGTACACAATCGTTGAGTGAATATTTGATTATGATTGTATCGAACTTTGCTTTCGATTCTTTGCTACTGGTTCAGTTTATGATAATGTATACGTATTATAGACACATGAAAATGTTAAAATCTAATTTAATTGAACATGAAATGAAAGTCAGCGATGTTTTGAAAGTGTATAGGAATATAATGAACGCGATGGATAAAATAAAACCAGTGTGTGATAAGTTGGTAAGAATTTATTCATACTTATTTAAAGATCCTAAGTTTTTAAATTAAGATTTGAGATAAAAAAAGATCGGGGTATCTTTTAAATTATTGTTAAGTCCGTGTTCTTCCTGAGTATTTAAAATATCATAGCTATTGTTTAATTTTTAATTGGATATGAAATCATATTGTTTTATTCAAGGAGAGATGTTTTTTTACATTCATATTGTTTTGCTAATTGCAATCGTCCTTATTCCGAACGAGTGTTAAATGTTTTAAATTTGAGATTTTTGCATTTACAATGCTATTTTTAAACAATACTAAATAATATACTAGAAAAAATACGACTCGCACCAGATCAATACTCAGACGGGAATCGAAAATAAATCGAGAATAAATTTTTTTTATAGATATTTCATCTTAATCAATTGTTAAAATATCTGGAAAGATATTTCAATTGAATGTCGAGGTAATTCCTCACATTGGTGAAATAACGCTGGCTTACAGCGTAAGAGTTTAGGATATACTAGGAAAAATTCGACGATGTCACTAGTGACTCGGTAGCTCAGCGGTCAGAGCATTGGACCGGATATCCAAAGGTCGCGGGTTCGATTCCCGTCTGAGTATTGATCTGGTGCGAGTCGTATTTTTTCTAGTATATTATTTAGTATTGTTTAAAAATAGCATTGTAAATGCAAAAATCTCAAATTTAAATTTTTTATAGATATTTCATCTTAATCAATTGTTAAAATATCTGGAAAGATATTTCAATTGAATGTCGAGGTAATTCCTCACATTGGTGAAATAACGCTGCCTTACAGCGTAAGAGTTTAGGATATACTAGGAAAAATTCGACGATGTCACTAGTGACTCGGTAGCTCAGCGGTCAGAGCATTGGACCGGATATCCAAAGGTCGCGGGTTCGATTCCCGTCTGAGTATTGATCTGGTGCGAGTCGTATTTTTTCTAGTATATTATTTAGTATTGTTTAAAAATAGCATTGTAAATGCAAAAATCTCAAATTTAAAATTTTTATAGATATTTCATCTTAATCAATTGTTAAAATATCTGGAAAGATATTTCAATTGAATGTCGAGGTAATTCCTCACATTGGTGAAATAACGCTGGCTTACAGCGTAAGAGTTTAGGATATACTAGGAAAAATTCGACGATGTCACTAGTGACTCGGTAGCTCAGCGGTCAGAGCATTGGACCGGATATCCAAAGGTCGCGGGTTCGATTCCCGTCTGAGTATTGATCTGGTGCGAGTCGTATTTTTTCTAGTATATTATTTAGTATTGTTTAAAAATAGCATTGTAAATGCAAAAATCTCAAATTTAAATTTTTTATAGATATTTCATCTTAATCAATTGTTAAAATATCTGGAAAGATATTTCAATTGAATGTCGAGGTAATTCCTCACATTGGTGAAATAACGCTGCCTTACAGCGTAAGAGTTTAGGATATACTAGGAAAAATTCGACGATGTCACTAGTGACTCGGTAGCTCAGCGGTCAGAGCATTGGACCGGATATCCAAAGGTCGCGGGTTCGATTCCCGTCTGAGTATTGATCTGGTGCGAGTCGTATTTTTTCTAGTATATTATTTAGTATTGTTTAAAAATAGCATTGTAAATGCAAAAATCTCAAATTTAAAATTTTTATAGATATTTCATCTTAATCAATTGTTAAAATATCTGGAAAGATATTTCAATTGAATGTCGAGGTAATTCCTCACATTGGTGAAATAACGCTGGCTTACAGCGTAAGAGTTTAGGATATACTAGGAAAAATTCGACGATGTCACTAGTGACTCGGTAGCTCAGCGGTCAGAGCATTGGACCGGATATCCAAAGGTCGCGGGTTCGATTCCCGTCTGAGTATTGATCTGGTGCGAGTCGTATTTTTTCTAGTATATTATTTAGTATTGAGTGTTAAATGATATGAAACAAGTGTCAGTTTGAAAGAAAAAAAAATTTTTTTTTGATTTGGTTTCAGATCATGAGTTGTGTGTTTATAGCGGTCCCGAGATATATGGCAACCGAATACATGGTGCTCCATGAACTGAAATTAAACGTAAGTAATATACAGTAGATGATAGTAAAGTACTTGTACAAAAAAATTCAATCGGATGAATTATCAATTACCAATATGACAAATTAATTTGGATATTTCACTTTTGACTTCTTTTGCTTGGGACTTGTAAAGTGTAGACAAATTCGCATTTAAAAAAGCTTTAAAGTATAAACAACTTGTGAACTATTTTAGGAATAAGGTGATGTAACAAATTCCTTTAAAATGATAAAATCTAAATACTGGTTTGTCTAGACCGGTGCGAGACTGACTTTATTATTAGCATATTATACTAATAAAAGATCAACAAGAAACAACACTTAAGCTAAAAGCAGAACTAGGCCCTGCAGGCCTATTACATAAAATCGGACGCCAATCTTATTCGTGAGTTAATAGTGTCACGGAGTGGGACGCAATTGTTTTTATGTAATAGGCCTGCTGCATGTATATAAATATTCCTTTAAGTACCTAGTCTGACAAAGTAAAAATCGAACAACATACATACCTACCTACTTACAATGCTCCGATTTCAAAGTGTATAGCTAAAGCATATTTTGTATGGAAATCAGGATAAAAATACGACGGCACCTCAAACATCCAGACCAGAGACAATGTAAAAGTTAGTTTTCCGAAATGGATGGAACCCAGGATTTTACACCCGTATTCACAAACATACTATTAGGTCTCACCGTGTCCGGCATGACCGCGTACGGACGCGCAGCAGCCGTACCAACTAGAGTGCGTTTCATTAAATAGTTCTTTTGCCGTTATGTTGGCAGTACTCTCGTTGAAATCATAATTCGTTATAATAAGGTACAACATTAAGTTGATTTTCGGAAAACCAACATAATGGCAAAGGAACTATCTGATTAGACACACTTTACCAAACACATGTAATACGTAAAACAAATGAACCCATAACAGAGCTCTTTATTACAACCCAGTGCCTTCGCATAGGCAAGTGGCGTCTGAGTATTGTTCTTGAATACGGGGTTTAGAAATGACAACTACAGAGGTCTTGTACGAAACGTTACAATTTAATTTGGGATTGATTTCAAGAATATCTGGTGTTGTTTCTGCGGGCTAGTTTAATATTCTAGTTTTAACATAATCTTTGACGACCTCCGTAGTCAAGTGGCTTGTACACAAGTTTTCATGGTATCACCCTGTGAGGTCCCAAGTTCCATCCTCGGCTGAGTCAATTTAGAAAACGAGCTTTTGATTATCTCAGGGTTTGATATGTGTGGTTGTCTGCCTCTGGTTTACTTAACACAAGTGCTTTGGCTACTTGAAGCAATGTATGGTGATAATGTCCAATAATATATTTCAAATTCCAGCAAGATTGGATGACGCTAGTGCTGCAGTACACCATAGTCCTGGAGATGGGGTTCCTGATGAGTGCGCCGGCGCTGGCAGCGGAGGCGGTCAATGGGCACTCGGATGATATACTTCTGACTTTGCATAACAACCTCATTGATACTACAGGTAATCAATCTGTTAATACAGGTATATCTTCTATCTAGTACATAAGTCTAACCGCAAGAGCAGTGCTTGCTGCGCGTGCACAGATTAGCCTCTTCTTTCTCCCACCCACATGTAAGTTTTCGTCGTTTTTCTCCCCCCGCCATATCTCTTTTAGCACCCAAGGCGCAGTACACTTCTTGCGGTTGAACTACATATAGTAGGATGATCTAAACAGTTCTAAAAAAATCTGAACTGTTTGGACGACATTTTTTCAATCTTTTACAGTGCTAATTTGCACACGAGTAATTTCTCCTTAGAAATTTCTGAAGGAGGTTAAGCGTTTCAAATGTCGAATTTTATGACAAGTTTTTGATTCTGTTTAATGATATACCAAGCCCCAGATTTAACTCAAGTAAAAGATAAGCAACGCAGTGGAAGCGAAGAATTGGATCGGTTAATTAAGAAAGGGAACATGTCAACTTTTTCCCATTTAGCAACATTTATGATTTTTTTATGGCAAGACAGACATAACATAACAGTCAAGAAACGGAATATGTCAATAGTTTTTAAACTATTGTACTGACATATTCTTTTTAAAAACATTATAGGGTACCAAATTATTACATGAAGGAAAGAAAGGGAATAAGTTATTTTTAGAAATTATTTTTTTCGGGTCTCTGAAAAATAGGGTTGCCATTACATGTTCCCTTTTTAATTAACCGATTCAATTAATAGAAAGCCTTTACTTTCCAGATGTGCAAAAGCGTTTTGAGATTGAAGAGACAGTGCGGTACATGACTGCGCGCCCCAGCCAGTACTACGTGTGGCGAAGGATCCCCGTTGACATGCGCCTGCCGATGGCCATCATCAGCATCATAACCACCTACCTCATCGTTATCATACAGTTTACGCACCTTTTCGACTAACTAATCATGGACGTAGAGCGGTGCATATCGTCACACCCCATACAGTATGACGTATGGCGGAGGGTCCCCGTTGACGTGCACCTGCCGATGGCCATCATCAGCATCATGACCACCTACCCCATCGTCATCATACAGTTCACGCACCTCTTCGACTAACTAATCATGGAGGTAGAGTGGTACATATCGTCGCATCCCAACCAGTACGACGTGTGACGGAGGATCCCCGTTGATGTGCGCTTGCCTATGGCCATCATCAGCATCATGACCACCTACCTTATCGTCATCATACAGTTCACGAACTTTTTCAGCTAACTAATAATGGAGATTATTAATCCTTACTTTCTTAGGTACTAATATTATAAATGCGAAAGTAAGTTCGTTTGTTTGTTACGGCTACCGTTCATCATGAAATTTTGCAAACACGTTATCAGGGGTACAGAGAAGGATATAGGGTACCATTTATCCTGAAAAAGTACTTTTCCGAGGGATAAAGAAATAACTGATAACCCAGATGAGGTCGCGGGCGGTCATTGGATATATTTATTAGTATTTAGTATTATTTATAAATATTATAAATTATAATATAACTAACAATAAGTATGAATAAATAAATTATTTAATTAACGTATTAGACTTTGCTTTGATTACACAAAGTTATTTTGAAAGGACAAGATTGATTTGCCCAAGTGAGTGTTAAGAAATAGAATAGAAATAATTCTTTCTTTGTTCAAATAAGCTCACATAAGATAAGCATAATCACATAATAAGAAGTCGTTATTTATCTAATTAAGGTTAGTTTAATATGGATTCATCATTTAAGGCAAATATAAATAAGAAATATTAAGATAATTTATTTAATAGAAAAAAATCTGTAAATTCCAACAAAACAATTATATGAACGAACTAAATTATTTAATCTTAAACAACTATATACATACTACACTTGTATTCTCGTCAAGAATATATCTACTAATTCCATCCAATCTAATATATTACTACATAAAAAGGTAAATAAACACAACTTAAGAAACGCAAACACACTTCAACTCAAGAGCGTGCGCACTAACTACGGGAGAAAAACTGTACTTTTTGAGGGAGTACAGCTGTATAACAAACTGCCGAACGACATAAAATTCAAAAATTCAAAATTCAAATTAATTTATTCAGTCTAGGCTGTTACAAGCACTTGTGAATGTCATAGAAGCTACGCCATCGGTTCGCAAACCCTAAGCGGGAGACCTTGTAACGAGAAGAACCGGCAAGAAACTCGTCAAGGGCTGCTTTTTTCTCCCTGTATATTTCATACAGAGTCGTCAAGATTGAAAAATGAGCTCCACATTTAAAGTGAGGTCATTTTCCATCACAATAGTTATCAAAAGGTTACACACAATGGGTAGTTAGGTTAAAATTAAATATCTACTATATTCAGTTAGATAATCGTGAGAGTAAATAACTTTCAACTAGTTTAGAAATCACTCTGTCTGCTACTCTAACAAAAAAACACTTGATACAAGACATAAAAATAAAACGCAATTCTTACAATTCAATATGCGTTAAGATAGGTACTCAGAAGCAGACCCATTCCCACTGGCAGCACCCGTTCACGAGCATGACGCATGGACCAGCCATCGCTTCGCTCAACCATATTTGAGGGAACGTAACGACCCGCCCCACACGACACCACCGCAGAAATGATTAAAGAGAGCATGACATACTTAGGCTACCCATCCTAAGGCACCGAATTGAAAACTAATATCCAAAAGCTTTTCATAGGCCTTTACTTACAAAACTATAGACAAAAAAATACGAAAACATCGTGATAACGAAAGCCAAATAATCATTTTGGTCATTAGCAATAAAAAAGTGAGAAATCAAAACAAGGATTAGTTATTAATTCTATGTTTTGAGTAAGAAGTGCCATACTGATTGATAATATTAAACAGGAAAAAAAAATATGCGATGCATAAAGGAATGTAATAGTAAAAATATGTTCAAAAATAAACTAAAGAGTTTTTTTATGTAATCAGTAACTTCACTTGACAATTTAAAACTATAACAATGCAGTTAAATGTAGTATAGTCCAATCACTTTCATTAATGTACCACTTTACTGATGCTTTAGAAATAGCCACATAAGATAGCAACTAGAGCGGCGGTAATCTTAAAAAAGACGCTTAGAAAACACTTTTCGTACAAGTCATCACGGAAATACGAAAATGTGGTATCGATGCATTCAGTACGATGCCCTGATCACAAATATATAAGATGACAAGCGCGAAAGTGGTGGAGGTAGAAACTGTGACGTCATAAAGTTTTCAGTACAAAGAAATTTTTTTTTCATACCATGTGGTATATCAAATGAAAGGGCTTTGTGAGTAGATTGCGAATATATAACACACTATAACATTTTCACTACTTGGTCTAACAAATTATGAGCAAACGTCGAAAAATTTTGCAATTCAGAGTCGCCATTGAACAGGTCTAGATTGAAAACGACTGAATTGATTTTTACAAAATACATAACAAATAACTCTGCACATACTCTTTTCGAATGTCTAAAGGTAATTGACCAAAGATATTTAAAAATAAGATAAGTACATCAGTTTAAATAACAGCATAATTTTCTGCTTTTTCTAAATTCTCAGATTCCTTTAATAATTAATAAAAAATAAAAAAATAAACTTTCGTATGTTTATCCTTACTAGGACAAGTTAGGATAAACAGACGAAGGTTTAAATAACCAAATTTTGACACTTTAGATACTTCTTTTAAACTTAATCACTATTTTAAAATATGTTGTCTTATTAAATCAAATATTATTAACAATTTACAATATTTTTGGTATTCAATGCGTGGTAAAACATTTGCTATATTTTATGAATGATTATTTACACCCGTTAAGCCCCTTTTACATCCATTAGAGAAACTGTGATTTTTGAGTATTTCAAATCAAATCAAATCAAATTGTTTTATTTGCAGAATATAGGTAGTTTTACAATAATTGGTGTTGTATTACAAAATTTGAGCGCTGTATTCTTACCCAATGGGTGTGCAAAATAATTATTACATAGAAAAAGTCAAACAATTAACATCTTGAAAAATATCGATTAAAAGAAATGTCACATAATAATAATAATAATACAATACATTACAATCAATTTAAATGTCAGTGTCACGTAGGTATTCGGTCAACGTATAATAGGTTTTATTTATCAAAAAATCTTTAAGTGCCAATTTATATTTCATTATATTATCAATTTGTCTTATGTCTTTCGGCAACTTATTGTATATTTTTGGAGCAATACCATAAATATTGTTTCTAAAGAGAGCAGTTTTATGTGGTATTTCACACAGCTTATCATTGTGTCTCTTCGATGAAAATTTAATAAATAATTTTAAATTCAACTTAACAAATACACACACTTCGAATATATATAAACATGGTACTGTCAAGATTTTTAACTCTTTGAAGAAAGGGCAACAGGAGTCGGTGGGACGAAGTCTACATATTGCACGAACACACTTTTTTTGCGCTTTAAAAACTCTGTCTTTGTTGGTCGAGTTTCCCCATAAAAGTATGCCGTATCTTAATATCGATGCAACGTAGCCATGATACGCCGTCATTAACGCAAATTGATTTGCAATCTTGTTTAGCATGTATAACGCATAAGAAAATTTACTCAACTTTTCACAGACATAATTAGTATGAGTTTCCCAATTCATGTTACTGTCAATATAAATGCCTAGAAACTTAGTAGTAGCAACTTCTTCTACTTGTTTTCCTGAGTGCTGTATATTGACATCAACAATTTTCTTACTTTCTCTTTGTCTAAAAGTCATCATTTTTGTTTTATCTATATTTACAACTAATTTATTATTTCGAAGCCATGTAATAACTTTGTCAAGATCATTATTTATTGCATTTTCATAATTCTTTTCATCATCACATTCAAATATTATCGTGCTATCATCCGCAAACATTACCATCGGGCGTTGTATAGACTTTGGCAGGTCATTTATATAGATAAGAAATAATAATGGACCCAAAACGCTACCTTGCGGGACACCACAAACCGTTTCCCTCGACCGTGATGTATATGTCTTTTCAAATCTAGTACGGCAGCAAAACTTCACAATTTGTGTGATATTCCGTCTGTCAGTGAGATAAGATTTTATGAGCTCAAGAATATTTCCCCGCACTCCATATTTATGTAATTTATCTAATAATATTTTGTGGTCGACTAAATCAAACGCCTTGGTCATATCCATGTATAGGCCCATAACTTGTACTCCTGAATCCATACAAGTAATAATTTTATTGACAAATTCAAATACTGCCATATTAATGCTTTTATTTTTACGGAAACCTTGTTGTTCTTTAGCTAGCAAATTATTAGTCTCAAAGTAAGCATAAAGCGATTCGTATATGGCTTTTTCAAATACTTTTGCAAAAACTGATTCAAGGGCAATGGGTCTATAGTTCGCTATGTTCTCTCTATCACCTTTTTTAAAAAGAGGTTTTATGACAGTGACTTTTAAACTGTCCGGGAACGTTCCGGTTTCAATGCATAAATTTATAATATGAGCAATTATCGGGGATACAATGTCATTCACATGTTTTAAAATTCTTGTATTAATTTCATCATAGCCAGTAGTATTAGTAGATTTAAGTGATTTTATTTTATTAAAAATATCTTGCGGAATTACCGGAGTCATAAATAATGAATTGTTACTATTATATGTCAAAGTTTTGTCAAGTCTAAGTCTTATGTTTTCTGATGTCAATGAAAGATCAATAAAAAAGTCATTAAAATGCTCGGCAATATGGTTTGGATCACTAATTGTATTGCCACTTACTTTTATTTGTTTTATATCTTCCCTGGGAAAATTTCTTTTTGACCTGTTTATAATTTGCCACGTTGCCCTTGATTTGTTAACGGAGGTACTTATAAAGTAGCTGTTTTGTGACCTTTGAGTTAATTGCACGATTTTATTAAAACGTTTAGTATAATTTTTCAACTGAGTTTTGTTTAACTCATTAGGCTTTCGCCTGTACTTATGCAGTAGATCTCGTTTTCTTTTACTGCACGTTTTGATTCCTTTGGTCACCCATTTTGGTTTAATAGCCGTAGGAATTTTAATAACTCTTATAGGGAAGCAGAGATCATAATATAATTTAAAAGTTTCATAAAAACATTTAAAGGCTGTATTTGGATTGTTAGTTTCATAAACATCATTAAAACTGAGATTCATAATACTCTCTCGAAATTTTTTAATATTGTCCATACCATAGTCACGCCGCTTGACATACCAGAAAGGGAATTTACAAGTTTTCTTAACTGGACATTTAAAAACCTGTGCATTATGGTCTGACAAAGTTAATTCGGTCGTTTCGCCTTTACCGTTACGTTTAACATTATGAATAAAATTATCCAGACATGTACCACTAGATGGGCGTGTAGGTGTTCTAATGCTAATATTTAAATTATAACTTTGTATTACGTCAGTAAAATCTCTAGTCAATTTATCATTCGTTAAAATATCTATATTAAAGTCACCACATATAATAATTTTGTATTTATCTTTAGAACAATATTTATGTAAAATGTCATCAAATTTATGAAGGAAAATATTTATCTTATTTACATTTCGTCGAGGAGGTCTATATATACAGATAATTATAACCTTATGATCGACTAATTGCAAACCACAACATTCCACTACCCCAGAAATACTCATTTCAGCAACGTCTTTTAGTTCTTTATACCTATGAGTATGTTTAATTAATATGCATGACCCACCATACCTGTTTGACCTACAAAAACAAGCACCAATTACGTAACCAGGCAGGTAAAGTTGCTCCTTATCATTTCCTACCATGTTATGTTCTGTAATACAAACTATGTCAATACCCCTACCAGAGTCAGCCATTTCAGATAGGCCAACAAACAACCTGTCCGACTTTCCAATTAGGCCATCAATGTTCTGGTGTAGAAAGTAAATGTAATCAAACACGAAAAAGATTATTTGTATTATCATTACTAGTTTGTTCCATTCCTTGAGACACAGTATTTTCGTCAATCTGATTAAAAGATAAATTATTGGCATCACTAAAGTCTGTTTGAGTGCATTTATTCTCACATTTTGTTGGACGATCGAGATTAACATAAGTTACAACATTGCGATTTTTTAATTTTATCTGAAAGTCCAAACGTAACAACTCTCTAAGCAACCAGCGACATAGGTTGATTGTGCAATAGAAACCTTTTGTTATATTATTAGTACCGTACATTATGTCGACAAACGATACATTATTATGCTTACTACACATATGTCTAAGCTCACTATTCAATTTGTCTACGTAAATATTGTTGTTATAAGGTACCTCAGTCATAATTACATTTGTATTAGTGATGGAACATAGCATATCATTTACAGAGCTTTGAGAAATATAAGGATTACATTCATTAGTCCCTCCTATTATAATTACAAAATCGTTTTTAGTCAATTTCAATATTTCATTGAGAGCTGGTTTTAATATTTCACTTAACTTAGCACTAGATTTCCAAAAAGATAATACTTGATATTCTGCTCCAAGAAGATTTTGTAATATTTTTCTGACATTTCTTCCCTGTTGATCTGCTAAAACAATCACTTTCTTCTTTTTCTTGATATCTTCTAAATTTTTGTTTTCGTGTGATGTTTTTTCTCCTTCCGAACTTTGCATAACTTTCTCCACGTAACTTCATGTTCTTCACGAACAGACTGATCACTCAAATAAACTGGATCAATTTCGTTACATTTTATGTTTTCTGGTATTTTTATAGACCGTTTCGGTGTCGCATTAAGATTTCTACATATATTTCTACAGTTAGTTAATGGTGATATTCTAGACAATCTCATTTTTAAATTCATTATTTTCTTATTCTGTGGTGATAAAAATTGTTTGCATTGTGGCGTCGAATCATTAACTAATGTCTTTAGAGTTTCTATCACCATTTATTTGTTTTTCAATATTTCTTTTAGGGCATTAATTTCACTGTTTAGATTTTCAACTTCAGTGTCGGCAATCTTTAATTTTTCTTTAGTCATCTCTAATTCCAGTTTAAGGTCATTCATAAAAATAATATCGTTATTTATAGTATCACTTTGAATGCTCATAGTTGTTGCGTCAAATAATGTTGAATTTGAGACATCGATCTCGTCATGAATGTATAAAGATAAGTCCTGTTCAGAATTTGATCGAGTAATTTTATTGCGTAATGTCACATTTGAATCCATATTGAATATTAAAAATGTCAAAAAATAATATTGAAGAAAAAATAGTCCAATAAAAAAAAAGTTAATATCAAAAAACCAGGAAGACGTTTGGTAGGATCGAACTCGAGCCGACTGATGTTATAACGTCGCCGTGCGCCTTAAGATTCTTATACGTAACCCCTGCGCTGTCTGGTGACTTGAAGTACTTGCCGAAAATATGTATTACTTCGCTCAGATAGTTTGAATCATTATGCAGTCGTTACGGATGAGTCATGTATCGTTCAAATTCACTGAGTCACTGTAATATTTTTCACTTTTCGGTAATTTTATTGACTGAATAGTACTTTTTATCTTTGTTTATGTTAAATTGACACTTTTTATTGTAGTTTAGTTGTTATTTAATCAATAAATAACTCATTTATTTGTCACGAAACACAATGTTATTTTTTTATATTTCACTTTATAGTTTAGGTTTTTCTTCGTTTTTAACAACAATACAGGTTAAACACTTCACTATTTACACTTTTAGTACTTTTTTTCACAGAAATATTAATGATTTGATTTTAAATATTAGAAAAACTACGGAGCCGATCTGATCGTCATTGTTTTGATTATTTGTAAATAACTTTTGCCTATTGAGTTTCGTCAGGTTATTTAGGTCTCCGAGCAACTGTGTGTGTTTTCCATGTGGATTTGTCATTACTTTTAGTTATCCTTACTTGTCCTATTTGGTAAACAAACTTTATTCAATTCTTTTTTGAAATAATCATGTATAAAATTCAACAAATGGTTTTCCACGCATTGAATACCAAAGAAATTGTTAACACATTTTTTAATAGTGATTTAAATTTAAAAGAAGCATGGAAACTATCAAATACTGTTTACTAAATAGGACAAGTAAGGATAAACATACGAAAGTTTATTTATTTATTTTTTTATTAATTATTAAAGGAATCTGAGAATTTAGAAAAAGCAGAAAATTATGCTGTTATTAAAACTGATGTACTTATCTTATTTTTAAATATCTTTAGTCAATTACCTTTAGACATTCGAAAAGAGTATGTGCAGAGTTATTTGTTATCTATTTTGTAAAAATCAATTCAGTCGTTTTCAATCTAGACCTGTTCAATGGCGACTCTGAATTGCAAAATTTTTCGACGTTTGCTCATAATTTGTTAGACCAAGTAGTGAAAATGTTATAGTGTGTTATATATTCGCAATCTACTCACAAAGCCCTTTCATTTTATATAACACATGGTATGAAAAAAAAATTTCTTTGTACTGAAAACTTTATGACGTCACAGTTTCTACCCCCACCACTTTCGCGCTTGTCATCTTATATATTTGTGATCAGGGCATCGTACTGAATGCATCGATACCACATTTTCGTATTTCCGTGATGACTTGTGCGAAAACTAACCTCAAACCTTGTTTTACCGCCCTACTATACTGTTAAACCTGTTTCTCATTTTATGTAAACTTCATGTTTTTATGAGAAATAAATTCTTTAAACCTTAAATGGCATCTGTTAAGATGTTACATTCGTATGTTGAAGGTAATTCTTCAAATTGATAAAATAACGCTGGCTTACAGCGTAAACGTAAAAAGTACTAGAAAATTTCGCCGCTCCCACCAGCGACTCGGTAGCATAATTGGTTAGTGCATTGGGCCGTAATCCCAAGAGTGCTGCTTCGAATCCTGTCTGAACTGCTACGGGTGAGTCGATTTTTTCTAGTATTTTTTTCCATTAAATTAATTATCTTAATATAAAAATAAAATTGTGAATGCCTAAAATCTAAAATATTAGCTATTCAGATGAAAATAAAGTCCAGTAGTTTTTATTACAGACAAAAGTTCTCTAAACTGACGGCCAACCTCCAGTACTGGAGAGGCACTTGAAGAAGAAGAAGTTTTTATTATAGTTATCGAAACTTATCCAAAAATGGATCCTTGATTACTTTCATTGACAATGTAAGATTACTAAGACGTCCTTAAGACAATAATAAAAGGGCCCGAAAGATAATCCTTGCACCTTCAGGTTTTATGCCCTCCTACCGAAGCGGTTCAAATTTAAGAACGCCCATAAAAACAGGATTATATTCATAACAGATAAAATATTTTAATGGCTTCCCCTTCAGTTTTATTTGTTTATGTAATCCTTGGAAATACAACTGCTCATTGTTTTTACTGTTAAAAAGGTAATCGTAAAATTGAAATTTATTAGCGTCATAAAATGTTATAAATTCGCTTCTGATTCTGTAAAATTATTGCTCTTAAGGCTCCGTTATGCGAAATCATTTGTCTCTGTCTTTTTCTTTACGTGTAAAGAGTATGGAAAATAACCTCACTTCTGCACTTTTTCGATGTTTTTCGTTGTTTTTTCATCATTATCTTTAGCACAATTATCTTTCTTGAAAAAAGTTATTGGAGCAACTGCACAGTACGCTAAAGTGTATTTTGATGTAGAATTTACGCTATTATATACGCCAAAAATATGGCCCGCGACAAGCCTTTTGATGATATTCTGATTTTTTTTTACAATCATCTGTGAGGTTTATACGCAATTTAATGTTTGTAGCAACTAGGTAAACTCTTTAGCTTGTCGTATGATTTTTTTGGTAGCTACAAGTTTACTTTTTCTATATAAAGATATGGCCCGTGCAAACCATGTTTTCCTATGACTGCCCCTTAAAGTATTTTCTAAGTTATACGTATACGGACAGGTTTATTTGTACTTGGGTACTATTGCAACCATACAAAATTTGTTGAATGACATACTCTTTTAAATTCATCCATTCATTAGGGTTCCGTACCAAAATGGTAAAAAAGGAACCCTTATGGTGTGACTCAGTCTGTCTGTCTGTCTGTCACAGCTGGATATCTCGAGAACTACTAATGGTATCAACTTGAAATTTGGAATAGTTTAAAATGACATTTGCCCAACTATTTTACAAATAAGAAAAAAATAAATATCTTTTTTACAACAGGGACTGAAAAGGGGTCTTAAAAATTTGAAGTGGGGCTACTAGGGCATGTGGGTTATCATATGAAAGAGCGCCGTTTGCACGTTTTTAATCTTTTTTAGGGTTCCGTACCCAAAGGGTAAAAACGGGACCCTATTACTAAGACTCCGCTGTCCGTCTGTCTGTCTGTCAGTCTGTCTGTCTGTCACCAGGCTGTATCTCATGAACCATGATAGCTAGAAAGTTGAAATTTTCACAGATGATGTATTTCTGTTGCCGCTATAACAAAAAATACTAAAAACAGAATAAAATTAGTATTTAAGGGGGGCTCCCATACAACAAACGTGATTTATTTGCTGTTTTTTGCTCGATATTAATAACGACGACAGGTAGACAGTTGAAATTATCACAGATGATGTATTTTTGTTGCCGCTATAACAACAAATACTAAAAACAGAATAAAATTATTATTTAAGGGGGGCTCCCATACAACAAACGTAATATTTTTTGCCGTTTTTTGGTACGGAACCCTTCGTGCGTGAGTCCGACTCGCACTTGGCCGGTTTTGGTTTTAGGCCGCATAGTTTTCGATTTATAATGAAAAATGTAAAAAAAATATCGTTCCCCCCCTTATCTCCGAAGTTTGCAAAGAGAAAAATCTGAAATAATTCTATGTAACAGCAGTTTATATAAAGATTACAGGAAAAAGATGTCTCAATATAGCACAGTTTTTTAGAAATTATCAAATTTCTAAAAAAGTTAACATTAGTTCCACTATCGGTCAAGAGATGGTGCTGACCTAAAACTGCAATACTAATTTTATTATGAATGAATGAATGAATGAAATGAAAATAAATGAAAAAAATCTTTATTCAAATAAGCTCACATAATGAGCGCTTTTAAATCGTCATATAATTTTTTTTACCCTACCACCCATTATGACGTCTTTTAGCTGACAAGAAAAACGGGCGCAAAATACTTACCAGCTTTATCAAATGGAACGATATTTGCAAATATGTATATCGTTTCCAGACTTTAACAAAGATTAACAAATAAATAAAATTATAATTAGATCATTACTTAATGAATTACAAATTTTCTTAATCAATTTACAGGGTTCAAGCTAAATTCAAAGTTTGAAGTTATTATTCAGTCTAGGCTATTACAAGAGAGATTTTTTTAGTTGCAGTGTGGTTTAATGGTGCAATTATGATGGTACGGAACCCTCGGTGCGCGAGTCCGACTCGCTCTTGACCGGTTTTATTTCTAAATGGTTGAAATATGATTTATCCCCATCACATCTTCACTATTTTGAATAATTATGGAAAACTGAATCGACATAAAAAATGTAGAACCTCTAGAGAACGTAAATTTATTCCTAGTATGCTCCGCGAGGCTATCGAAATAAATAAATATCCTAATTTCAATAGAGATGATGGTTGGAAAATTCCACCAACTTGGGACCCCATCATTCACAAGCTAAAGCCCCGAACACACTGCAAGATCAAATGATACGGTTAGTTCCTTTTAAAAATAAATTAATAAATATAATAGACGGAGGTCGGCTGGGCTCTCAAGTATTCTTTCGCCATCCCAATTTTGTGAAATAGTGGTAGTTTCAGTAGATTATCTCTTTTTAGCATTAATTACTTAATTCACAAAATTAAATTATAAATTACTTAAACCAATTATTTTTTTTCATAATTATTATTGATTTCTAAACTCTTTTAAAAAATCATCGCTAATTTTGTGAAATGGTGGTAGTTTCAGTAGATTATCTCTTTTTAGCATTAATTAATTCACAAAATTAAATTATAAATTACTTAAACCAATTATTTTTTTTCTTAATTATTATTGATTTCTAAACGCTTTTAAAAATTCATCGCTTGAGGGTAAACTTACGAGCAGCTTCAGTCCCCCGTAACCACGGCAGATGCAAAGGTGCCGAAACGTTTAAAAAAATCCAATAAAACCGCGCTTGTATCCGTTAAAAAGTGTTTTATTTCATGTAGAACCTGCTCACAAATTTACACGAGTATCGGTTGAGGAGAGAAACAGACAGCCGGACGAACTTACCAAAGCATTTTTGTCCTAGCTAAAACGGTGACGCTTTGCTTGCACTTCGCGCTCGCTCGGTCAATTATTAATTCATGCGAACATTTTCAATCATAAGATTACAAGACTTTTATGAGCTGAAATTCATAACCCCCAGATCAATATAAAATATGTATCAAAATAAAACATGCGGTAATTTAAAAAAACTCATTTAATCTTTGAATCCCCTAACCCCGCATTGATTCGAAAACATCACGCATGTAATCTCAGCATGATTGATGTTGCCCCATAGGACCACCATAGAAATTTACACGTCCAGGTTAAGATGAACTAGATATCTTACCAACTTTAACCATACGTGAGACCATTTTGAAGCGGAGGGTTGTTATTCGGAGATACCTAATAACCAAAATAATGTGAGCTATAAATGTCACCATTTCGATGGTTCTGAAGGTTCTTTTAATAATGGAAATAGAGACGTTCAATGAATAATTCAAATTATTGTGCAGATACGACACGAGTTGATGACATGTCACATTATTCACAATTTTGTCTGATATCTTAATACGCTTTGCGTTTATTGTGGTCGAAGTTATTTTCATACGCAAAGAGTATTTTTAAATTCCGTCACAAGGTATTTTTATTTCGTACTCTTTCTCAACTTCTGGAAACTCGTAAATCTCCCGTAAGGTTCCAGTTGTCTTGGTTTTGTATTATGATAGGGGATAATTTGGCAGAAATTAGAAAAAGTTTGAGCTTTCCACCATTTCTAGCTAAAGTAAGCATAGAAAAAGCTAGCATAGAAAACGTCAATATCTATATGACCAAAATGTATGTATGTATGTATGTATCTGTTCCAAAGCTGGTAAAGTTTTTCAGTTTGACGATCTAAGCCACACCACAAAATTAGTCGACTGTTTTCGATTTCACCCTATAGAGTGATAGTCTCTATACTATAAACATACGACTCCTCTTTGACTCTTTTACCCGGCATATCAATTGATGTACCATGGCTGTTTGTTATTGAGATTCAAAGATAAGAAGAATGCCACTCTTTTTTTAACCGACTTAAAAAAAAGGAGGAGGTTCTCAAGTCGACGGTTTTTTTCATGTATGTTTTACCATAACTTCGTCAGTTATTATCCGATTCATACAATTATTTTTTTATCTCAAATAACATAGTTCGTGTGTGGTCCCATAAAAAAATTACAGAGATCTGGCTGGTAGTTTTTTCATAATCCTGAAAATGACAATTATTTAGCTTGCCATCACACGTGTTTTCACGGATTTTCGAACATAACATCTTTGTTTATGTACCGATTTAGATGATTCTTTTTTTGTTTAAAAGTGTATAACTTCAAGAGTAGTCACATTTTAATTTCATCGATATTGGACTTTGAACTTCGAAGATACACAAGGGAACTCCTCATATTCAAATAGTACATGTAAGGTGATTTGGATTTTGGTAGTTTTATGACAATCCAAAATAAACCAAACCATGGTCTGCGATGCGATTGTTACGGACGACGGACTAGACTTGGACTACAAAGACACAACAGAACTCCTCAAAAACAAACAGCGTAAATTTGGAAATTGAGTTGTGGGCATTTTACCATTGAAAATATTTTATACAGTTAAAAAATATTTACATGCTTACATACCTACCTACCACTAAAAAGTTGAAAATAAAAAACTTTTTTAACAAAAAAGAAAAACCTCCTTCAAAAAACCTGAAACAAAAATAGCTTCAAAATTAAATACTTACCTCTAAAAAAGCGAGAAACTTCAAAAAACCTGAAACAAAAACAGCTTCAAAATTAAACACCTCTAAAAAGCGAGAAATAATATTCAAATCAGTAGTTACGCATAACATTATTAATAAAACACGTCTAATGAAGTCGGGTGGGGCTTTTAGAAATATAAAAAAAAATAAGTTGTCTTCCAGCCCCACCCGACTTCATTAGACCTGACTAATGTATGCGTAACTAATGATTTGAATATTATTTCTCGCTTTTAAGAGGTATTTAATTTTGAAGCTGTTTTTGTTTCAGGTTTTTTTTGGTTTATTATCTTCATCAACCTTAAGATCTCCATAGCTTGAATGAAGATGGAAGTAAAACGAGAATTTATCGCCTAATAATTCAATGAATATGGTCCTCTTAATTCGTCTGTCAAACTATGGATGGTCTACGCTTGATAAAGATAATAAACCAAAAATAGAGTGGCAATCCTCCAATTCTTCAATCTCAATAACAAACAGCCACTCGGATACTGCATAGAACTAAACGCATCAACTGTGAATTTGGTAGTCTCCATAAATTATGTATTCCAGATATAAAACCATCCGAGTGGCTGAGATTCTCTGATCCTGCTTGTTTTAATGGCGCACTTCGGTTAGAATACGCTGGCTTCTAGATACACAGTGCCTTGAACATTGGCCAGCCACAAACTCTTTTGGGACAGCCTTTGAATCTTATACTTAAATAGTAAGTAGTTACCTGTTTATTCGGCATCGAAGGTTTCCTCATAAATCAAATAAAGTGAGTAAAATAAATGAGTTAAATATTAGACAAAATCAGAAGAAACTATCGTTACGTCAGTCATTGATTACACACAAGGGTGGTGGTAAAGGTATTTTGCAACAAAGACAGTCACACCCTTAGAGCATTTAACCAATTATGCTCTAAGGTCACACCCATTTGCACTAAACTTAAGAATCGCCTAAGTCTTTTCCTAACCAACTTAAGACATTCTTAGCAAAAAATTGCTTTGCACTAACCTTAGGACGTTCCTAACTTACGGGCCCAACATCGAGCGCCTAACTTAAGAAATTCCTATAACCGTGGTTATAGTCTGTGGCATTGTGAGCAAAGAGTAAATAGTTATTTATGTTCTTTGACAGTTGACTGATTTAACTTTATCTTTTCCCGGTGAATTTACCCTACCAAATAAAATAGACAACGCCCTAGCTTTTACTCACGAATTAATCAATAAGAAGTTTCAACTAAAATAATATCCTAGGACCTACTTTACTTCGCCAGTTTAAAAATCCACAAACAATTAATATTTACATTCATTCATTAATTCTCTTAGCAAGGCGATGCTCAAGTTACGACGTAGTCTGTTAGTGCAAACAAAATTTTCAGCTCGGCTGTTCTAGGCTGTTCCTAAGCTAAGATAATTCTTAACTAGGAAACGCTTAACTTGAGTTAGTGCAAACGGCTGTCAGAGTAATAACACAGTCAATGTTATTTACATAGAAATACAAGAAAAGAAAGAACACACTACACTGCATAAGGCCGGCCACACAGACGGAATCACGTAACGGAATTCTGAACGGAATTTCGACAATGTATGAAGGTTCCGTACGGAAAAATCCCGCATTTGTGTGGCAGCCCATTTTGTATGCAGTTGCTGCGTTCGGAATCACGTATGTACGGAATTCCGTAACGAGATTCCGTCTGTGTGTGGCTGGCCTTAGCGTTCCCGCCGACGGACGGTGACGAGCGATTAATCGCTGAGCGAGTTTTTGTCGCCAGGAATAGAACATAATAATATGGAGTTCAATACGGAAACGCCCACAAGCTACTTTTTGTAGCTGCAATAATCGCAGCTACAAAAAAGCGCTCGTCGGCGGGAACGCTCATGAAGGTAACAGCGCATTATATTTTTTTTATTTTTTATTTAACCATTTATATCAGGCATCAATGGCCCATACAATAAATACCTTATAGACTAACATACATAATAAAAACAATCTTATAATTATATATTACTATGGTCTTCTTTTTATCGTATGAAGATAAGTGGCCACCTCTTGTGTTAGCGCCATCGCACACGGGGGACTTTTGTCTCCGCAACTATTTTGTCTCTCACATAGTTTGTATGAAAAGTTGCAGACGACCGCGTCGCTTCGTGTGCGCGCTTCCATATAAACCCGTGGACTTGAGACAGAGACAAAACAGTTGCAGGGCGACTAAGTTGCCCGTGTGCGATAGCGCTTAGAGTTTATCGAGCCGCCTGTAAGCGCTATCGCACACGGGCAACTTTTGTCTCCGCAACTTTTTTGTCTCTCACGTGATTTGTATGAAAAGTTGCAGACGACCGTGTCGCTTCGTGTGCGCGCTCCCATATAAACCCGTGGACTTGATGTGGAGACAAAACAGTTGCTGGGAGACTAAGTTGCCTGTGTGCGATAGCGCTAAGGACCCTGACTTGACTTAACGACTGTTATCAGATGACAACTCCGAAGCACAGAAGCGCTCAATTGTAATGTCACTTAACGGCTACCCATCCGAAACCTGGCCGGACCGAGCGTTGCTTAACAAACGTGATCGAGCACGAGCAGTCTGTCAAACTCCGCCATGAACGCTTCTGTGTTTTACTTTGGGGACAGGTAACAGGCACAAATTTATATGATGTTCATTTTTGATGTTCATTTTTAATTTTAACCCGGGGAGCGCACAGTTGGGTCAATATGACCCGCGCCATTTTAAATCGCGTGTATTTTACAGAATTATAGTGCGACGTTGCCGTACTTCTCAGTAGCTGGAGCTAACAGTCCCCCTACTTATTTTCATACCGCTATTCAGTCGTGTTGCGCCTGCACCTAGAGATAGACGTGGCCAAACGACCAAAAGGGTAAATATGACCCAACCATGCACTCGATGTCGTAATTTCGCGCCATTATTGCAAAACGTTTTTTTAGGTTTATTTTCAAAATGAACAGGGAAGAACGCGAACGAAAGCGGATTTTAGCCATATTAGAAGAATCGAACTCTGAAACCGAACAAATTTCTTCAGGAAGTGAAGAGGAAGATCACGTGAGTCTTCGTAGTTCTGAAAGAGACACAAACCAGGACGCATCCGATGACGACAGCGATAATGTACCCTTGATTGAACTACAGCGTCAAATACGTTCTTCGACTTTTCAACAACAAAAAAGACAGGAAAACTAATAATATATTTTCGAACTGTAATAAATATATATGTACTGAACACGCAATGTTATACTGCGGCGATTATGCAAATGGTAAGCCTGAAAATGATAACGTACAAGATTGAAAATTGTTGTTATTATATGTTATCACAAAGTTTTATGATAGAAGTATCATCTTAGTTTAGTTTTTATTAGAAGATTAGTGTTTTGTTATCTTTTTATTGCCATAAGACAGAAGATGTCAATTTTGTTGATTTTTCGTACTATTTTCTGTTAATTTACATTAAACACATATTTTCTAACGAATCCGTTTATCTTTACTTAAAATCCTTTAAATGAAAGTCACTGAATGAAATTGCAGCAACACTTTCTTAAAATAACTTCGTATATTGGAAAAACATTTATGTTTTAAACGGGTCATCTTAACCCAACTCTACACTCGGTGTTAACTTTTTCACTGTGCTCACCCCGGGTTAATATAGACTAAGATCGCCTGTTTTTCATTGAATAGTAAGTAAGTAGTGAATAGGTAATGTTTACGTGCCTCATGTCATCAGTGTTGGGCAGAATACCAGTGCAGCAAGCCCCGCTTGCTGCTTATACTGAGTCCAGCACAGTTTTGACATCATGCGACGGTGCACAATGTCAAAAAAAAATATTTTTTTCTATGTTTACTCAAATGTAATACCTTGTGTACCGTTGGATGATGACAAAATAAATTAATTTCTTTCTTTCTATATGAGACTGTTTTTACTCAAAGTCAAAGTCTAAGTCAAAAATAGCTTTATTCAAATAAACTTAATTATTAAGTACTTTTGAATCGTCTATATTTTCCTACCACCCGTTCAAGACTTTTTTACTTTTTACTTTCAAACTTGTTTTAACTTTTGTTTACTCTATGGAGTAAGTACCTACCTTTTACATAGAGTAAACTAAAATCTTCTGTGAAGACCTTTTCTCTAGAGCTGTGTGTATCAGCATTAGGATATACAGTTCCTGTGTAGTACGTAGTTTTCATGAATAATTCATGACGTTACAAAAACTAGATTATGTACTCCACGAGATATATTTAAATTAAGTTAATGTTGTACGGGAGGACTTCGAAAATATGGAAGTGTTGACTAGAAAGGTAAGAATTATTTATTGACTCATACAATTGATAAAATTAACAACATAATCACGCTTCTATTATTAGTTAGTCGAAGAGGTGCGTGAACTGTATGACGACGATGAGGTAGGTAGTTATGATGCTAACAACGGCCATTGGCAGACGCCCGTCGACGGGGATCCTCCGCCACACGTAGTACTGGCTGGGGCGCGCCGACATGTATCGCACTGTCTCTTTAATCTCAAAACGCTTTTGCGGATCTGGAAAAAAAGGCCTTCTATTAATTATTATGATAGTAGGCCATTTGCTGTCTTGGAATTAAATTCTAAACGCTAATCACCTGATGTCACAATCAAATTATTATGCAGAGTCAGCACTATTTTGTCCGCTTGTATGTTGGCCGCCTCCGCAGCGATGGCCGCCGTACCCCTTAATATACCCATCTCAAGCACGATAACAATCTGCAATATCCAGACCCAGTTTGGCTAAAACAAAAAAAACAACGTTTATAGGTGTATTTTTAAAATCACATACCTTGGTGTACGTAATATATATTTTGTGCTATCTATGATAAGTCCTGATAAGTCATGTACAACAATAGTTGTACCTACAAATTGTATATTGTTGTACATATCCACTTACTGCCGTACGCAGATACGTCAATTAATTTTGATTCTTCATTTCTTATACCTTCTATCACTATGGAATAGAAAGAGATTGAGAGAGAGAAAATTTTAACGTAGCAAAATTTAATTGATGTTTCTGAGTACGAAAGTTGAACTTCATTAATGAAGCAGGAGGATTAATATGAAAATCAGCAGCATCATCACACTCGCAAAGGGTGGTATTGATGACTAAGGCTCGTATTTATAAACCGATCTCAACGTTTGATAGCTATCTTGAAATCATAGTTGAGATGCTGCTTTGTATGGTCTGAAGATAGCTCTAAACATTGAGAGTGGTTCATAAATATGTTAAGTGTTAGGCTTAAGTTATTTGGAGATAGGTACGACAAAAAATATATTAACAATTTATCAATTTCTTAAATAATAGCTTACCTTAAACTTCAGTTCATGAAGAACCATGTATTCAGTTACTATGTATCTAGGGACAGCTATGATTAGATTACTCATAATCTGAAACCAATAAGAAACTTTCGAAAATTCTAAAACAAACTAGTTTTGCAAAAATATGATTATATTCTTACCAATTTGTCAAATATAGGTTTGATTTTATCCACAGCATCTAATATACCCTTATATATTTTCAAAACGCTGAGGGCATCTATTTCATGATTAACCACTACAGATTTTAAAAGATTCATGTGTCTGTAATACGTGTACATTATCGTGAACTGAACCAGTAACAAAACGTCGAAGGCAAAAGATGATACAACTTTCATCACTTGATCAATGAAGGGTTGTGAGCAATATACATCAGAATCAGAATAAACGCAATAAGCCACAGACATTACAAATTTAAATGAAACAGATATAAATGGAACTAGTACAGATCTTAGTACCACTTCCCGCATAATTTTTCGATTCAACGTTTTTGACCATAATTCATCAAATTCCAATAAAAACTCGTTTAAAGTATAATTAGAAAAGAAAAGTATTGTTGTAAAAGTTAAATATTCAGTTGAAAATGATAAATAATAGAACAAACCTATGTCGTAATTCAAAATTGGTTTCGACAAAAACCATGCTATGGTAACAGAAAACGAAAGAGCTATTAGTTTTAGAACTGTTCCCCACTTTTTTGACAATAATTTCACAAAACCATAATCGAGACCGCAGAAAACATGAACGATGGTAATCAACGTTATAAATGTTTTTGAAAGAAGTGGCTTCTGATATACACTGACGTCCATTTTAGTGGTATGACCTGGCTCACTTGTTGTTGGGAACTAGAGAAACGGAAATGTCGGAAATTAATTAACTAGACAGGGCTATCGTAGTAAATTTGGGTGCGACAAATAATAATCATCTGATGTACCTATATTAATGGATGGGGAATATTAATTATTCATTAATGGTTTTCCATTTAACATGTGGAGTGGCATCGACTTCATCGCAGATACCGTATAATTAAAAATAAGCATGTTTAGGGCAAAACTCTGTTTGGTTTAGTGAATTAATTAATTTGTTTAAAAAACGGTACATAGAATAGTGTAACAATGTATATGCAAGTTGCAGGATTTTTATTGAAGCTGCCAATTTCTTAGTGTATCTAAAATTTGAAAATATGGAAACCGTATTTCTTTGCATCGTTTGAGTGGCAGTTGTTATAACGCTTTTGTTATAGATAATGAAATACGCTATCGCAAAGATAAAGTGTCTTTTATTGTAAGTAAATTAAAAATATCCTTTTTTGGTTTGTGCAATGCAGAAGTGCCAAAACTTTAACGATATCATTCAAGAAACATCTCGATTTACTGTGCTTTCTATAGATAGAATAGAACAATCGGCAAACATATTCTTTGTTGCACCACCCAAACGCTCGTAATATCGAATTCATAATACCTCATACTAACTGCTCAAAGCTTTGACAGAACAACTTTAGCTATAAGACTTAGAAAACCAAATGATATTTTTCGATTTCTATCAGTGGTAGGTATTATCAATCACCCACTTTAATTAAGTATTACAAATTATTAAAAATGTTTAAAGTGCATTATATAAATCTTAAAAATAATTATTCTACTTTAATATCATTAAATCTTATGAGCATTCTAGATGTAAGTTAATGTAATATTTATATTAACGGTACTATTTTTCAAGAGAAATCTAAATTTTAAGAGAGACTATCCCTTGAATCTAATCTAGTGTTCCATCGAAATAATGATGATGATTCAATTTTTGATATGAATACCTAACGAATTTGAACGTAATTGCGTAACAGGTAAGTTTGAGAATTGCACCATCACGATGAGGTAAGTAACGATAATGTTGATCACTATCACGGACAAGTTCCAGTTCAGAGGAATCACTTTGCAGACCATGAAACGCAGCGGACGAGCGTCGATGTAATCTATTATTTTCTTCAACTCTTTGCAGCGATTCCAATCTGAAAATAGTAATTGTCATATGTTATTCTGTGATTTAAAACAACAGATACACCATAATATGATGGGAAAAGCAAAGCGCTGTAAGGAAGAAATATTGTGGCTATAAAACTTTCAAGAACATTGCTTGAAGAGGGTGCTTAAAGGATCTCTGTGCTCCCGCGTGGAATAAAGGTGGGTTCCAAAAAGACCTCTGTGGGGAGTAGGCTGTATGGAATACTACAGCTTAATAAAACTATTATCCAACCCTGTTCTTGCAGCAGCCGCTCGTGCAGCACAAGCTTCACTCTCTGAACCTGATCAGTAAGAGATCCAGCAGAAAATGCAGGCGCGTTTATCAAAATTAGCAACCTGAAGACAGTTAGAATGCTGCCGCTTATTGCTGTTAGTGTCTGAAAAATTGGCAAGGTATATAAAAGGCATATTTCAATAACTCCATCGGACGCACAGAAATATCGCTCGTTTGAGCAAGAGAATAATAAGTATAGGGTTTCAGAACACCGATGCGGTCGACTTGTTTTCTCGATGAAAGATGTTTCGGAGCGTCGTTATAAATAGAGCATACCGGCAGTACAGTGGAGTTTAACTTTACGGACAATGAAGGATAAAGTCCTTTGGTAATTAGAGATAATGTTCGTGATATATTTTCATGAAGAGGAGACTAAAGAGCGAATAATATTAAATGATTCAAAATAAAAATATTTTATTTTCCAAAAAAACATAATTAATGACTAACCTTATCAGGGTCTAAATAAGTCAGTTGTATCGTTGAGAAAATTGTACTTAACATTTCTGGTATGTAAAATAACAGAGAAACAAAGTACTGAAATAAAACAGTTTTGGATGAGACAAAGACAAAATCAACCTATTTTATTGTAAAAAACTAATTACTTACCATGTAATCAAAGGTACTCCTGGTGTTTTCAATACAATCAGCTAACATCTTATAGTTGTTCTGGCATGCATTCAAGTCGGTACAGCCTTTGACGAAAACAGTGAATTTTTTCATGCTGTGAGATGCAGAAATATACACAAAACAGCAAACAATGAAAACAATATCCGTAGCAAATAATATTAGCGAAATACATATCGATACAAACTGATTATCAAAACACTTTCCAAAAATAATAAAACAATAGATTACAGATACGACACATCTGTAAATAGTGACTGCGATATATGAAATATTAATGTATTTATTAGTATTATACGATTCTCTAACAACACCAACTTTTTTATCAAACAAACACAAGATATCTTGGAAAGCACAAAATGATTTTCCGTTGCCAGAAAAGGATAAAATTGTAACCAAAATAGCGTATTGTAGACAAACAGCTATATCCCAAATAGATGTAGTTACATTCCAATATAGGCTCTCATAAAAAATGCACAGTGAGCATAAACAGAAACATTGCAATAGAGATACGAGTTTCATTACAATCTTCAGTTTTTGTGTTCTGTGAATTACAAAACCGAAATCCAACGACAACATATAATGCAAGACCACATAAAATACTTTTATTTTATCTACTTTCTTGTCCTTAAGCACTTTTAAGGAATTTACTTTCGAGGATCTCATTATCAACATATTTGTTAAGGCCAGTAGTGATGATATTTTAATTTTATATAAATTACACGATAGACGGCATCGAGTTAAGAAATTGTAATGACGATCAATACTCGAAGAACATCTATAATAATGTTTAGCCACCGTATCATAGATAGACTTACAGGGTGTAAACAAATATACCAGCCATAGGTTAAATGTGACGGCATTTCTAAAATCGAGTATAGAAAACAAATGGAAAGTTAGCGGCCAGTAATTAGTGTTAAGATTTTCATTGCATATTTTTCGATTACGTATTATTGAATGGCATTTTTTAAATATTTGTTTATTTAGTGTTTCTCGTGTACCTACTAGACTTGTTAATGAATTAATTAATGATTTATTATTAAAAAGCGACCGCCCGCAACTTCAACTGCGTGGTCAGTAATTTGGGTGCGATTCGGTTGCCATAAAAACAGTTAATCTAATTTCAATGTCACTAACGTTGACTTCATCTAATTTTTATTTGACCTAAAAATAAATGACATAATTTTTATTTAACCTATTATTCATTTGTCATCATTATTATTTGCCATATTTACATTTGCTCTAACGTTTATATCCCATAAGTATCATTTGATATATCGCTTTTTTATCTAACTTACATTTCATATACATATCATTTGATCTAATTTTACATGTAATCAACTTTTACTATAAAATAGAAATAACTAGCTTTTGTTATTATGATGCTTGCTTAATTATCAAATCCACTAATGTTTAATGTACTAACATCTATTAGCATACATATATTATAACATAACAATGACTAGACATGCAAGCAAACATACAAGCATGCATGTAGCTTGCCAGTAGGTTAGGTTAGGTAAGTGTTTTGACCACTCGCAGCGGAGTTCCACAACGCTTGCTTGCATGCTGCATGATTGCTTGCATGCTGCATGCTTGCTTGCAAAATGCTTGCCGGGGGGTGCAGGGGGGCTGACCCCCCTGCTCGGGGGGGGTCGGGGGGCCTGAGGCCCCCCGCTATAAAGAAACACTTTTAATACACCTACCAGTAGGTTAGGTTAGGTTAGCGTTTTGACCACTCGCAGCGGAGCGAGCGAAGCGAGCGGAGCTCCACAATGCATGCATGCATGTTGCATGCTTGCTTGCATGTTGCATGCTTGCTTGCATGCTGCATGCTTGCTTGCGTGCTGCATGCTTGCTTGCGTGCTACATAATTTGCTTGCACGCTGCATGCTTGCTCGCACGCTGCATGCTTGCTTGCTTGCTTTCATGCTTGCTTACTGCATGGCTGTTTGCATGCTGCATGCTTGCTTGCTTGCTGCATGCTTGCTTGCTGCATGCTTGCTTGCTGCATGTTTGCTCGCTGCATGCTTGCTTGCATGCTTGCATGTTGGGTGCTTGCTTGCAAAATGCTTGCTGGGGGGTGCAGGGCAGCTGGCCCCAGGCCCCCCGCTGTAAATAAAAACTTAATACACCAGGTAGGTTAGGTTAGTGTTTTGACCACTCGCAGCGGAACGATACTGTAATTTTGGCAGTAAGCTAACTGTTTTAGAACCCTTTATGGAGGATTTAAAGCATGGGTGTGGATAAAAATATATAAGTAATGAAATCATATTTTTTGGCTTAGCTTGTTTTTATAGCATTTAAATCATAGGTCAAATAAAATTATGTTTAATGTTGAATAGAGTGAATGAATTTTATATGAAATGTGCTTTATATCATCTGTTAATTAGATCAAATTATTATTGTGTCAAATAGTTTTTATATCACATGTTTTTAGGTCAAGTAATAATAATAATAATAATAATAATAATATAATAATATAAATATATAAATATAAATATAAGTGAAATTATATTAACCGTATGTTATATTATTTGATCGGTATGTCAAATGAAATTATATGAAATGTTATTATATCCTCTGATCGTTAGTGCATGTAAATTTAGATCATACATTACACACCCCAGTAATTTGTCTATCTATCCCTCGGGAACAGTAATTTTCCGGAATAAAAAGTACCCTATGTCCTTCTCTGTACCCTTGACAACGTGTAAACTTATGCAAAATTTCATGAAGGTTGAGTACTTAAGATATGAAGGCGTACCAAACAAACAAACAAACAAACGGACTTTCGCATTTGTAATATTAGTAAGGATAAGGATAATCTAGATTGAAAAGTTAAGACTTTTTTGTTTAATTCGATTGACGAATTTTCGATGACACACTTAAAATATGGCTAGTAATTTTATACGCCCTGTACAGAAAAATACAATATTTTTAATTTGATAACCTTTTATTATGATTGTGTTGTTGCTAATTACATTAACAACATTAGGTGGTCGAACGTCACTGAATATTTTGTTAGAACCTACGTTAATGTAATATACTCGTAGCTATGCAACATTAAGCTTGAAAAACAACATGTTTATGTTCAATTCGTTGCTTATATTAATAAGCAACGAATTGACCATAAACATGTTGTTTTGAACATAAACGACAGTCTTACAAGAATTATCTTGTAAGACTGTCGTTTCTCTCAAACATTGGGATGCAGAGCCGCGTCTTTAAATAATTTTAAACTTATGGATATATCAAATAAGTTATTCCATGCAGTTAATTAAAAAAAATAGCGATAAGTATACAATACTACGTTTACTAAAAATATGTTGAAAAAATTGGGACCCTAATTTAAATTAATGTGCGGAATGCTTATTTGTCATCTCAGTTCGCGAGTATTAGCATCTAGTAGAGGTGTGTGAACTGCACTATGATGATCTGGTAGGAGATGATGAGGTCCATCACCAGAACTGGCAGCGTCCAGTCCAGCGGCACAACCTTCACGATCCTCAGGTGCAGCGGTTGTGAAGATATGCAGTCTATGAAACGCTGTATCAGATTTGCCCGACCTGCATCTGCAATTATTATTTTCCATATCAAAGTAATTCTTTAGACGCGTTAGATCATGGGAAGGTTTAGGATTGTCCATAGCAAGTTAATTTTCTGTCTCCAGATGGACCTTTTTCAGAAGATAAAAATTGGTTTGCCATAGAAGAAATGCAATTCCAAGAATTAACAGCCGACTCCAAAACAGAAAAACTTTTTCAGTTCCTAGTTGTAGGACTATTCTCGGTCATCACTCTCCACTTTATCGCATGTGTTCTAGTTATAACTCAATAAGATATGATTTTGACATTTTCTTTAATGGTTCTGTCGCTTCCGCTAGAAACTGCTTAAAGTCAATTCTTGAAGCTTGATGAGTTTTAGTTTACATTTTTAATCTACTTAGGTATCTAGACTCCATAGTTATAAATATAGTTTTTTTAGCTATGTATTCGTAATTTGTTTTGCTACTTTTTTTTTCGTTAAAGGTAAATTTACCTGCTTGTTTTCAATAAATACATAAAAATTTTGTTATTGTAAGTCTGAGCTGAGTTAGGTAATGCAGAGAAAAAAATGCTTTTTATATTACGCATGTTATACTTACATCTAGTAGGTTATAATATATCTTACTTCAATTTTGTAAGTTCTCCTAGATATACTTTTTATTGTAACCAGTTTTGTAAGTCAAATAAAAAAAAATACAGTAAACTCAGCCATACATTTGACGCATCTGAAGAATCGTCCATAAAAATAACAATAAAATATTGGAAAACCGAAATAAATTGCTCTGATTTATATTCACTAACTTGAGCATATATCTTACTAGGCAAGTGCAAATTAGTAAAATAAATGAATCGACGTTCATTGTGACATCTTTATCTACCTTATTGAAGGAATACGTAGTATTATCATGTAAGCTTACATTCATTAATTCTTTGTTGATTTGAGTTTCATGATAATTTTTTGCAATTTTAAATATTTTCTATGCATGTCTAATTACAATTTGTTTAACGTACCTCTCTCCAGTATCAGTTTTTCATATAAAACTAATTTCAATTCATCAGCCTTTGCCGTCAATCGACCAGCACATATGGCTGGCAAAAACAATAAAACAACAACTTGAAGCGTGTAACAGCAACTCACTAGTTGGTCGTCAAGACACATGTTCTGAAATTAGAAAAAATCTCACAAAAATTGATAATATTCTACGACTCATTTTACCCGACTGCAAGGGGGTTATGTTTTTCGCGCGTATCTTGTAAGTATGTATGTAATATTCTTTATTACCTCATATCTTTTAAACGGCTAAACAGATTTCCATGATTAATGTATCGTTAGATTTGTCTTGCCAGCCCAAGTGTTCTTAAGAAAGTGGCGTTATAAAAAAACCAACATGGCGGCTGCACGGTGCTTTTATACGTAGTGGAAAAAAATTTTTTTTTTTAGAATACTGCAATAATATGGGTGTCAAATTAAAGGTCTCATTAAAAGGATTTCAAAAAAGTATATCATGATTGTAATAAATAATAACTAAAAAGAAATAAATAAAAAAGAAATTTAATAAATTAAAAACCCTCCTGCATAAAAAGACAAGTCAACTGAAAAGATGGAAACAATATTAAATATTAAAGGCAACATTATAACATGCAGTCGGAGGCATATAACTCAAATCATTCATAATGTCACTTTCTTTATGCATGCCTCCGATTGCATGTTATAATGTTGCCTCTAATATTTAATATTGTTTCCATCTTTTCAGTTGACTTGTCTTTTTATGCAGGAGGGTTTATAATTTATTAAATTTCTTTTTTGAAACTTTTAATTCTGGAGAGTGTTTTTGCCTTCATATTTGTAGTTCAAAATAACTCCACGGTTAGAAATAGCACAGCAGCGTACCTATTTGCTGTTAGGTGAAGAATTGTCTTACTTTCTAATGCACAGTGGTCCCGTGTAGGTCATGGAGCTCTGATGGAAATGATTGAGCTAAGCCATGATATCTGTAGTATACCCACTAGTTCAGTAGCAGCATTTCTCACGTATTAATTTCTGTATTTTTTTATGTTGAAATTTTATTTATGTTTGTATCTACTTATGCCAGTGAATTTATACAAAGGTAGCTTATAATCTGTACTATTAGGCTTTAAAAAATGTATTTGTGGCACGCTGCAGCTGTAAGGTGCAGCCAGGGTCTGCGTTACGTCGCGCGCCTGGGCGCGTAGCACAGTATTTTGATCCGCAATTCACTGTTTTTTATGGTATATATTTATTCTTATGGTACTAGTATGGAGAAAAATGCTTGTACTAGATACTTGTACTGAAGACAGCATGGAGCGGCGGGGCGTCGAGTTTTTACACGACTGCAACAGGGTTATGTTTTTTGCGCGTATCTTGTATTTAAGTATGTTTGTTTGTTTGTATGTAATATTCTTTATTACCTCATATCTTTCAAACGACTGAACGGATTTCCATGATTAACATATCGTTAGATTTGTCTCGTCAGCCCAAGTGTTCTTAAGGTGGCGTCATAAAAAAACCAACATGGCGGCTGTACGGTGCTATTATACGTAGTGGAAAAATTTTTTTTAGTATACTGCAATTTGGGTGTCAAATTAAAGGGCTTATTATAAGGATTTGAAAAAGGTATATCATGATTGTAATAAATAATAACTAAAAAGAAATAAATAAAAAAATGAATTTACAAAAATTAAAACCCGCCTGCATAAAAAGACAAGTCAACTGAAAAGATGGAAACAAGATTAAATATTAAAAGCAACATTATAACATGCAGTCGGAGGCATATAGGTAACTCAAATCATTCATAATGTCACTTTCTTTATACATGCCTCCGACTGCATGTTATAATGTTGCCTTTAATATTTAATCTTGTTTCCATCTTTTCAGTTTACTTGTATTTTTATGCAGGCGGGATTTTCATTTTTTTAGGGTTCCGTACCAAAATGGCAAAAAAGGAACCCTTATGGTGTGACTCAGTCTGTCTGTCTGTCTGTCTGTCACAGCTGGATATCTCGAGAACTACTAATGGTATCAACTTGAAATTTGGAATAGTTTAAGATGACATTTGCCCAACTATTTAGCAAATAAGAAATAAATAAAAAAATAAATACCTTTTTTACAGCAGGGCCTGAAAAGGGGTCATAAAAATTTGAAGTGGGGCTACTAGGGCATGTGGGGTATCACATGAAAGAGCGCCGTTTACACGTTTTCAATCATTTTTTTTCTAGACCGCATAGTTTTCGACTTATGATGAAAAATTAAAAAAAAATACCGTTCCCCCCCCCCTTATCTCCGAAGTTTGCAAAGAGAAAAATCTGAAATAATTCTATGTGATAGCAGTTTATGTAAAGATTACAGGAAAAATAAAACGATGTCTCAATATAACACACTTTTTTAGAAATTATCAAATTTCTAAAAAAGTTAACATTAGTTCCACTATCGGTCAAGAGATGGCGCTGACTGACTGACTGACTGCAATACTAATTTTATTATTCTACTCTGTAGTGTGGTTTAATGGTGCAATTATGATGGTACGGAACCCTCGGTGCGCGAGTCCGACTCGCTCTTGACCGGTTTTATTTAAATTTTTCAAGCCCTAATACAGTTGCTGCCTGATGTTGAAAATTTGTTTGCTGATGACTTCGAAAAAAGAGTAACAATTTTTGTACGAGATTTTTACCTATTTGGAAGCAAGTCTCTCAAGAGCATTCTATCTCTTTTTTTAGTTTGTGCTTTATTAGGTATATTAAATGCATTATTTTTTCGATTAAAATATCTTTTTGACATTATATTAATTTTTTTCAATATTATTATAACGTAAAGTATTACAAAAAAGCATAATGAGAAGAATTAGTATGGATAACGACAGTCATTATCTTTGTCGAAACCTCATGATTTTAGAGCCGTTCCGGACGGAAGCCGCGTTGTTCTAATCTAAACCCATGACCGTCTCTTTTAGGGTGCGGAACATGGTATTGATTTATCAGGCTTTTGTCGATCATATTAACAAAACGTAGTAGGTACTTACTTCATAAGTTTTAATATTCTGCAAGGCAAAATAAAGCGTTGTTATCAGCTCCGGCACTTTTAGCGCCAGTCCCATAAGATACTGAAAATAAAGCTGTAATTTGAAGCAAAAAGCAAAATCTGTCACTTTATTTTAAATCAAATACAAAATCCTTTGTAAGGTGCAAAAAGGTTTTTTTACCCTTTGCTGTTGGTATTTTTTATTATTTTTTTATTAAAAATCGAAAAATATGTATGCACACTTACTAAATAATCGAAGGGTCCTTTGAATCTGTCCACACTATTAGCAATGGTCTTATAAATAATAATAATATGATTTGGTATCGTTGTGGGACTAGTATGAACAATTTCACATAACAATTTCAAGCGGCAGTATACATTGAATATAAAAAAGAAAGTCATCAAAAAGATAATATCAATAATTATAAGATGCATTATGACCATACTGTTGATTACCGGTGAATCAGCACATTGTGATGCAAAGTAAAGACAATATAGCGAGGAATTAACAACTCTTACTAAAAAACATATAAAACAAGAGAGTAATATCATAAAATCAGTTCTGATTTCATCATTTTCGACACCTAACATATCATCCACGTAAAAAAACGTTTTAAGTAAAAAATAGAACGAATTATCGTAGTTGAATATCAAAATTAAACAGTTAAAAAAATACTGCGACAGAAGAATTATTAACCAAACATCTACCATTGCGAATTCTTTTTCCTTTTCAAATAAAATAAATTCATACAAACTAAATGCGCAAATCCCAAAACATTGCAGTAAAGTCAATAATTTTATTGAGATTTTGGCTTTAGCTGATTTTCGTTTTAAGAAACCAAAGTCGATAGCTGACACTACATGTAGTAGTAAGAAGAATAATTGCAAAGAAACGCTTGATTTTTTATTTTTATAAGGAGTGACAAACGCCATATTTGGAATGTGTGGTATGATTAAAAGTTGAAACTATACTGTCGATATCAATTTATTTTCTAGTAATAAATAAATTAAAGTAATGGCAAGAGCTGTTGCCTATATTAGATATTAGAACAGCACTTATGTATGTTTTTTGGGGAAGGAGAAAGATAATTTGCATTATAAGGTCAGAACAATCAGTCATAATAATAGTAATTTCGAACAATTCACTCCAATAATTTAAATTCAAACTTGGCAGAACTTATACTAATTTACTTAAAATGTGATAACATAAAAAAAGGTAATATAACCAAACATAGGTATATGTCATTGAAAAAATTATGCCATATTCATGCTTATCACATCACACTAAATTTATTCAAGATTTTAACCCGGAAGTTTTGGTGTAATAGGCAGGATACAGGGTGCTAAAAAGTACGAACTATACTTTTTACATTCAAAACAGAAAACATTAAATTTCACATTCAGAACGATGCGGTCCCCCAGAATCAAGTCTAGCATGTATGCACTAGTATAATATGATAATATCGTTTATTTTTATCAATTCCACTTCTGAATTATTCAATATAGATTCGTGAGCTGCACGATGATAATCTGGTGGGAGATGATGAAATCCATCACCAGGATTGGCAGCGTCCAATCGAGAGGGATCACTTTCACCATGCGTTGACGCAACGGCCGAGCTGACATGTACTCTATGAACAGCTTGAGGAATAGAGCTTGATCCTCATCTGAAAAGTTAATCAGGTTTCATCTTTAAACTAAAGGTTAAAGTAAAAAGGTAACGGGAGGTAATGAGGAAAGGTAAAGTCAATACGTTTATTATGCGAACTGCTAAAGAATGGAATGCGCTGCCTGCTCATGTGTTCCCCGATAGTTACATACAACCTTGGTCTCTTCAAGGCAAGAGTGAATAGGCATTTCCTGGGCAAGCGTGCTACATTTTAGACCACATCCTGCTTAGCAAGCAAGTCAAATGCCTGCTCAATCTACAATAAAAAAAGGGAGAGGTTAAAGTTCCTCAGTGGTTGAGGATACCGGGTGTAGTGCACTTCCGCCTTCGGCCTTATAGATACTTTACATCAGGTGAAATGAAAGCCAAGCACTGACCCATTGTAAAAAAAAAAGATTTAATGCACTGCTCGTTGATGGTTACATCAACGAGCAGTTGATGTGATCATCACTTCTGATGAAGTTAATCACTTCATCAGAAGTGATTAATTCTTCCGCGGGCTGGTTATCTAATTAGAAACCACCTAGCGACCGGTTGCAGTTCATAGATGATAGTGATCCATTGCTACTTCTTTTTGGATTAAAAAAAACATACCAAAGAAAAGTAGCAATGTGTGTGGAATGAAACCGGTCGCTAAATAGTTTCTTTTTAGATAATCAGGGTGCCGACCAATGGTTTCAATGCTGCCTTTTTTTGTTATATTAATTGTGTTTATGTAAAAAATGTGTGTGCCTCGCTCCTGATGTCATTAATGTGCTCTTCAAAATACCAGTGCAGCAGGCCTAGAACACAGAATATATAATACAAGTCTAGGTTAGTCGAGCACATTTTTGGCATCACGCGACGATGCACATAACAATGTTAGTGTTTAGTGCCCTTGTGTTTAGTTTTTTCGTACTGTCTTTGTATTATTATCGTTGTGTGGTTTCAAAATTAATATATTTTCTTTCTTTCTATTTATCTCCAGAATATTTAAAATCAACAAATATCTTATGTTTGTCAAGACATTAGTTTGAAATAAATGATCTTGAGCTTAAGAAATAATCAACATACAAAATATAATTAGCTGACTGACAACATACAAATTAACTGCTCAATCTATATAATTATAATTGTATACTTTCTTTTGGGTTTATTACTTTTAGGCTTATTTTATCTATTATTTGTAATTATATAATTTTAAACATACCTTTCTATATGACCAGTTTTTCGTATAAAATAAGTTTTAGCTTTTCCGCTTCTGCTGCCAAAAAACCAGCTGCAATAGCTGGCAAGAATAGCAAGACGACCACTTGGTTAGTGTACATGCTCCTTACGAAATGATCGTCGACAAACGTATTCTGAAACAAAAACGTCTTCGATCATCGATGTCAGTGACAAAAAATAAAAGATGACGATACGTCTATAAATAAGTACCAGTAAGTAAAATAAGAGTAGTAGCTCCGTGAGCTGTAGACCTTGATTCCGATGTCTGCAGCACTGCTGCGCGACACTGCTGCGCAACAGTGCTGCGCAGCACTGCTGCCGAGCTCGGAATGTAGTCTCATATAAACCTATAGAGAATGTATGGGGACCAGTGGTGTTGCGGCAGCAGTGTCGCGCAGCAGTGTTGCGCAGCAATGTCGCGACGCTTCTCCGCTCACATCAAATTGAGCCTTTCAAACGTAACATTAGGGTTCAATTTGGAGCACACAGCACTGCTGCGCAGCAGTGCTGCCGACATCGGAATCATACCTTTAGAAAGTAACCTTTGTAAGTTGTTTAAAAATTAATAGATGTCGTTATCGCCGAGGTTTTCAAATATATGCAGGTCAGTGCCATCACGGCAACCATTTTCATATTGTACGTCAAAATTAGTTCTTAAGACGCACGCTAGTGGCGTTTCAAATAGGCACAAAAACTTAGCTGTCACATCATACAGACAGCCACTCCAGTTAAATAAAAAAAAATTTAATGTCAGTGCGTGATGGTCTCTCCAGACTTCAAACTTTAGTACCATGTCCTGCACGCTATGCTCACGCTACGTCCTTCAGCGCCAAAATGGCGGAAAACAAATAGGCACAAAAACAGTTTGACATAAGCCTGTCCAGTGTAAATATATGCAGGTCAGTGTTTGCTAGGTAGTAGGTACTAGACGGCAGATTGGATTACATGGCACCACAGAACAGAAACTTTTTTCTGTGTAATGTGTATGCATATTAAAATAGCTATATCTCTAAAACCAGTCATTATTTTACTTTGCAACTTTACAGTCTCGATCAACCTATATTTATTAATAATATATAATAATAAAATATAAATCAAGAGTATATTTACTCAAAATGTCAGCCAATTTTTTGGTTTTTTTATTGCATTTCGTGCGAGGTCCTCTGTTTAGGAATGACGCTTTGAGACGTCAGTAACGCTAAGCAATATTTTTAATAAAACTAGGCATAAACTTATTCTTCATTTATTAGTAAGGTAGATAAAGTTTATTGACTTTTTGGGAATGGAAACTTAAAGAAATTAAGTTTAAAGAACGTAGATTTTTCGTTCCCACTGAACTTTGTAAATTACTGAAAACACGTGACTGCTCTGTTGGAGTAACCTCGATCCCAAGGTTGTATCAAAAGCTACATAATTATTATTAAAAAGCTTTTTAATAATGTAATATTCAATCAATTCATTTAGTCAAGCGACCAAGGGCTCGCATTGTGTTAGTATACTTAACCCAAAGATGTATTAAAAAAGTTTAATACATCTTTGACTTAACCTATATTAGTAAAAAGTAGGAGGGATCTTAATGTCCCCATTATAGTAGGTATGAACCTCTATACAAAAAAAAGTTGGGAGTTACAAGTCGTGATAAAGTTTGGCCACATGATAGAAACTGATCTGTAGGCTGTTTCTAATTAATATTGAGCTGGGCCAAACTATCCTTACATACAGTTCCATACGGCGGCGGGTTGAATAGCGCACTTTTCCGGGCTCTATTCTAAAAACTATAACAATTCAGGTTTAGCTAATTGGTCAAATGTGGTATCATTTTCGGATAAATTAATAACGTAGAACTTATTTCTGATATAAAAAAAATCAATTTATTAAGCAGTTTCTGAAAAATTACACAATAACCAACATTTTTAAACTTCATTTTTTTAGTTTAGGTATTGGCACTTGTTTCAGTATTTTTCAAAAAAACTACTTTAAAGAAGCGTTTTTCAGGTTAATTTGTAATATGGTTTTGTTATGCTAACTATATTTTAAACAATTTGAGCCTAACTTAAGTAGTTTAAGTCCATTGTTTGCGGACATACAGCTAGTCAAAAATATGCACTTTTTCACGAAATAAAAAATGTTTCCGTTTCGTTCAGAAACATTTTTCAGGTTTTTTGTTTATATTTCTGTAAAGTTAATTAAATTTTCTACAATTTGAGCTTAATTTGAGTAGTCTAGGTCTATCGGTTGCAGAGACATAGCTGGTTAAAAATGGGCTTTTTATTGAAATTAATTGAAAAAATCTTATCTTTGACTAGCTGTGTCTTTGCAACTAGTAAACCTAGACTACTCAAGTTAGGCTCAAATTGTAGAAAATTTAATTAACTTTACAGAAATATAAACAAAAAAACTGAAACATGCTTCCGTACGAAACGGAAACCCCTTTTATTTCGTGAAAAAATGCATATTTTTGACTAGCTGTGTCTCCGCAAACAATGGACCTCAACTACTTGGGTTAGGCGCAAATTGTATAAAATATAGTTAACATAAAAAAAGCATATAACAAATTAACCTGCAAAACGCTTCTTTAAAGTAGTTTTTTTGAAAATATTGAAACAAGTGCCAATACCTAAACTAAAAAAATTAAGTTTAAAAATGTTGGTTATTGTGTAATTTTTCAGAAACTGCTTAATAAATTGATTTTTTTTATATCAGAAATAAGTTCTACGTTATTGATTTATCCGAAAATGATACCACATTTGACCTATTAGCTAAACCTGAATTGTTATAATTTTTAGAATGGAGCCGGGAAAAGTGCGCTATTCAACCCGTCGCCGTATGGAACTGTATGTAAGGATAGTTTGGCCCAGCTCAATATTAGTTAGAAACAGCCTACAGATCAGTTTCTATCATGTGGCCAAACTTTATCACAACTTGTAACTCCCAACTTTTTTTAGTATAGAGGTTCATACCTTTTTTTTTTTTTTTTTTTTTTTTTTTTTGCTGGAGAAAATGCGTTTACGCATCCCCCCCCGCAGGTGAACAGGGGTTCGAAATGTGGGACTCTCCAGGAGAGGACCGCAACATTCAGCGTTGCGGCTCCCTCCATGACCGCCTCCCGTGATCCCACCCAGCCAAAAGGCTCGGTGGGATCCCGGGAGGGGGGAACACCCACTAAAAACTCCGGCACTTGCCCTCTCGCCGCCGGTTGGCCCTGAGGGACCCTTGTAGGAATCTGCCTCATTAGACCCGGCGGCCGGCCCGGCTGTCCGGGCCTCTTCGCGGTTGGGAGATGGCTGGGCAAGTTTAGCCATCTCCCTAGACGGTTGGGACCGTGCAAGGCAGGCGATGGGTCACCCCCCACCGCCCGCTTGGCCCCGTTTAGGGGGCAATGAGATGCGCGTAGCGACGCCTCCTTACCCCCGTCCGTCTGCGGCGGAGAAGAGCCGCATGAGCATCCTCTTCGCGGACTCTCTCCGCTATCTCCTTCTGGAGGATGATATCCTCACAAAAGGAGACTACCGCCTGCCATGCTCTCTCACTGCTCAGCATCGCAAGGATGACGCTAGGCAGCGAGAGATCCCATCCCACCACCCCCACGAGATCCCGACGCTGCTCTGACCACGCAGAACACGCCTCTAGCGTGTGTTGCGCAGTGTCCAGCACAGCGTCGCACTCGTGGCACTTTGGAGACTCCTCCCTCTGTATCCGGCACAGGTACTTACCAAAGCATCCGTGCCCGGTAAGCACCTGTGTCAGCCTATACGTTAAAGACCCGTGGGCCCTCTCCTTCCACTCTTTAAGGACAGGGCGGATGGCCTCCACCGTCCTATGACCTGCTATTGGGGTCTCAAGTTGGTGCCCCCATTCCTCCAAACATCTCTCTTCTGCGACACGCCGGACAGTCTGCCGCTCTTCTGGGGCAAGGCGATCTCCGCTTGCCCTTTCCTCTTTACGCTGCCAATACACCTCCGATAGAACCTGGGCTTCTAGTTCCCATGGAGGCGTACCGGCAAGCGCGCATGCCGCTGACCATGATACGGTGCGGTAGCCCCTAATCATTCGTGAGGCCACTATTCTTTGGGGGCGCCGCAATGCAGCCCTGTTTTCAGCATTTAGGGCGTCTGCCCATACGGGGGCCCCATACAGGGCCATACTGCGTATGACCCCCGCGTACAGACGCCGACAACTCTTGTTTGGCCCTCCAACGTTAGGTAGCAATCTGCCGAGGGCTGCCGCTGCCTTCACCAATCTGGGAGCCAGTTGCTGGAAGTGGGTTTTGAAGTTCCACCGACTGTCCAGAACTAGCCCCAGATATTTCATGGTCGGACGGAGGGGAACCACTACCCCATCCAGGACCATGTCCTCGCCCGGCGGCGGACCTTGCCTCGGCCCATGGAATACCATGGCCTGTGTCTTGGCCACCGCTACTTCTAGGCCCAATCTTCTTATACGGGCAATCACCCCTTCTGCACCGATCTTGGCCAGGCGCTTCGCATCTGCGAAATCTCTACCCCGAGCAGTGACTAGAGTGTCATCCGCATAGCAGGTGACACTGACTCGGGGGAGAAGGACGCCGCGAAGCACCCAGTCATATCCTAGGTTCCACAAGAGCGGACCCAAGACCGACCCTTGTGGAACACCGCACTCCATCCGCCGGACCTTCATCTCACCATCTGAGGCCAGGAAAACTACCTCTCTTTCCTGTAGGTAGTTTTGTATTATCTCCGCCAGGTAGGGAGGGACACCATGGTGTCTGAGCGCATCCCTTATGACACTATAGGGGAGAGAATTAAAGGCGTTCTTTATATCTAAAGATACCGCCACAACTCTCTCCCCTTTTGTAACCGCTGCTCGACACGACTCCTTCAAAGACATGATGGCGTCTATAGTAGACCTCTGCCTCCTGAATCCAAACTGCCTGTCCGATAAGTTTGGACCCTCCGTATCCAAGTGTTGGACGACTCGGTCAGCGATCAGTCTCTCAAGCATTTTACCGAGTTCATCCAAGAGGACCATTGGTCGGTACGCATTCGGAGAGTCTGGAGGTCTATCACCCTTTTTCAGGAGGCAGAGTCTACCCCTCTTCCACGCCTTCGGGAATTGCCCTGTGCGGAGGCAGGCATTAAAGAGCGCCCTAATGTGTTCATCCAGGTGCTCCAGAGCAATGGGCAGTATCCGCCCAGGGATCCCATCCGGGCCAGGTGCCTTCCTCTTATTTCGGAGGCGATCTATGACGCCCTCCATTTCTGCATCAGTGATGGGAGTGAACCCCTGCACCGGATTCAAAGCCTGGGGCGTATGACCTACCAAGGGCGGTACCTGCGGAGGCGTGGCAGGGAAGAGACCATCTATTACATTTGTTAGGAGTCCCAAATCCATCGACTCGGTGGGCGGCGCCTGGTTACGGAGTTTACTCCTAATCATCCTGTATGGACGCCCCCATGGATCCGCCTCCAAGCTCTCTAAGTACTCCTCCCATGCCGTTGTCTTCGCCCTGCAGATGCCCTTTGACAAGGCTTGCTTTGCCTCGCTAAGGGCCTGGCGGAGTCGAGATTCCTCCCCCGGTTGGCGATTTCGCCTGCGCCGGCAACGTTGCAAGGCCCTTCTGGCCCGCAGGCAAGTGATTCGGAGACGCGAAACCTCCTCATTCCACCAGTACACCCGGTTTCTGCGTGGAAGGCCTTTGACCCTCGGCATAGAGGCATCACACACCTTCGTCAGGGAGGTTGTCAGTTGCGCAGCGAGATCATCGACGCTTGCATCCTGTACCTGACTGCCTTGGAGATTCCAGGTGTTGCGGACTTGGCGCTTACTCGCAACAAAACACTTAATTGCCGCTGGCTGGATTGATGAGGATGCCTATTCGAGGTCTAAATAAAATAGCACGCTTACGAAGTGATTCTATGATTTATTATTTAAACTCTTCAAAATACTTACACTTTCAAAACACTTAATAAAAGTCTTGACACTAACTTAATTATAACTTAAATTGTCCCAACACTAAAACAGTTAAATATGTACAGTCAGTAATTCAACTAATTAGCACTTTAACAACACTTAAATACGGCACTTATTACAGTTAAACACTTCCAGCACTTAGACACTTCAATAACTTTGAGCTCTTCACTATTTGTTTTCACTGCACTATTGTTCACAATACTACTGCTAAAGCATCGGACCCGCGCGGCTTTTATACCACTCGACGGGAGCGCGGGAACAATCTCGTTCGGTGTTCGCGAATAATCCAGCGACGTCACGCTCGAACATTCCCGACGACTCGCGGCGCGGGCCGACTGTGCGGTGCGACGGACGGCCAAAACTCGTGCTGTCTCGCTCTTTTTACGCTTCCTTTCCTTATCTTTTACTGCAGCGGCCGCTCGTCGTACCATTCAATTTTGAACCTTATTTATACGTCGCTAACATACTCCCCCGCGGTGCATAGCACCCATCTTCCTGGATGCGACGTTTAGCGTATGCAATGCACGCAACGGGTGCACCTTAGGGGCACTTCGGAGATCTTTTAGCTGCGCCCCTTCTGTCCTTTCGATCATGGCTGGTGGTATGTCGGAGTGCAGTGCAGTATGATGCCACCTTCCACACTTCTTGCAAGTGCCAGCTCGGCAGTTGATGCGTGAGTGCCTAAACTTCAAGCACTTAAAACATAGATGACTCCTCTTTGCCATATTCCATTTTACACTTATGTTAGCATTTTTAAATTTTCGGCACTCGTATAAGAAATGGTTTCCTTGACACTCGGAGCATATGTTCACGTCCTTTTGAGACCCTTCATGATAGACGTGAACATGGTACATCCTATGCGACTCGCTGCCCTTCTGCTCCGGAGACACTTCACGTGGAGAGAAATGCGGGCGCGTCCACTTTTCCTCTCTTCCACGCTCTCGAAACACTTCATATGGAGTTCTTTGCGGGCGTGAGGACTTCACTTCCAGGTACTCTTCAAGTGGGGCGAAGTCTGCACATATAGCTGCTTCATCCTCCAGGAAATTACTGATGAGCGTCAATTCTGATTCATCTTCTTGCTTACTTCGGTAGAAGACGTACCACCTGTACTTCATCGAGGCGGGCATCTTCTCGATCAATAACTTTGTTGTTTCCGGAGAATTCAAATATCGTGACTTCCCCAGCGCCTTAATGGTGGCGACAGAATTTCTCACTTTGCTAGCGAAGGCGCACACTTCGTTGGGGTTTTCGGTGATGCGTGGCAGGCTCTTCAACTTTTCTAACTCTGAAAGTGCCAGCGCGCCTGGTCTTCCAAATCTTGCTTCCAGCCCTTTTATCACTTCGGCAGGATCTTCTGCGGTGAACAATAAACTCTTGACTGCGTCTCTTGCTCTTCCTTGCAACGTTCGTCGTAGACGAGCCAAATTCTGAGTCGGCGTGAAGGCGTGGGCGGTATCGTTGTATGACCGCCTGAAGGCCAACCACTCCTCGCTTGCACCGTTGAAGTAAGGTAGTTCGATGATCTGTCTTGATGATGCAGTCTCCGATGTCTTCTGGCAGATGCTTGCGATTGCTTGAGCCAGTGCTTCTATGTCCGTCTTTTTCCTTTCCTGATACAGCAGTGGCGGCAGGTTCCTTTGATGGAGACAGATTTCCTCTTGTTGCTGCTGATATACCACTTCTTCATCCTCAATATCGGAGTCAACTTGCAGCGACTCTAGCTCCGCCTGGGCCACTTTCAGCTTCGCTTTGGCTACTTCGTATTCCCTCCTGGCAACTTGCATCTTCACTTCGGCAACTTCCAGTTCCCTTCTGGCAACTTCCATGTTCGCTTCAGCTTCAACGCGACTCCTTGATGACCGTACGGAGTGCGCGTCTGATCTTTGCATAACCTCCATCAGTGTGTGCGGCGCTTGCATCTTGTCGACTGGAGCGGGCGACGTAAGATCTTCTTTTATGCAAGCTTCTTGAATATTTCCACTGGCGCGCGTAGCTTCTCTTCTTTCCGTCGGCGTGGTGGCGTAGTCTCCCGGGTAGTGTGCGGGTGACACTCCTCCTAGGACACGAGCGGTTAGTGTGGCGTGGTCTTCCTCAGGATGTGAAGGTGACACACCTCCAGTAGGGGCGCGATGTGGCGATGTTCTTCTTGTAAGCGTGGACCGGCTTGACGTTACATTATTTTCAGTAGCGGTTTCCGCTGGCGTCTTCATGCTCCAATCCGTTGACGTCGACGGCTTCGCAGAAATCTTCTTCTTCGCTGACCGCGTGGTTGGCATCTTCTTCGTTTTCCAGGATCCGGCTCGAAGGACCAAAAATATGTTGCGGACTTGGCGCTTACTCGCAACAAAACACTTAATTGCCGCTGGCTGGATTGATGAGGATGCCTATTCGAGGTCTAAATAAAATAGCACGCTTACGAAGTGATTCTATGATTTATTATTTAAACTCTTCAAAATACTTACACTTTCAAAACACTTAATAAAAGTCTTGACACTAACTTAATTATAACTTAAATTGTCCCAACACTAAAACAGTTAAATATGTACAGTCAGTAATTCAACTAATTAGCACTTTAACAACACTTAAATACGGCACTTATTACAGTTAAACACTTCCAGCACTTAGACACTTCAATAACTTTGAGCTCTTCACTATTTGTTTTCACTGCACTATTGTTCACAATACTACTGCTAAAGCATCGGACCCGCGCGGCTTTTATACCACTCGACGGGAGCGCGGGAACAATCTCGTTCGGTGTTCGCGAATAATCCAGCGACGTCACGCTCGAACATTCCCGACGACTCGCGGCGCGGGCCGACTGTGCGGTGCGACGGACGGCCAAAACTCGTGCTGTCTCGCTCTTTTTACGCTTCCTTTCCTTATCTTTTACTGCAGCGGCCGCTCGTCGTACCATTCAATTTTGAACCTTATTTATACGTCGCTAACACCAGGCCTCCACCAAGGCCGCCTCCTGCGCCAGTTCGCGGTTGAACTTTGTATAAGCCCAGCGAGGAAAACAACGTTGTGACGCCCCGGGGGGAAGAGGGCGGTTCCCGTCTGTGGACGTCACGACCTTAAAATGTATGTAGTCGTGGTCTGACATCGACAGAACATCTTTCATCACGTGCCAATCCTGGACACGCGCCGCCAAAGCACGCGTCGCAAACGTCAGGTCAACAATGGACCCACCGTCTCCCCTTACAAACGTAAATTCACGACCCCGGTTACAGAGCACGAGCCCCGCTGTCACCGCCCAATTCAAAACCGCCACTCCTTTTGGGGCGTCGCTACGCTCGCCCCAGGCTGTGTGGTGGGCGTTAAAATCGCCCAACACCAGCAGTTGTGCTGGCGTGAGACGACCCACCACACCGCTCAACACGTTTAGCCACAGCCGCAGCTCAGAAATGCTCCGGTTGGGGGAGAAATAGACACCCACGAGTGTCAATTCTCCCCAGGAGGCCGCCACATAGCCCGGTCCTCTCTCTACAACCGAGAGTGGAGGGGAGTAGGCGGCAGAAAACGGAGCCATTATGACGACGGTATTTGCCGTATCACCTGCCCAATTGGGGCGCTGGGGGACGAAATATGGATCCGCCACTACCACCAAGTTGACGTTCAACTCCGCTACATGCTGCATGAGAAGATCCTGCGCAGCCGCGGAGTGATTTAAATTCCCTTGGAGGATGTTGAGGTGTCTGGGCATTATGTTGACATATAACCATCCTCAACATCTCTCCGGGCCGTCGCTTCTGCCGTCTGGAGTGGAGGTGCCCCACTTCTTAGCGATAGTTTCGCTCTAACCACTGGGGGACGGCATTTGCTCCCACCCATAAAATGGTTGGCTGGGAGCTTAGCCGCTTGGCACACCGCGCAGTTTAGCTCCATAGAGCATTCTGCAGCCTTGTGGCCCTTCCTCCCACACCGGAAGCAAGTGTCAGTATGATCGACCTCACAGGAACACAACTGTCTTGTGTGCCCCGTGATCATGCACTTAAAGCACCGGAGCGGGAGTGGCTCCAGTGCACGAATTGGTACTGAGACCCAACCAACTTTGAGACGGCCTGAATCGGCCAGCACCTTCGCTGCACCGACAGGGCACTTTATTAGTGCTGAACCGAGTCCTCCTGGGCCCACACGGATAGGACCAACTCGAATCTGGTCGGTCTGACAACCACCCTGATCAGCCACCGCAGCACGGAGTTCATCGGCATCAACAGAATCATCTAGCCCGGAGACTCGCATATCCGCAGTCTTAACGGGTCTCGAGATTTTTACTGAATCTCCCAGGGTCTCCTTCAACTTCTCCGCAAGGCGATCTGCTTTTTCCCCACTGGCAGTGCCAGGGACTTCAAAAACTCTAGTACCGGTAGCTGAAACTTTTATTTTAAGCTCCTCAATTCCGAGCTCCTTAATTTTTATTTCCTTCTTGGCCTTTGAAATGGCCGCAGCATATGTCGCCCCCTTCTTTGCCTGTTCCGGGAGAATGGTCATCACTATGGCCGATGACTTAGGGGGATTCAGCTTCGGCTTCTTCGGAGCCGCAGATTTAGAGGGCTGAGGGTTCTTCGCCTTTTTGTCGGCTGAAGTGAACGTTCCTGCAGGTGCGACTGATTTTATTGGACGTCCATTTCTGCCCACCTCAGTCCATTGATTGTTCTTTATTTTATCCGAATACGATGGTCGCGGAACCTGGGGCTCCCCACGGGAGGGACCAGGCATCACATCGGGTCTCTGCTGAGTTGCTGGAATCGCGGATGCGTTTTCCATCCTCTCCTTCCTCTTATCTGCCGCTAACGGTGGACGGTAGCTGGGCGCTGGAGGCAAACGTTGCTCGATACCGGCAATCCTCGCATTAAGCATGTTGCCAAACATGTTAGCGAGTGACTTTTCGAGGACACCCACCCACTCCGGTAGTTCAAAATCAGAAAGTGTCTGCGAATGCCTCGGGGCCGTTTCCGGCTGCACATGTTGACACAGTGTGATCTCCTTATCCGAACGCCTGCGCCGGGCGTCCATCGCGCAGCGCTCTTCGAACTGACGTCTTAGGGCCGCGATTTCTGACTTCAGGCTTGAAACCTCCTCCTGCAGTCTCTTATTGTTTGCCTGAAGGCATCGAGTCTCCTCTGTGGTTGAGTGGTCAATAATCTCATTGACCACCTCCTTAATTTTATTCCCGGCTTCAGAAAGTTCCTTCTTATACTCCTTCTTTAAATTTCCCGATTTGGCCACCACTTCGACAATTCTCTCGGTCTGCCTTTCTATTTCCTCCTTCATTGCAAAAGAGTGCCTCTCCGATATATAAGACTTCAGAGATTCCATGGATGAGGCCCTACTTTGTATCCTGTCCAAAACTACTCGGGGAGCTATAGGTGGGCCCATTTGTCCTAGTTGGGACTCTTGGGCACCTTTTCCCTTACCCTTTCCTTTTCCTTTCTTCTGTTTCAATTCCTCCTTCTTCTTTGTTTTTTCCTCTCTTTGAGTTTCTTTTCTTATCATCTCCTCGTGCTCATATTCTTCACGAGCCTCCTGCGTATTCTTTTTGCGCATGGTGCTGTTTCCGACATAATTTCCTGAGGCACGTCCCCTATTCCCATTGCCTAAGGAGCTCGCCTTCTGGTAAGCCGCATGTGGCTGACCTCCCTCATCTGAATGTCCCAATTCATCCAGCGTCCCCTCACTTGGGCGTTTTCTCTGGGAAGATATATACTCCACCTCCTCACCACTAGAGTCCGCCTCCATCAGCTCACCGTATTCATCCACCATACTAATCACTTTATCCGACCAATCCGACGCAGACTGGTCGGGTGATTTGTTTTTGGCGCAGTTTTTATCTGGACCCAACGCTTTGTCCGCTTTATTGTGTTTTAAATTTGAATTGTTTTCCATTATTAATCCCACGAGCGTGGTGACAACTAGCAGTCCACCCGGGCAGAGGTCCCATACCCGGGCAAGCCTAGGGTTTACGAAGCAGGGGGGCGGCTGGTCCCCTGCTCCGTTGGCCACATTGCAACTGGTCTCCCACCAGCCATCCATCCCCTAGCCCATGGCAAGCGTGGGATTAGGGTTTTTTATAGAGGTTTTCTCCTCGCGGGGACACCCAATTAAGGGCAGCCCCACCGGCCCCCAAAACATGACTGAAGGGTTACGGTTTTGCCGAAGGCTGACCATTAAGGGTCAGTCCGCCGCTCGCAACTGCCGCGATCAGACGGACCCCTCGCCGACACTCGCACCGCCACTACCCGGACTCTCCAGGGCGCCGGTCGAGCCCGATCCGCGCCGCCGCTACCCGGAATAAGTCCAAGACGCCGACGCGGAGCAACCAAAAACCCGCAATCGCAGAAAAGCACACAACCGCAAAGTTCTCGCTTCCTAGTCCCGATCCCGACCGCCGCTACTCGGATTATGTCCAAGACGCCGGCCGGGTCCCTCCTGTCAGACTATCTGCCGCCGCCGCTGGGAATGCGACGACGTTGCCCAGGGTGCACGACGGGGACGTTGTCTGACTTTGCACCCCATAGAGGTTCATACCTACTATTACTGGGGTTTGTATGTTTTTTCACATTTTTTATATTTTTTATTAGATACGTTTTACAGTTTTTTTTTTGATACAAGGGTTCAGTCCCTTAATAATAAAAATGAATGCTGAAAGTTTAGTAATGTTAATGAAGAAGACGCTTTGTCAAATACTACTGCCAAAAATGGTTCAGCAACTTCAGGTCTGGTAGTTTTGATGATAAAGATGTTAATCGCTGTGGTGTTTTTATTAATTTTAGTAAAAAAGGCTATTATCTAAGCGGTGGACTTTACCTATATCACGTCTGCAGCATTCATACGGAACCCTAAAAACATACCTTTCCCAGTTCCCCTGCTTTTGGCTTCTTTTGACTTTTCTCTACAAAGTCCTGATAACAATATTTTTATTAGTTCTTGCACACCGCACTAGGTAAATCCATAATCCTTCCAATTTCCATCCACGCGTCTTCTTTTATATTGGTTTTGTAATAATCCTGATGTGTTTGATGGTTCCCACAGCAGTCTGTGATACTGGTGAACTTTTTTAATGTTAAAATTTTTTCCTCAGACCACTCCATAATAATTATTAATATCTAGTAAAAAAATGCACGAATAAAGAACCTAAAATATATACTCAAATCGATCAATGCAGCGCGCGTGTCACTGCAGACGCGTCCACACAGGCGAACTGCGCCTCGCGCTCCGTGTTTGCGTGTTCGCATCGGTTCGCATCGATTCGTAAGACGTAATCGATCGGGTAAGCAGTGTAAGCACCCTTAGGATATACAGTTCCCGTATACGTTGTTTTCATTAATAATTTATGACGCTACAAAAACGAGATTGTGTACTCCATGAGATATATTTAAATTAAGTTTATGTTGTACGGCTACGGGATACACTACAGACAGGCACACCCCAGACATCCCATATTCCCATACAACAGCCCCACATTACAAACAGATGACGTCAGATCAGAATATGACGTCAGATCAGATGATGTTGTTTACACGCGCAACTGTGTGTGTGAGTCTAGTTCTATTGTGCAGTTTGTATGGAGCGGCCTTTGATTCATAATTCGAATTATTATTATTAGATGGATATTAGATCTGTTTTAAGAAAAATGACTCGAGGCAAATCTCCTGGACACGATTACTTAAGTATTGAACCACACATGCCACACATGCCTCGAGTTCTGGCTATGTTTTTCTCCCTTTGTTTGAGTCATGGATACTTACCTGACAGTATGTTAAAGACCCTGGTTGTGCCTATAGCTAAAAATAAGACGGGCAATACTAGTGATAAATGTAATTACCGACCAATTTCACTTGCAACCATAGTATCTAAGGTGCTGGACAGGCTGCTTGACCAGCAGTTGGGCAAACATGTCAAGCTTCATGACGCACAGTTTGGATTTAGGCCGGGTCTATCTACTGAATCCGCTGTCCTGTGCCTCAAGCAGACTGTGCAGTATTACACCACCAGGAATACACCTGTATATGCTGTATTTTTGGACCTGTCAAAGGCTTTTGACCTGATACAATATGATGTTCTTTGGAAAAAACTCTGTGATGACACTAACCTGCCTCATGAATATGTTTCTATTTTAAAGTACTGGTATGCAAACCAACAGAATTTTGTAAAATGGTCAGGAGAGTTGTCAAGTGTGTACGGGTTGGAATGTGGGGTGAGGCAAGGTGGAATTAGCTCGCCCACACTTTTCAACCTGTACATAAATAAACTGATCGTTGAGCTCAGCAGTGCTGGAGTCGGCTGTTCTATTGACGGTACCTTTGTCAATAAGTTATGCTGACGATATGGTGCTGCTGTGCCCATCGGTCAGTGCTCTCAAAAAACTCATCGACATCTGTGAGCGATTTGCAGAATCACATGGTCTCAGGTATAACACAGCTAAGAGTGAATTGTTAGTTTTTAAAGCTAATAACAAGACATATAAAGTTCCTCCTGTGAAACTAAATGGGGTTCCTCTTAAGCATGTACAAAATTTTAAATACCTGGGACATTGGGTAACCGAGTCGCTCAAGGATGACCTTGACATCGAGCGGGAGCGTAGGGCGCTGTGTATAAGAGCTAATATGCTTTCTCGCAGGTTTGCACGATGTACAAAGCAAGTTAAAATAACCCTTTTTAAAACTTTTTGTCACTCACTGTACACGTGCAGCCTGTGGATGAATTACACCCAAGGAGCATACAGGGCCCTACGCACCCAATATAACAACGCATTTAGGGGGTTGATGGGGCTGCCTCGCTATTGCAGTGCATCAGGGATGTTAGCTACGGCGGAGGTAGATAGTTTCGCAGCCATCATAAGAAAGCGAATTGCGTCCCTGATCCATCGGGTGCGGGGCAGCTCCAACAGTCTCCTACAAACAGTTGCGGCGAGGCTGGACGTGGATAGTGCAATTATGCAGCACTGGACACGTGTCCACCTCTCGAAGGACACTAAGCCGTCCTATAATCATAATAATTTAAATAATGTAGTGTAAGTAATATGGACTCACGTCTGAAATAAATGATTTTTATTTTATTTTTATTTTATTTTTATTTATTTATTATTATGTATTACAACTAAACGAGCATACGATTCGGCATACGAACTCACGGGGTAGGGTGAGGTAATTGATTCTAGAGAGGAGCGGGGAGTGTCCTTTCTGTACGTAGTACTTATATCTATTCTGTGCTACAGTTACAGGACTTCAAAGATATGGATGTGTTGACTAGAAAGGTAAAAAATATTTATTGGCTCATACAATTGATAAAATTAACAACATAATCTCGCTTCTATTATGAGTTAGTCGAAGAGGTGCGTGAACTGTATGACGACGATGAGGTAGGTGGTTATGATGCTAGCAATGGCCATTATCAGACGCCCGTCGACGGGGACCCTCCGCCACACGTAGTACTGGCTGGGGCGCGCCGACATGTATCGCACTGTCTCTTCAATCTCAAAACGCTTTTGCGAGTCTGGAAAGAAAAGGTCTTCTATTAACTCTTATGATACGACTATCTGGCTCCATCATCACACCCTGGACACCAGTTGTCAAAAAGTACTCATCAATATAAATCAAACAAGCCCAAACTCGATAGGGTTGCATGGTTTTACTTATTACTGTATACGGAAGTAAAAATCAACACGTATTTTTTTATCTAACAAGCGTGTAAGCAATTTGATGACATCTAGGCATTATAATATTTAAACATTTGGGCGACTTTCATCAAGACTGTTTTTTAAATTTCATTATTAGTCCTTACACGAATAATAAAATTTGTATTAGGATTCCTTAATACTGACTTCATTTCCCACTTTTTAAACCTCACTCTACTGTTTAACGAAATAAATACCCATCCGTCAAGTAAGCCGATGTAGGTTTCCGGTTCAGATGTCTTGGAATATAAACTCACCTGATGTCACAATCAAATTATTATGCAGAGTCAGCACTATTTTGTCCGCTTGTATGTTGGCCGCTTCCGCAGCGATGGCCGTCATACTCCTCAATATACCCACCTCAAGCAGGATAACATACTGCAATATCCAGACCCAGTTTGGCTAAAAGAAAAGAATTTCATTCCTTGAAGGCAAAATTCCGGGAAAGAGAGGTCCGGGACGTCCGAGATGCAAATGGCTGGACGACATCAAACAGTGGACTGGACTTGGCTATCGTCAGTTAAAAGAAGCTACATGAGATCGCAAAAACTATTCTACTGACCGTCAAACTTCAGTATGAAGATGGCACGAGTTGATGATCCCAAGATGGCTCTCAACGTTAAGAGTTGTTTGTAAATACGGGCCTAAATTATTTGGAGATACTACATTAAATATCTACGATTACTTATCCATTTGTTAAATATAATAGCTTACCTTAATCTTTAGCTGATGAAGAACCATGTATTCAGTTACTATGTATCTAGGGACAGCTATTATTAGATTACTCATAATCTGAAACCAATATAAAACTTTCGAACATTTTGCATAAATATAAATAACAAACAAATTTTGCATAAATGTGATTATATTCTTACCAATTTGTCAAATATAGGTTTGATTTTGTCCACAGCATCCAATATACCCTTATATGTTTTCAATACCCTGGGGGCATCTATTTCGTGATTAACCACTATAGATTTTAAAAGATTCATGTGTCTGTAATACGTGTACATTATCGTGAACTGAACCAGTAGCAAAACGTCGAAGGCAAAAGCTGACACAACTTTCATCACTTGATCAATGAAGGATTGTGAGCAATATACATCAGAATCAGAATAAACGCAATAAGCCACAGACATTACAAATTTAAATGAAACAGATATAAATGGAACTAGTACAGATCTTAGTACCACTTCCCGCATAATTTTTCGATTTAATTTTCCTGACCATAATTTACCAAATTCCAACAAAAACTCGTTTAAAGTATAATTGGAAAAGAAAAGTATTGTTGTATAAGTCAGATATTCAGTTGAGAATGATAAATAATAGAACAAACCTATGTCGTAATTCAAAATTGGTTTCGACAAAAACCATGCTATGGTAACAGAAAACGTCAGAGCTATTAATTTTAGAACTGTTCCCCACTTTTTTGAAAATAATTTCACAAAACCATAATCGAGACCGCAGAATACATGAACGATGGTAATCAACGTTACAAATGTTTTAGAAAGATGTGGCTTTTGATATACACTGACGTTCATTTTAGTGGTATGACCTGGCTCACTTGTTGTTGGGAACTAGTGAAACGGAAGTATCGAAAATTAATTAAATAGACAGGGTCATCGTAGTAAATTTGGGTGCGACAAATTAACCATTTGATATAGTAATGGATAGGGAATATTAATTTTTCATTTATGGTCTTCCATTAAACATTTAGTGGAGTGGCATCGACTCCATTGCAAACACCGTACATTTAATATTATGTTGTTTAATAACCAAGTTTTTTGGACAAAACTCCGTTCGGTTTAGTGAATTAATTAATTTGTTTGAAAAACGGTACATAGAATAGTGTAACAATGTATATGCATGTTGCAGGATTTTTATTGAAGCTGCCAGTGTATCTAATATTGTGAAAATATGAAAATCTTAATTTTTTGCATCGTTTGAGTGGCCGTTAGTATGTTTATGATTAAGATAATGAAAAACGCCATTGCAAAGATAACGTGATTTTTATTATAAGTGAAATGATTAACAACAATTTTATTTGTTTGTGCAATGCAGAAGTGCCATAACTTCAAAGATATTTTTCAAGAAACTTCTCGATTCAGTGTGTTTTCTATAGATAGAATAGAACAATCGGCGAACGTATTCTGTCTTTGTTGCACCACCCAAACGCACTAAATTGACGTTATATCGAATTCATGATAGGTAACTCATACTACCTAAATGCTCACAGCTTAGTAGCAAATCAGTTCATATTCTTCATTTTCTATCAATGATATGTAATATCACCTACTTTGAGTATCACAAACTAATAATAATATTTAAAGTGCAATTATATACCTAAATATTTAAAATAATAATTCTAATAATGTCAATTAATCTCATCATCATTCTAAATATAAGTTAATTGTAATAGGTATTTCTAATAACGATACTGTTTTTTAAGAGAAATCTAAATTTTTACCGACTTCAAAAGGAGGGAGGTACTCAATTCGACCCGTTTTTTTTTGTTTTTTGTATGTACACCGATTACTCGAAGACGGCTGAACCGATTGAAATGATTCAAACGTTATTACATTAGGTAAACTCCCAAATTGGTCCCATTTTTTAAAATTTTGAAATCGGTTCAGTACTTTTCAAGTAATCTTGAAAAAAGCACGAAAATAGTATGATTTTGTGTGAACTACCTCGATGATCAGTCGTATAATAAGATAATTATTTTTTTGTTGGAAAAGGGATATCTTAAGTGTAGTTCTTTAACCAACTTAAAAAAGGAGGTACTCAGTTTGCGCCGTTTGAGCCGATTTTTCTACCTAAATAATATACTTACTTACACTACCTACTCTAAAAGGGTATGTAGGTATACACTAAAAATTAAAAAAAAAAATTGTTTAAAAAAAACAATAAACCGACTTCAAAAAACCTACCTCTAAAAAGCAAGAAATAATATTCGTAATAATAAAAACACGTCTATTGAAGTCGGGTGGGGCTTTTAGAATAAAAAAAAGGAATTTGTACTCCAGCCCCACCCGACTTCAATAGACGTGTTTTTATTATTACGAATATTATTTCTTGCTTTTTAGAGGTAGGTTTTTTGAAGTCGGTTTTTTGTTTTTTTTTTAAACAATTTTAAGAGAGACTATCCTTGGAGCTAGTGTTCAAAAATTTATAATTGAAATAATGTTGATTCAATTTTTGATATTAATACCTAACGAATTTGAACCTAATTGCGTAACAGGTAAAGAGAATTGCACCATAACGATGAGGTAAGTAGCGATTATGTTGAACACGATCACGGACAAGTTCCAGTTCAGAGGAATCACTTTGCAGACCGTGAAACGCAGCGGACGAGCGTCGATTTAATCTATTGTTTTCTTCAATTCTTTGCAGCGAATCCAATCTGAAAATAGTAATATTCATATTTTATTCTGTTATTAGAAATATCACATACATCACTTGATGATGATAGGAAAAGCAAAGCGCTGGAAGATGAGACTATTAAACATTGCAAGTAAGAGGTGACAATTTATTTGACTTAGCCAAGTCAGGTTACAGCGTAGGGGCGACAGTCGCGACTTCTTCTCTTCTCTCGGGGCATGGCTACTTCGAAAGATATATAGATCACGTTGCTGGAAGAAAGTTGCTTCCGTGAGGTTAAGGTGGAGTCTGAAAGGATCTCCTTGGGGGTAGGCTGTGTAGAATACTATAGCTTAATTAAACTATTATCCAACCCTGTTCTCTTAGCAGCCCCTGCAGCAGCCGCTCTTGCAGCACAAGCTTCACTCTCTGAGCCTGATCCGCCGAGGGAGCCGCCGCCGCCGCCTCTACCTCGGACACAACAGACGGCTCCCGCTCGCAACATCCGCGAGCGGTCGCAGTCTCCCCACTACCGGACTGACATCGGCCCCCTCCGCCACCGCGGAGGGGCCCCCACCACCCAGATTTTTCACACTTACCCTCTCATTTTTCCTAAATATCCAACTTCAAATAGTTCTCCCCTCCCACGCTAAAGTCCGCCGTCGCTCGCTGGTCGCTTCTGCTGGGCCTCCCTGCGGGGTCTCACCCGGTAGGGCAGACCGCGCGACGGTGTGTGAAGAAGTGTAGGAGGGGCGACACCGCTGACTGAGCTGTTTGTCAACGGCCCGCGAACCCGCTACCATGGCCATAGGCGCGCCGCAGGCGCGCGTAAAGACGACATGTGATTGATGAAAAGTTGTTCAGTTCAGTTCAGTACAGTATATACCTACTAAGGTTTGATAATACAAATAGTGAAGAAAAAGCTGGAGTTTAATCCTTCTACACGACGTTGCTGAACCCCTGCACCTGCTAAGTTTACAGTTATACATTATATTCAAATCTTTGCTTGTCAATTATTGTAAGACTTTCGTTCTTCTCAAACATTGGGTTGCTGGGTTGCGACTTTATATAAGTTTAGAGATATTGGTATTTCTATCCATGCAGTTAGCTTTGAAATTTAGTGATAGGTATAGAACACAACGTTTACTAAAAATATGATCTTAGAATTGGGACCCTGATTTAAATCAGTGTGCGGAATGCTTATTTGTTCGCAAGTATTTGCGTCTTGTAGAGGTGCGTGAACTGCACTATGATGATCTGGTAGGAGATGATGAGGTCTATCACCAGAACTGGCAGCGTCCAGTTCAGCGGCACCACCTTCACGATCCTCAGGTGCAGCGGTTGTGAAGATATGCGGTCTATAAAGCGCTGTATTAGGCTAGCCCGACCAGCATCTGCAATTATTATTTTTCATATTAATTTGATTCTTTAAACGCCTTAGATCATGGGAAGGTTAAGGATTGTCCATAGCAAGTTATTTTTATGTCTCCAGATGAACCTTCTTCAGAGTATCTGATTGTCCATAGCAAGTAAAAATTTTTGCCCTCAACAAATTTTAACCTTGAAGACAAAACTTGGTTTGCTATAGAAGAAATTACAGTAAACTCGGCCATTTTGACACATCTGAAGAATCGTCCATAAAAATAATAATAAAGTATTGGAAATCATCAAATAAATTGCTCCGACATTACATTCACTAACTTGTGTAGGTTTAAATCTTAATAGGCAAGTGCAAATTAGTAAAATAAATGAATCGACGTTCGTTATTACTTCTTTATCTACCTTATCGAAAGAATACGTAGTAGGTACTATTATTAATAAAAGCTCACATTCATTAATGCTTTGTTGATTTGAGTTTTGTGATATTTCTTTGCAGTTCCAAATATTTTTCATACATGTCTAATTAAAATTTGTTTAACTTACCTCTCTCCAAAATTAGTTTCTCATATAAAACTAATTTCATTTTATCAGCCTTTGCCCTCAGTCGACCAGCACGTATGGCTGGCGAAATAATTGTCGCGTTTATAGTAAAACGACTAATTAAGTTGACAGATTATTTACTAAAATAAGAAAACAGAATCTCAAGGTCGCAGGTATGTTTGAGGTCTGACCGTAGCAAACTTCACTCGCCTCGTACGACCGCTTCGCACAGCCACCGACGCACTCTCCGCACTCTCTGGACTCCCCGCACTCTCCGGACTCTCCGCACTCCACTTCACGCAGTCCACGCTTCCCGCACTAGCTGCTTCGCCAAGGGCCTCAAATCTTGCTAAACCCGTACGGGGTTCCTGAGAAATCCAGATTTTCTAGTTATTACCCAGAAATACGAAGTCGGGTACTGCCACTAGTAGGTAGGTATTCAGTGCGTGATAATTGAAATTGGGCGAGGTGCAAGTAAAACCGGGTCAGAATATCAAGCTAGCTTGTACATGGAGTGATTTATTTATTACAATTTATTCTGGGTTGAAGTGGCAGTTGAAAATAAAAAGCAGTAACAGTTAACACACTAACTGATGGCATTTTAATCTAATCGCCCGTGCCCGCGCCCGTGCATTCACGGCTCGGAGATTCACTAAATTGAGACTACGCGCCGTGCCGTCTGATTATTTATTATTGTTTATTTTATGTAAATTGCAAATATATATTTCTTTTATTAATTTTTTATATACTTAGGTTTAATCTCAGTAGGTAAGTTTGTTAAACGATCGTGTGTAAACGTAACAAGCGTTACATAATAAAATAAAAACTTGAAGCGTGTAACAGATTCTTACCAGTTGATCGTCAAAAGACATGTTCTGAAAGTATAAAAAAAAACTCAAAATTATTAGTACAACCCAGTCAAGTTAACTCGGCACCTAAAGCGAAGGTATATCGTTTCCATTTCTCCTTGCCTCAAGCCACCGTCGCGTCGTCATGCCAGTAGTTTTAGTACACTTGTTAGCGATAACATATCGATATAATCTATCGAACATATTCCAAAAATTGTTGAAGGTGGCGGGAGGCAAGGAAAAAAGCAGAGGAGTTGTTTTCGCTCCAGGTGCCGAGTTAACTTGACCGGGATATTCATAGAATACATTTACTCTAGCGAGGGGATATTGGGACTAATAAATCTGGGGAGCTTCTGATTAAATACTGGTTTTATGCCTAATTGTATTATTAGATTTTAGATTTTTTGCATTTCAAAACACTATTTTTATATTAAGATAAATAATAACTAGAAAATATCGACTCACCTCAAACGAGAGTCTGATACGGGTGAGTTTATTTTTAGGGTACCAAAATGGTTAAAAGGAACCCTTATGGTGCGTCTCAGTGTGTCTGTTCGTGTGTTAGGTACAGCTAGATATCTAAAGAACTACTAATGCTATGCTATCAACTTGAAATTAAAATTGTTTTAGATGACGCTTGTTCAACTATTTTGGAAATAAGAAAGATATTGTTTGCAACAGGGACTAAAAGGGGGTCTTAAAATACGATGTGGGGCTACTAGGGCATGTGGAATGTGAGGATATCATTTAAAAAAGCGCTGTTTGCTGATTCTCATTTTTTTTAAGCCTCATAGTTTTCTAGTTTTGATGAAAAATGTAAAAAAAGAAACCGTTAATATAACGTTATATTTTATCAGGTACATTGCAGTAAACTGTAAAGTCAATAATTTTATTGTGATTTTGGCTTTCGCTGATTTTCGTTTTATGAAACCAAAGTCGATCGCTGACATTGAATGTAAGAAGAATAATTGCAAAGAATCGTTTAATTTTTTATTTTTATAAGGAGTGACAAACGTCATATTTATAATGTGTGGTATGATTTAAAGTGGAAACTATACAGTCGATATCAATTTATTTTCCAGTAATAAATAAATTAAAGTAATGGAAGAAGTCCACTATATTAGGTATTAGAAAAGCACTTATGTATATTTTTTGGGGAAGGAGAAAGATAATTTGCATTATAAGGTCAGAACAATCAGTCATAATAATAGTAATTTTGAACAATTCAGTCCAAACATTTAAATTCAAACTTAGCAGAACTTATACTAATAACTTAAAAAGTTACACCATAAATAAAACTAAAATAACCACACATCTGTCATTGACTAATTAATGCTTAGGTATCACATCACACAAATATTTATTTAAGATTTGAACCCGGAATTTTTGGTGTAGTAGGCTGGTTACAGGGTGCTAAAAAGTACCAACTATACTTTTTACATTCAGAACACATTGAATTTCGTTTAGACTTAATAGGTCCTCCAGAATTGAGTCCAGCACCTATGCGCTATTTGTATATGATAATATCGTTTATTTTTATCAATGCCACTTCTGAATTTTTTAATATAGATTGGTGAGCTGCACGATGATGATCTGGTGGGAGATGATGAAATCCATCACCAGGATTGGCAGCGTCCAATCGAGAGGGATCACTTTCACCATGCGTTGACGCAACGGCTGAGCTGACACGTACTCTATGAACAGCTCGAGGAATAGAGCTTGATCCTCATCTGAAAAATTAATCAGGTTTCATCTTTAAACTAAAGGTAAGTAAGGAGGTAAAGAGAGAGGGTAGAGTTCTCACTGGTTCAGGATACCGGGTGTAGTGCCCTTCCGCCTTCGGCCTTATCGATACTTTACATCAGGTGAAATGAAGACCAAGCACTGACCCATCGCAGATAAAACAAAATTAAGGCACTGCTTGACGACGGACTGATTAAGGTTGGCTTCTGACAAGTTAGCGAAAATACTTATAATAAAGTTATTAGCTTCAGATTCAACTTCTCCGTGTTTCAGAAGGTACAGTCAGCAGCACATAAGGTTATACAAAATTGTCAGAAATTTGTAATTTATTTTGAACTTTCAGAGCTTTGCATTTAAGTATAAAATTGATTGAATATCATTACGCTTTCGTGAAAGCCCAGCGTGCCGTTGACCTTACATCTATTAGATTGTTTTACTGTTTCCTGTCTGTATTCTCCCACCAATGGGAAGGCAAGGGAATAATAATAATTGTATGTTTTCAATACTTCTTTTTGTTTTGTGGTATAACTATTAACTGTGTTTGTGTAAAAATCTGTGGGTTTTTCGCTCCCGATGTCATTACTGTGCTCGTCAAAATACCAGTGCAGCAGGCCTAGACCACAGAATACACAATACCTAGTGTACTCTCTAGATTAAACTGAGCACAGTTTTGGCATCACGCGATGATGCATATCACAATGTTAGTGGATAGTGCCCTTGTGTTTAGTTTTCTCGTACTTTCATTGTATTATTATCGTTGTGTGGTTTTAAAATGAAAATATTTTCTTTCTTTCTTAAAATCAACAAATATCTTATGTTTGTCAAGACATTATAGTTTGAAACAAGCAACATACAAAAGATAATTAGCTGACTGACAACATACACATTAACTACCTGCTCAATTTGTATTATTAAAATTGTTTCTTTCTTTTGGGTTTATTACTTTTTGGCTTATTTTATCTATTATTTGTAATTATATAATTTTAAACATACCTTTTTCTATGATCAGTTTTTCGTATAAAATAAGTTTTAGCTTTTCCGCTTCTGCTGCCAAAAAACCAGCTGCAATAGCTGGCAAGAATAGCAGGACGACCACTTGGCTGGTGTACACGCTTCTTACGAACTGATCGTCGACGAACATATTCTGAAACAAAAACGACGTCCATTATCGATGTCAAAGACTAAAAAAATAAAAGATGACCATGTCTATAAAGTACCAGTAGGTTTTCTTGTGGAAAACTTCTCGTGGAAATTTTAGGGCCCATAGTCTAGTATTTTTAGACAGTATCATTACATTCTCTCGTAGTCACTGCTAGAAGTAGATAGCAAAACTGCTAAAAGATAGCAAAGGGTAAAAACGGGACCCTATTACTAAGACTCCGCTGTCCGTCTGTCTGTCTGTCTGTCAGTCTGTCTGTCACCAGGCTGTATCTCATGAACCGTGATAGCTAGAAAGTTGAAATTTTCACAGATGATGTATTTCTATTGCCGCTATAACAACAACTAAAAACAGAATAAAATAAATATTTAAGTGGGGCTTCCATACAACAAACGTGATTTTTTTTACTTTTTTGCTCGATATTAATAACGAAAACAGATAGACAGTTGAAATATGCATAGATGATGCATGCGTCATGCTCGTGAACGGGTGCTGCCAGTGGGAATGGGTCTGCTTCTGTCTGCTTGTACTAAGGGCGTCGCATATTTTTTTTCCTGTTTAATATTATCAATCAGTATGGCACTTCTTACTCAAAACATAGAATTAATAACTAATCCTTGTTTTGATTTCTCACTTTTTTATTGCTAATGACCAAAATGATTATTTGGCTTTCGTTATCACGATGTTTTCGTATTTTTTTGTCTATAGTTTTGTAAGTAAAGGCCTATGAAAAGCTTTTGGATATTAGTTTTCAATTCGGTGCCTTAGGATGGGTAGCCTAAGTATGTCATGCTCTCTTTAATCATTTCTGCGGTGGTGTCGTGTGGGGCGGGTCGTTACGTTCCCTCAAATATGGTTGAGCGAAGCGATGGCTGGTCCATGCGTCATGCTCGTGAACGGGTGCTGCCAGTGGGAATGGGTCTGCTTCTGAGTACCTATCTTAACGCATATTGAATTGTAAGAATTGCGTTTTTATTTTTATGTCTTGTATCAAGTGTTTTTTTGTTAGAGTAGCAGACAGAGTGATTTCTAAACTAGTTGAAAGTTATTTACTCTCACGATTATCTAACTGAATGTAGTAGATATTTAATTTTAACCTAACTACCCATTGTGTGTAACCTTTTGATAACTATTGTGATGGAAAATGACCTCACTTTAAATGTGGAGCTCATTTTTCAATCTTGACGACTCTGTATGAAATATACAGGGAGAAAAAAGCAGCCCTTGACGAGTTTCTTGCCGGTTCTTCTCGTTACAAGGTCTCCCGCTTAGGGTTTGCGAACCGATGGCGTAGCTTCTATGACATTCACAAGTGCTTGTAACAGCCTAGACTGAATAAATTACTTTGAACTTGAACTTGAACTTGATGTATTTCTATTGCCACTATAACAGCAAATACTAAAAACAGAATAAAATAAATATTTAAGGGGGGCTTCCATACAACAAACGTGATTTTTTTGCTGTTTTTTGGTACGGAACCCTTCGTGCGCGAGTCCGACTCGCACTTAGCCGGTTTTTACACATTTGCTGTCTACTTCTACGAATGACTACGAGGGAATTACCTTCTAAAATTACTAGACTATGAGCCCTAAAAACTCCACGATTTTTTAATCATAAAAACATAAAAACCTCGGAGGACGCCACATTCGGTGGGTTATTCGCCTTAAATTTGAATAAGAAAACTTGTTTGTTTTCTTTAAAATCGTAAAACTAAATCTAAATATTTTATTAGCGTTACTAGTTGTCTAGTAAGTACTCGTACCTTAACCTACAGTTACATTGATAGCTATCATTTTAGATATTTATAATATTATTGCGCAATATAAAGTATTTGTACATGTGGTATAATCCTTCTATTTCGGAGATATTTCCAAATTAGCAAAAATTACTTACTTCACCATTTTTTATGTTCAATAGGAACAGATACACAACTCCAGTCAATTCCGTTACTTTGTAAGCCAGGGCCATGAGATACTGAAATTTAAAATTATATGTCTTAATTTTGTTTAAGAAACAACACGATGGAGCTAACCTTGTTAAGGAGCTTAGGAGAGGCCTATAAAAAACACAGACTGACTTGATCCTATGCCCATAAGTGGGCGACGATGATGATGATTATAAAAACTACAAATGACTTGAGTAACAAAGGAAAAGGGACAAACAATATTTAATAGTACATTATGAGACAAGTTAGTTTAGGTTGCTCATTGCACACAAGGCTGTGGGTTGCAGCCCGAGCCGCAGGCGAGGGCGTAACTCAGCCGAGTGTGCAATGAGCAAAAGCTCACGAATTTCATACGACGTTTTTCAACACATTTGCGAGGAAAATACAAAGTAACTTACCACACTGCAACAAATTCGACAAAAACAAAATATGACAATTATGGGAAAAGGCGCGTAGGTTTTTTTTGTTTTTTTCACACGCCCAATGCAAGAATATTTTGCAAACAAAGGGGTAAGTGAGCATACAGCCTACTTCAAAATTATAATTTTAAGTGATAAAATGCAAATATTTAATTATTTTATAACAAAATATTGTGAATTATTAATAAATTGATAATAATAAATATTTGTTTGACTTACACATTTATTTATTTCAAAAATAAATATGAATTTTCAGCGGTATAAAACCTCTTTGTTGTTACTAAAAAAATAACTGTATTACTCGGTTAAATTGGGAATGCTCTGTTTATTCGCATAGAACTTGCAGTAAGACACTAATTTAACTTTGTAGGGATAATTCTATAACCAACTAGTGTTTTATATATTACTGCACGCGTTTGTTATAGCTCGGTTTATGGCCCTAAAAGCGATGTATTAGGGCTCACTTTACGAGCAAGTGTGTTGAAAAATATATAATATTGTGTGTATGAAATTATGTAATCAATTCTGTTGAATTGCGTTGTATTAGATTATATTACCACAATCATACAGGCAAAACAAAAAAGTGGTTGTGTTGTGAATAAATTATCGTTAACTTTTTTATATTTTCATAATAAATATGAAAGTTGCCACTTACCAAGTAATTTAAACTGCCTTTGTTCTTCTCAACACAAATAACTATAGTTTTATACACTTTAAAATAAATTGGAATACGTCGATCAGAGTTCTTGATTATATTGTTTAACATCTTCAATCGACAGGAGATAGTGTGTAGGATTAAAAACAACATCAAATGTATCAAATCAGTTATTACAATGTGAGCTATAATCATACTATTGATTACTGACGATTTAGTACATTCTGATGAAAAATAAACGCAATACATCAAATTGTTTATAACTCTCACAGATACAGAAACACTGCAAGCACCAATTATTAAAAAATCAGTACTGTATCTTTTACTGTCGACAGCCAACATGTCGTCTACATATAACAATGTTTTCAGTAAAACATAAAAAGATCCATCATAACTGAATACTAAAACTAGGCAGTTATAAATATATTGTGTCAAAAAAATTAAAATCCATACGCCGACAACAACAAAATCTTTTTCGTTTTCGGGCAACGAGAATTCGTATAGTGTGAGTAAACACACTCCGGCACATTGTAGTAAAGTGAAAACTTTTACGGCGATTTTAGCTGCCGCAGATTTGCGTTTTATGAATCCATAATCAAAAGCTGTAACTGCATGCATTAGAAGAAAGAATAGTTGCAGCGTCAAGCTCATTTTGTTCTTTTTAAATGGAGTAACCAGCACCATTTTTATATTATTTTCTTTAACCGAACGAACGTGTGATATGAAATGAATGATAGTTGATAGTTTTTTACTGTATCAAGTGAATTATGGCAATAATGCCACTGTAGATAATGTATCGACAGTGGATTAGTTTCAACGAATTTTTTATGGAATGAATGAGTTATTTTCTATAATACACATGTTATGTAGTAATTATTGGCTAAATTCAATATCATTGCGTGTGGAATTTTTTTGAAATGTTATTTCATTTAGAATTCTATACTGTGCTTTTAGGTTTCTAGAAGTAAAAGATATAAAAAAATGAGTTCCTTTAGACATTGGGGTCAAAATGAGTTTTGTAGGTGAAGTTTTGAAATATATTAAGATCGGCAATCAAAACATTTTGATGTAGTTTAATTTCTGCCAAACCATTAGCACCAGTAATAAATATTTTTTCGATCAAGCAAACAGATAAAATGCACATGGGACCTATTTTCGAATCCTTCGGTTGGCGTCGAGCACTCTTTACAAACCTATCTGACCCAGTGGCCAAAACTGGAACCAAGAGTTATTACATATTGTTATATAAGTTAATACGCCGTCGTCTATAGACGACAGCGACGCCGTTACCGAGTCAGATAAGTTTGGAAAGAGCGTTCAACGCTAGCCGAAGGATTAAAAAATAAGTCCCAGGACCTATTTTCAGTTCTTCTTACAGACTTACATTCAGAACTATTCCCCGATTATACAACCTACACAAATCAAAATGGCGTATATAGCCCACGTCTTGACCTAGAACTAGAACTTACAATCGAGTTGAATGCCAAGGACTGAGTCAGACAAAGGAAACTGCGCTGCGTAATATCAACCTGCTGTGAATGAATTTTACGGGTAGTAATTCGGTCAAGTATAATAGTTTTTTGGAAAAACTGGAAAATTACCTGGAGTGAGTACCTAGAATAACCAAAAAGTTTGGAATATAACGTTTGAGACATCAGTAATATTGCTAAGCAATATTTGTGGTTAAGGCGGTTGTATGACCGAAAGTGGCGCTCTCAGAGGTTTATATTTAATAAGTTATTAATAGAAAAAGATTTTTATAATGTTCATCGTGAAGATTTTAGGGCCCATGGTCTAGTATTTTTAGAAGGTATCACGACATGCCCTCGTTGTCATTCGTAGAAGTAGATAGCAAATGTGTCAAAAACGGCCACTTTTAGCAGTTTTTCTATCTACTTCTAGCAGCGACTACTAGGGAATGTAACGATACCGTCTAAAAATACTAGACTGTGGGTTCTAAAATCTCCACGATAAACATTATTAAAATTGTGTATTAGAATTATAATATTAAATAAAATTCACTGCGGCGCCACTTTCGCTCAGGGTACCACCTTAAACTAAGTATAAACTTATTCATCGTTTATTAGAGATCTTCTTTCTTTCTTATCGAATGAGGATTAGTGGCCACCTCTGGTGTTAGAGTTTATCAAGCCGCCTGAAACCTCTTATTTGGCTTAACGACTGTTATCAGATGACAACAGCCGGGACCGACGGTTTAACGTGCCCTCCGAAGCATGGAAGCGCTCTGTTGTAATGGCACTTTAACGGTCACCCATCCGACACCTGGCCGTACCGAGCGTTGCTTAACAAACGTGATCGAGTACGATCAGTCTGTCAAGTTCCGCCATGAACGCTTCAAGATGTAAGACAGATAAAGTTCATTGACTTTTGGGGAATAGGAACTTACAGAAATTAAATTTAAGAACGTTGGGAATTATTGACAAAAGTTCGTTTTATCGCCACGTATGTTTTCAACAATCTCAGTGGAGTGCATGTTATTTTTCGTTCCCCTGAACTTTTTAAATTACTGAAAACACGTGACTTCTCTGTTGGAGTAACCTCGCTCCCAAGGTCGTATCGAAAGCTACATATTATTATTGGAAAGCTTTTTAAAGAACCTTTTAAAATATTGGAATAAAAGCACTCTACAATGAGTTACAAAATATCCCCTAATGACGAATATGTTTTATAGGGACCCTCAAACTGAACAACTTTTACTATTTACTAACTCTGAAATCTAGAAAAAAATCAGCTATTTCACACATTTTGATATTTTCGTTATTAATTTTTGTATGAAACAGCTGTTTTTACCCGACTGCAAGAGGGTTATGTTTTTCGCGCGTATCTTGTATGTTTGTATGTAATATTTCTTTATTACCTCATATCTTTTAAACGGCTGAACGGATTTCCATGATTAACATATCGTTAGATTTCTCTTGCCAGCCCAAGTGTTCTTAAGAAAGTGGCGTTATAAAAAAACCAACATGGCGGCTGCACGGTGCTATTATAGGTAGTGGGAAAAAAATGTTTTTTTTAGAATACTGCAATATGGGTGTCAAATTAAAGGGCTCATTTTATTTATTTTTATTTTATTTTATTTATTATCACAAAATCCACAGCACTTAAAAATTAACAGTAATTATAATCTTACAAATTTTGCTTAATGCCAATAACGGATTTACATTTTATTTATTGAACATATAAAATAACATGAGAAATAGGCAGAACACCCGTGCAATAAGAGTAACGTTATTAATCTAAGAAAATTAAAAGCACTTAATTATGGCCATAAACAGTAAAAATCTAGTTATATTATATACTTATATATGTGAGCACATGTGTATGTGTTTGTGTGTGTGTGGGTGCGTGTGTGTGTGTATGTGTGTGGGGGGAACTACTTTTTGTTATTGCTATTATTCTCCATCTCTTTAATTATACTAGAGCGGAAAGTTTGTTTACTACCATTGAAAACATCCACAGAATCACTGTGTTCATTATAAGTTCGAAGAGTCCTATTGACAATAGAATTATGTGCGTAGTTCGTTTTGGAAGAAGGTACACTAAACATGCTCGTGTTCCGGGTTCGATAACTAGGCGCACGAAGTTGGAGAAACACATTGGTCAGCTCGGTGCTATCTATACCTCCATTAAGGACATTGTACAGAAAGAGTAAATCAAGAAGTGATCTTATTCTCATTATAAGGATTTCAAAAAGGTATATCATGATTGTAATAAATACCTAATAACTAAAAAGAAATAAATAATAAAAAAAAACCCGCCTGCATAAAAGACAAGTCAACTGAAAAGATGGAAACAAGAATAAATATTAAAGACAACATTAAAACATGCAGTCGGAGGCATATAAATCAAATCATTCATAATGTCACTTTCTTTATGCATGCCTCCGACTGCATGTTATAATGTTGTCTTTAATATTTATTCTTGTTTCCATCTTTTCAGTTGACTTGTCTTTTATGCAGGCGGGTTTTTATATATTTTTTATTTTTTTTCGAAAGTTGTTTAGTTTGATGGTCCCTATCGACCATATTCGGCATTAGGGGCTATTTTGTAATACGTTGTATATTATAAATAAAACCGGTCAAGAGCGAGTCGGACTCGCGCACCGAGGGTTCCGTAAAATCATAAATATATTTGGATATGTTACTTTAGTACAGTCTTTAAAAAAGTAGGATAAACGGCAGACAGTTGGAAGGGCGAACAGGCGGACAGTTAATTTACAAATCTTAACCACAGCTGCTTATGGTGACTGAAAAACGTTTCAGCCACTCCACATTGCAAACTGTTTATATTACTAAGTAGGAACTTATTCTTCGTTTATTCGTACGGCAAATAGTAGGTAATTATATAAGAACCAGCCACCAATTTATTATTGTAGTGTTAGGTTGCGCCATCTCTTGACCGATAGTGGAACTATATTTTTTCTTAGGTTAGCATGCTTAGGACAGCGCCATCTGTTGACTGGTAGTAAAACTAAAAAAAAATTGTTTGTTTTTTGAATTTCTTAAAAAGTGTGTTATATTGAGACATCGTTTTATTTTTCCTGTAATCTTTACATAAACTACTATTACATAGAATTATTTCAGATTTTTCTCTTTGCAAACTTCGGAGATAAGGGGGGGGGGGAACGGTATGTTTTTTTACATTTTTCATCATAAGTCGAAAACTATGCGGCCTAAGAAAAAAGGAAAAAATGTTTTAAAATGTGCAAACAGCGCTCTTTCATATGATACCCCACATGCCCTAGTCACCTCACTTAAAATTTTTAAGACCCCTTTTCAGTCCCTGTTGTATAAAAAAATATTAATTTTATTATTTCTTTCTTATTGGCAAAATAGTTGGGCAAATGTCATCTTAAACTATTCCAAATTTCAAGTTGATACCATTAGTAGTTCTCGAGATATCCAGCTGTGACAGACAGACAGACAGACAGACAGACAGACAGACAGACTGTTCCTTTTTTACCATTTTGGTACGGAACCCTAGAAACTATTGTTTGGTTTTCTTAATCTTAAAATCTTAAGAAAACTAACAGCTTTAACAATATATTTTAAAATGCAAAGCCAGAATATAAAATAAGGGGTCGTCCATTAACCACGTGAAACTAGAAAGGGGGTGACGGGGTTCGGAAAAAACACAAAATATCATCAGGGGGGAGAGGGTGTGTAGTGAGATGTCTATCAGCCATCAGCTCGGTGGCGCAGTGGTTAAGCGCTTAGCCCAGCGATTGCGGATGTTAAGCAACGTTCGCAAGGGTCGGTCATGGGATGGACTGACCAAAAATTTATTATCTAGAGCTCCTCCGTGCTTCGGAAGGCACGTTAAGTCGTTGGTCCCAGCATATGCAGTCGTTAACACCCACCAATCCGCATTGGGCCCGCGTGGTGGGTTATGGCCCGTCCTCCTTATCCACTCATAAGGAAGGCCTGTGCCCCAGCAGTGGGGACAGAAAAATATTGAGATATAGTATTTTTATATTTTCGTGGAGCGCGCGTTTTCTAAACCGAAAATTTTCTAAAATACACGTGGTTTGAGGGGGGGGGGGGGGAAGTTAACCGCACTACGTATCACATGATTAATGGACGACCCCAACGACCCCCAAGAAACAGTAGTTCATTTTTACTAACACCACAGTTTTTCAAATAACTTTATTTAACTCAGGTTGTGTACATACAACATTAATTATAACACATTGGAAGAACATTGGTACAAATTTTTAAAACAATCGTCAACGATTCCAGAACAAAAATCTGACAATCGTTCAATCTTTGACATTGTATAAATACTTGTAGGTTGGTACGACTCTCTGTCTGTAGCAATTACATCTTTAGTCTTCAGCGTCCATATTTTATTTGTTTTGAAAGCCGTCTATAACACCAACCTACATTCATTTGTTTTGGTTACTTTTGTAATTCAATAAACACGTCATACATTCACGAGCACTTCAAATTGTGATCAATCTTAATTTTCCTTCTTGCACTATGTCTGGAACTAGGTCTTGGTCGCAGTAGTCTATCATACCTAGACTTCATCCATTCTTCACCGGGTATGCTCATAGCTTCAATGGAAGGTCTGAAATTCTTATCCGGTAGCTTGTACTTGCCCATTTCAATCCATGGACTTATGTTAATCTTTGTTCTCCTGATTGCATCCAACACCGTCTTCGTCGACACGTAAATAAGCGTAAGTACCAACGATATTATCACTGCGTCTAAAACATATAAGTACTTTTCTATTAACTTCGCTATGTGGTATGCGATAAAGTAACCTTTCTCCTTTAGAGCATCACACGGCTTTTCTAGTATCGCAAACGGTATGGATAGACATACTAACATGCTTATGATGGATAGCAAGATTGATATGTACAGATTTAGGGTTCTGTCTGTTAGTAGTTTCGTCTTGTGTTCCACTTTAGGCTTCTTGTGGAGGAGTAGTAGGAATTTCTCGTGAGCTTCATCGTCTTTGAAGAGTTCGTCCAGATGAAAGTAAGTTACGAACCTGGAAAAGGTTAGGCTGAATTTATAGTAAAAGAAAAAAAAAACCAGTCTCAATTTTACTGCTTTTATGCGTCGAGATTTTAGTGACTCTAACACATAGTGCAAGATTACTCAAAAAATATTAAAATCAGGATTTCAGAGTTTTATACAACGTGTTAATGAATGAACCCAAAATAGAAAACACGACTGCCCTGCCAAAAACGAACTAAAAAGTTAAATAACAAGTGCCATTGCATTCGGGGGACTATTTATGGAACAATTTTTTATCAAAGAGGTCCCCCGACTGCAACGACACTTGTTAATTAACTTTTTAGTTCGTTTTTGGAAGGGCAGTCGTGTTTTGAATATTTTTTAAATTTATTATTTTTATTTCACACATTTTAGTGACAAATTATATAGTTTTTAAATGTGCTCATTAGGGCCTTTCATTTGATGCCCATATTGTAGGTAATAATTGAAAAAAAAAAATTTTTTTTTTCACCTTTAAAAGTGGCGCCGTACAGTCGCCATATTGACGTTTCTCAAAAAAAAATATAGCTAGTGTCACTCGGAACGATGTAAGGATTCTAATGATTCCCCATACATCCAAATCCGTTAAGCTATTTAGAAGTTATGGTGGAATAAATAAACTCACATACCCACATACATGAATCCTGAACACATATACACTCTTTTTCCTTTTGGGCAGTCGTGTAAAAACCGTTTTTTCGGACCATTAAATTGAACAACTTTTACTACGGAAACAACACTGAAATCATAAATACAATATTAATTGCTGTTTCATACATTTTGATATTTTTGTTTTTAATTTTTGCATGATACAGCAGATTTTTTTCGCGATTTCAGAGTTGGTCCCATAGTTAAAGTTGTTCTGTTTGGTAGTCCGAAGAAGCTATTATCCCATGTTGGGTGTTGTGTGAGCAAATATAATATGTAAGTATGTTACGAACACAGATTTTTATAAAACCTAAAAGAAGAATTGATTCGATCAAATGCTAAAAAAATATTTTGTGTCTAGCTAAATGGTTTTTGTGATTGTATCACTAATGACCATACCCCGTTATCGCGGGTGCACGAACGATATACAGACTAAAAAAAATCAGAAGCGAAAGTCCTTTAGGGCCACCTACTTACTGCCTACATGTTTGCTACTCATAAAACAAACTGACTTCTATTATATTCTAAAGGTAGGAAGCTATTTTTAGAATATTGTAGCATATAGAAAAGCGAGTAGGTACGAGAAAACGTGGGCGAGACAGAGACAGTGAATCAATCCGTATACTGCCACTGTCAGTGTGAGTCTCTTCAAAGAGCCGACAACAACTGCCCGCGCCAGCGACGTAATTTGTATGTATGCATATCAAATCTATTAGTTTGAATCGCTACTTAGAAGTGTCAAACACTAACATTGTCGTGTGTCGTTTTATTTCTAGAGAATCCCAAAAGAAATGTCGAAGATGAAGTTTCCCAATCAATTCCGTCTTTTAAAAAATTACGCCAGAGTACAACCGAGTGGCGAGTTGTTAATTTAATACGAATAAATAAAATTTATTGGATTGTTTTTGTAATCAAAGCCGCCACTTGAATATAATTTAAGAAAAATATGTATTACTTACAGATTATATTCTCTTAGAGGTTGAGTGGGACTAGGCAGAATTATCAAATTAATCAAAAATAGACCTTCTTTTGTACTTTGTCTTTGGCTTCAATCATTCGTGCACCCGCGATAACGGGGTATGCTAATGACTTAAAATTTAGTATGGAAGAGTTACCTTTTTGATTACAATAAGATCGTTATTTTAGTTTCAGTAAATAAATGTAAATTAAGCGCAATATTTCTACGTTTAATGGTATTACGTCTATAGTCAACTATTCAAATGGTTGGAATATAATTTTAAAAACTTTCTTATGAAGAAAAAAAAATTTTGTAGCATTAACATTTGCCACTTACCTTTGCCACGCCAAACGATAAAAAATCATTTTAAAGCGCACTTTACAAACTTTTACTTAAGTGTAACCACACCTCGATTCAATGTCACCTATACCTGTATATGCCAGTGAACTACTGACATATAAACGTTCTCTCTCGAATATCAATTGAGATAATTAACAAATGCTCTAGAATTTGTCATCACTTAATTGTCTATCCTATAATAAAATTAGGAAACAAAGTTTAATGGATGGTAATGACCAACGCAATTTTATAATGATGAGAAAATATAAAACTATTTTGTATCAAAAAAATATTGAAATAATAGCTTTTTTCCTTATTTTGGTATTTTGTAGGTTTGTTTTGTTGTTTAGGTATTTTGTGGCATTAATATTTAGTTAAATTGTATTATTAATGACATTAAGGCTTTAACATGCCTCAATCCGAGCGGGTCGATCCGTGATGGTGTGAAATCGAACGTAACTCTACTCACTTTGGGTTCAAATCAGTGCGCGTTACAACGCGGCGGTTGCGTTGAGAACTAGCACCGAATTCTCAATTTTTACATGTTTTTATTAAATTTCTTCGCTTTCAAGTTAGTTAAAACAAATCTGTTCAATTAAGATTGAAGGTATTAACTTCGCCGATTTTTATGTCTTGGTTTTAACATAAACGAATGTTTTGTTTCCGATAAATTTTGCAAATAGGACCAGAAACAGGGTCTACGGAATATTTTTTTACAACAAAATTAGTAACATTTTTACAAATGCTTTCAATTAAATCTATTGTGTATTAATCCAAGTACATTATTTTTTTTTCCATGATAGCTTTACGCGCGTAATCTTTCAATAATTTAAATCGAATATTGGGATTTGACCCTTCTTAGCGCCTTAATGTCACAATTTCAGAACGCTATTGCATGCCTTGCGCACTTATCGGCAGGCCTATAACATAAAAAAGTCACAAAAATCGGACGCATTTCGTCGTTCAATTTACTTGATATTTAACCTTATTCTTGAGTTAATAGTGTCGCGGAGTGGGACAAACATCGTCCATTTAATCTCGATTGTTTTTATGTAATAGGCCTGCGGCTATTAGATGTCACGATCATGATACGCAGGCAAAAAAGGCTAAATGATTCAAGTGTGATAGTATTTTCTTTCTTTCTCTTATTAATTGTTTATTATTAAACCCGTTTTGTTTTGTACATTATTCCACTGACTGTTAACACGTCATGTGTGGTCCAAGCTTGGAAAAGTCTAGTCTAAATATAATTGTCCCTTGAGTTTAGATTTTAGATAGGTCCAGACCAGAGTTATTGTACACAAACATGCAAGTGTGTAAGATCCTTTGCATGATTTGTGTTTGTGAATCGAATTCGCGTCCTTCATTTAAGAGGCAGTTTCGCTTCAATCGTAGCTACAAGGACTCTTTTGAACAACCAAATATCATTTTAAGTAAAAAAAAAACAAAAACAATTGAAGACAATACAATACAACACGCTTGTTTTTCTGTACTCGCGCCACAGTCCAACGTACTAACAGTAGATCAAGTGTCCACAGTTGTTACCATCGCTTCCATTCGGCCCACGGGGCTGATTTAAGAACATCGTTGCGTGCTCTGCTCACTTGAATTTAAACGGTGCTGTGTCTCCGTGAGCAACGATACATGATGACACGGAAATTCAATTGTGGGGATATGTAGGCGTACTTTTAGGTGCTGTAGGCTATGGTGGTTGGGAGATTAATCCATGGAGAATTCTCCATGAACGTTAAATGAGGACTGTAATGTGTCGCTTAATGATTCGGTATGGGAAATGGGTGAATCAACTTTTTGTTGTTTTGTGGCATTTCTTAAAATATCATCTACGTGAACCATTTTTATATAAAGTTAATCTGTAGTTGCAAACACTCTCAACTAATTATCTTATAAGAAAACTTAAAAGACATTAAAATTTGTACGTGATTTTAAAGAAAAATCCTATTTTTCATATAAAAGCTGGGGACAACATTGTCCCCTGGGTCACCCATGTTTTTCTTTAAACTATTGATAATTTTTGTACAAACTAAGTATGTTTTATTGGCTATGAATCTAAATATCGTAAAATAGAGATTTTTAACAAAGGATTTATCTAGTTTTGTTTTAATTTATAAAAAACTACACATGGGTCGATTTTTTCCTGACATTAAAAAGTTGATTCATTATAATAAAGATACTAACAAAAACTTTTTAAATTAGTTTAGTTCTGTTCAGTTTTCTTCAATAAAATTCAATAATAATCTTTACATTATACCCTTCTAAGACTTCCGCGCTTAAAGCAAAAAGGCTGCTCATATTTTTATGTAAATTGCAGTATTTTTACTTTAGTCCTCCCGTGCTCAGTGTGCCCACGGCCCCTGTAAAGGTGTGGGAACGTCGGTAAACCCAATAAATCAAAACTAAATAATTTTAAAATAACACCTGAATTAATAATACCAATATGCGCGCTGTAATCCGTTAAAAGTGTTTTTTTTTCCTAATTATCTTCACATTTTGTAGATTTACAAACTACGTCGGTTTATTGGCTACTTCACAATATATGACAATGAGAAGTATGTACACATGCCCTCATATACACGGAAAGATCACCCCGATGGTCATTCTGTCACCGGTGAATTCCAATCAGCAAAGTGGCACAGCTGCCGACGGGTTAATTTCGAAGGGTAATATGCACGATAACGTTAAAATATGAGATTCACAAGTACAGTACAACAGAATTTACGAATTAAAAAGAGAAAAAAATAGCCCTTAGAACTTAAAATTAATTACCTATCTTAAATTACTAACAAGGTTGGTATCTAAAATTAACTAAAATTAAACTGTAATTACTATGCAGTAGCAACATTACTAAATTACTAACAATTTTAACAATTCCATTTTGAATTTACGTATTTTAAGGTGAAATATATCTAAACGGCCTTTTTTATTTAAACTATTTTGTAACGAAAGAATTCTATTTAATGTCGAAAATTTACCTAAATTGCTTATACTAAGCTTACGAGTAAACAGGGAAAATTTACCAGGACGGGGTAATCTACGAGGGCAGTTAAAAGTGATTTTAGAAAGCAGATGAGGGCAATCGTACGCACCATTTAAAAGCTTGTATAAGAATATTTGATCAAGAAGTTGTCGTCTTAATTTAAGGGTATTTAAATTGTGTCTTCTTAAACGGTCGTTATATGACTTAAATTTTTTACAATCCTTGGATTGGTATGTAAGATGGTATAAAAACCTTTTTTGCACACGTTCAATTCTAGACTCATTTACTTGATAGTGAGGTGACCAAACAGCACTACAATACTCTAGTCTAGACCTAACCAAAGCATTAAATAAAGTTATTTTTGTGGCTGCGTTTTTAAAACTCTTACTACTTCTCACTACAAATCCCAGCATCTTGAAAGCACTCGAAATCATTGTGTCCAAATGTTTATTGAAATGCAACTTTTTATCACGCGTAACGCCAAGGTCTCGAACAGAATCCACCTCATCAAGCCTTTGCCTCTGGATAAAGTACTGATTCTTAAATGTATGTATTTACTTTCTGATTCTTATCATTACATGATTCAATTCCGATAAATAGTAATAAAATTTAGAGTAATGTAAATCTGCAATTAATGCATCTATCTCTACACATACTAAAGTCACGTTTTGTTTTCTCGCCTGTAGCACATCTCCGCCGTAAAACCGTACCAGCGACACCGCGGTAGTCCCGCCATAGTTCCGCTGTGAGTTGTCTTCTGTCGACGACCATATATGAGGATCACATCTACGTAGCGGTTTCGCGTCATTACTTTCGCGTGTGTCAACAACGGTCGGAGCCATAGACATAGAAAAATTTTCACTGCGCTCAAGAAGACCAACAAAGCGTGGAAAAGAGAAGTTAACATCATACGGACACGTGAAGGATCAAGTGACATGTGCCAAAATTTTTTACAGTGCCCCTAGCGTCCCGCTTAGCAAATGAGCAATCACAGTTTGTTTAAAATATTTTTAATCTTAATTAGAATTTAAAATAAAGGTATCGTGGAGCTTTGGTGTCTTGTACTCTAAGTAATTGTGATGTGACAAAAAGAAACAATCCAAGTAATCACACTTTTCAAAGGTAAATAAGATATTGCCACACATTTCTCTAAAACCAAATTTCGCTACATTTATTCGTTTATCGACAAAGAAAACAGTATGGAACATAGTTTATTAATTTCCTTTGCCATTATATTAGTCATATTTTATGAATCTAAGTCATATTTTACGTATCTCATATAATTGTTTCGCTTGATGAACTCATGGCGGAACCCACTGCGGTGTTCCGCGGGCGGAGTAGTGTAGACAGAAATCGCTTATTTCCACTTGCTACGATGCTTTTTTTCCACTTCAATTCATCTTTTCTCAACATAAATTGTCCTACAAAATGTGATAAGTAACCTTAGTTATAAAATAATAAATAAATAAAAATCATTTATTTGCGTTTTTCCACAAGTAGGACTTAAACTTATGATTAAATAGTAGGTACATTTTGTATGTAATACAATACTTGTGGAGTCTGGTGCCTAGGATAAGCAAAAGCCTGTGTTCCAGGATCACCAGAACCCCAGATGTACAACCCGGATGTATCATTAAAGTAAATTAAAGCAGTCCTATATCTAAGTAAATATGAATTACAAAAAAAAAATATTTCAAACTTGTTACAATATTTCAAATGTGTGTGTGTGTGTGTGTGTATGTGTGTGTGTGTGTGTGTGTGTGTGTGTGTGTGTGTGTGTGTGTGCGTGTGTGCGTGTGTGCGTGTGTGTGTGCGTGTGTAAGCGCGGGTGCGAGTGGTGGTTGTGCGTGTGTGCTCAGCCCTACGACAGTGTCTTGGGATCGATTTACATTCAAAACACTGAGCACAGCACAGTCACAAACAGTATATAAATATTTGTACACAAAGTGTTTATTACGAACAAATTAGGAACTAGAAGGCACAATTAATAACTAACCAACAGGTTGCATTAGAATTTCAGTTTCATCATATGACTTCTGTTGGAGCCAAGCTACTAATTTTAATTTGCAGTTGTGTCTATTAAGGGGATAAATTTCAATGTGTTTGTTTATTAAGTTATAAAGGTAGGGTCCCAAGAAGCTAAAAAATCTGTGGCTGAACTTTGTATTGAAGCAAGTGGTAGGAACGATAGCTTTGTTTCTTTTCTGGAGTAGAACAGGACATAGGGGTACGGTCTTGTGTTGGTGTAAAATAGTATATAGTATGAACAGCTGGCGGACTGTCAGGACTTCACAGAATTCGTACAGTAGTTTTGTTGGGTAATACATTGTTTTAAAAGTAGCTACTTTAAGGACAGCTCTCTGAGCTGTTTCCAGTCTATACAAATGGGTCTTAGCTGCACCACCCCAGGAGGTTATACAATAAGTAAGGACCGATTGGCATAGGGCCAAATAAACCATTTTAAGAACATGAGGATCTGAAACACATCTAAGGTTTTTAAAGATAAAAATCAATTTTCTAATTTTACCTGTAAGATATTGGATGTGATCTGTGAATCGTAGATTCTCGTCAATGTGGACACCCAGATATTTGAACACATCCGTTTTAAGTAGTTTAGGGCAGGTGCAAGACGATGCATCACAATCGTGATTATTGTGAGCTAGGATGGTCAGGGGTTCACTGATATGTTCCGGGACACTACGAATACAGAAAGTCATATATTGCGTTTTGCTAACGTTCAGTGTAAGGAGATTTGAAGAAAGCCAGTTGGTGACCATATTAAAACCCCTTTGCGCAGCAGCAAAGACATCAGGCCAAGAATCAGCTGCAAAAACTAAGGCAGTATCATCTGCAAAAGCTATGACTCTGCCATTAAGCAAAATGAGGTCGCAGAGGTCGTTGATAAAGGTGAGGAAGAGGGTAGGCCCCAGGACACTTCCCTGGGGAACCCCATATGGGATGGGAAGATATGAGCTAGTGACACCATCGACGACGAGTTGATTTTATTTTGAACCTTTTGAACTGAACATTGGACTCATTGGATTTAAGTTATTAAAATCTTATATTCCTTTATTAACAACGCAGTTTGAATTTCAAATAGTTTTAAGTAAAACAAATCTATCGCCACTGTGCTAATGTAGCAGGCAAAATCAGAAAGCAGCCACTTCCCAAAACAGCGGGATAACCGCTAAGTATGATTAATGTCCACTAGCTGTGGCCACACTGGCAACACTCGGTAATTTATTGCTCGCCGAATTAAGTGACGCGGTCACTAATTGCGGATGATTTATAGAATTTGTTTATTGGCATATCATTTTCATGATTTATGTCAATTTCAGCCAGGAAGAACGATTATTTTTAAAGTCATAATAATAAATAGTTTTTTTAATAACAGCAAAGATTTTTATTTAATTATGGGTGTGCGTATGGGTGCCTCTATAGAATATCAGCAATCTACCCAATTCATTTGATACAATTTGTTGTATGGTCTGTGTTTGGATGATCACATAAAACTCATTCACTCGTAGCAAGCTTATATAAATTACAAACATTCTTGCTTGCTTGTAATATTTGAATTTTCTGACAGACACTATTACTGTGAAAGTTACTAACGATTACTTTATGCATTAGTGAAAATAAATCACCCTACATTATTAGTAGTAGGTACCTAATCAAGTAATCGAATAATTAAGTAAGTATTGGTATGTCTGTATGATTAACCTTCTTGCCATTACTGTGAATGTTAGGAGTGTTCTGGATATGGTTTTTTTAACTCGATTTTGGATTAAAAATGTATGATCGCCATGTTACATTGGTATTGGTACTTATACATAAATTAGTAGTAGTATCTATAAATTAATTCATTTTTTTATCATTTGGATTGGTTATTTATCCTAGTAACACTTTCAGTAGGTACCTAGAATAGGTACCTAATAGAAAAACATATTTTAATTTCACCCAAAAATTTAAACTAATTTCAAGTAAATTCGAATGAATAACTTTCTTTGCTCATTACTAGTTTAATTATGATTGTTATTGACATTTTCATTTCTCATAATTCACCTCATTAGTTATAGGATTTTCCTGTGTGTTGACGTCTTTTACTTTTATTAACCCTGACCGCGACTGTACGAATTAACCTATCATGTCCGAGATCAATCCTGATAAATGCTTGAAAATATTTTTTTTCATACTTCATTTTATTCTTGCTTTAGATTTTGGATTTATATCTGGCGTTTCGAGAAAACAGATTTTTCTATTAAAATTTTGGACATTTCTTCACGTGGCATGTTTTTTCGTCTTCAGCTGCTTTGTTGGAAGTACTTTATTGGGAGTGAATCTTGTTCTAACTTTTATAATCACATTTGTGCATTGTGTTGTTAACTCTTTGATACTTCTATTTTTAAGTGCAAAAATGCCTGTGGTTAAATTATTAAAAAGTTTCGATGTAATAGATTCAAAATTAAAAATAAATGTTCATCGTTACAGTAAGATTAAAATTGTTATATTATTAATTTTAGTAGCATTCGGTAAAGAAGTTTTTTATAATACTTTGGCATGTTGGAATTCAACAGTTTATTGTGCAGTACTACCCATGTCAATAACACTTACTTACTGTATGACCAGTTTTGACGCTAGTATGATTTTATGTTCATTAATCTTCTATTGCGCGTCTAGCCGCATAAAAATATTGAGGCATTGTTTCAAAACCCGTAATCTAAGTGTAACTGAATGTTTGAGTTTATTTAGAAGTATTGCTGACATTATTGACAATTTTTTGGAAGTATTTAAGTATTTGGTTAGTATTCATCAATCATAATACCTATTCAAAAGCAAATAAATGATCTTATCTAGAGTAATAAATATTTGTCATATTATTTACTTACAAAGAGTTGTTGAGCTATTTTTCATCACTCGTAATTTGCAATCAAATTAATCACTAAAGATCATAACGTGTGAATCATTAACAATAATTATTATAGATTCGTCGCCACTCTTTTTCTTTCAACCACCATTAATTGGGTGTTGTTTTTAAACATAGCTTAACTATAATGTTCAGAAAGTTCAGAAAGCTCAACGATCTCCCTCCCAAACGACATGATGTTTTCTCATTTTCTAGTATAAGAATTTAATATAGCCTTATTTCGACAGTACACAGTTGCGTTGTTCTTCAAAATGCCTCAACTCATTCTACTGACGTACCTACGCTTTGTAGATCTACGTCACCGAACTGTAAGTTTTATGTAATTTTATGTTTAAAAATAAAATACCAATTTAAGTTATTTTAAGTTGGAAGGGAAATGTCTAGCTTATTATAATGGTGGATACTCATGATCATGTCGCTTGTTTCGGTGGTATGACAGAAAGCATGCACTTTCAAGCCTCCAACTTCGGCCTTATCGTCACTCAAGTGAGGTGAAGACCAAGCATTATCGATAAAAATGCGACATAAAACGGCGTCAGTTACACGAACAGATGGGAATTCCATCCTTCCGTCAAGTTGTCCTTTCCTCCACACATAATCAAAATGTCTTGATGAAACCCATTTCACTGGATCAAACGGCATGATCATGATTGACCACCATAAGAGAGGTTATGTATGTACTTTGAAAAATGGAGAGGCAGAGAAGGTCATAGGAAATAAGGAACTAACAAGAAGAATAGAGAAGATGGAAGAGAAGAAGGTATTTTACTCAGTCCAAGTTTTGGAAAAGTGCTTGGAGTTCATACTGAAAATTTTTACACACATAGTGCACTCACACACAGACACACACATACACACTCACACTCACGAACACGCACACACTTGTTCCCGACCTAGTGCAGTTGCTGGTACTCGCGTTTCATCTGGGTGACGGCTGAAAATCGGTGTTTTGCTGAAAGGCAAAATTCACACACCGAGCCTGGACCCTTCTTGCTGCTGCACACACATGCATGTCTTCTTCTGAATCTCTTTTGTTATGTGTACCTAATTGTCAATTGTGTTTGTTCTTTTCTTTTTTATTATTAGTCATTAATTTAATGTATGTGTGTTTTAACAAATAAAAGTTTTATCTTATCTATCTATCTAATGATTGTAGTCAATCTTAAGAATGCCCAATTTCCTTCACCAATTTCCAACTTCGATTACCTTAAAAAAACATAATTTTCTTTGATGAAGTTTCACAAGTTGACGGTACATTCTATTTATTTTTATTACAGTCACTCCTATATGCGTCGAAGCTGACGCACAATTTGTTGATTCTAATAATGCTCTCAACACCTGCTTACTTCGCTGGCCTTCTGACATCGGAAACTAAAAAATTACAAGTGAACATACATGACAAACTTCTTCAAGTGAGAGGTAAGTAAAGAGATATAAGTAGAAAAGGTACAAAAAACTATTTTTTTACACATTCACACGATTAGACAAGTTTAGGCATTTTTAATTTAACTGAAGAATTCAGAATATACCATAAAGATTGAAACAGGAGCTCAAATTACATTACAGCTGTACTATTTTAATATCTCTACTCACAGGCCTTCCTAATGACAAGGACGATGGGCCATAATCCACCACGCCGGCTCAATGCGGATTGGTGGGTGTTAACGAATGCAGATGCAGCTGGGACCAACTGCTGAACATGCCTTCTGCTCGGAGCACGGAAGAGTTTGAGATATTCTTGCTCAATAAATAAAAAAGTAATACCTAATAAGCGGCGACATCGAACTCAGTTAGTTTCAGTATATCAGTAATATTTTAGTGTCCCCAAGCCCACTGATAGGGCTCAAGCCTTCTTCATCGGTGGATAATGTGGGCTACACAATGCACAGACAGACTCGGACTCACAGCCAAATCCTTCAGGCCCTGTCTTCAGTTCGTGCCTTAAGCCTATTTCATTGGCAATTTACCCGAATTGTCAACCAAATCGTATCATGTAGTGGGAAGTTGACGATAAATCCAAATTCATCGGGTTGTCGTGATCACCGGATTTCAGTCAGACCGATCAAATTGTATGGTGTGGATAATGATTGCCAATTTAGGTTTTTTATTTAGTTCTTTTGAGCCATATGGCTTATATTTTTTTCTTTTTAACAGCCACATCTTCACTCACATGTTTTTTCTTTCTTCATCTAAACTGATCATTTATAAATAAATTAAAATAAAATAAAATTCATTTATTTCAGACTAATAGTTTGTCCATATACCTAACTTGTTAGTGACATTGAAATAGTATTATATTATGTTATGCTATTGTTAGTATTTTCTTACAGCTATGTTAGTATCCAGCACATGAAGTTTAATTAACCTCCCCAGTACTGCCAATTCCGGGCTGTCAACAATTAGCCTCAGCACAGCGTTAGGGCTCCGCCTTAGACGGTTCAAAAGTGATGCAGATTTTTTGCGCATTATTGCATAGAAATCATCAAGCCTTGCATCGGCAAACATGCCTGATGCACTACAGAATTTAGGCAATCTCAATAACATTCTTAAGGCATTATTGTACTGTACCCTGAGAGCACTGTAGGCCCGCTGAGAATAGTTAGTCCACAGTGAACAAGTGTAGAAATTTTGACAAAAGGCTCTGAAGAGCATATAAGCTTCACCTCAACTGTGCACCCACCGAACCTATGAACCAACATATTAGCCCGAACCGACAGTGCCCTTCTCTCTCTTTCAATATCTTCATCATCAGACAAGGTTTCATTAATGATATGTCCGAGGTATTTGAACTGTGAGACTGTGGTCAAAGGAACTTTATTTAAATAGACTGGTGGTATGAAGTCAGGTTTTTTGTTATTGCCTCTAATTACCATAAACTCACTTTTTCCTTCATTATACCTTAGACCATGGTCCTCAGCATAGGACTCACAAACATTGAGCAATTTTCTCAGCCCATTCACCGACGGACTCAGCAGAACCATGTCATCTGCGTAGCTCAGGTTATTGATACACACGTTATTAATGTGACATCCGACCATGGTACTGCTAAGCTCCTCGATGAGCTGGTTGATGTACAAGTTAATAAGTCTTGGCGAGGTCAGTCCCCCTGTCTTACACCACAATCTAACCTTTATTCATCTGAATAGGTATTACCCCATTTAATGAAGTTTTTCTGGTGCCTGTACCAAAAGGACAGGATGTTAATTATTTCGACAGGAGTGCCCACCTCGCCAAGCTTTGCCCAAAGTTTATCATAATCCACTCGATCAAAGACCTTTGACAGATCCAGGAAGCATGCATATTCTGGTGTGTTTCTCTTATTATAATAAGTAACAATGTGTTTCAGAGACATTATTGCACTTTCTGTTGAAAATACGTATACGAAAATACGTTACGAAAACCAAATTGTGAATCGCTGAGTACCACATGTTTGTTTAATTGCTCATCCAGTAAAAGACCCTTGCAATCACTGTGGCCAGAGAAATTGGCCTATAATTAGCCTTATCATTTACATCTCCAGTAGCATTCTTAGGTATTGGTACAACAATTGTCTCAATCATCTTAGATGGCAAATAGGAGTGTCGTACACAAAAAGTAAACAACATAGATAAAATACGACCAAGATGCTTACCAGCATACTGTAAATGTTCAATACTAAGCCCGTCACTACCGGGAGACTTGCCTCTTTTCATACTTTTAATTCTACACTCAACATCCTTACTAGTGAAGCCCATAGCTTTTTCACATGTAGCCACGGGCTTAGTACTGCTTGTACAATCATCTCTGGACACAAGTATTGAGTTGACCTTAAAATGGTCCTTAAATAAATTAGCAATATCCTTAGGCTCACTACAGCCCTCTACACTAACTGACAGGCTAACTTTACCATTAAACTTTTTAGCTGCTTTCCAAAATGCACTAAAATTTTTATTCTTTACATTTGATGCTAAAATGTCTGTTTTAATTTGATCCTGGTTTTTTTGACAAAACTTTAAACGAAATTTGAAAACTCTACGGGTCGTAAGCATCTTTTCATACACGTGGCCAGTACTAGGTTTGCCATACAATATATACATCTGGTATGCCAGTCTAGCTTGTAAGTGCGCCTCTCTTACATTTATGAGCTCTAACACGATGCTAACTTCCTTTTTTCCGATAATATAGGAGGCATGCATGGCGCACGTCCGCTCCTCAAGGGTTTGAAAATTGAATGATATTGGGCGTAGTGATGCGCGATTATTACTAATTTCAATAATCGAATTAACTACTAATTACTAATTTCAATAATCGAATGTCATATTAGTAATATACTAATTTCAATAATCGAATAAGTATTACTAATTAGTAATACTTTTGAGAAGTGATGAGTGCGGGACACCCCCCTCCCCATATCTAATTCTCAAACTGCTACAAATCTCATGATTTTCAATGCAAATCGGGCCTTTTTCTCCGGAAATATCTACACTACTAATTTTAGTAAGTTATTCGAATTATTTGAATGATTGAGATAATCGAATAATAATCGAATGATTGGCGTCATGTGGACAGCCAATTCGATTCAGTTGCCGATTACTACACAATTTAATTTGGCAATGAAATCGTGTCGTTTGGAAGGCCTTTTAAGCTACACACGCAAGAATCTGGGCGTTGGTCTAGACATGCAGGTCAGGCCAGTGCGTATAATAGCCCTCATAAGGAGCACATAACACTTAACCTGTGATTTCATACTCCACAGATGGAGAGCCGGAGCTCTTGCTGGAGCGGTTCGCGGAGTACGTGGCAGCACGGCCTATGCGCCTGCGCGTATTACACGTGGTGCCTATTGACTGGTCGCTGCCGCTCGTTATACTGAACCTGTGCATCGCATACCAGATCGTCATACTGCAGTTCACGCATTTGATATAATAATGTACGAGCTGTAGAATGGTAATCATTATAATTTTTAACCAACTGATTAGGGTCCGCTATTTTCTATAACTTTCTGGTGAACGAAATAATATACAATAGAGTAATAATTAAATTATGCTATAGTACATCCAACGGATGGTCGTTTTATTTTTAATTCTAGAACTTAATTAAAATACCAAACAAAAAGCACAGACCCGCTCAAATGGCCAATATTCTAACTATAAAACTATAAAATATAATGACGAACTTAGCAGAATTTCTACCTGGGCTTAGCAGTATGACCTTCTTGTTAACCCCAATAAATCACAGGCCGGCATCGTAAATTGGCTTTTCTTTCTGTCATTCACCTGATTCCCAGTGCAGATCCCATCTCAAATCCCTTCTAAAGTTCCCCTCCCAAAAAACTGACTTTGCGTCCTATTCCTTTTCCATTCATGCCGTCCGTCTGTGGAATTCGCTGCCGACCCAAATCAGAGATTGTAGCACCATTTCATTATTAAAAAAATTACTGAAAAAGCACTATCTATCTTCCTCTACTTTTATTCCTTATTTACAACTTTCCTCTCTTATTACGTATAAATACGTATTTATTGATATTTATTTTAGTTACGTAAATGTGTAAGTTTATTTTTTATGTTTATGTATTATATATGACGGAGTGCCGAGCTGACTATTTAATTCAGCCATAACCATGGGCGTTGGAGAAAGCGCTATTTATTTTAAGAGGTATGCAGAATTGCGAGCGTACGTACAGCGCCACGGCTCACGATCGAATGTGTCCCAGTGCGAGCGCCGCCTGCTTATAAAGGCCGGCCGGTCGCCCCACTAGTCACGCCACCACTCACGCCACGCGGCGCCACAACATGCAAAACTAGTTCGGGCGCTGACGTCACTCGCAAGCCCGCACGGACGTTAGTCCCCTCTTTGATTATTTCACTTGATTTTATGACTTAACAATGTTTTATTGTTTTAAATTGTAATTATTATTGTTCATCAAACAAAAACAAGATAAAATTACAAAAAATGTGTGAAATAACATAAACGCGCCGTCACGGCCGTCCTGCGCCTTCACACGTCCTCGTGTGTCTCGTTATCAGACTTGTCCTAAGAAAACAAAAAAGCTCGGCCATTCTGGCCCCTAAAAAAAAGAACAATTATCCTATTGTTTACAACAATCTCACACAGATAGATCGACACACAGATGGATGGTCACACAGTTCGATTGCACAGAATACATGGCCATCAGCCATTTACTCAGAATACATAATAGTACCGATTGTCACACATACTTTTGACACACAGACTTTTGTCACACAGACTTTTATCACACAGACTTTTGTCACACAGACTTTTGTCACACAGACTTTTGTCACACAGACTTTTGTCACACAGACTTGTCACACAGACTTGTCACACAGCGATCACCACATTAAGTAGCATATTTCACTGGGTGACAAAGTGATCACTACATTGCGTAGCATATTACACTGGGTGGATCACTACATTAAGTAGCATATTTCCTTTTTACACAGAACACACAATAGTACCAATTGTCACATAGACGTGTCACACAGCGATCACTACATTAAGTAGCATATTTCACTGGGGACAAAGTGATCACTACATTGCGTAGCATATTTCACTGGGTGGATCACTACATTGAGTAGTATATTTCCTCTTTACACAGAACACATAATAGGACTAATTGTCACACAGACTTGTCACACAGCGATCACTACATTAAGTAGCATATTTCACTGAGCGACAAAGTGATCACTACATTGAGTAGCATATTTCACTGGATGGATCACTACATTGAGTAGGATATTTCCTCCATTAATAACGAATACTTCATGCGAATACTTAGGTTCTTTTGCCGTCATCGGCACATCCAGAAATCTATGGCCAACGAAGGCCAAAAGGCATTGCACCGTAAATAAATAAGTAACAATAATAAACAATAGTAGTATTGTAAGTTCTAAAATTTTTAATTTTTAACTCATGTTCTTATGAGTTCCACTGTCTGACTAGGATCCATAAGTTTCATTTATATGGTTAGCAAAGTACATTTCTAAGTACTTTTGTAATCAGAAAAATGTATCCAGACACTATTTCTAAATCATAATTAATATTTTCATAAATAACAATGAATGTCAAAGAGGAATTAAAAGTTTTTTTTTTGTTTATGTTTTTTTGTAAAAAAAAATTAAGTGATGTATGCTGACAATTATGTACCCAACTAGCAAAATAAGTCCTATAGAAGTTGAGACAACGTAATTAATGAAACAAAGGCAGAGTGGACGGTGAACAAGTGACATTTTTATTTCAAATCAAAGAACTTCAGTTTGCAGTCAGTTTGGATAAGTAAGTATAAAAACTATACCTAAATCAAAAGAGGTTTTCCAACAGTAATGTAATAAAGTTTTTAGTATTCAGAAAAAATCGTTTTTGTTCAGCTAAAAAAAAATAGAATATAATATGCTCAAAACGGCGAAAACTCTTAAAGCCAACACAGATGATGGTCTATCTGTAAAATGATTCAGTTTGCAAAAGGTAGTTATAAAATAAAAATAAGCTATTTATGTACATTCTAAACTTTACTTTCTCCGTATTGAAGTTTGAAGGAATATTATCAACGTGAATGAAATAAAACCGTAGAATTGTGAAAAATGCACAAGCGTATATTTTACTTTAGCAACCATTACACGGGAAAACAGGAAGTGACCACAGATATAGTCACAATATTAAATGAGAAGCTACAAATTAAAATAAATTAATGTTTGCGTTCAACCGCTAACAAAGTTCATGTCTCAGAAAAAAAAAGTTATTTTTTTACAAGGTACCTGGTAGATTTAGATGAATCATAGATTCAGGTTATTATCACATCACTTTAGACTCGATTCACACTTGCACCGATGCTACATCCATAAACCCAAAATCTACCCACATATCATTTTCATCCATGATCCTATGGGGGTCAACCAATATCTGGTCACGTCGGCCATATTTAGACACCTCCGATCCAGCCTGCTTGCGTGCCAGAGCGTTGAGTCAAGTTTTCGTGCTCCTCATTACCTCGGTCAAGTTTGAACACCGACAAGGTGATCGCCGCGAGCTATCCAAAGACCATTGTGATTACCCAAATAATCAACGCCGGAGACTATAAGAAGAAGTGAGACGCGCGTCCGCGGAAGCAACGATCGAACCAGATTAGCCCACCCAATTCCTTCTCCTGCAATTCCTCCGTGCGAGGACCATATTATATCGAAAATGTTTTAAGTTCAATTTTAGTTAATTCCAACTTTATTCCAAATATTATTATCAAGAATTATGAAGGATCCAATGACAGACAATCGCAAACCTCCCAAAGTGGACTCCATGATGCCGCTGAAGCTCTTCTGCTTATAAAAAATCGGTGTTGTCAACATTTGAATCAGTTTAATAAAATACAAAAAGCAACACCCCGTAAAAGTGTAGGCCTTGGCACAATAAAAGTTTGTTTGGGCATCTCGTCACCGCACCCTTGCAGACAGGAACCACAAAATCTAATTAGCGGTAAAAATAGTTTCAGGCAAAAATAGCGAAAACAAAAGAAAAAGTAAAACCTAAAGCAAAACATAAACAAAAAAAAAACGTCACTAGCGTCCACAGATCGGGTTGACAGGTTCTAGAATGAATCAGTTTTCAAACAAATTTTTAGGATGGAACAAAAATCGTCAAAATGAAACTTAGAAAAATTACGTGTCTCTTGTTTTCAGAAGGGCCAAAATTTTTATGTAATGTGAATAATTAAATAATGGCAGTTTGGCAGTATAGTTTTGTTATTTTAACTTATCAGAGAAACTTTTGATAGAAATGATTCGAAATATCGCCGAGCAATCAATCATTCCGCTGCACGATTTATAATTAATAAAAATATAAAGTCCTTCAGGTTTATAATCACCAAAACCGCCTCTGTGGTCTAGTGGTTCGCCCACCCGTGTAAGACGCAGAGGTCCCGGGTTCGATTCCCAGGGGGGGTACAATTTGTACTCGGTTTGGTTGGTGGTAGGGCTTATTTCAAGTCCGCCTGGCTAGCTACCACCATCTTACCTAAGTCTGACGCCATAATAACAATTTAAAAATTGTTGTGTTCCGCCAGTTAGAGGTAAGATAGCCAGTATTCCGGGTGTAGTGCGCTTCCACCTTCGGGCCTTATCGTCATTTAACATCAGGTGAGATGAAGGCCAAGCACTATCCCGTTGTGTAAATAAATAAAAAAAAAAAAAAAAAAAAAAAAAACTGAAATTTACGTGGACGTTTGACATAGTTGCGTTCGGATCTTGAGGTCAAAAACTTGGATTATTTATTCGGTCAACATCATAAACAAGTCTGCAAAAAAAAAAAAATCAGAACTACCAGATTTGACACAAGGTACCCCGTACTTTCAGGCGACAATTTTACTAGCTATAAGATTGTTCGTAAACCATGAGTAGCTCGTTTTTTTTAAGACAAAATATTTGTTTGCTGGCCAAATAGTTCAAAATGGTTGATCTTTTGTTGCTAAGAATCGTATTGAATAATGACACTAACACTAACTTTGTTTTTAAGCATGGCACAACTGTGGGTCCAGGGACCGGATTAAGCGCTTAAAAACCCCTTCGTTCGTTTGGGTTTTGAGTATTTACAGAATGATAATTAAAAAAAAAGTACGACAAATAGATTCTTTGACAGGGTAACCCTATTCGTTATGCAAACGAAACAATCATAGCATCATGATAACACGACATATCGTAGATCAAAATCGAAAGGGTTCCGGTCCCTGCTGTGGGTATTATAACTTACCTGTCAACAATAATTTTCAAGTACTTTCTTTCAAATTCTGTTATAGGCTCTGAGGGAACATCGGTATCATTGACATTACTAAAATCATTAATTTTTTTTCGCTAAACTCACATTGTGCAATAAATTGAGTTTCATATTGAAAATTGAAAAAGCCCAACATAATTAAATCTTGCCCTATTATGAAGTCATGAATACCAATGAAGAATCGGGGACCTCATGAAATAATGATTCAGCTGAGTAATCCTAAAAAGTAACAATCATATTAATTTGAGTATTGCATCGTAGGATTCGTAGGCTTAATTTTCCTATTCCTAAAAGTAACTGAATCATAATATTTCTCTTATCTGTAAAACGTCTCTTTTATTAATGAACATTCAGGAACCGAAATTAAAAAAAATGAAAACTTTTCACCAATGTTGTAAAGGTGGTCCACCACTGGTGTGACAGTCCTAAGCTAACCCTTCGCTCAGCCGTGGATTAGGTTTACTTCTCCTGGTGGGTACAGCGTGGACAAGCGTGTCTAGGTGTCCACGTCCCCTTCACTCCACCACTCGGGCAGCCCGAAATAAAACCCTGTACAAGGTAGCACCAGGAGCTTCGATGGCATCAAAATGAAAAAAAAATATTAAGTTCGGACAATGCAACCTTGGAACGGCTGCTGTGCACAAAACTTGCAGCTGTCTAACCTCAGGGAGCCTTACTAAGGAGCATAACTAACTGGCTTCCACTTGAAGGGTTCTCTCCTAAACATATATCCACTGCATCACACCACGCTCGCGCACCCTGAAGACTAAATTCTGGAAAAATAAGTTTGGTCACCCCTTTCCCAGGCTCGAGGATAGTCATCACCGAATCCATCACGCCACGATGCTGCAACTTCAAGAGATTTCTCCATCGGTTTTGTAGGACTGGTGCTCCCATAGTATGTTTTCCGCTTCCTGTTCCATCCCCACTCCTGATGACGGAGTGCCGAGCTGACTATTTAATTCAGCCATAACCATGGGCGTTGGAGAAAGCGCTATTTATTTTAAGAGGTATGCAGAATTGCGAGCGTACGTACAGCGCCACGGCTCACGATCGAATGTGTCCCAGTGCGAGCGCCGCCTGCTTATAAAGGCCGGCCGGTCGCCCCACTAGTCACGCCACCACTCACGCCACGCGGCGCCACAACATGCAAAACTAGTTCGGGCGCTGACGTCACTCGCAAGCCCGCACGGACGTTAGTCCCCTCTTTGATTATTTCACTTGATTTTATGACTTAACAATGTTTTATTGTTTTAAATTGTAATTATTATTGTTCATCTAACAAAAACAAGATAAAATTACAAAAAATGTGTGAAATAACATAAACGCGCCGTCATATATGTATTATATAGATGTATTATATTACATATATTCTTAGAGTTACACACAGACTGCCCTTTTATAAACGTCTTTCCTGTCCCGGGCCTCCTGGAATAGATTTCAATATGAAATCAGCTGTGCCCTTGTACTTTTCTTCTGTCCACTACTTTTTCTTTCAACATTGTGTGTATTAATGCATAAATAAATAAAAGCTTTTAAATAAGTAGTGAACTATATAATAACGTATCGTAAGATTGTCAATTCCATATAATACCCACATCAAAGTCTCTGATCTATATAATAGACCGAGCTCCTGTTGCATGAAACCTTACCTCACAATCACAAGGTGGAAGATCGGAAATGTGTTGCAGCAATAGATATTACTTAGGAACACTGGATTTTAGTGGGTTGCCATCGCATATTCTGGAAGAAATTTTTTTTTTCGTTTTCGTACCGCAATTTTGACCGAAAATTACATCATGAGGTGGAAGATCGAAATGTTTACCCATCGAAAGAGAAACATTTGGAGGTCAAAACGCGCATGGGTTGCCAGTCCCTACCCTGGCAGGTTTCAGGGTCAGCCAAGTTTTATGAGGCCCAAAAATGGGGTCACTTACCTCATCAGGTAGAGAGATAAAATTGATGCAAGATATTGATTTATGTAGATTGTTTGAGGTGGTGATTGTATAAGTTTGTGACATGTGATTTAATCGTCTATATTGCTCATAATACCTACGCTCCAATAGTAAGCGTAGCGTTCAAACGTATAGAATGTTGGCCATTTGAGTAGGAGGGGCTGTTGTAACACAGATCAGCGATATTTTTTTGTAATTAGCGGTTTTCAAAAGGCAGTTTAAGAAAAAAAAGTAATACATAAAAAAGAATTAGATTTCGTTTTTCAACTGAGTAGGTAGGTTTTTAAGAAAAAGGTAAGTATGAAACGTAATTACTTTTTTAACATACGTTTGTTGAGTATGTGGTTTGTTGCGCTGTGCGTTGGTTGTCCGTTGGTGTGTTCCGAAGAACTTTTCTCTGACCCTTAGCACAGTTTAGTACAAATAATTAAAAAAAAAAATCTACCTAGTTGAAGTAGCGCCATCTATTGACATAAAATTATACTAAAATTATCAGCTGTCTGAAAATCGCTCATTATATCAAATAGTAATTAATATATTGTAGGATAAAAGTTATTTCGGAACACTGTTTTACTCCTAAATTAAATAAGCTTAACTCAGGTTTAGGCTGGCTATAAAAACTTTTTCAACACACTTGCTCGTAAAGTGAGCCCTAATACATCGCTTTTAGGGCCATAAACCGAGCTATAACAAACGCGTGCAATAATATATAAAACACTAGGTTGTTATAGAATTATCCCTACAAAGTTAAATTAGTACCTTAATGCAAGTTCTATGCGAGTAAACAGAGCTATCCCGATTTAACCAGGTAATACAGTTATTTTTTTAGTAACAACAAAGAAGTTTTATGCCTCTGAAAATTCATATTCATTTTTGAAATAAATAAATGTGTAAGTCCTTAATTAAGTCAAACAAATATTTATTATTATCAAATTATTCATAATTCACAATATTTTGTCATAAAATATTAAAATTATTTGCATTTTATCACTTAAAATTTTTTGAAGTAGGCTGTATGCTCACTCACCCCTTTGTTCGCAAAATATTCTTGCGTTGGGCGTGTGAAAAAAACAAAAAAAACCTACGCGCCTTTTCCCATAATTGTCATAATATTTTGTTTTTGTCGTATTTGTTGCTGTGTGGTAAATTACTTTGTATTTTCCTCGCAAATGTGTTCAAAAACGTCGTATGAAACTCGTGAGCTTTTGCTCCTTGCACACTCGGCTGAGTTACACCCTCGCCTTCGGCTCGGGCTGCAACCCACAGCCTCGTGTGCAATGAGCAACCTAAGCTAACTTATCTCATAATGTACTATTGGAAAAAAAAAATGAGTTTTTCTATTTATAGGTACAATGTAACGACACAGTAACATTCAAAGCTTTATTGATACTAAATGATGACAAAGACAATAAAGTACTTAATCTTTCTAATTTTTTTATTTATTTTACCTATATACGAACAGAATTGCAATTCCATCAGCTTGTATTCCATCTCATAAAAATTAAAAGAGACGACACACTACTATTATTTGTATTGAATACAGTACCTTACTGTTTTATATTCAGTCCCCCGTGACCACAATGGCTGCAATGTTACCGAAACCTTTGGAAAGGCAAAAATCAAATAAAAAAACTACCTAAATTAAATAAAAAAAAAAATTCTTAAACTGTACTCATACCCGTAAAAAGTGTTTTATTTGAATAAGTGAAGTCATAACATTAATATTGTTCACGGAACATACAATAATTGCGATGTTGGTTTGGTATCATTAGTCATATGTAATAAAGTACTTATATTTTCTTTTACTTAACATCAAGTAAAAGGTGGGAAATGATCAGTTTATTAACAATATTTGTCAGACCTGGTGTTTTCATGACAATTAGATATTCGATATGTTTAAAATAATAGACAAAGCTGTCTTCATTTACTTTATCATTGTTCATGTCGTTTTGTGCTTAGATTTTGGGTGTATAAGATCTTCAACAAAATACATATCCGTAGTTAAACATTTTTCGTATCTTCAAGTTCTATGCTTGTGTTTGAATCAATGTTATTTATTGTTCAGCCTAAAAGATTTATTTTGGATTATATGGTCAACTCTAAGTGTGACTGAAACAATTTTGAATTCTGTTATATTAGCAGCATTTAGTGTTGAAGGTTCATATTATAAAATACTGAAAGAATTCAGTAAGATAGATTTAGTTTTAGGCACTGACGTTGGATGCAACGTTAATTTTAAATTTATCTTCATTAATTGCGGGACGATATTGAATATAATTTTACTAAGTACTTCGGTTTGTTATATAGATTTTTATGACGCATGCTCTGAAAATTACGTCTATATTGTCGCTTACACTTACCTGTGTTTTAGTGTCACTATGCTTGTTAACTATTTTATCATCTACGGTGCTTATTGTCGGTTGACAGTGTTGAATAAACTAGTTAGAAAAGGTTGCAATCAGGTATTTGAATGTTTGAATTTGTACAAATATATTGTGGATACTGTAGAAAATAACAATAAAGCTTTTGATTACACGGTTAGTATTGGTCGATTTTTACTTTTTATTATGAAGGGAAAATTATTTTTCGAAATAATCCAGCAGGATTTAAACCTGCACATCAAACATTAATTAGAGTAGCCTTTTACATGTTCTACTATCATGCGACTCTCATGTTGAATTTGGGGAAAAAAGGGGGAAAACAATAGTTATTTGTTATAGCAGGGCTCCGCTCCGTCACTCCGCGCGCGAGTATGAAGGGCTGGGCGTCCTCTGAAAGGACAAATTTCACACGTCAGAAAAGACGTACGCGAAGACATACGCGATAGAAAGAGAGGCAACTACTTAGTGAATGTTTCGGAGTGAAGGGAGCGCTGTGCGACCTGATTTGCACTTTATTGTGTCGGGGCTAGAGTCGCCATTTATTTAAACGATTCTGCGGAGTGCAACTTCTGTACGCTAGTACTATTATCTATTCTGTGGTTATACTAGAGACCAAAGTTAAAGGATTGAACACGAGCATAGTAAGAACCATTGTGGATTACAATAAATATTTTCAATAATGGTAAGGTTTCTTTCAGTACCTCGTTGCATTGATATTCAAAAGTGCGGACATGTTACTCCTGATGTTTAATATACTCCATCAAGTTTCCAGCAAAATTGAAATGGTAAATAAAAATGTCAATATTATACGTATCTTGCGATATCCTTATATTAAGGATATAATAACCTTAAGTTAAACATCAGCACTGGACTCGAAATTATAGGCCAAATAGATTATAAAGCTAGCTTTATAATGATTGAGATTGCGTTCAGCTGTATTCGGTAAATACTACAAGCATATTGTATTTAATGAGATAATTTTGCTCTGACAAATTATTTCATAGTCAAGAATTGGGGTTAATGGGGAATGTCCGAAATAAATCAAAGTGGCTGAATATTTTTTATAGATAGGAATAAGCTCCCTTAGTAATAGAAAAAAAAAATCAGAATTTTCGGTTGCGTGAAAATATTTAAAAAAATTAAAGTCTCTTCGTCTTCACAAATGTAGGAAAGTAACAGCAGAATGAAGATTATACCTTTGCCAACACCTGCCACTATGACAACAAGAATTAAAAAAAAAGTTTTGACATTTTGTGTTGAAATTTTTTTTTGAATACCATGTTGTGGTTGTGGCAGGTGTTGGCAAAGGTATAATTTCCATTCTGCTGTTACTTTTCTATATTTGTGCAGTCGAAGAGACTTTAATTTTTTTAAATTTTTTCACGCAACCGAAAATTCTGTTTTTTTTTTCTATTAATATGGGAGATTATTCCTACCTATAAAAAATATTCAGCCAATTTGATTTTTTTCGAACATTCCCCATTGTCGGACACGCTAAAATAATGTAGAAGCTAAAATCCTGGGAAACTATGTTATGATAAATCAGCACCACCTATTTGGCCTATAGTTTCGAGTCCAGTGCTAATGAATATTGAGTTTCTATTATGAATACTATTGTGTTTTGTCAGGTTCTTGACTTGATACAAATAAGGCCTACCTAATTTTAAATGTTCAAATTTCAATAAATATTAAAGCTTACAAAAAAAGAACAAGGTCTAATAGCTTCTTTTATTCTTTAATTATATGAATCTAGAAAGGTTGTAACACTTTTTAACTAAATGTAACAAAAATAATGGAATTCCGAAAACTTAGATTTTGGTTAAAGCGATTCAAAGTAAAAAAAATACATTTCAATTGAAGTTAAATATGAAATCAAATTAAATAAACACATAATAAATAAATAAAATGATATATTTATTTTTAAAAGTAAGGGTTCCTATCATACATTCTAAAAAGGAGATCTCAATCAATCTCAAAGTTTTGTAAAAGATTATTTAAATACCGAATTTTAATAAGGCCCACAAAAAACGTAATTGCCGCAAGTTGTCCCTTGTCCAAGTTGCACGTTTTTGTTTGGAGGTAGGAATAGATGTTATTGTCTTTTGTAACGATGTAACTCTTTGGATGATACACGCTATCTGTAGAAATAAGTAAATCTTAAGTATATAATAATAATAATAATAAACTCGCAGGGCAGCTTGTGGCGAGTTGTTGGTGAGTAGACACCATGGACCCGAATGCTCCCGGGAGTCGATCCAAGCCGCAGCAGGGTTGGACCCCAAGGGGGCCTTCGGACTCCCGCCCCTGGCTCGCCTTCGTTGGCTGGCTAGGGTGGAGTCGTTAGAGCTTTACGCTCGCAGGGTGGAAGTGAAACATGCGTAAGGCGCGAGTTGGCACACTGTCCCTTGTACAGTGGGTAGAAAGCGGTGCACACCTCTCTACATCCTGCAGCCGAGGACACCGATGTTGCTCTCTTGCCATCACGGCTATTTTTGGAGAGCCCATTTAGTCCTTGACTAGTCACCGCCTGCCAATTTTTCAGCCTGGGAGACTATGATAAGGCAGATGTCCGGTAGTCTCTTTCCATAGCCCAAATCCTAGTCCATCTCAATCCCAAACTAATAGCCCACTAGTCGTTAACCAGTAGATTCCATAGTTCTTGTTCATATGCTGGAGATAGTCTCTGAGTATATCAAACTGATGTAGTCAGAGATTAGATCCAGCAGGTGTATCACACGCATATTAGATTAAAGTCGCTAAAAATGGCCTCTACGTATTGGATCCATATCCCCACGCAAGCCTTAAAGGACCGGGTCACTTTTGGCCCGTGAATTCCTAAGCGTACAATAATAATAATAATAATAATAAAATACCAGCGTAAGCTGAGAAAAATAAAACAAAAAACATAATAATAATAATAAAACCCGCAGGGCAGCTTGTGGCGATCTGTTGGTGAGTAGTGACACCACGGACCCGAGTGCTCCCGGGAGTCGATCCAGGCCCTCGTCCCCGCAGCAGGGGTGGACCCCAAGGGGGCCTGCGGACTCCCGCCCCTGGCTCGCCTTCGCCTTCGTTGGCCGGCTAGGGTAGAGTCGTTAGAGCTATACGCTCGCAGGGTGGAAGTGAAACATGCGTAAGATGCAAGTTGGCACACTGTCCCTTGTACATACAGTGGGTAGAAAGCGATGCACACCTCTCTACACCCTGCAGCTCTCTTGCCATCGCGGCTATTTTGGAGAGCCCATTTAGTCCTTGGCTAGTCACCGCTTGCCAATTTTTCAGTTGTTTCATAAATTAGTTATACAATATCTTTGGTTAGCGATGTCGGAGCTTTTAAAGGTAGATAATATGATCAATTTTATTGACAAAATCCCCCACATGTTGGGGTCTATCCCCTCTCCTGTTGGAATGACCGGCATTTTAAAAATTACTTTTTATTTTAGATGGCCCTGCTGAAAATATTAATTTCTCCGGATTTCAAAGTCTTACAGTCATAAAAAAATACTTTTCGAAAGCTAATAATATCACATATTAAGTAAAAAAACTTTTATTTTATTTTATAGTTTTACAGGAAACTTACAGCTATATTAATAATACATTTATTTATAGATACAGAAGGCCATTTACAAGTTTCCACTTATAGTTATTGATTAATCATAAGTAGACGGAAAAAAGATATAATAACAATTTAGGTTCAAAATTCAAATAATTAAGTTGGACTCGAAAAAACATTTAGCAAGTTCTCGCTTTAGACGTAAGGCCGATGTACAAAATAGGTCAAAGTCATGCTGCTTAACTATATCATTGAAACACTTACTCGCTCTTATCACGAACGAATTCTGCCTGTAGTTAGTTTTCCCACGCGGGACATGTAAAGTGCACTGACTCCTGCTACTACCGCCTCCGTATGGAACACGCAGACCAATAAACTCTAACAGCTCAGGGCAATCAACCGAACCATTTGCTATGTTCAATAAATAAGTAAGATCCGTAATGCATCTTCTCACGTTTAAAGGAAGAATATGAAATATCTTACAGCGTTCGATGTAATTTTGTAAATATATACTTGCTCTGAATTGTAAGTAACGTAAGAAACGCTTCTGAATATTTTCGATACGCGTGATATAAACATTATAGGCTGGGTTCCAAACTTGTGATGCATATTCTAAATGACTACGCACAAAAGCACAGTACAGAATTTTAATCGTTTTTATTGAGTGAAATTCAGACGACATACGTAAAATAAATCCAAGGCTTTTTGATGCTTTGGCAATAATGTTATCTATATGAGTGTCAAAAAGTAATTTAGTATCAAAGTTAACTCCAAGATCACGAATGTTGTTGACTCTGGTGACTCTGGTGACGTTTTGATGTAAAAGAGTGTAATTAAAAATAAATGGCATAGGTTTACGAGTATATGAGCACACATAACACTTAGAGACATTAAGCTCTAATTTATTAACAGAACAGTAGTTTTCAAACCTATTAAGGTCGTCTTGTAGAAGTCGAGCGTTCAATTCAGAGTTCACTGGGCAAAGAATCTTCATATCATCTGCATATAGGATTATTTTGGAGTTAACAAAGCATGAAGAGATATCATTGACGAAAATATTGTAACGTTGCATTTTTTTTTAACGTTACAGTTCTTTAAAAATAGTTATTCATTTTTCTACAGACTCGTTAGTTGAAATGAGTTAGTGCTAAGATCTTGCAAGAGATGGCGCTAGCTGTATTTGAAATTGCAATAAAACACAGATTTCTCTCTGGTTACAATGATTTTGTTTTAAAAAGTAAAATGTCGACTGACGTTGACGGCTGTCAGTGCGGACAAGAGAAATGTCATTTTGACTTCAGATTTTGGCTTGCGAAGGTTGAGAGGAGGTGGAAATTAATTGTGAGAGATGAGGAAGCTAAAAGTATTTTAAATCAAGGAGCATCAGCTTATCGCTCGGGGAATTATGTAGTAATACGTTTTATAATTTAATTTTGGTAAGTAAACCATCTGCCCACACGATGTATTTTTGAGAAAACCAAAATACTGATCGTGGTTTCGACATGTGCTTTTTCAGGGTGGAGGGAATGTCCCGGAGACAGTCATGCTGGCATTCTTCACTTTATAAGAAATATTAATAAAGAAGATGCCGTTTCCGTGGTATGTACTTTGATATTTAAATTTGTCGAAATTTGGTATAGACACAATGTTCTTGATTCTAACCAAGGCAATATTCTTTTCAGATTGGGTCATCATTTTTTCTTTCTTTTTTACTCTTTTTCGATGATTATATAGTTGGGATATAGTTTAACTTCAGGTTAGTTTCTTTACCTACTAACCTTCTGCGATGGATCACATGCTGAGATGATAACGCAAGTAAAACTATAATGGGTTGCCAAAAGAAGGAAGGTACCCGTGTTGAAAGATCTTTGGTATGAAGCCGTTACCGAGTTTCCACTAAGGATTCCTGAAGGTCAGTTCACCACTTCATCCAGTCGACAGACGCTGGGACCGTCTTATAGAATGATTCTCTCCCAGCCGCTGCCGCCTGGGAGCTCTTGGTAGGCTGACAGTCGTTTTCTAAATTTAGAGTCATTTATTAAGTAATTTACCTTTTGTGAATTGGGATGATTTTAATCATGATCGCGAACCAACATTAAAGCGACCCAGCCGGTCTTATACGTCTGCAATGCTTAGATTGAAATAGTGATATATTCTCCACTAGGGTTTTCTTTCTTAAATACCTACCTCGCATAGCACTTGATTTGTATTTGGTTAGTACCTTAAATTTAAAAAAGAAAGGATGTTGTAAAACTAATTAAGTACCTACCATCATAATCGGATAGAGGGAAATCCTTGTGTACTTTGTATCATCAAAACGTGTTAAAAAGCAAATAAAACATAGGCCTTGAGACAATGCACATCTTTCATTTCTGTCCCAAGTCAGTCTAAGTCACACAGCGTATAGTCTTCAAATACTTAACAATTAAGTAAAAGTATAGTTTTCAATACCTAGTCAAAAATCGAGTTTTCAATGGCGCCCCTTATTGTGATTAAATAAATCCCAATTCAATTAATTTTAGTGAATAATTTGGTATTAAAATAGTCAATTTTGAACGTAAACTTGAAATTTGTATTATTTTTTTGTTCAGTAAACTCAACAAGGCATGGTTTGTGGACATTTGTTATTGGTTTTGATTGGTACCTATCATTTGTTTTGTTTTATTAAATTGGTACCGACCTAATAACAAAAACTTAATTTTGTAAAATTTGTAATGCGACAAACCTAAAACCATTTTTTTTGTAGGTTTTGTCTTATTTGTTCACAAACTATAACAGTGTGTAGTAATTTCAAGTCAACAAAATGTTGTGTTATTTTTGATTAATAGAATTAACCATTCTATTTTTAGAATCTAAAAGGTGATTGTTTCTGTACCTTTTATATGGATAAATTTTACGGTTCTTAGTAACAACGTCGACTAACATTGTACTGGCAGTAACGCATTTTGTTAAAAGTTTTGTTAAAAAAGTATTGAATGTTAACTTTAAGTAAGGAATTTAACATGTTAATGCATACATTTTAACAATAATTAAGTATTTAGTGTTAACATAACAGTTTAAGGATATTTTCTTTATTGGTCACAAAGACTGGTAAAAATAATTTTTTGTTCATGAAGTAGGGTGACCATCAGTTTATAAAAAATTTTTAGGACAAATTTTTTTGTTTTGTTCAACTTTAGTGGAGAATTTAATAACGATTAATAATTTTAAAATAATATAACTAAACTATATTTGTTTTAAACTTAGGTTTTTTTTTGGTAATTTTGAAAAAAAAAAAAATTTTTTTTCTTCGAAATGGAATTGAACACAGTGCACCTTTATTCTCTGCATCGCGACGAGCTGATTTACGAGGTTTCTATTCGTGGCGAAACACCTGAGGACACAGTCCACAAATTAAGAAAACAGTTGAAAGATTTAATAAAAGACTTTAAGCCTGAAGATATTTTAGGTGACGACGATGCGCTTCCAGCGAAAGAGTTGCCGATCATCTGCGATAAATTAAAAGACCTTCGGAAACGCATCGGCGATTTTGAGTCCTCAGGTGAACGAAGTCTGCTGGCTAGGGCTAAGGCTTTGTTCTGTCATTTGTGGTTTAGGTTGGATAGGGTGAATGCGGAAGCAGAAGCTGACAGCACAGTGAAATCCAGTATCAAGGATGCCCTTAAACAATTGCGTCAGCGTCTGGATTCGCATGAATCTGGTTCATCGTCCTCATCTTCATCACCACCAGCAAATGACAAGGCGATCGATCCTCAGGTGCCTGTGTCATCTCCAACCACTTGCTCGGCGGACTCCAACGTCGCCAAGTGGAAAATACAGTTCGACGGCACGGGAAATCCCCGTAGCTTTTTAGAGTCTGTTGCTGAACATGCAATTGCGTACAATGTTTCGCAAGAAAAATTATTTAGGTCTGCTTTCTCGCTATTTTCAAATCAGGGTCTGATCTGGTACCGAGGCGTCAAAGACCAAATCTCCTCTTGGCAAGACCTCAGTTCTTTGCTTTTGGAGGAATTTGACATCGTCGACTACGATTATCGACTGATGGGGGAGATTCGGTCTAGGACCCAAGGTCAAGATGAACTGATTCATATTTATTTCTCAGTTATGAGTTGCTTATTTTCGCGACTCAAGAAACCTTTGTCCGAGGAAGAGAAAGTGGAAATTTTGTTACACAATGTTAGGCCGACTTTTACAGAACAGCTGGCGTTACACAACTTTGAAACAGTGACTGATTTAAAAACGGTATGCCGTAGGTTAGAGGCAGCACGGCAAAAAACAAGTTTGTTTACTGAGCCACCCAAGGCCTCAAGTTTGAATCCCGAGTTAGTTTATAAGGGTAAAGGTAAGACTCCGGTCAGTGTCGTAGGGAATAAACCTACACAGAATAATAGACAACTGAACAAGAACAACTTTGTTAAGCCTCCGGAAAATAAACCTAGGACTTATGATTCAAACAAAAAGGTTTGGGGTTGCGACCGATGCAAGGTAAACACTCATACCAGAGCACAGTGTCCGGCTGAGGATAAAAGGGTTAAGTGTTTTATTTGTGGTGAGCTCGGTTACACCGTGAGGTCGTGTCCGAAGTGTAATGCCAAGCCAAAAAAACTAAACCGCTTAAACCGCGGCGGAACCACTTCAGGGAAGTCCGACCCTGAAGATTGGAAATACTGGCAAGAGTTAGTGGTGAATTATTTTAAATCACATAACGTCGCCCCGGTTTTGTTTGAACCACATTCAAGTGATGTACGGCCATATTTAAATGTAAATTTATTGGATTTGACAATTTGTGGTCTGTTAGATTCGGGTGCAGCTGTTTCCATTATTGGTAACGGAGCTCACACACGATTGGTGAATGCGGGTTATCCGGTGGAATCTTCCACGGACTCCAGAGTAACCGTCGCTGATGGATCAGAGTGTAATACTATCGGTTTCATGACATTGCCCATTACCTTTAATAACGTTACAAAGATAATTAAGTTTCATGTAATACCATCTATCGTCTCAAATATAATATTAGGCGTAGATTTCTGGAAAGCCTTTAATTTAATGCCGGAAATATTTAAGAGCATTGCGTACGTTAACTCACCTCCTGATTTTTTAGTGAATCTTTCAAATTTGAATGGTCCGGTAACTTCTGTCCAATCTTTTCAGGATCTGTCCTTACACCAGAGGGAATTGGCGGATTCCATGATAGAAAGTTTTAAGGACATCTCTTTCGAACGTAAGGGGTTGGGTCGGACTAATTTGATTCAGCACACGATTGACACCGGTGATTCTCCTCCCATAAAGTGTCGACCATATCCAATGTCCCAGGAAAAGTTAGGTCAACTCCACAAGGAGTTAGACAAGATGTTGGAATTGGATGTGGTCACCAAAAGTGAAAGCCCGTGGAACAATCCTGTGCTGATGGTTCCGAAATCCGACGGTTCCTGGCGTTTTTGTCTGGACTGCCGTAAGCTGAACGCTATTACTAAAGGTGACGCTTACGCCATTCCATACATTCCGCAGATCCTGGACAGCCTGAAAAACGCTAAGTTTATCAGCAGCGTTGATTTTAAAGCTAGTTTCTGGCAAATTCCTTTAGAAGAAACGGCACAGGAAAAAACTAGTTTCACTGTTCCCGGACGAGGTCTATTCAAATTTAAAGTTATGCCTTTTGGACTTTGTGGCGCTCCCGCTAGACAACAGAGACTAATGGATATGCTCTTCGGTCATCCATTTTGTAGCGACGTCACAAAGGGCATGATTTTCTGTTATGTTGATGACATAATCGTTGTGAGTGAGGATTACGAGACGCATCTTCTGTTGTTAAATAGGTTACATGATCGGATTAAAAGTACGTCTTTAACCATCAATTTTGAGAAGAGTAAGTTTTTTAGGAGCTCTCTCAAATATCTGGGCTATGTCGTGGATGAGTGCGGTTTAAGAACGGATCCGGATAAAGTGAGCGCGATACTGAATTTTCCAGTACCATCGAACCCTAAAGAGGTAAAAATGTTTTTAGGGACGTGTTCGTGGTACCGTAGATTTATTAGGAATTTTTCAACTATCGCTGCTCCTTTAAATGCGTTAACGAGCGCCAAGGTCAAGTTTAATTGGAGCTCGGAGGCAGACTCCGCTTTCAACGAACTCAAAAACGCTCTTGTTTCTGCTCCAGTTTTGGCCTGTCCCGATTTTGACCAACCTTTTACTGTACACTGTGACGCTTCAAGTTATGGAATAGGCGCTATGTTAACACAGGTACAGAACGGGGAGGAGCATCCAATTGCATATATCAGTAGGTCTCTTAATAAAAACGAGCGAAACTACGGTGCGACGGAACGCGAAGCGTTGGCAGTGATTTACGCGGTCGAAAAGTTTGAACCCTATTTGGGGACTCGCGAGTTCACTGTCGTAACGGATCATGCGTCGTTGCAGTGGTTCCTTCGTCTCGAAAACCCTACTGGTCGTTTGGCACGATGGGGATGCCGGTTATCACAATATAACTTTAAGGTCGTGCATAGGAAGGGTAAGGACAATGTCGTACCAGACGCGTTATCACGTCTCCTACCAGTCGAAGCGGTTGATGGCGTTGACAGTAGTGACGACTGGTACGACCGAATTTTTAAAGGTTGTCAAAATAATCCGCAAAACTTTCCGAACTATCGAGTGGATAATGGCACGCTGTATCGGTTTAGTAAATCTAAGTACAGTTTGACTCAGGAGTTCGATTGGAAGGTGGTTGTGCCCAAAGGACAGCGAGCAAAAGTGATTGCTGATCACCACGAACCACCCACGTTCGGACATTTCGGCGTGTTTAAAACTCACAGGAAACTTTCCCTGCAGTTTTACTGGCCAGGAATGTACCGTGACGTGGTGGAATTCGTGAAAAACTGCAATACTTGCGCTGCATATAAGCACTCCACCCGACTAACTCCAGGTCTCATGGGTCAACCGAAACAGTGCTATAGGCCGTGGCAAGTCCTCTCGTGCGATTTGGTGGGTCCCTTGCCAAAGTCACGCTCGGGTTTTGTACACCTTCTAGTGGTAACCTGCTGTTTCTCCAAGTATACTATGCTTTTTCCTTTGCGTCGTGCGACTAGCGCTTTAGTGGCTAAGGCATTTGAACATTTTGTCCTTTTAACTCATGGGGTTCCTGAAACCGTAATTACCGATAATGGGGTTCAATTTACGGGATCGGAATTTCGTGGGTTACTAGAACGTTATAACATCCCCAGGGTCCATTATGGCCCAAGATACACGCCACAAGTCAACCTAGTCGAACGCTACAATAAAACGGTTATGACAGCAGTTTCGTCTTATGTCAAGGATGATCATAGGACTTGGGACGTGAATCTGTACAAGATACAGTTCGCGCTAAATAGCGCTGTAAATGAATGCACAGGGTTTTCGCCATTTTTTTTAGTGCATGGTAGGGAGCCGATTATAAATGGTTCATTTTATAAAAAGTCGCAAGAGGGCGACTATGAAGTAACAATGCCTAGAGAGGAATATGCGGGCGAGTTCGGTATTTTAAAAGAGGTCTTTGAGAAGGTCAGAGAAAGGATCCTTAAAGCGCATCAGACAAATGCGAAGTATTATAACACCCGCAGACGACCTTTGACCTTGAGGGTTGGTCAGGAAGTGTGGAAGCAGGCATTTGTCCAAAGCGATGCTGTGAAATACAAAGCCTCCAAACTCGCGCCGAAGTTTGAAAAGTGCATAGTGGCCAAAGTCCTTTCTCCTCTTGTTTATGAGTTGGTGTCACTAGATGGAAAACCACTAGGTGCTTGGCATATTTCGAAGATAAAGGTGCGTTACTAACCTACCATGCCGCAGGCCACTTCTAGTGTGTCGGTGTCTCGCACGGGACCCGGCGATGCCAAGGCGAACCCTAGGTTTAAGTTAGTTGTAGGTTTTTATGCGTGCTCAAGCGCACTAGAGCGTTTAACCTCTAGTTTTAGTTTTTTTTGTATTTAAATGGGTACTTAGATAAATAAAACTTTGAGTAAGTTTATTTGTAAGTCTGTGTTTAACAACCCGAAGGTTCTCCTGAAGACGGTTGCTTTTGTTACCAACCCGAGCTGATAGTGCGTTGACGGTTGTGTAATTTTTTTTTCCCAACTCGAGCGGTTCACCCCGCGAAGACGGTTGCCTTTGTTACCGACCTGAGCTGACATTGCGTTGACGGTCGAGTAATTGTTTTACAACTCGAGCGGATTACTCCGCGAAGACGGTTGCCTTTATTTACCAACTCGAGCTGACATTGCGTTGACGGTTGCGTAAAAACATTTTTTTTCACAACTCGAGGGTTTACCCCGAAGACGGTTGATGAGTTTAATTAATATTGGTAATCCAATAATTTTTTTTTAGGGAAAAAAACTTTTTGTTTTGTCCTACATTTTCAGAAAGTATGGAGTTACGAGTATCTCCTATAAAAAACTTTGGGGTTATTGCAAGGGGTGGCGAAAGTAAACAAACTTGTTGCTACGTTAGGTTAGATGATGGATATTAGATAAGATTTGATAGGAGCTCGGTAGGTGATGGAAGAAAGTTAGATGAATGAAAGGAGTATGTGAGTGAATCAGTGTTGTGTTCCGGACAGAAGGTGTTATACTATAGTCCTGAAGTTGGCAGGGTGGGGGTTTTGATTATCAAAGATTGGACTAACGTCAAAGCTGTTGGAAATATTTTGTTGTTTTGTAAGTCAAGGTAGTTTTGCTTTGGTTTATGTGGTCTCCTTTTGTAGTGATGGTGTCTAAATGGTACCTAAGTCGTATCAACCATTGCCGTAGGCCACGGAATGTGTGTCGGTGTCTCGCATGAGCTCCGACGATGCCAAGGCAAACCCCTAGGTTAAGTTTTTTCATATTTTGTCTCAAACTTTAAAAACTTTTTTGCATGCTTGTGTTTAGCCAGCGATCTTACACTCCTGGTGTAAACAAATGTTCTTGATATTATTGATCAAGCTTTTATTGCATGTGTTTTTTTCAAATAAAATTTTGCATTTGTGTTTTTAGACAGCGACGTATCGTAACACTCGCTAGTGATGTAGGGATCTGTTGATAGGTTTGTTTCTTAGGTGGAGGTTTCGCTTAAGGCCACTAGTGTGGTGATTGTTTTTCTGGTTTATGGCTATGGTGATTTTAGCTGGTAAGTTGTTCGTTTACCCGCCATGCCGTAGGCCACTTCTGTGTGTCGGTGTCTCTTTGGAGTCCTGGCGATGCCAAGGCAAATTTTTAGGTTAAGTTTTTTTGTCTCATCGCCACAGGTTTTGATTTTTGCATGTTTTCATTAAATGGTTGCACTCTCCTCCGGTAGGATTTTAATTACTGACGCTGAGGGCAGCTTAGTTTCTCACTACGTTCGAAACTTTCATTGGAGGGGGTGTATTGTAACGTTGCATTTTTTTTTAACGTTACAGTTCTTTAAAAATAGTTATTCATTTTTCTACAGACTCGTTAGTTGAAATGAGTTAGTGCTAAGATCTTGCAAGAGATGGCGCTAGCTGTATTTGAAATTGCAATAAAACACAGATTTCTCTCTGGTTACAATGATTTTGTTTTAAAAAGTAAAATGTCGACTGACGTTGACGGCTGTCAGTGCGGACAAGAGAAATGTCATTTTGACTTCAGATTTTGGCTTGCGAAGGTTGAGAGGAGGTGGAAATTAATTGTGAGAGATGAGGAAGCTAAAAGTATTTTAAATCAAGGAGCATCAGCTTATCGCTCGGGGAATTATGTAGTAATACGTTTTATAATTTAATTTTGGTAAGTAAACCATCTGCCCACACGATGTATTTTTGAGAAAACCAAAATACTGATCGTGGTTTCGACATGTGCTTTTTCAGGGTGGAGGGAATGTCCCGGAGACAGTCATGCTGGCATTCTTCACTTTATAAGAAATATTAATAAAGAAGATGCCGTTTCCGTGGTATGTACTTTGATATTTAAATTTGTCGAAATTTGGTATAGACACAATGTTCTTGATTCTAACCAAGGCAATATTCTTTTCAGATTGGGTCATCATTTTTTCTTTCTTTTTTACTCTTTTTCGATGATTATATAGTTGGGATATAGTTTAACTTCAGGTTAGTTTCTTTACCTACTAACCTTCTGCGATGGATCACATGCTGAGATGATAACGCAAGTAAAACTATAATGGGTTGCCAAAAGAAGGAAGGTACCCGTGTTGAAAGATCTTTGGTATGAAGCCGTTACCGAGTTTCCACTAAGGATTCCTGAAGGTCAGTTCACCACTTCATCCAGTCGACAGACGCTGGGACCGTCTTATAGAATGATTCTCTCCCAGCCGCTGCCGCCTGGGAGCTCTTGGTAGGCTGACAGTCGTTTTCTAAATTTAGAGTCATTTATTAAGTAATTTACCTTTTGTGAATTGGGATGAGTTTAATCATGATCGCGAACCAACATTAAAGCGACCCAGCCGGTCTTATACGTCTGCAATGCTTAGATTGAAATAGTGATATATTCTCCACTAGGGTTTTCTTTCTTAAATACCTACCTCGCATAGCACTTGATTTGTATTTGGTTAGTACCTTAAATTTAAAAAAGAAAGGATGTTGTAAAACTAATTAAGTACCTACCATCATAATCGGATAGAGGGAAATCCTTGTGTACTTTGTATCATCAAAACGTGTTAAAAAGCAAATAAAACATAGGCCTTGAGACAATGCACATCTTTCATTTCTGTCCCAAGTCAGTCTAAGTCACACAGCGTATAGTCTTCAAATACTTAACAATTAAGTAAAAGTATAGTTTTCAATACCTAGTCAAAAATCGAGTTTTCAATATTAAAGAGCAAAGGCCCAAGCAATGAGCCTTGAGGAACGCCTGAAGGAATCGGCATTACGGAGGATGCATGACCACCGAGGACAACAGTCTGACACCTATTTTGGAAGTACGAGGTAAACCACCTAAACAAGTTTCCCCGTATACCTATGGATTGGAGTTTACGAAGCAACAGTATATGATCAATACGATCGAAACATTTACTGTAATCTGTGTATATAATGTCGACTTGAGAGGGTTCTGACATTTTTTCAGCTAAGAAGTCACTGCATCAGATAAGATTGGAGGTTGTGGACCTGCCTTTCAAGAAGCCGTGTTGATGTGGACTAAAGACGTGTTTTAATGAGGCAAATAATTGATTATAAACTAATCTTTCCAAAACTTTAGCAAAGAGACACAGTTTAGAAATAGGTCTATAATTTTCAATAAGGTCTTTGGATCACTTTTTATGCACTGGAGTGATATTAGCTGGTTTCCAGATTTGTGGCACCATCCCTTCAGATAATGATCGTCTAAAAAGAATAGCGAGGGGTGTAGCCAAGTTTTCCGCGCATCTCACTATAAAAACTGCTGGAATGTTATCAGGTCCAGCTGACTTGTGCAAATCCAGTGATTTTAGTAACTTAAGTACTTCCTCAGTCACAATATCGACATCACCAATATCCGTAACCGAGTTGCTTTGATCAGGAACATCGACATTACATAAATAGTCACTGTGGGTACAGTCAAGGAATGTTGAATGGAAGTACTCACTAAACATATTACACATATCATCACCCCCGTCAGAGAAACGTTGACCTAGACGCATTACAGCCGGATATGATGATCTGCTGCGGTTTTTCATTTTGATATAAGACCAGAAGCTCTTAGGATCTCTTGCAATATTTTTTTCGATATCATCTATATAGTTATTGAACATGGTCGTCTCCAGTGATTTAGCGCGCTCTCTTAGCTCAGTAAATGATTGTAAATCATTTTTATTACCGTATGTCTTAAATTTCGTGTGATACTTATGTCTTTCTTTTAATATTTTAACTAGAGGTTGTCTTAGTGGGTATATAAGCTTTCCTTAAATTATCTAAAGTGTCATAAAAAAAAGAGACAGCTGACTGAAGTGGTCTACTTTGGAGCTCATTCTGCCAATTAATTACTTTAAGCTGTGAGTTAATAGAAAAAAAGTCGCCCAGATGGTATAAGTATTTAGTAAAAGGTTGACCTTTGAGAGTGTGTAGTTGAACAAAATCAGCTGAGATACAAATAGCAGGGTGATGCCGGTCTTCCGATGTCAGTGGGTAATTACAGCGGGTGACTGATACATCATTATTAGAGAAAACTAAGTCGAGCAATCTATTGTTAGCATTATATATACAGTTATACTGGGATAAATTACAGAGGTCTAGAGTCAATTTAGAACTTTCTAGTTTTTCTAGAACTCGGATCTCTCTGTCGCACAGTATGATTGTCCTGTTCAAGCGCAACTGTCTTTGTCTAATTCTAAACAAACTATTTCTATCTCTTTCTAATATCGAAATAAGCGGTTGTTTTTACAAACCTTTGATAAAAATAACTCAAACTTAATTTCTATAGATAGAACTATAAACATCTAATCGATTATTAACTATTTGATAACAAAATCTCAAAAATCTCAATTATTTCAAAAGATATTTACAAAAAACCTTCGGGGGCTTTCAATGTGGTATTGCCCCTATGATATGCCTAATTTCCAAAATTGGGGCTTTGTCTTTAAGGTTGCCCTGTTGATATACCCTATTTTACTTTAGATTAACTGGTCGAGTCAGTTAAAGTGCGGAATTTTTCTTAAAGTAGAGGATTTCCGCACATTAACTAGTTAATCTGCAGATTAACGGATGCTACACCGTTAAAGTGCGGAATACAGTAAGTGAGATAGCCAAGGCTTCAGGAAATTTAAGAAAAGGAATATAGAAAGTTTATTTTACAAAAAAATTGTTTCTGGCGCTTCGCCGGCCGCTTCCGCGGCACGCTCGCTCCGCTCGCTCAACACAAATATCACAATACTAACTTTTTGGTCACAATACTACCCTAACCTAACCTAATAACCTCTTTAAGACTTTTCCATGGCGGGGGGTTTCACCCCCCGAGCCCCCCTTGCCCCCATTAACTAGTTAATCTGCAGATTCACTGAGATCTGCATTTTAACGGTGACATACAGTGTGTTCGACAAGAACGTGACCGGAATATTTTTTAATTTTAGTATGCAGCTTATAAAAATAAATATTAGGCTAAATAGAACAATCATTTTCCTAAAATGCTTTGTTAAAAAACATAAGTTTTCTCATGATTTCTGGATTCTGCAAGAGGATAATGACCCTAAATACCGTAGTCGGCTCTGCACTTCTTGGAAAGCGGAACGTGCTGTTGATGTGCTGGATTGGCCCTCACAGACCACTGATACCAATCCAATTGAAAATATTTGGGCGTGGGTGAAGCTTAAACTAAGGGCAACAAATGCAGTAAACGTCGCTGACATTACTCGTGAACTGAAATCCGCATGGACGTCTTTACTGAAAAATTGGCGGAAAGTTTGCCGCAAAGTTACCAAGCGATTATGGACAATAATGGAGATTGGGCGCCATATTAATATTAAAGCATCCAACAGCAATAAAAGACCAAATTGATTATAAATTAACCCTTTGATATTTCTAAGGTTTTCATTTGAATTTGCCGGTCACGCTCTTTTCGTACATAGTGTATATTATACTGTGATTAATTTATCTGAGTTTTCTTATTTAGAGGCTAGGCCTTATTACAATACAACGTAGGCCTTATTTGTATCAAGTAGGTACCTTATTTATTTTGTTTAGTCTGTGTGTATTACTAATAAAATATATTATTGTTCCTATAAAAAGTGGTTAATTGAAGTTCTTTATTTTCCAGAACGCATTGCTTTCCATAGAGTTAGTCTTCAATATAACAAATTTTATTTTGACGAGTTTGCCTGCAGTTACTGCTGGTATTTTGGCTTCTGAAGCGCAAAAATTACAACTCCTTTTACAGAATCGGCTACTGAACGAAAGAGGTATGTAAAACTTTTCCTCTGATTGAGGGGTTTAAATATTAAGGGGGCATACAACGTTGGAAGAAATTTTCAAAGTCGTTTTTTTTACTTTAAATAGGCTTACTCTTGGTCATATTTGAGAACCATAAGGCTAAGAAGAGGTCGAAGATGAAGCGAGCTTGCCCAGAAGAAGCCTATACACTCGGGCTTTAAATATCGCTTGGTTATATGCTCGCGGGAATACAGACGCAGGCTGGGAATTCCACTCCTTGGCTGTGCGCATTAAAAATGTTGCATGGAATGTCAACCAAATAGGGCTGAAACCCTGCTGTTCGTCAGGATGACCTATGGTAGAACGGGGATGGCGGAATGAGCTCATGCAGCTCAAAAGCACACTCTCCGAAATATAATCTGTAGAACACTGCCAGACAAACTACTTCACGGCGGTGGGAAGACTGTGAAGCTTGGTTTTTAATAGCGAACTATCCCCTATGAGTTTTCTGGCTCTGCGTTCAACCGAATTGAGTGCGGCTAGCTGGCACTTTACGGACCCATCCCACAAGTGGCAGCAATGTTCCATGCACGACCGGACTTGCGCTTTGTAAAGAGTAAGGGGCTGTTTACATTATTCCAGTAAAAACGTTCCAGTAGAAGTACATTACGCGGTATGTTTGACGTTCTTTTAAAATCGACGAACATGCCAGGCAATGTACTTCCACTCGCTACTCTACTCTACTAAAGACTAAGATAATGTAAACCAGCCTTAAGAGCTGCCCCGGCGTGAAATATTGCTTAACCTTGTTCAAGATGCCTAGTTTTATGGCCGCAATTATCGAAATTATAAAGAACACAATCGTTCGACTAGCAAGGTCACTTTTGTCAGAGAGATGTTTTTAAGACGGGTTTAAGGTGGCCAGTATTCTCTGGTGAGATATAATATGTAGAACACCGCCAGAAACTACTTCACGGCGGTGGGAAAGACTGTGGAGATTGGTTTTTAATAGCGCACTATCCTCTATGAGTTTTCTGGCTCTGCGTTCCACCGAATTGAGTGCGGCTAGCTGGTACTTTGCGGACCCATCCCACAAGTGGCAGCAATATTCCATGCACGACCGGACTTGCGCTTTGTAAAGAGTTAGAAGTTGTCCCGGCGTAAAATATCGCTTAACCTTGTTCAAAATGCCTAGTTTTATGGCCGCAATTATCGAAATTATAAAGAACATAATCGTTTGATTAGCAAGGTCACTTTTGTCAGAGAGATGTTTTTAAGACGGGTTAAGGTGGCCAGTATCCTCTGGTGAGATATAATCTGTAGACCACCGCCAGAAACTACTTCACGGCGGTGGGAAGACTGTGAAGCTTGGTTTTTAATAGCTTACTATCCCCTATGAGTTTTCTGGCTCTGCGTTCAACCGAGTCGAGTGCGGCTTAGCTGGTACTTTGCAGACCCATCCCCCATGTGGCAGCAATGTACCATGCACGACCCGACTTGCGCTTTGTAAAGAGTTAGAAGCTGTCCCGGCGTGAAATATTATCAAAATTATTAAGAACATAATCATTCGACTAGCAAAATCACTTTTGACGGAGAAATGTTTTTAAGACGGGTTTAAGTGGCCAGTATCCCCTGGTGAGATCTGTCTCTACTATACTGTTATAGCTAGGTATATAATTCGTCAACCTTGGTGGTCTAGTCTAGTAGTTTGCACCCCCGGTTTTAGACCGCCATATCTGAGGTCCCGGAGTCAATCACTGGACGGACGGGTCAATGACGAAAACTTAATTCCCTACCCTATATTATAAAATAAAATAAATAAAATATTTATTTACTTCTCCCCTTTATATAGATAAGTACAATAAAGGTTTCATACAACTTTATAAGTGATGGGGGACAGGAGTCTAAACTAGGTAAACCCCGTGCTATGGAACTCCTGGCTCCCGTCTCTACAAACATTGAGATATATTATATCTTAAATTTAAGTAAAGATATCACCTGTTTCACAGTCTATGATTAAGCTATATGGTTATTTAATAAAAAAAATAAAAAAAAATGGTGACAGTTTATATGTATGAAAATTGTAGCAAAAAGTTATTTGAGCTGAAGCGAACTTTGTGAAGCAGGCTTTATTTATGATATTCGGTAGGAGCATAAAAAGACTTAAAAAAGAAAGTAAATTACAATTTTTTAATTTTGGGGTGTTGCACGTCAAGTAATATATGTAGAAAAAGAAAGAAATCAGTAAGTACACTACTTAAAAAAATGCCAAATATATTTTTTGTTATTATTTATTTAATTTTTGATATTGCCTCGGGTCCAGGTGTTTACAGAACTATCATAAATTCTGGTTTACCATAAGTGCAATTTTGAGAATGGATAAAAAATCGCTAGAAGAATGATGAGTGTTGATGAATGTAAAGGAAAAGCATAGAAAATAAGGATATATTGTGTGCAGAAAGATATCAATGTGAAGAGAATGAGGAGATGACGGATAACAGAAAAAAATACGAGAGAGAGAGACTGTGCCGATCTCAAATAAACTTGATGGGGTGATGTCAAAATAAATTTTCATAACTTAACAATTGCAGGTGAAGAGCAGGAAGGAAACTTGCTCCTATTCTCGGAGTACGTGGCGGCGCGGCCGCTGCAGCTGCAGCTGGCGAGGGTGCTGCGCCTGGACTGGGCGCTGCCGCTGCACCTCCTCAATTTTTTCATATCTTACCAGATTATAATTGTGCAGTTTGCACATTTGTTCTAAAATGGTGGATACCTTTAAGGTGTTTGTCATTTCGTCATTTCGCGATTGGTAATAGGGATGATGACTAATGAATAAAATAACAAAATACTGATTTGAATCGTAAACATTTAGTTCTTTAGATTAGCTTGTATACCTCTTGGTTTTCTATATTGCGTATCATTTGTTTTGTGACCCTTCAAAGTTGAGTGGACAAGTCCATTTAAAAGGTATAAAATTTATTAAAATAAATATTACTTTTAACTAGTCCATAAAATTTACAGCAAATTTGTCTAAGAAACCATTTTGATATACACAACATTATTTAATATAGCTGCCAAACGAATTTCCTACGCGTTGCATACATATAAGTAGCCGTTAGTATGGAACGTTTTTGGGTAAGTCCAATTTTGTGCATTGCAAACTGTGATATGTTGGCAGGCAGGCAGTTTTCATGTTAGCGAAATAATTATTTTACCAATGTTTCTTTTTTTTTGAGAGGTAATTTATGTAACATAAAATAAAAAAATAGTCATCATGCCTATTTTTGCGTATTTATGATTATTAGTATTTATCATTATGCTTACTCGAGGGTTAAAAATTTAAACACTTTTAAATTTAAACTTTAAATGGTAATTTGAAAGTCCATTTTCATTTCTTTTGGATCTTTAAATTCTCTGTTGCCGTTGCCGTGTTCTATGTTTGATAGTGTAGTATAAATAAGTACAAAATACTAATTCATCACACGGTTGAATATTGCATGGTTATTTTGAAAATACCCCATTAAAGACATTGTTTCAATTAATTCAAAGTTCTTTCAATCGTGTTTAGCAAAGTAGTAATATTTTTAAAGTATGTTTGTTTCAGTAGAGCGATACAAACACACATTAATATGAAATTAGTCACTTATAAATCCACGCTAGGCTAGCTCGGGCTATAAATTCATCGGGCCAGGCTTCGACGCTAATTCCCATAGACAAGAGCTGGTGTCCTTAATAACTGGATAGAATAGATTCGGTTTTTTATGGGTTTTTATCATGGTTCTGGATTTGTTACAATGCAAATGTTTTGACATGTAGGTAGCTTAATGAAATTATATGTAGTGTAAATGTAATTAAAAATTTTTTGCATGCTTAATTATAAGTAGATTTTGACGGACTCTATTATTTAAGAACACCAAATCTTGTACTCAAAATTAATGCAAATAAATATATCATTCATTCATTCATTCATTCATTAATTCTATGAGTTTTTTTTTTTGTTTATTTATTATGTTGGTAGTAAAAAAATTGTACATACATAATTCTATTGCTGAAAATCTCGATGGTGAAAATTTAGTTTCATAATAAAGAATTTTATTTCCAAAATACTTATACTTATGCATAAATATCATTAAATCTATCGCTTGTGTGTGAAAATTAAAATTATAAGATAACAAACATGCCTTTTTTATTCATAATTGTTTTATCATTTATTAGTAATTTTATAAAGTTAAGAGCCTGTAATGATAGTTGTAAGTTGAAAAATTAATAATAATGATTATTATTAATGACTATGTTACTGTTTCCAAGTATATCAGCGGGTCTACTGTATAAAAACACTAAAGTTCAGATAAGTATTCATTTGACAGATGGATGTGACACATTACTGCTTCTTTTTGGCACAAATACAAACTTACCAAAGAAAAGTTGCAATGTATCAAATCTGTCTGTCAAATTAAAGCGATTACGATAGCAATAATTGATAGATTAGAGTCCCTGTAGGTCGATTCAGCTGAGTTTGGCTTAGGTGTATATTGCTGCTACATTAAAAATCAAATTGATGACTCTCTATAGAAAATCAGTAATAGACTTGCACCTTCTGCTTGGTTGTCCACTGAAGCTGTCAAAGTTACAATACAGGCCTGCAGAAAAAACTTCTTTAATGGGCATCAAAGTTAATGTTCGTTCATGAACAGACATTTCTATCAATTTTAAAGTCTACAGTAAATGGATGCACTGCAGTCGGTATTAATAAAGAGTTTAAAACGGACGTTGAAATATCGACAAACAATTTGTACGATTGCTTGTAGATTTATATCGGGCACGGTAATTGTGTGCAATAACTTAATGGATCTGAATATTTATGAAGCGAAATGTTTATTTGAAAACATCAAGTAAATAAATGAAAAAGTAATATTTTTTCCAAAGAGATAATACCCTTGCCCTTTGCCTTCTGCCTACCCTTGTCCATCAGCCATTTTAATGTCCCCTCTGCTGGGGCACAGGCCTTCTTTATGGGTGGATAAGGAGGACGGGCCATAACCCGCCACGCGGGCCTAATGCGGATTGGTTGATGTTAACGACTGCAAATGCAGCAGAGACCAACGGCTTAACGTGCCTTCCGAAGCACGGTGGAGGTCGAGATAATACATTTTTGGTCACCCATCCCATGACCGACCCTTGCGAAGGTTGTTTAACCTGCACAATCGTTGGGCCAGGCGCCACTGCGCCACCGAGCTCCTACCCTTGAACTAAGCCATAATGCTTAAAATTACGTTTCGTAGACTTTTCAATTTTATACTGTGTGTAATTTATTGCAACATGACACGTGACTTATCCTTATTCATGAATAATACTCAAACGATACTTGCCTATGCGAACGCACTGCGTTGAAATAGAGCTCTGTGATTCGCTCGTTTGCTTTACATTTAACGTGTGATTGGTAGTTGAGACACTGTGCGTCCGCGTCCACTGTGAGATCTCATAGTAAAAATTGGCTTCTTAACCGACTTAAAAAAGGAAGAGGTTATCAATTCGTCTCTTATATTTTTAGGACGTCGGCTATTTGACTCCTACTCAAAAGGCCTGCCTGCTCTATCTCGTATAGTTAGTTATCCAGTCTCTTTATATTCATAAAATAATTTTCTACAGGTCTAAACTAAACAATCTGTACTTTCTCTATAATTGGGTATTTAACTTGAGAATGGATTCAACTTTTAAGGTATAATAGAGCAGAAAGAGAAACAAAATAAATCCCAACGTAAAATTTTAGCTCGAAATGCCGCATTTTTCTATGATTTCTAAGGGTCCCCCCAGACCTACCGGTTTCGTTTCTTTGCTTTGCTGTTCTACTTGCTGTTTAGACCGCCGGCCAACCAGGGTCATTTTCAATCTATCGCATATTTGGACCAGACCAAATTGGCAAGATAGTAATGGCTATCTTGCCAATTTGGTCTGGTGGCTTGGTGTTATCAAATATCATCGTCTGGGTTGCGAAGTAGGAAGCTTCTGGGAGATATGCCACCCTGAACATGGTCTCCGATTGCTAAAAATAAATCGATCGCATATTTATATAAATTGTGAACAGGGTTGTGGGTGTCATCATTACCTATCTGAACTATTCTTTTGTGTTTTCATAACGATCGTTTAAAGAACAAAGCTCACAAGAACATTCTTATGTGTGAAATGTACTTAGATTGAAAATATGCGATAGATTGAAAATGAGCCTGTTGGCCGGCGGTCCATTGCCGAACAGCAAAGCAAAGAACGGAAACCGGTAGGTCTGGGGGGACCCTAAGACTCCAAAGTAGGTAAAAAATCCATATGCTTCGAGTGACGAAAAGGTGTTGATTATTAGAATCTATACCTAATTAAAAAAAAAAAATCGTTATGGAAACATTATTGTAAAATAAATTTTTGCTTAGGTAATCACAAATTTCTTCTGCGTACCATACATTATTGGCCGCGCGGCGTGAAGTGTGACGTCACAGAATAGTGACGTAACATTTCACAATGCGCGGGGTAGATTTTTTTAAATTCTTTTATTATTTAGAGGCTTTTAACACTAAGGCCATGTCAGCCCCATCATAACCTTATCTAAAACTACCTATTCTATAACCCTATTTGTTACACTATTTAGAGCAAAGACATACAAAATTCTAGCTTCATCGCTGTTGGGAGAAGACAGGATGCCATGGAACATGCTTACATTTCTTGCATTTTAGTTTAGTTCTGCCATCACCTCTCGTCTCATACTTTCGTTTTGGGCACACTCCACCAGCAAATGGTGAACTTCTTCAATTACACCGCAGATATTACAATTTGGCGATTCCGACTTCCTCATTAAAAATGCAAATTTGTTAAGTGGAATGTGTCCAGATCGAATCCTAAAAGCTATATTAACAAGTTGTCTAGTTAGATTAACTCCTGCAAACCACGGAATGCGAGGGGGTTCACATTGCAGCGTTTTGTACCATATTCCCTTTTCTTGTGAACGTAAATAAAAGTATTCTTTCCATTTGTTATAGACTCTCTTTTTAACTTGATTTAAAATTTCTGTGTAATGGATTCTAACATTATATTTCATGACCATCATTAGATCCTTTTTAGGGTTCCGTACCCAAAGGGTAAAAACGGGACCCTATTACTAAGACTCCGCTGTCCGTCTGTCTGTCTGTCACCAGGCTGTATCTCATGAACCATGATAGCTAGAAAATTGAAATGTTCACAGATGATGTATTTCTGTTGCCGCTATAACAACAAATACTAAAAAACAGAGTAATTTTAATAATTAAGGGGGGCTCCCATACAAGGAACGTAATTTTTTAGCCTTTTTTTGGTACGGAACCCTTCGTGCGCGAGTCCGACTCGCACTTGGCCGGTTTTTTTAGCTAGCATGTCAACCTTCTAGTTTCCTGGTGATTTATTTAACTTTCCTTTCTGCTCCTTAAAAGTATAAGCCATTCTCAATTCAAATACCCAATTGTAGTGAACTACTTAATTCTGTTGTTGTTGTAGATCGACTATTATGATGAATGGCGTGCGATACGCGACACAGATAGTTGCCTAATGAAGCGGACCTCGTAAATCATAAACGGTACATAAATTAACGCCGCATTGATGGCTGCTGATGTGTTTATCAATGATAGATCTGTATTATATAATGTATGCTACAGAACGATTATTGTAAACTTTTATATGATTGGGTGGGTCATACATTATTCAGAGTTCAAAAATGTACAAAAAATAAATATCGCAAATATTTTTTTAGGGTTCCGTACCCAAAGAGTAAAAACGGGACCCTATTACTAAGACTCCGCTGTCCGTCTGTCTGTCTGTCTGTCTGTCTGTCACCAGGCTGTATCTCATGAACCGTGTTAGCTAGAAAGTTGAAAATTTCACAGATGATGTATTTCCGTTGCCACTATAACAACAAATACTAAAAACAGAAAAAATAATATTTAAGGGGGGCTCCCATACAACAAACGTAATTTTTTTTGCCATTTTTTGGTACGGAACCCTTCGTGCGCGAGTCCAACTCGCACTTGGCCGGTTTTCTTATTTTCTTTTGTTACATACTAATCAAATTAACAATTTAACGGTATCAAACATTATCGTTTCGACAATCACTTACTATTTTACCAATACATTCACTGGAAATATGTTCACTTTCGAATAAAATGGCTACTTGTCAAATCTTTCTGTTTTCGAGGTTAGACAAAAAAGTCAAGTGTTTTTAGAAACACCTTATAAGTTATTTTTATTTTATATTTTAAGGTACAAAAGCAGCTTAGAGACCAATACATACAGTTATAACATAATACAGTATAAACTTATTAGAGTCTAAAAGCCTTACATTATTATCCAAACATTGTTCAAAAAATTACAAAATATTAATGGATTACAATTATACAAATTCCTATATAAGGTGGTATCAAATGATCTGATGATACACAAACAGATCAGGGGAGCTACTCAAATGGCCATTTTTCTATTCGTTTGAACGCTACGCTTACTATTAAAACTTTAAAATAAACAGTAACGTATAAAATTACGTGGCGTAAGCTTGACAATTCCATACAATACATCAAAGTCTGTGATTTACATAGGTTTGCGATATGTGAATTAAGCATCTATTGCTCATATTTAAGCTTTAAAAGTGAGCGTAGCGTTCAAACGAATAGAAAGTTGGCCATTTAAGTAGGGGGGCTGGTGATAATGTTGCTTAAACAACTTTCTGCAAGGAACATAGTTAAAAAAACGAAGAAAAAACATACTTCCATACAGATTGGCTTAATGCTCTAAGCAAAATGTATTGGTCAGCTAATCAGCTATAATTTGGCATTTGCTACGACGTTTGTCAAAATATCGTTCTGTGATTGTCGCTTTTTAGGGTTCCGTACCCAAAGGGTAAAAACAGGACCCTATTACTAAGACTCCTCTGTCTGTCTGTCCCCAGGCTGTATCTCATGAACCGTGATAGCTAGACAGTTGAAATTTTCACAGATGATGTATTTTTGTTGCCGCTACAACAACAAATACTAAAAGTAGAATAAAATAAATATTTAAGGGGGGCTCCCATACAACAAACGTGATTTTGATTGTTGATTTTTGCTGGATATTAATAACGACAATGGATAGACAGTTGAAATTTTCACAGATGCTGTATTTCTGCTGTTGCTGTAATAAAAAATACTGAAAACAGAAAAAATTAAAACGTGATTTTTTTTGTCGTTTTTTGGTACGGAACCCTTCGTGCGCGAGTCCGACTCGCACTTGGCCGGTTTTTTTTTATCGCGACTGAAACAGTCGATTGATTGCATTTTGTCTATTTGTTTAAACGAAAATAAGAGACCTTATTTAAGTGTCCAACTTAAATATCTTAAATGCTTTACCCAGTAGAAGTTAGCGCGACAATAAAATGCGGTTACCGTAACTACATAAACAGGATAGAAGTTCCGCCATAGAGCTAACGATATCGTTCAAGTTCTCGACTGCTGAAACTCGCTGCAATTTGAGCAAATTGGACTGAGGAGTTGGCGTTATCGGGCTAATGCGCTTTGCATTCATGGCTGTCATGGGTTCGGTCTAATGAGGTTAAAGTTTTGATGAAATTTAAAGTAATTGAATTTTGATAAAGAAGAAACAAAATTTTTGGAAAAATAATAACCATGAATTAATTGACCATTAGCCATTTTTAATGTCCCCACTGTAGGGGCACAGGCGTTCTTTATGGGTGGATAAGGAGCGTGGGCCATAACCCACCACGCGGGCCCTGTGTGGATTAGTGGGTATTAACGACTGCAAATGCAGCCAGGACCAACAGATTAACGTGCTTTCCGAAGCACGGAGGAGCTCAAGATAATAAATTTTTGGTCACCCATCCCATGACCGACCCTTGCGAAAGTTGCTTAACCTCCGCAATCGCAGGGCCAGGCACTAAACCACTGCGCCACCGAGCTCCTCTATGAATTAATTAATTATAAGTTTAATTTCATTGTAACTTGACTTTGAATAGGTACCTACAGAAAAGTCAAATAAACGAGCTGTTTTCACAGTAAATTTTTAAGTATATCTAAAAATGAAATGAGGATATCAGACCACGTAAATGAACAACTTTTTGAGTATAGTTAAGGGGCCATAATAGGAGAATATGGTTTACGCGAGCCTTAATTTTATATGGAAAACCTTAAGTTGTAGCCGCAAAAAAAAAACATACGACAAGATAAAGAGATTATCTAGTAGCTACAAGTAATAAATTGCGTATAAACCTCATAGATGTTTATTAAAAAAATTAGAATAGCATCAAAAGCGCTTGTCGCGGGCCATATTTTTGACGTAAATAATAGCGGAAACGTATTGAATTCTACATCAAAATACACTTTAACGTACTGTGCAGTTGCTCCAATAACTTTTTTCAGGAAAGATAATTGTGCTAAAGATTAGGATGAAAAAACCATAAGAATAAATTATTCTTATGGAAAAAACATCGTAATCTCTTATCCCTCGAGTCTCGCCGAGAGTTGCTGGATATGAGCCTGCTTTATGATATTTTGCACAATAATTTGGATTGTAGTGTGTGTGAGAAGAACTCTCGTATTCATTTTACAGAATGATTGACATTTTTATTACCGTTTTATATTAAACCCATACATGACGACATAAAGACGACATATTCAGATGGCGGAGGCTTAAACCGGCCCTCCGCCACGACCGGTTACCCTTGTAGCATAGGACTCCCCTGGTACCTCTGGTGGGAAAAATAAAAATCAAACATAAATATTCCAACTCCACACAAAAATTACTACTTTTTCTGTGCAATCGTACCTGGTACTTTTTACATTTAAATCAGAAACTTTGTTTTAGAAGAAAATTAAATATATTTACTTAAAATTTTAAGAGTAGATTAAAAATTATTTTTACTCTAATTTTTCATAAAATTAGGATACCTTATACCATTCTAGCTTATAGTCATCTTTTTTTTATAATAGACTCATAAAATAAATTCTTCAACATTTTCTTAGTTATGTTACTTTACATATAAAAATATATTTAAAGTTAGAAAAGTATCGAACAAACTAATGTTTTTATTAAAAAAAAAATTCACAGAAAAAAAACAATTAAATTTTTTGAAAATATTCATAAAACCCAACATACTCTGAAATTAACCTTAATATTAATAACCTTAACATTTTGTAATTTCTGGTTCGCAAAAGAGAATCAAAAGGGGATCGAATCACAAAACGTTTAGAAGTCATTTTCATTCGTTTCCGAAGTTCTCGGTGTTAGTTAACTGTCTGGCCACTTTCCGTTGGTAAAGTCAGTTCTTGGCTCCATCCTCACGACACCATCATCTGCCGGCTGCGTCCACATCCGACACCAACGTCTCCCGGCACCCTGCTTTATATCTCCATACTCAACAGCATCACAGCATCAACACCAGTACGCGGCAACGAACACGTTTTTCTTTTAATTTACTCGTAATTGTTAATAAGTGAATATTTTTCAGTCCTTTATATTAGAAGAATTTATTTTACTGTTTTTAGTATATTAATTATATTTAGTTTATAAGTTTCACGTATCGTTAGTTATAAAGTTCATGTTTTATTTTTATAAGGCACACTCACACCTTATTTCATTATTTTAAAGTCCACTTTCCACACCAAATTCACGGTTCACTTCTCAACTAACCGGCTGCACAGCGCCGCCGACGCAGGCGGCACTGGCAGGGTCGCCATGCAAGGAGGCGACCAGGAGACGTGTTAATAAAAGATCTGACTGCGATTAATGACTGATTTATTATGCACTACATGTGCTTTTATATGAGGAGAGATGCGTGTGTGCATATATGTTAGTACACACACTACAGGATGTTCCGAACCTTCTTTCCAGCTTAAGTTTCTGTACGCCTAAATACCGCACTAGACACACACCCTTGCTCAGTGTGGGCACCGTACTAATTATGTTAACAAAATGCCATCATGTCTCGTCTACCTAGGACATACAACAAAAAATTTGATAACATATATATATTTTTAACATGAGTAAGGAATCCTTCAAGCGTTCCATAACGTTGGTTTTTACTGCATGATTGTGTTGCAATGTGTCATATAGGTATTTACATATATTTTTCTTTTAAATGGTCATGTTGTGAAACTCTGTAGTAGCTTAAGTTTTTCTAATTAAATATTTTTTGTAAAAGTTATTGTAAAAAAGGGGTTGAGTTTCGAAATAAATAAAATAAATAAAGTGCAGAAGTGAGGTTATTTTCCATACTCTTTACACATAAAGAAAAAGACAGAGACAAATGATTTCGCATAACGGAGCCTTAAAGACAATAATTGGCTGTCAAATTCTATCATCGTGTCTTGACACTAATCAGCAAGATCTTCATTAGTGTAGATTAATTACTCGCTGTTTACACGCAGGACTTAATAAGTGGGTCAAGTAACAAACTTAGGGCGCCCGCTGCGTTAGCGTGCCCGCAGACTACAGACGAAACTGTCGGCCGATAGTTGGTTTTGTATGAAGAATTATCCGATACCAAATCGTTGTAGTGGCACACTTGCATACTTCTTCATACTGATTCCAACTATCGGCCGACAGTTTGGTCTTGTAGTCTGTGGGCAAGCTTAAGCGGAATCCCGACACGGGTACACGGCGCGAGAATATAGATTGCTGGTTTGCTGACGGACGGACGTGATGCCCTTAAGGGGGCTCTACACTCGCGCCGCGAACCGCGGCCGCGAATCACGGGCGCGGTTTGCGCATGAAAACGGTGCGAAAAATATAGCCCTCCAGACTCGCGCGTGAACCGCGGCCGCGAATCACGGCAACATTAGTTCGGCACACAAGTTCTTTGACGCGGACCAAAAAACCGCCACCGGACGGGGAACGCCGCGAAGCGCGAACGCGAAGCCCATACGCGAAGCCGCAAAACCCTCCACACTCGCGGTTCGCGGCCTTCGCGGGCTTTCGCGGCGCGAGTGTGGAGCCCTCTTTTAAGTAGGAAAAAAGGGTTTATTACTTAACATTGTAACGAACTGGCCTGGATTGGTATACATTGGTACTTTTTAGAAAAAAAAAGTTTTTTTTTCTATATTTCTTGATTAATGCTGTCACTTATGTCTTCTAGGTAGGTAGGTACTTCTCTTGGCTTCGTCTGCTGCTTAACCTTGGTATTTATTCCCTTCTATTGTATTTTTAAACTACTTCAAAAATTTAAAAGGAGAATTATTTTTATATCGTTGTTCGCGCGTAACTTCGACAATTAGATCGAAATGATGATTATTTTTTTGTTTGATTGAGTTTCCTTAAAATATGAACAGATTTTATAATAATCAGATGATTTTTTTTTCCAGAAATCTACTCCACACGATACATGAATGCGTTCGAGAAGCACTTCTCGTGCGTGAACTCGCATCATGTCAACCAGGCATAATGGTTTTCCACACATTAGATTACGAAAGAAACTGCTATTAGGTTTATAATGACAATTTTGATATAATAAAACAACATATTTTTAAATAACGATTTAAGTTCAAAAGAGTAAGACAACTGTCAAAAGCTGTTTATTCAATTGGACAAGTAAGGATATACAGACTACCTATTGTATCTCGGCGCCGCCGTCACCTCTTTTCGGTGACGGCGGCGGGCGGTAGTTGTTACGGTATTCTCGACAAATGATTGGGAACATCTGTTGTTAAGTTCGTGCATTTGTAACAATAATTTGCTCTTTTAGTATACATTTTTTTTTTCAATATTAATTATTTTATATTATTAATTTTGTCTGATAAGTAATTTAATTCTTACCATAATGTTTCAATGTATAAATTCACTTTAATTTTTTAATTAATTTATCTATTATTATAACTATGTTTATTTTTATTTTTAATGTAATTTGACTCAAGGTATTTTAATATTGATTTCATTTAAAAAATTATAATGCTAAATATGCTAATGTCGTGTCACCTGTAAAGGTGTATGCATCGGAACTTGTACCTAATATATTACTATTTTTTTATTGTTGTAATGCATGCGCTGTTGGTGTCCTTTAATAAATAAACAATAAACAATATGTAAGCATCTCGTTTTAAAACGGTCCGAGTAGCGTAGAAGCGCCAATGAAGGTGTGAAAAATTTCGAAGAATTGCGTTTCGAACATCTGGATGCAAAACGACACCTTAAAAATGCCCAACCGAAGCAAACTTATAACTACACCGTTGCTTAAAGAAGTTTGGCTTTGCAAGTCACATGCGGGCTCATGATAGAAAATAGCCAGTATGTCGCTGTTGACGGACACGTCGAGAGGACATCATAATCATCATTGTCCGCTTTCCGTGTTTAACTTAGGCCACATCGATATAAACAAACAATATGCTAATCTGTTAGCGTCGGCGATCTGCCGATGATTTGATCGGTCACGCTCCAGTGCCGCGGTAATGGCACGACGGTCAGCAAAGAAAATTGATTAACAATTAGTACTTCGTTATAGTAACTTTTTTGACTAATATTTCAAAATATGAGATAAAAGTTAGCAAAGTTGCTATAATGAAGTTTAAAAGTGATAAGCAACGTTAGTTGCTAACTAGTTACATAGCAGACGAAAAATCTCCCTATTACAAGGTAAAATGTGATTAAACTCAGAGTCTACCTACTCACATCACAAATAAACCTTTACCTAAATTAAGTAATGAAGTTTCATAAGAAATTTATAACCATGGAGTATATTTAACATCAGTTGAACTGAAGGTCAAAGCTTTCCCATTGTTGTATAAATGTAATAGCTAATAAGCATAAAATGGAAGCATTTATTTATAATCTAACGTGCCATGACAATCATGATAATTTATATAGTTACAAGTATATGTCATCAATTACATATCAGATAGGTGAAGTGGATTAGTTCTTGTCAGCCGATATTAGCTCATTACTCGTCACGTCTTCAAAGAAGTTAAATCTCAATTTTAAGAAATATGAAATCCGATAAGGCAGTCGCAATCTTATTTTTAATGCTACACGTCGTTCTGTGTTTAGATTTTGGTTGCAAAAGATTCACAAAATATGCATCAATCATTAAAATATGTAATCGTGCACAATATATTTGCTTTGCTGTTTTATACAGTTATCGTTTCTGCAATTCTTCTGGAATATTCTTATGGTGGTTTTCCTGGATATCTATTGGTGGTATCCACGTGTCTTTTATTTCTTTTATTCTAAGCCGTTTTAGTGATAAAAACTCATATTGTAAGACCCTGAAAGATTTGAGTGAGTTAGATTATGTGTTGGATACTGACGTAGGATACTATGTCAATGTCAAATTGGTGTTACTTACTGTTGTATTCATATTATTGAGGATGGCTTTAGATATATTGATCTGTTTCTTAAATCATTGCTTTGTAAATGAAGTTTCTCTATTCATTGTCTTTAATTCGGTATGTTTCAATGTTACGATGATCGTTAGTTCTTTCATCTTCTACGCTGCCTATAGTCGGTTGAAAATGCTTAATAAATTGCTCAGATCTGGTTGTCGTAAAGTATTTGAATGTTTGAATTTCTACAAAAGTGTTGTTGATAGCATTGAAAATACAAAGGATGTTTTTGAGTGTGTGGTAAGTTGCCTTTCTAGTGGTTTACTGTTAATACCTAATTTATATTTATTTCTTGATTTAATTATGCATTTAATTGTATTTGCACATGGTTCACCTATTGGGTATACCATGGGTACAAAAAGGTCAGAAAGGGATAAATTAAACTTTTGATATGTTGCAGTACTTATCAGCTTTGGTTTACAAAATCATCGACGTGATGGTTATGATTTATTTCTCATTGACCCAAATAAAACTTGTCATGGTAAGATTTTATCACCTTTAATTTACTTAGAAGCATTTAACACCTTTAATTTGCTAAAAGTTGCAATTGGCAAGCTACGCTTAACAGACTTCTTAATATAAAAAAACGGCCAAGTGCGAGTCGGACTCGCGCACGAAGGGTTCCGTACAAAAAAAGCTACGTTTGTTGTAAGGGGGCCCCGCTTTAAATATTAATTTTATTCTATTTTTAGTACTTGTTGTTATAAGGGCTATAGAAATACATCATCTGTGAAAATTTCAACTGTCTACCTGATGTCGTTATTAATATCGAGCAAAAAACGATAAAAAATCATGTTTGTTGTATGGGAGCCCCCCTTAAATAGCTATTTTGTTTTGTTTTTAGTATTTGTTGTTATAGCGGCAACAGAAATACATCAAATGTAAAAATTTCAACTGTTTGGCTATCACGGTTCATGAGATACAGCCTGATGACAGACAGACAGACAGACGGACAGCGGAGTCTTAGTAATAGGTCCCGTTTTTACCCTTTGGGTACGGAACCCTAAAAAGGAGCCTATATAAAGAAGAGCAAAAATAAAAATATTCTGTAAAAACTTCCGTTCTTTGGCCAATGTATAATAACAATCCTAATTAAATAAACTTGTATTAAATATTGCTTGTTAGTTAAAAGTACACTGAATAAATTGAGCTACCTGCATCAATGATGATTGATTATGATGATTTTATTTTCCAGGACACATCGTACTTTGTTACTTTACTCAACACATTAGTAAGTTATGCTCTACTGTCGTCACCTGCAATCACTGCTGGTTCTTTGACTGCTGAAACTGAAAAATTACAACTCACAATTCAGGACCGTTTACTACTAGAAAGAGGTTAGTGCGTCCCTTACTTAAATCATCAAACAAAAGCAAGTTTAGTTGGATGATTTAAATTTCAACTAAATTACTTACCATAGATATTAATGGATAGCTTACAAGATATAAGTATCTACGATAATTTTTTTCGCTCTCAACCAGAGGGGTTCGGAGCAATCTTCCCAGGCATGTGAGGGGAAGGAGGTGAAAGTCCTCATTGGGTACCACATCGACGGCTATGTGTTAGACTTATACTGACTGAAACTGCCTTGAGATTGGTTTCGATCCGACAGCTGCGACAAGTCTTGAAACCTTCATCGAAAGCGACCGCCCCTTGAGGCTGCGTTCAAACGATAACAAATGAACCGACCTCAACATAATATGGGTAGCTTTAGTATGTCATGCTCACTTTAAACATTTCTGCGGTGGTGTCGTGTGAGGCGGGTCGTTACGTTCCCTCAAATATGGTTGAGCGAAACGATGGCTGGTTCATGCGTCATGCTCGTGAACGGGTGCTGCCAGTGGGAATGGGTCTGCTTCTGTCTGCTTGTATTAAGGGCGTCGTATATAAAAAATCTGTTTTATATTGTCTGTATGTATGGCACTTCTTACTCGAAACGTATATATCATAATAACTTACCTTGTTTTGATTTATTTAATTGCAATATTTTTGCTTTCTATAGTCAGTATTTGTGTATTATAAAATTCATAAGTGCTGACTATGGAAAGTAAAATATAAAATACATAAATATTGCCTATGAAAAGCTTTTGGATATTAGTTTTCAATTCGATGCCTTAACATGGGTAGCCTTAGTATGTCATGCTCTCTTTAATCATTTCTGCGGTGGTGTCGCGTGAGGCGGGTCGTTACGTTCCCTCAAATATGGTTGAGCGAAGCGATGGCTGGTTCATGCGTCATGCTCGTGAACGGGTGCTGCCAGTGGGAATGGGTCTGCTTCTGACTACCTATCTTAACGCATATAGAATTGTAAAGTTTTTTTTTTTTTTTTCTCTCGTAACAGCCTAGACTGAATAATAACTTCAAACTTTGAATTTAGCTTGAAGCCTGTAAATTGATTAAGAAAATTTGTAATTCATTAAGTAATGATCTAATTAAATTTTATTTATTTGTTAATCTTTGTTAAAGTCTGGAAACGATATACATATTTGTAAATATCGTTCCATTTGATAAAGCTGGTAAGTTTTTTGCGCCCGTTTTTCTTGTCAGCTAAAAGACGTCATAATGGGTGGTAGGGCAAAAAAATTATTTGACGATTTAAAAACGCTCATTATGTGAGCTTATTTGAATAAAGATTTTTTTTCATTCATTCATTCATTCATTCATTCTTTCATTCATTCATTCAACCCAAACTCAAACTCACCTCAACCGCAGCCCACCTTGAAATACATCCCTTACAATTCTAAGCTCCTGGTGCTATGTTCAGGTGAGTTTGAGGTGAGTTCTGGCTGAGTTCGGGTTGAGTTTGAGTTGAGTTCGGGTTGTATTCGGGTTGAGTTTGAGTTGAGTTCGGGTTGAGCGCGGGGCGTGTGCAGTTGTATCGACAAAATATAACGGAGCTTATTAATGTGTCATAAAACTCAAAATTGTAAGCGCTGTATTTTAAGGAGTGGGGTCCGGTTGAGTTGAGTTCGAGTTGAGTTTGAGCTGAGTTTGGGTTGAGGTCGGGTCTTGCGTTATCGTCTGAACGCAGCCACAGGGAAGCTCGCGTCTCTGCTTCAGCTTGGGCAATAAGGCTTTCGTATGTCTAATGTCTATCTGTTTCTCATTATACAGTCTAGGGTGGGCCGACTTTAATCAATTTTCGAATTTTTCTTCACAACACCCCTCAAAAGTTGCGTGATGCGACGTAGTTTATAGGAAAAATACTATAAAAAATTGAGATTATCACTTTAGCCCTCTACTAGCGTTTGAATTTTTGTAAAATACCTGTATTTCGTGTATAGACTTAAGCATTTGCATTAAATGACCCCTCAAAAGTTGCGTAATGCGACGTAGGTTCTAGGAAAAATGATTAAAAATAGTAGATACCAATCGAATTTTGTAAGTGTTTGGTTTGTAGTTAGATTTTTCGACCATTGAGTCATGACATAAAACCTCATTGCTATCGATTGCGTTTTTAAGTCAGCGCTTGTCTTTTTGTTTAAGAATAAAATGTTTTGATTTTTGCTTTAAAAAAAAACGTATAGAAATTTTCACATTGTGTTTGGAAAAATAGTAATTAAACGTGAATATAGTGTAAAAGCTGTGTTTCAATCGGTAAATAGATAAACATTTTTTGGTCTTCGAGTGGATATTATAGAATAGTGTATGCGCGTCAAAGTAAAAATAGCTTGTGAAAATTGTGCAATAATAATCGGATTTCAGTGACGGATTTCAGTACTTTAAAGGCTTTGGTTGCGGTATCGTGAGTAATAGACTAAGAAAAGTGAACTTTATTTTCATATTAACTAATTAACTGTGTGTAAAAAACTGTGAATATATTTTTGACTTTCGTAATTTTGGACCGTTTAGAAATTACTTGCACATTTGATTACCTTTACATATTTACATAGAACTAGTACTTTACAATGGAGGAACTTCAGAATAATCAAATTGAAAAGTTTAATCTGATACAGAAACAATTTAGTAATATAAAAAAGTGTCCAAAAGAGCGTTTAACTAAAGCACACTTAGAAACGAGACTAAACATTAGAACAATATTGGGTAAAGTTCCAAAGTAATCATGACACACTAGCAGGAGTTTCGGTTGATAAAAGAGCTCAGTTAAGTGATTTTAAGGAAAATATAAATGATAGCTGCCTAGACCTGTATATGGATTTGAAAACATACATTAAGGAGAAATTAGAGGTTTTTAGTTACCAAGCAAAGCCATCCACAGTTGTTATGTCCACAGACAGTCATACATCAAAGCAATCCTGTAATTTGAAGCTACCGCCTATAGAAATACCGAAGTTTTCAGGAGAATATAGAGATTGGGTTTCGTTTCATGATTTATTCAAATCTCTTATCAATGATAATGATTCTTTGAGTGCTGTGAACAAATGTCAGTATCTTAAGTCATGTTTACAAGGTGAAGCTGAAAATTTAGTGAAACAGATTCCTGTCACAGAAGCAAACTATGACTTGATATGGGAAACGTTAAATAAGAGATATAATAACCGTAGACATATCATTAATTCGTACATAGGTAGACTCTTGAATCAAAAGAAAGTCACAAACGAAACACCGAAAGCTATTAGAGAGATTTTAGACACTAAATCTGAATGTTTAACCTCATTAAAATCTATAGATGTTCCCACAGACACATGGGACGACATAGTTGTTTATATCATTATTCAAAAACTAGACACCGATTCGCACCGATTATTTGAACAACGCATAGAAACATTAGATAGACTGCCAACATGGAAAGATTTATCAGAATTTTTAGAGTTGAGATTTAGAACACTGGAAGCCGTTAAACCTAAAGATACTTACCCCCATGTCAGGCATACAGCAACAGCAAAAAGTTTCACTGCGAATATTACGAGTCCATTGAAATGCTTGTATTGTAACGCTGATCATAGAATTCATTCATGCAAAGCTTTTTGTCAGCTAGATGTAAACGAAAGACAACAATACATACAGAAGAATAATATGTGCTTCAATTGCCTAAAAAAGGGTCATTCGGTAAAAGTTTGCACTCAATTGAGCTGTAGAACGTGTGGTCGCAAACATCATACCCTGTTACACAGATACAGCGTGCCAGCAGGTTCTAGTACAACTCCATCAACATCACCATCGTCACCAACCACTCCGATAGTAAACACAGCAATAGTTCAAAGCACAGAAAATAGCAACAATACCCAAGAGAAGATAGTAAACATAGATAGTATAGCCATGAAGACATCCATAGATACTTTTCCAGTCATATTAGCCACAGCACTTGTCACAGTGATGTCAAATAGAACAAATAGAATCCATACACTTCGTGCATTTGTCGATCAAGGATCACAAGCAAGACTGCTATTCACGGAAACATAGTCGGCATTAGTTCTAATAATACAACCACCAAGGTACTTGTAGAGTTCGAAATTATGTCGAGACATAACTCAATAGATAGAATCAAAGTCATAGCATATGTACTGAGAAATCTGACCTCATACATACCACAGCGGGCTCAATCAGTTGATTGGCCACAACTAAATAGTCTTCAACTAGCAGATCACACCTTTACACAGCCTGGAAAAATAGATTTACTCTTAGGAGCAGATATTTTCGCAGAAATCATTCAACAAGGTGTAATGGTTTATAGAAACGACACAAATTCGCTAGTTGCACAGCAAACTTCACTAGGATGGTTGATTTCTGGAAATAGTAACAAAGGTGACACACCTCAGCAAATAGCTTGTTCTCATCACGCTAAAATAGAAATAGACATAGCACTCCGAAGGTTCTGGGAACTAGAAGAACCAATTCCTAAGCAAAGAGTATTGACAAATGATGAGAAGAAATGCGAGCGGCATTACAATAACACACATAGTAGAACATCAGAGGGAAGATATGTAGTGCGCTTACCATTCACTATTAGCCCACCAGACATCGGTGAGTCGTTATCCATATCAATTAAACGATTTCCCTCAGTAGAACGCACGTTTAAAACAGATCTTAGCTTACAACACACGTGGTTGCAACGCCCTTCAAATTATTGGAACACTTTTGTAGCCAATAGAGTTTCAGAAATTACAAATAGAATAGACCCAAGCAGATGGCATCATGTTACATCGCAAGACAACCCAGCGGATGTTGCATCTCATGGAATCTGTCCACATGAGCTGCAATCGTACGAGTTGTGGTGGAATGGTCCGCCATGGCTCCGAGAACGTCGTGAACTACCTGTGAAAGAAATAAGTGAAATAGTGAATCCTACTGATGTAGAGAAAAGGTCTGAAGTGAAAGTGAAGTGTAGTGTAGTGATAGCGCCAGAATCTGAAAAAGAAACAGACATTATTAATAAATATTCTAATCTCAACAGACTAGTAAGAATAATTAGCTTTTGTCTTAGATTTTACAATAAATGTAAAGCTAAAGTAAAGAAACAAAATTTACTAATGTACACTCCGTATTTAAACTCAATGGAAATGCAAAACGCAATGTCTTACCTGATACGAATGTCTCAAACTTTTGATCCTGTAAATCCAAAGAATATAAAAAATCTTAATCCTTTCGTTGATGTTGACAACATTTTAAAGGTTGGAGGTCGTATTAAAAATGCAGCTTGTAGTAGAGAAACTAAACACCCTATCATTTTATCAAAAAATAGTAGGCTAGCTTACCTGATTCTAAAAGAAGCGTATTTAAAAACCCTCCATGGCGGAATGCTATTAATGTTGAATTATATAAGGAATAAATGTCATATTATAAGAATAAAAAACATAATAAAAGCGATTATAAGGAAATGCGTGGCTTGTTGTCGTAATTCTAATAAACCTGTAAGCCAATTAATGGGAAATTTGGCCAAAGATAGAGTTACTTCACAGCGAGCATTATTTGTTAGTGGTTTATATTTTGCAGGACCAATAATCTTAAAGTTATTTGGTGGACGCGGTTCTAATAAAACTCAAAAGTCTTATATAGCTTTGTTCATTTGCACAGTCACAAAGGCAGTTCATATTGAACTAGTCACTAGCCTTAGTACTGAGGGATTCATAGCTGCTTTTCGTCGCTTCACAGCACGAAGAGAACATTGTAACAAACTTATTAGTGACTGCGGAACGAATTTTATAGGCGCCACCAAAGAACTTAAGCTTATGTTCAATAAAAGTGTCAGTAATTTACCAGTTGAAATAGCAGAGTTGTTAGCTTTAGATGGGACACAATGGCAATTTAACCCCGCTGGAGCACCCCATATGGGCGGCCTTGGGAAGCAAATATAAAATCAATTAAACGACATTTAAATCGTGTGCTTGGAGATACAAAATTGACTTATGAAGAATATTCAACTCTACTATGTCAAATAGAAAGTTGTTTGAATTCTCGTCCAATGACATCTTTAAATGATGATAGAGAAGGAACCACGGTTGCATTAACACCTGGTCATTTTTTAATAGGTGACAATCCTATAGTGGTCCCTGATGAAAATTTAGAAGAAACTTGTTATGTTCCATACAATAAACGATGAATATATTTACAAAAAAAATTGCAGTCATTTTGGCGGCAATGGAGTCAAGAATATTTAGTTAATTTACAAAAACGACAAAAATGGACAAGTATTCAAAGAAATTTAGAAGTAGGTAATATAGTCTTGATTAAAGATGAAAGATTGCCACCCACAAAATGGTTGATGGGTAAAATAATTGAATTGCATCCTGGTTCAGATGGTCTAACTAGAGTAGTTAGTCTGAAATGTAAAAATTCGATATTGAAAAGACCAGTTCATAAATTGTGTTTACTGCCTACTGAAAGTGATTCTGATTTCTAAAGTTTTAATTTGCTGTTATTAAGTTTTATTTTACTAAAGTGTTACAGTCCACTCTTGTAAAACGATTCGAGTAAAGTATTTTATTTTAATTTTATGTAGTTCCTTTTAAGTTTAGAATTTGAAAGTCTTGATTTAGGTAATTTCTTTAAAGTTTATTTTTTTTAAAGTTCTGTCGAACTCTGAGAGAGAGAAATGTGACCAAAATTGAGAAAAAGCAAATAAACTAAACTGTCACATGTAAACAAGCAGCTGTCAAAATAAATAGAAAATTATAACCTAACTTTTATACCAGATATGAAATTTATGTTTGAAATTCAATAAAATTGTGTGAGAGAGGATGAAAGTACAAACATAATAAGAATCGCCGTAAATCTATGATTATATTACTGCCGAGCAAATGCTTACCTATTTTCAAAGAATTTGGAAAGTTACGGCCAAAAATACTTATTCCCTAGGAAACTTAAACTAATTATTAAAACAAGATAAAACTAAGAGTTTAGGAGCGACAGACAGCACGCTAGAACATGTTGCCAGAAGATTTAAAGCAAACAAAGTCTTTACTTGTCTCTGTCAGGTCGTATACAGAAAGAAAGCTGGTAGCCGGCACCGACCTACCAGCGCTTGTCGGCGCTGGTCCACGCAGGTAACCGGCGCAGGCATTTATATGAACAAGCGTCGATAAGCGCCGAACGTCACCGACAATTTGTCAGCGCCGATAAGCGCTGGTAGATTGGCACCAGCTACCACCTTTCTTTCTGTATACGGCCTCACTCGTGCGGTAACAATATTTTGCCGTTGTATTCGCACAGTATTGAGGTCATTGCAGCATCTGTGTGAATACGATGGCAATAATAATAAATTAGCGAGCGTGTAAGAGAAACAAGTAGGTATTTTTTCTGAAAACAGTTTGATCCAAACCCTTCTGCAGGTGGTGGGCAGGAAAACATGTTGCAGTTGTTCTCGGAGTACGTGGCGGCGCGGCCGCTGCAGCTGCAGCTGGCGAGGGTGCTGCGCCTGGACTGGGCGCTGCCGCTGCACCTCCTCAACCTGTGCATCGCCTACCAGATCACGGTCGTGCAGTTCACGCATTTGTTCTGAATCATTGATAACACTTGAATGCTCATTTGACATGGCTATTCCAATGAATAAATAGGAAAAATGAAAATAGTAATTGGTTTTTTATTTCTCTTGGTGTGTGAGAGCACCGTGTCTTACATTGCTAGTTTAGTTGGGCGTGCGCTATGGTAATACTATATCGAAGACACGATAGGTTATTCAAATAATCCCCCATGAGAATTCCAACCCAGGGGGTAATTAATACGATGATGATACAAATATTTAATTTAACACTTAATTCAGTTAATTTTCAGGAGGGATTTGTAGACTCTTCTTTAGATTCCATTTTTCCTATCTTGTTTAAAGTATCCTCTTTTCCTCCCACAGAAAGGCAAATTTCGGGGGGGATTAGTGGAATAACCTGAGACGTATGATTTTTAGGGGAGATTGTTGTATATTGTGTAAAAACAAGAAAATTGAGTGCATTGCATTGCGCATTGGTGAAAACTCGTATCGTTCGTATCGCCGCGCTAATGATTAAAATTTTTATGAGAACTAGGAAGGGAGGGAGGTAAAAAAATGAACTGAAACTTAGTATGGGTACGTTCCCGTAGTATCAACTTCGTTGTAGTAACTTTTTTGACTGATGCTTCAAAATATAAAACATAATTCAAAATAGTTGCTATAATACAATTGCAAAATGATTAGCGACTTTCGTTGCTGTCTTTATTTAGCAAATTAACGAGTTATATAGCAGAAAAAAAACTCTCTATTACATAGGAAAATGTGATTAAACTCAGAGACTGCTACCTACTCACATCACAGTTCACATTATAAACATTTACTTAAAATAAGTAATGAAGTTACATAATAACTAATTTATAACCATGTAGTATATGGCCCTACCATGAGTTGATGCAAACTGTTTACGTTACAGTAAACTGTCGGATATACTGCTCACAGTCAATACGAGTGAAAGAGAGAAAACGATAGTTTACTGTAACGTAAACAGTTTGCAACAACTCATGGTAGGGCCACAGTTGAACAACGTCAAAAGCTTTCTCATTGTGAAATAAAAGTAAAAGCTAATAAACATAAAATGGTAGTACCTATTTTTTTCTAATCTATGTGCCAATACAATCATGATAATTTATATCCTTACAAGTTTTTGTCATCAATTACATATAAGACGAAGTGTGTTAGTTCACATCAGTTACCGATATTGAGTACTTGTCACGTCTCCAAACAAAACAATTCTCAATTTCAAGAAATATGAGAGCCGATAAGGCCGTCGCAATCTTATTTTTATTGCTACACGTCGTTCTGTGTTTAGATTTTGGTTGCAAAAGATTCACAAAATATGCATCAATCATTAAAATATGTAATCGTGCACAATATATTTGCTTCGCTGTTTTATACATTTATCGTTTTTGCAATGTTTCTGATAAATGGTGGCTTTTTTGGATAGCTGTTGGTGGAATCCGCGTGTTTTTCACATCTTTTATTCTAAACAGTTTTAGTGATAAAAACTCATATTGTAAGACGCTGAAAGATTTGAGTGGGTTAGATTTGGTGTTACGCACTGACGTAGGATACTATGTTAATGTTAAATTAATGTTGCTTACTGTTGTATTAATATTATTGAGGTTGGTTTCAATTACAGTGGTCTGTTTCTTCGATAGTTTCTTTGAAGATGAAATTTCTTTATTGGTTGTCTTTAATTCGGTATGTTTCAATGTAACTATGGTCGTTAGCTCTTTCATCTTCTACGCTGCTTATAGCCGATTGAAAATACTAAATAAATTGCTCCGATCTGGTTGTCGTGAAGTAATTGAATGTTTGTTTTTTTATTAAAGTGTAGTTGATAGCGTTGAAAACACAAAGCAAGTTTTTGAGTGTGTGGTAAGTTATCTTTCTAGTAGCTTACTGATAATATCTAATGTACCTACTGGGTGTAATGAGACAGTCAACGAAGCCGAGAGAGAACGAAGACGAAGCTGGTCTACATATTCTGCCCATCATCAGGACCATTTCTGTTCAAAATTATTGCTGGGAAGAGATTTTAGTTTTTGGTGTTAATAAAGCATATCATAGATTATTACGCAATTTAACGCGTACCAAAGACCGCGCCTACGAGTGAATGCTATACAGCTGCGTGCGGCCGAGTTGAAAGGCAACGTTTATGTGTGTGCTCATGAAATACATTGAGTGATGACGTTTTGAAGACATTGTTTGTTACGAAATACATAAAATTATGATAATGTTTCTGTAGACAAAAATTAGCAAATAACGAATAAAATAAGATTTCATAAAAAATGTTTTTTTTTTAATTTGACCTTTAATAACTACGTAGCTATTCGTTTCCCAGGTATAGTGCAAAAGATAAAAATGATCCTGATGACGGGCGAAATGCATGGACTTCAGCTTCGTTGAGTATCTTGTTACACCCGTTATATTTCTTTCTTGAATTAAAAATGCGTTTTAATTAAAGGCTCTTGATAACTATTACTCTTTTGATATGTTACAGTACTTATCAGCTTTGGTTTACAAAGTCATCGACGTAATTGTTTTGGTTTATTGGGCATTGAGCGAAATAAGATTTATCATGGTAAGATTTTATCACCATTAATTAATTAAGAAGCAGTATAAAAAAATGTAGGCAAGCTACGCTTAACAGAATTCTCAATATAAAAAAAGCCTACAAGGAAGAGAAAAAAAAATCAACAACTTCCGATCTTTGGCCAATGTATTTTAGAATCCTAACTCAACGATTTTGTAATAACATCTTAGACCACACTTTTTAAATTATAGATTAAAAACTTACTAGTCAATATTTCATCTTATTTACGTCCAAATGTAAGCTGTTCGCTTCAGTAAATTCATAGCTCTTTTAATGCTTTATAGATATCCTGACGAATTAAAAATGCTTATTATGTGAGCTTATTTAAATAAAGAACTTTCACTTTCACTTTCACTTTCCTAGTTCTGTTCACCAGCTTCAGCTAAAAATGCTTCTAGACAAGAAAATTCCTCATTTAAACAAACGTAAATGCAATTAGCTCAAAAAGATTTTGGAGTCATAACTAGAATCTGAATTCTAAAATCGAGATTAGAGTATTTGGCGATTCAGATCAAGTTAAGACCTACATTATACTTCTTCTGCACTCAAACTGTCATTGTTCTATATTCCAGAACCCATCGATTTATTTTACTTTACTTATTACAATAGTAGATTATGTTCTGCTTTCGTTACCTGCAATCGCTGCTGGTTCTTTGACTGCAGAAACTGAAAAATTAAAACTCATCATTCAGGACCGTTTACTCCTACAAAGAGGTTAGTGCGTTACGAGCATTTTTTATTATAATCGTTTTACAACACGAAAGTATATTTTACACGACTGCCCAAAAAAACAGAGAGTTTTAATCTGTTCAGGTTTCATGTATGATTGTATCTGGGTATGTGAGTTTATTCCACCATAACTTCTAAAATTTGGATGTATCGTTAGAATCGTTACATATCGGTATCAAATGAAATTCCTTGATGGGAACATTCTAAAACTCTACAATTTGTATGAATGAAATACAAATTAAAATGTACAAAATATTAAAAACATGACTGCCCTGCTAAAACAAAGTAAAAATTATACTTATAACAAGTGTCATTGCAGTCGGGGAACGGCTTTGACTAAAAATTCATTTACAGAACGGTCTCCCAGCTGCAATTACACTAATTTAAATTTTTAGTTCGTTTTTGGCGGGGTAGTCATTTTTTTTGATATTTTTGTCCAGTTATTTATATCATTTTACCGATTACTATAAAAATAGAATTCGAATATTTAAATTTTAACTTAATAACTCATTCTCAGCTATTTATGGACAGCTTACAAGTCATACACTAAGAAATGTAATAATATATATTGCCAGAAAAAAATTAAAGCTGCCACTACATAACAAACACAACTATAATAACAGTCTATAGTATAGACTGTTAATATAATTATGTATACAGACAATTAATATAGTATAGATTCTATCTATAGTTCCAAAGTATACTAATTCTTTCTGTTGCTCGCGTGCTAACAATATATTGCTGTTGCGCTCGCACAGATTGCGTTCATAGCATTTGTGTGTTAGAGTGTATGTTAGTAAATATGTGAGATGTGTAATATATTAGCGAGCGTGTAAGCAAAATATTTTTTTTCTGAATAAAGTTTGATCCATGAACTTTTGCAGGTGGAGGGCAGGAAAACATGTTGCAGTTGTTCTCGGAGTACGTGGCGGCGCGGCCGCTGCAGCTGCAGCTGGCGAGGGTGCTGCGCCTGGACTGGGCGCTGCCGCTGCACCTCCTCAACCTGTGCATCGCCTACCAGATCACGATCGTGCAGTTCACACATTTGTTCTGAATAATTGATAATATTTGAATGCGCATTTGACTTGAATATTACGCTAAATAAATTGGAAAATGAAAATACAAATTAGTTTTCTTATTTTTCTTGGCCTGTGAGAACACAGTGTCTTACATTGCTAGTTTAGTTAGGCGTGAGCTGTGGTTATACTGTATCAAAAAGACACTAATCCCCCTGAGAAATTCAGTACAGCGGGGGGAGGGAATTAATTAAAGCGAATATACAACACTTTAATTTAACACTTAATTTTTCGATTCCAGTGTTCCCCCTCAGGGGGAATTTTCAGGGGGGAATTGTAGATTGTTTTTTAGATTTCATTTTTCCATTTGTTTTGTTTGTTTGTTGGATTTGCTGAATAACCCGAGACGTATGATAAAGTCACGGTATTCTGACACGCCAAAAGTGGATCTACCTTAAAATTAAAACAGTGCTGCGCTACACTTTATTCATGTAGCGTGTGCTGCAGTGGAAACTTAGACCCACATTGTCAAACAAACGCACCGACGCAACGCAAACGCGCTCAGCTTGCGCCTATTACTGGTTTTTAAATAGAGATAGTGTTTTACTATTTTTTTTCAAAAACTTTATAAGAGTAGGTAGGTACGTCTACGATAGCAGGTTGCAATTTGTATACACGACATAATTATATTCTGCTTGTTATGAGTTTAACAGACGCACAGACGAATTACTTATACCATGTTGTGATAGTAAATTGTCCACGGTAGTGACGAACGTACGTGGACAGTATTTCTGATAGAAGGACTGATTTGCATTTTGTTTTGTGCAGTTTTATTATTGCTGCATTATGGATATTTTCCAGAGAGGGTTGAGTAATATGGCTTGAAACCTAGATGTGTGAAATGATTTTGACTTCAATTTTTTGGTGGGGGAGATTTGTGAATTCGGACCTTAGTATAAGATGGCCAAGCAGTTATATACCCATTATGTAAAAAAACTGAGGGCATTGCATTGCACATATTTGCACCCGTATCGCTCGTATCGCCGCGCTTATGGATTTTAAGTACTACATTGTTGCGAATACAATAGCGCATACTCTATCTTCTCAAAAAAAAAACTTAAAACTTGTATAAGAACTAGAGAAGTGGGAGGGCTTGAGATATACTACGGGTGGTCACCAAGCGGGGAGGGCGGTAAAAACATGTGAAAATAGGTTATTTAGTATGGGTATGTTCCCATAGTACCTACTTTGTTATAGTAACTTTTTTGACTAATGTTTCAAAATGTGAAACATAATTCAAAAAAGTTGCCATAATAAAATACTAAAGTGATAAGCGACTTCCATTGCTGACGTTACCAAATTAACGAGTTATATAGCAGCCAAAAAATCCCTATTACAAACGAAAATGTGATTAAACTCAGATACTACCTACTCCATTGACCTCAATATTATTACACTGGACTGGCTGCTGTCAAACTGCTCTTGTGCCTATTTGATTTCCGCCATTTTGGCGCTGTAGGACGTAGCGTGAGCATAGCGTGAGGGACATCGTACTAAAGTCTGAAGTCTGGAGAGGCCATCACAGCAACCAATTTCATTGTACACGTCAAAATTAGTTCTTTAGACTCGCGTGAGTCTAAAGAACTAATTTTGACTAGCGTTAGTGGCGTTTCAAATAGGCACAAGAACTTTGCTGTCAAATCATACAGACAGCCTGTCCAGTTAATAAGAAAAAAAAATTCATGTCAGTGACCTACTCACATCACAAATATTTTTTTTACCTAAAATAAGTAACAAAGTTTCATAGGTCATTTAATATCAGAGAGTATACTTATCATCAGTTGAACTGAAGGTCAAAGCTTCCCCATTGTTGTGAAATAAATGTAATAGCTAATAAGCATAAAATGGTAGCATTTATTATTATCTAATCTATGTGCCATTACAATCATGATAATTTATATAGTTACAAGTTTATGTCATCAATTACATATCAGAGAAGGCGAAGTGGATTGGTTCTTGTCAGTTACCGATATTAGCTCATTATTCGTCAAGTCTTCAAACAAGATAGTTCTCAATTTTAAGAAATATGAAATCCGATAAGGCAGTCGCAATCTTATTTTTAATGCTACGCATCGTTCTGTGTTTAGATTTTGGTTGCAAAAGATTCACAAAATATGCATCAATCGTTAAAATATGTAATCGCGCACAGATTATTTGCTTTGTTGTTTTATACATTTATCGTTTCTGCAATATTTCTGATACATTACTTTGGTCGTTATTTTGGATAGCAATTGGTGGGATCCACGTGTTTTTGAATTCTTTTATTCTAAGCCGTTTTAGTGATAAAAACTCATATTGTAAGTCGCTGAAAGATTTGAATGAGTTAGATTTGGTGTTGGGCACTGACGTGGGATACTATGTTAACGTTAAATTGGTGCTACTTACTGTTGTATCAATATTATTGAGGATGGCTTCAGATGCAGTGGTCTTTTTCTTCGATAACTGGTTTAAATATGAAGTTCTTCTATTGATTGTCTTTAATTCGGTATGTTTCAATGTTACTATGGTCGTTAGCTTTTTCACCTTCTACGCTGCCTATAGTCGGTTGAAAATGCTTAATAAATTGCTCAGATCTGGTTATCATGAAGTATTTGAATGTTTGAATTTTTACAAAAGTGTAGTTGATTGCGTTGAAAACACAAAGAAAGTTTTTGAGTGTCTGGTAAGTTATCTTTCTAGTAACTTACTTACTGATTATATCTAATTTACCTCTATTTCTTTCTAGATTTGATCATGCGTTTTAATTTAACGCTCTTGATAACTATTACTCATATTTTGATATGTTACAGTACTTATCAGCTTTGGTTTACAAAATCATCGACGTGATTGTTATAATTTATTGGACATTGAGCGAAATAAGATTTATCATGGTAAGATTTTATCACCCTTAATTAATTAAGAAGCATAATAAAAAACACAATAGGCAAGCTACGCTTAACAACGCCTACAAAGTAGAACGAAAGGTAACATCAACAACTTCTGAATTTTGGCCAATGTATTATAATTCGATGAACATGTAATAAACATTAGTGAGTAAATCGAGCTTCCTACCTCAATATGACAAATCAAAGTTTCAAATTTTCAATTATTATACTTCAGATTCGTCCTCGATAGTAGTATATTAACACATGTAGTACCGCTTGCATGTATCACCACTTCGCACGTTATTTTAAGGCGAGGTGGTAGTGAAAGTGGCGCTGCCACTACATTTATTTTTGTTACTCGTAAACCAAGTCAATATTTAAAAAAGCTCAAGTAATAATCTCTTAAGTTGTCTCTAATATTTTTTGAATAACTCTTCAACAGTTATCATTCATTCTGTAAGTTTTAAAATCCATAATTGCCAAAAGTGGCCACTTTGAACTAAAATGTATTTTAAAACTTACAGAAAGAATGAAAACTGTTGAAGAGTTATTCAAAAATTATTAGAGACTATTTAAGAGATTATTACTTGAGCTTTTTTAAATATTGACTTGGTTTACGAGTAATAAAAATTAATGTAGTGGCGGCGCCACTTTCACTACCACCTCGCCTTAAAGTAATAACCTAAAAAACCTATAAAGAGAAGGTTTTTGACTTAAAATTGACAGATATTTTGACATTTCCGGTCCAAGTTCGCCCCGTCACTACTACACGCCAACCACTAGTGATGGGCCGAGACCGCTATTTTTGGTATGCGAGTATTTTGGTATTCGTTAAAAAAAAAAATTCAAATCAGTATTCGAGTCCAGGTACTCGCATTGGGTATTCGAGTACTGAGACTAGTATTCGAATACTCAAATTGACTCGAATACTGTTTTGGCACTTGTGAAACGTGAATTTACAGTGTTCCACATAACAGTTCAAAAAGTAAGTATTACTACACAAAATGACTTTCCTACAATAAACAATTAAATTTAGCGCTAAAACTGATTGCCTACCCGCTTTGGTATTCGCATAATTTTAATACTCGAATTCTCTATTCGAGTACTTATGTATCCGAATACTGTATTTTCAGTACTCGAGTATGTGAGTACCAGGTAGGTATTCGAATTAGTATTCGAATCGGCCTTGTCTCGGCCCATCACTACCAACCACTTCATTCGTTTTTCGTGCTTCGCCACGGACGCACGTATACAGTCTCAAAGTGAGACTTCTTTAGAATTATATTTTTATAATGAAAATTAAATTCCGCTGTGCTGGAGCTGCAGAGCAGCCCTGACAACAGCGTTGCTCATCAGGTATGAGTTTTGACATCATTATATCCTTGGTGTTGAGTTAATCTCAACGGTATTATAGTGTACCATCGGTACTAAGATAAATTTATAGTTTACAAAATTGACAGAGCTGGCTATAAATGCTAAAACTTAACAACTTAATTGAACCAGATATTGAGTTATACAGCAACTAGCTCATACCTGATACTTCACACCTTTTATGTGAAATAGCTTAGCTGCTGAAATAGCTAGCTGATGGCATGCGTGCGAGTATGCACTCGGAAACACAGATGCCAGCAGGGAATTCCATTCCATAGCTGTGCGCATTAAAAACGATGTGGAGTAGCGCTTGGTACGCAGAAAAGGTATATCAACCAAGAACGGGTGGTAACCTGCAGCACAGAATACATAATAGTACAAAGTACAGAAAATTCACTCCGCATGGTCATTTAAATAAATAGCGACTCTTGCTCAGACACAATAAAGTGCAATTCAGGTCGCACACCGCTTCCTTGCGTACAGTTATATTCACCTACAGGTTGCCTCTCTTTCTATCGCGTAGCTCTTAGCTCTTCTAACAACTTTACTGTTGTCTTCTTCTAATCCTTCAACGCTCGAGTGGCCGCACAACACAACAATGGAAAATCTATTGTCTCATTTTCTGTGCTTGCAGGATAAAATACTTTATTATGTTTTCAAAGTCAAAGTCAAATAAGCTTTATTCAAATAAACTTAATTATTAAGTACTTTTGAATCGTCTATATTTTCCTACCACCCGTTCCAGACTTTTTTAGCTGACAAGAAGAACGGGCGCAAGAAACTTATCAGCTGTAACAGCCATAAGTAACGATATTTACAAACTTTAATATATCGTTACCAAATAATTACAACAGGGTGACAGGATTATTGGCAACAACATAGACTTAGTGTTATATTACTTCAACAAAGTACTTATAGTAGCAAGTTATGTGTTACATCTTTTCCACGCATTTTGATCTTTAAGATAATCGTCTACTTTATAATAACCTTTACCCATGAGCGTTTTTTTAACATGGTTTTTAAATTCATGCAAAGGAAGATCAATCACTTGTTGTGGAACTTTATTAATAAAGGCTATGCCTTTCCCCATAAATGAACCTCTAGTTTTTGCAAGCCTAAATCTTGGAACGGCAAGTTTATCTTTATTTTTGTGTTTATAATGTGTACCTACCTACTTAAATGTGAAAAAAATACGTTTCAAATAAACCTAGGCTAGATGTACAGTTCACGCCACATTAGACTATGTGTTAAATTTGAGGCAGTCTTTATGCCACCGCCACCATACTGTTGCCGGTTACGGAATCCTTAAATCCAGAAATGTAGGTATTTAGTTAAGTAGGTATAATTCGCTCAAAAAAAAGAATTAGGTAGGTGGGTACCTTAGGAAATTTGATCGAGAAAAAATAGTCACGACCCGCCTCTGAATATAAGTACCTATAACTACACGCTTTCCTACCTATAGTAGGTTACACCTACTTATCAAAAATAGGTATGTACCTACTCATAAAAATTACGAGAAAAAAAAACAAAATATAAATTTTTCTTATACATTTTAGAATCTTTCGGTAAAGTGAATAAACCGGTCAAGATCGAGTCGGACTCGCGCACCGAGGGTTCCGTACCATCATAATTGCACCATCAAACCACACTGCAGAGTAGAATAATCAAATTAGTATTGCAGCTTTAGGTCAGCGTCATCTCTTGACCGATAGTGGAACTAATGTTAACTTTTTTAGAAATTTGATAATTTCTAAAAAAGTGTGCTACCTATATTGAGACATTGTTTTATTTTTCCTGTAATCTTTATATAAACTGCTATCACATAGAATGATTTTTAATTTTTCTCTTTGCAAACTTCGGAGATAAGGGGGGGGGACGGTAATTTTTTTTATATTTTTCATCCATCATAAGTTGAAAACTATGTGGTCTAAAACAAAAAGATAAAATGATTAACAAGGTGCAAACGGCGTTCTATCATATGATATTCCACATGCCCTAGTAGAACCCACTTCAAATTTTTCAGACCCTTTTTCAGTCCCTGTTGTAAAAAAGATATTTATTTTTTTATTAATTTCTTATTTACAAAATAGTTGGGCGAATGTCATCTAAAACTATTCCGAATTTCAAGTTGATACCATAAGTAGTTCTCGAGATATCCAGCTGTGACAGACAGACCGAGTCACACCATAAGGGTTCCTTTTTTACCATTTTGGTACGGAACCCTAAAAATGAAAACTTTGAATCCTTCTGTTTATTGCGACAGCCGTCCACGCAACAATTATTAGTATTACGATTGTCCATCCTTACTAATATTATAAATGCGAAAGTCCGTTTGTTTGTTACGCCTTCACGTCTTAACTACTGAACCGATTATCATGAAATTTTGCATACACGTTCTTAGGGGTACAAAGAAGGACATAGGATACCTTTCATCCCGAAAAAAAAATATTATTCCCGAGGGATAGCAAAAAATATTTCGGCCGCTAGTTATTTGTAAATTATAATAGTGTACGGTACAGTGCTGGGAGCAATAAATAATAATCGATTGACCGTCATAGAGGCACAGAATAACGCACGCGTGTGAACAGAATAACTCACAAGCGCGGCGGCAACCCTGACTGATTTTGCAACTCCGAGTTGTCGCGCGCTGTAGGTACTTATCGCGGTAGGTATGGGCGAGTGACGGATGCCTGCCCACAGTACGTCTGGATGTCCGATAGTAGAAAGGAGAAGGTGGAATGAGGTCATGCAGCTTTTGAGCACACTCACCGAAGTACAATCTGTAAAAGACCGATAGGCAAGCAACTTTTCGGCAGTGAGCCAAACTGTGAAGCTTAATTGCTACCAGTTTTTCATCGTCTATTAATCTCTTGGCTCTGCGTTCCACCGAGTCGAGTGCAGCAAGTTAATATTTCGCCGAGCCGTCCCAAAGGTGGCAGCAGTACTCCATGCAAGATCGGACTTGAGCTTTATAAAGGGTTAGAAGCTGCCCAGGCGTAAAGTACCGCTTGACTTTATTTAGGACGCTCAGCTTCTTAGCTGCAGTTTGAACCTTGGACTCGATGGTGGTGCTAAAGTTAAGGTCAGGAGATAACTCCGATAAGAATTATATTTTTCTATTATATAAGTGTATCTGTTTAATGATTCACTTTGTACCCTCTTCAGTGATATATTATAGTCTACCATTAATATGACTTAAATTCGAGCAGAATGCATAACATTTATAATACGTACAAATTATAGTTTGGTCACAGAATAACTAATAGTACAAGTACAGAAGCAGCACTCGGCAAAGTCATTTAAATAAATAGCGACTTTATCTCCGACACAATAAAGTGCAATTCAGGTCGCGCAGTTCACCTAGTAGTTGCCTCTCTTTCTATCGCGTGCTCTTATCTTTTCTGACGACGCAACGTTAGGGTTGTTTTCTTTTAAATGAACTGCGTAGCATATATCATAATGTGATGTTTATTGGTTTTTTGATTTTGACATCCGTACACGGCACAGTAATGTTGATTCGACATTGTTACTATTATAAAGAGGCAATATCTACGCAGGGAATAAGATGCCGCGCGACTTCGCAGGGCGGCGTGTGGCGGCCCTCTGCTCACTTGTTCGTTCGAACGAACGGCTAGCGGTAGGTGCTTATCGCGCGACCTTGAGCGAGTGAAGGAGGCCTGGTTTGGTTACAATTTGTTGAAGGTTCAACAGAAGGTGATCTCAGTAAAAAAAAAAAACAGGTTGTCATATCAGGTTAAGTTAAGAACTGTTTAAAATTTAACTTAGCTTTTAGAAAAAAGTACGTAAAAATAATAATATCACAATAAAAAATTGCAACTTATTGTTTTTAAAAACACAGTTTAGACATCCCATCACCTTTAAGGTTTTAATATTGATAAGGAAAGTGATAGAAATATACAAATTTAAGATCTTAACTTTTGGGCATTGTAGTGCCCATATTTTCATTACAAAACTACCGCCGCCGGCTATAACGTTTTTTTGAACAGCATGATTTCCTAAAATTGGACAATATTTACTATTTATAAGGGTCTCAGAACATTTTTTAAAGAAATGAAGTCAATTTTTTTATAAATATATATCTATTTTTTATATACAGCTACCGTCACAACTTTTCCTTATGTTACAGATGTATTATACGGGTGGTAGGAAAATATAGACGATTCAAAAGTACTTAATAATTAAGTTTATTTGAATAAAGCTATTTTTGACTTGACTTTGACTTATTAGCGATTATGATATTTACAAGACAAACGTTCACAAAATTGCAGAAATCACTTAGTTGAATGTCATCGATACTTACACAGAATTCCGTGTGTACGAGTTGTTGATCGTACATACATATTTTTCTATGTAAGCATAATTTTAAGGTCGCGTCATTTTCGCCGCGTTTCGTAAGCGCGTGCAATTTGTAAAATAATCAGATTTTATAATGCAATAAATCAGTGACATTTTAATACTCGAACGGGACGGTTTTATTTATCATACATCGATCGTTCTACCTTATCAATTATCATTTACTATTAAATGTATGAAGGTTCACGCACGAACCCTTGCATTTTTTTTGGTCCTTCGGCTATTTGATTTTTCGCGCGGTAAATTCAATAGCGGGACCTAGTGTAGACCTTATCAAATTACATAAAAAGTAGTTATTTTCCTACACTTAGTTTTCTGTGTGAAAAATCAAAGTGAATAAACACAGTGACCTCATAGTGATACGTCGTGTGCGTGCACTATTTATCATCATTCGGCGGGCCAGGAGGCTTGCTATCCTTGTATCAACTCTCAGCGGGCCAGGAGGCTTGCTTTCACTGCATCAGCACTCAGCAGGCCAGGAGGCTTTGCTGTCTTTGTATCAGCTCTTGGCGGGCCAGGAGGCTTGCCGTTCCTGTATCATCCCTTGGCGGGAATTACCTGCTACTATCACAGCACATACTGGTGGGCCAGGAGGTTCGCTCGTGTGGCAGGTTACCAGTGTCGCATCGCAACTCCGCTTCAGCTTCTGATTGAAGTAAGATTGTTCCTTTTTATCTTTAATTTCATTTATCATCATGGAAGATTTATTAGCACGTCAGAACAATATTATTGAATCTATCATTGCTATCAAAACGAATTTCGGGAAGGGTTCCGCGCATAGGAAGACGCCTGAATATTTACAACGGAGAATCAATGCACTAAATGAACTTTGGAAGGAATTCGAGCAGAATCATCAATGATTATCATTGGAATGCGAAGACAAAAATGTTGTTTATTATACGGAAAATCATTTTGAAAGAACCAAGGAAATGTATCATGCCCTTCAGCACACTTTGCTTAGCTACCAAAAGCAAGATAAAGCTACGACTACCTCATCACCAGCAGTGACTCAATTGTTATCAAAGCAACGCACCAACTTTAGGGCCCTCAGCCGCTTGATGAATAGTATCAATCCTGAAGAAATATCAGAAAAATGGGAACTTGAAGATGAGCTCCGCAAAATACAGAGCCGCTGGAATGTTATTGAGACCCAACATCTGGAAATAGATGATATTCTACAAGGTGAAGACTTGGAATATGAAGTGGAATTCGCTGCCTACGAAAGGGAATTTAAGAATGTGAAACGGGCACTCAACCGAAAATTATCATCAACAGCTCATATTCATCATTCAACTCCACAACTTGAGATACCGATCTTCTCCGGAAAATACTCTCAGTGGCCAACGTTTTACGATCTCTTTAGCGAAGCCATCCACAACAATAACTCCCTTACCAGCTCACAAAAAATGCAGCATCTGAAAGGGAAGGTAAAGGGGGAAGCGGAGCGATTAATCCAACATCTCCACATATCATCTGAAAATTATGTTGCAGCATGGGACATCTTAGTACATAGGTACGATAATAAACAGCTGCTATTTACCAATCAGATCGAGACGCTGCTTAATCAACCCAACGTGCAGAAACAGTCAGCTTATGAGATTAAAAGGATGCATGACACGTCAGTAGAGTGTATTCACGCCATTCACAACTTAGGCGTAGATACCAACACGTGGGACCCTCTCCTCGTTCATCTGTTGTCAAAAAAGTTAGACAGCGAAACATTGAAGGACTACAAGGAAGCAAGGAAATCCCCACGTGATTTGCCGTCACTACAGGAATTTATTTCCTTTTTAGAGACCAAATTTACGGCACTCGAGCCTATGCATAAGAAAGAGCGAGAAAATACTGCACCATCAACATTATCAAAGCATCTAACCAACCCTAGGTCACTATTTTATTCACCCAAAAACTTTAATCATGATAAATATCAGGGCAAAACTTATCATACACGAGCAACAAAATGTCCAGTCTGCAATTTTAATCATAACTTATTTCAATGCAGGAAGTTCATTAACATGACACCCGCCGCGAAGTTGAAAATAATTGTGAAATACCAAGTATGCAAGAATTGCTTATACAAGCATTATGAAAATCCATGTCTTTCAACTAAACGGTGTAAGGAATGCAAGGGTGACCACAATTCTTTGTTACATGAAGCATTTGTAAACAATATCGAACCAACCCCAAGTACATCCCAGCAGCGTACTGAAAATAGCGTATCAGAAAATAAACAAAATATCAAGCAGCATAATGTTAATTACGTCGCTGGAGAAAATGAAGAAATATTATTGACTACTGTTTTATTAAAGGTCTTATCAGATGACGGTACATTTATCACTCTTCGCGCCCTACTAGATCAAGGGTCGCAGATTTCCTTAATATCCGAAAATGCAGTACAGATGTTAGGATTGCAACGTCATAAGTATCATGCGTCAGTTTCTGGCATAGGCCACGGATCCAAGCAAAGCAGGGGGATGGTTAATATAGAATGTCATTCCATCTACGGCGATTACAGCTTTACAACCCAAGCTTTAATTATATCAAGGGTTATCAATAACTTACCAAACAATTCATTTACGAAAAAATCATGGTCACACTTGCAGCATATCAACTTAACAGATCCAGACTACAACGTCTCGGGCCCCATTGACCTATTACTAGATGCTAGTGTATATTCCCAAATATTAATGGACGGACTTATCAGGGGACCATCACAGTCACCCATTGCACAGCAGACTAGAATGGGCTGGATTTTATCCGGGAATGTCAAAACATTCAATTGTAATGTGGTGATTAATGATGTATCAGATTTAAGCAAATATTGGGAAATGGAGGAGATCTCAGCTTCCGATCCAAATATGTCATCTGGTGAACAGTCTTGTGAAGAGTTTTATTTATCAACCACAAAACGCTTGGAAAACGGCATGTATGAAGTCTGTCTCCCCATGAAACCTGATTATGAGAAGCAGCTCGGCTCATCAAGATCAAAAGCGGTAGCCCAATTTTATCAGCTGGAGCGCAAAATGGCTAACAACATGACATTCTCTGAGAGTTACAAGGATTTTATGCAAGAATATCAGGATTTAGGACACATGGTACCGAGCACCAATACTGAGAAACCGTCTTGCTATCTACCACATCACGGCGTGCTGAAGTTGGATTCAACATCTACTAAGCTAAGAGTAGTATTTAACGCCTCATCTAAAACATCAACGGGTCAGAGTCTAAATGATGTTATGGAACAAGGACCTAACTTGCAAGCGGACCTGCAGGCTCTTATCATAACTTGGCGCCAGCATCGCTATGTCATGACAGCGGACATAGAGAAAATGTTCCGTAAGATTTTTGTTCGTGATGATTATCAAAAATTGCAATCAATCGTTTGGCGCAATTCTGGTGACCAACCTCTTCTAAATTATTTTTTAACAACTTTGACCTTCGGAACCAAGGCTGCGCCGTTCTTAGCGATGAGGACTCTCAGACAGCTGGCATTAGATGACGCTGAAAAATATCCTTTGGGCGCTGCGGCTTTGAATAGCTCATTTTACATGGATGACTACCTTGGAGGTCATTTTTCATTGGAAATTGCGAAAGAAATCCAAACGCAATTAATTAACATCTTACGTGGAGCCGGGATGAACATACGTAAATGGTCGAGTAACGAAGAAGAGCTCGTCAAAGATTTATCATCCAATCAGTTAAACAGCCCTTATGAATTCCGTTGTTCCGAATCACGAAAGACATTAGGTCTAAAATGGAACCCTTCTTCTGACTCATTTATGTACGATAACAAATTTGAAGCATCAGTACTTAAACATCACACCAAACGGGAATTTTTATCAGATATATCGAAGATTTTCGACCCGATCGGATGGTTATCACCACTATCAATTAAAGCTAAACTGTTATTCCAAAAGATATGGGTCACAGGTGTATCATGGGACGAAGAATTACCATCCTAACTTCATTGAATTTGTCAAGAAGTATTCACAAACATTCAGAGAAGTTTGTATCTTAGCAAAGTCCAAGTACTTTCAAATAAAATTAAATTAGCTGACAATAAAATTAAGGCTACTTGGAATATTATTAATAAAGAAACGGGCAAATCAAAATCCAATATAAATTCCTTCTGTTTAAAAACTGGTGATCAAACTTTTGAATCTGACAATGAGGTCGCTAAAGTTTTTGAAGATTTCTTTGCTAGAATACCTGCAGAAACTACCAGTACTCTCAGTGCTTGTCCCAACATCGCTGTCTCCCTTCTGGAGTCTAGTGTTGATAAGTGCAATGAAAGTTTTTCCTTTAAATATATAAATAGTGCAGATATCATTAAAGCTTTTAAAACAATTAATGTTAAAAAAACAGAAGATCTTTGGGGCATGTCAACAAGCATTATTAAATCAATAATTGATATACTAGCCCCTTACTTGGCTTTTATTTTTAACAAATGTATTGACGAAGGGGTCTTTCCTGATCTAATGAAAAATAGTAAATTGATTCCTCTTTTTAAATCTGGGGATAAAAGTGACCCAGCTAACTTTAGGCCAATATCTATACTACCAGCACTTAGTAAAATATTTGAAAAAATTATATATTCCCAATTATTAGATTACTTCACATACAATAATATACTTCATAAAAATCAGTTTGGATTTTCCAAGGGTAAAAGTACTACTGATGCTGGAATTGCACTTCTCAAACATATTCTTGACGCTTGGGAAGAAAAGCAAGATGTAATTGGCATTTTCTGTGACCTTTCTAAGGCATTCGATTGTGTTGATCATCAAACACTATTAAAGAAGCTAGAACATTATGGTGTCTCTGATAAATCAGTTAGTCTTATGAAATCGTATTTGTACAATAGAACTCAGAAAGTAGTGATTAATAGAACTGAATCTACCGGAGCCCCCATCAATATGGGTGTGCCACAGGGATCAATATTGGGCCCATTGTTGTTTCTAATTTATATAAATGACCTTCCCAACTACGCGAATAATTTATGTGAGACAGTACTATTTGCGGATGATACTTCTTTAGTTTTTAAAGTAAACAGAGGTAGTAACTGTTCGGACGAAGTAAATAGTGCCCTCTCTAAAGTTTCATACTGGTTTAATAGTAATAATTTAGCACTTAACCCCAAAAAAACTAAATGTGTTAAATTCTCATTACCTAATGTTGAGCAGACAAAATTAAATATTAATTTGAATGACGATGAAGTCGAGTTTATTGAGAGTACAATATTTCTAGGTATCACACTAGATTCTCGACTGCAATGGGATCCACATATTGAGGCCTTGTCAAGTAGACTTAGTTCAGCGGCATTCGCTGTTAAGAAAATAAGGCTTTTAACTGATATTGAAACGGCAAGGTTAGTATACTTTAGTTATTTTCATAGTGTAATGTCATATGGACTGCTATTGTGGGGCTCAGCTGCCAGTATTGAAAATATTTTTGTACTCCAAAAAAGAGCTGTTCGCGCCATATACAATCTACGGCGAAGAGATACCTTGAGAGAATTGTTCAAAGAAATAAATATTTTAACTTTGGCAGGCCAATACATTTATGAAAATTTAGTTTATGTAAGGAAACACTATGATTCATTTGCTAAGAACAGCAATAATCACCAGTTTAATACAAGAAATAATGATAAACTTGCCGTTCCAAGATTTAGGCTTGCAAAAACTAGAGGTTCATTTATGGGGAAAGGCATAGCCTTTATTAATAAAGTTCCACAACAAGTGATTGATCTTCCTTTGCATGAATTTAAAAACCATGTTAAAAAAACGCTCATGGGTAAAGGTTATTATAAAGTAGACGATTATCTTAAAGATCAAAATGCGTGGAAATGATGTAACACATAACTTGCTACTATAAGTACTTTGTTGAAGTAATATAACAATAAGTCTATGTTGTTGCCAATAATCCTGTCACCCTGTTGTAATTATTTGGTAACGATATATTAAAGTTTGTAAATATCGTTACTTATGGCTGTTACAGCTGATAAGTTTCTTGCGCCCGTTCTTCTTGTCAGCTAAAAAAGTCTGGAACGGGTGGTAGGAAAATATAGACGATTCAAAAGTACTTAATAATTAAGTTTATTTGAATAAAGCTTATTTGACTTTGACTTTGACTTTGACATCAAATATCATTCAAGAATGGACCGTATTGCGCAACGAATTTAAAAATATCACCAACATTCAAATACCACGTTATTTGGGTAACATTCAACAAGAATATCATATACACGGCTTCAGTGATGCATCAGCAAAAGCATACGCTTGCGCCATTTACTGTGTTACGACCGACAATAAGGGCGAGCGCACATCGCGTTTGATAGCAGCGAAAACTAAGTTAGCACCGCTTAATAAAACAGTATCGCTAGCAAGACTTGAGCTGTGTGGCACGCTGTTATTATCACAACTAATGAAAAAGGTCAAGGATGCATTACCAAGCGAAAATATTTACATCCACGCCTGGACGGACTCAATGATAGTTTTAGGGTGGATACATGGCGATCAGTCCCGATGGAAACAATTTGTTGCTAACAGAATACAACAAATTAAGGAAGTTATACCACCGACAAACTGGAATTATGTACAATCAGAAGCAAATCCTGCAGATTGTGCTACTCGAGGAGTCACATTTGCGCAGCTATCAAAGAACCGTTTGTGGTGGGAAATGCCAGAATGGCTATTATCATCAGTATCAGAAAACATTACAGGACAGTCATATGTAGAGCCGGACATAGAAATTAAAAAAATCGCTCACAGTGTGAACGCAGCCTTATATCAAAATCAGTCAGAACTTATAATTGAATTATTAAATAAATACAGTTCAATCACCTTTATTGTTAGAATTATTGCCAGAGTGTTGCGTTTCATTACTGGAATACGAAACCGGTGTATTATGTCATCAGATAAAGCTTTGTTACCGAATGAATTAAATAATGCTTATAATATTATCATTAAAACGGTACAAGCTATGGATTTTAGTAAAGAATTATCCGATATCAGAGAAAAGGGACATGTGCATAAAAACAGTAAATTAGCGGGTCTAAGTCCTTTTATAGATGAGAATGGTTTATTGAGAGTTGGTGGCCGCCTGGACCATTCCGAGATCAGCTGGTCGGCAAAACACCCTATCATACTAAGTGGCCACAATAGATTCACAGAGCTTATCATACAGCAGGGCCATATCACAACGTTACACGGTGGAGCGCGGCTTACACTTTCATACATCCGAAACAAATATTGGATTATTAGTGGAATGTCAACCGTCAAAAGAGAATTAAGACGTTGTGTCAGATGTCGTCGATTCAGCCAAAATAAATATCAACCTATCATGGCAGACTTACCACAGCCAAGGGTAGTACCATCTAGAATCTATACTCATTGCGGAATCGACTTCACTGGGTCTTCAGACTATCTGCAACAGCTTCAGTTGAGATCTAAATGGAGAACGACGAGTAAAAATATCGACGTTAATGACATCGTTTTGGTGAAGGAAGACAACCTACCCCCCGGGAAGTGGGCCATGGGCAGAGTCCAAGAGTTACACCCGGGAAAGGACGGGCAAGTCCGGGTCGTATCGTTGAAAACCAAAAACAACATCATAAAAAGTCCTGTTATCAAATTAGTACCCTTGGTGACGCAAGAGCAGGGTGAAGAACCGACATCATCTTCTCCTAGTAGTGAAGAGCCTTTGCGCCCTATAGTGCAGTATTTAGTGGCATCATTTGTATGGGGACCTTGCAAATCGTCAACAAAGGAAGCCGCTTGGCACAGGCGTACTTTGTGGTCATTTGAGCTGATTTAGCCCTGTACCCACGTGGTACCACGCTGGTGGTAGCCAGGGGTGGGGGGGAGAGGTGCCTTCTACCACGCTGCACTTTTACATCCATACCTCCATAGTTTTAGCAAATAGGTCGTGTTTGGTATCATTTTCATATAATTCAAGGACGAGGAATTCATTTCTGGAACAATTTTTACACTCGTTCATATAAAAAATAACAGTTCTGAGCAAAAACAGAAAAGTAAAAAAACAAAAATCTTACAAAATCTATGCCTACAAATAAACCACGAGATTGTGCTTTATAAAAAAAATATGATTAAACAGCCCTGTTTATATAGAATATATAAACATCAACTTTTTCATACAAATTATATTTATAAATGTGTCAAAAAAACATTTCCGCCGCGTGGCGGTATTTTGGTGCAGTATATTTGGATAGGATTTATCACTTATTGTTTAATAATGACACAAATAGGTTGTGTTTGGTATCGTTTTTATGTAATTCAAGGACGGGAAATTCATTTCTGCAACAACATTTTTAATCCTTCATAGAAAAAAAAATAAGTTCAGTGCAAAACAAGAAAAATAAAAAAAAAAACTTACAAAATCTATGCCCACAATTAAACCACGAGATTATGCTTTATAAAAAAATATGTTTAAGCAGCCTTATTTATCTTAAATATATACACATAAAATTTTCTATAGAAACTATATTTACAAATGTCTCAAAAAATCAGTTGCGTCGCGCTGCGGTATTTTGGTGCAGTATTTTTTGATTTGGACTTATCACTTATTGTTTAATAATAACACGGATTAGTATTGGTAGTCCCATAGTTATACTTTAAAAGAGAGTTGTAGTAATATTTAAGAAAATTTTATTGGCAGTTTCCGCTGCATCCACATAGTTCGGTGCACTTTATTTATCTTTTTAAACAATTGCACCTTCCTGCGAATTTTTGCTTACACTTACACCGTATTTACTCCATGCAAGCTGTGGCTGCTGGCGATAAAGCGGTCCACATAGGCTCCCACAAGCCATTACTTTTAGCCCAACCCCAGTCTGTAGAACATGGCAGGTTTTGGATTGGTTTTAAATGTTGACCCCATACATTCCTCCCTGATAAATCGCTCGCAATATTTGGTTGCACAGGGCGTGGAGACTCCACTGGTTGGTGGAGATTCTCCAGCTGCTTGTCCTTTTTCGTGAATAGCACTTTTCTGCATTGATCAAAGCCCACCGGTAATGATCAATTGCGATTGTCAATTTTTCCGCAATTGACGCCCATTGACGGAAAAAATTATCGTTTACGCGTGCAATTGAAGCGATTGTCAATTGCTCCAACAATGGAATTGACAGAAAAATTGACAATCGCAATTGATCGTTACCGGCGGGCTTAATATCAAGGAGATGCATTCCGACTTGTCCAACAATAACTTAAATCACAAAAGTCAATCACCAGTAACTTACTTGTCATACAAAGCAATGACAATTGTTTCTAATACTTATTGGCAAAGCCTGCTCCACATTTCCTTCCTTAGGGTATTTAAATCCTTCAAGCGCCCCAAGCTTCGAAAGCGCTTTTTCCCTTTACCAGCAAAAGACGATACGGTATCACACCCGGAAAAGGCGTGGAACAGAGTGGCAATACTTCTGTTTTTTCCGGTCCTAAAAGATAATTAAAGCTGAATTCTTTTTAGATTTTAAAGTGTGAAAATACTATACTTATTTGGGTTACTAATGAAGCTGCAATTGCATGGCAAGGCAGGAACTGACGATTTTTACCCGTGCCAATATGAGAACCCACAATTCCTCAAGCAATTAATACAGTTTATCTTCTTTTAGGACCGGAAAAAGCAGAAGTATTGCCACGGCCACTGTTCAACTCCTTTTCCGGGTGTGGATGAATATCGTATCGACTTTTGCTGGTAAAGGAAAAAAAGCGCTTTTAAAGCTTGGGGTGCTTATCCAATTGCAACGGAAGGATTTAATGCGCTAAAAAAGGAAATGTGGAGCAGGCTTTGCCAATAAGTTGGCTTGGCAATAAGGCTTTTGTGATTTAAGTTATTGCTGGAAATGTTGGAACGAATCTCCTTGATATTAATCAATGCAGATAAGAGCTATTCACGAAAAAGGACAAGCAGCTGGAGAATCTCCACCAACCAGAGACGCCCTGTGCAACCAAATTTTGCGAGTGATTTATCAGGGAGGAATGTATGGGATCAACTTTTAAAACCAATCCAAAACCTGCCATGGCCTGCAGATTAGGGTCGCGCTAAAAATAATGGCTTATGGGAGCCTATGTGGACCGCCCTTCTGCTAGCAACCACAGATTGCATGGAGTAAATAAGTTGTAAGTGTAAGCAAAAATGCGCAGGAAGGTGCAATTGTTTAAAAAGATAATTAAAGTGGATGCAACGGAAACTGCCAATAAAATTTGTTATAACAAGGTAAATAAAATAATTATAACTTTAACTCTCTTTTGAAGTAAAATTATGGGACTACCAATCCTTATCCGTGTCATTATTAAACAATAAGTGATAAATCCAAATCAAAAAATACTGCACCAAAATACCACCTCGCGTCGCAACTGATTTTTTTTACATATTTATAAATATAATTTCTTTAGAAAAGTTTATGTTCATATATTTAAGATAAATAGGGCTGTTTAAACATATTTTTTTATAAAACATAATCTCGTGGTTTAATTGTAGGCATAGAGTTTCGGCATGATGTAAGTTTTTTTTTTTTTTTTTGCACTACTTATTTTTTTTTCTATGAACGAGAAAATGTTGTTGCAGAAAAGATGAAGGAGAGGAGGGGGCTCCTTGAATTACATGAAAACGATACCAAACACAACCTATTTGTGTCATTATTAAACAATAAGTGATAAATCCTATCCAAATATACTGCACCAAAATACCGCCGCGCGGCGGAAATGTTTTTTTTGACACATTTATAAATATAATTTGTACAAAAAAGTTGATGTTTATGTATTCTGTATAAACAGGGCTGTTTAATCATATTTTTTTTATAAAGCACAATCTCGTGGTTTATTTGTAGGCATAGATTTTGTAAGATTTTTGTTTTTTTACTTTTCTGTTTTTGCGCAGAACTGTTATTTTTTATATGAACGAGTGTAAAAATTGTTCCAGAAATGAATTCTTCGTCCTTGAATTATATGAAAATGATACCAAACACGACCTATTTGCTAAAACTATGGAGGTATGGATGTAAAAGTGCAGCGTGGTAGAAGGCACCTCTCCCCCCCACCCCTGGCTACCACCAGCGTGGTACCACGTGGGTACAGGGCTAAATCAGCTCAAATGACCACAAAGTACGCCTGTGCCAAGCGGCTTCCTTTGTTGACGATTTGCAAGGTTGATGCCACTAAATACTGCACTACTAGGCCTCATCGTACAAGACGTAACTTAAATCTTAAAAATTTCTTTTTGAGCCTTTTCATGTTTTTATCATTTTTCGTATCACCCAGTATGCAACAAAGACAACAAGATTTTATTATCACGCCTATAAATAATAATCAAACTATTTATTTTGATAGAATATCAAACATTCAGCACATTCGAGATGAATGGAAACTTGTTACATATTATAATATGAGTACCTACTGGGACGGTCTATATAATATACAAAATTATGTAACCCATATCAAGGAAAGCTGCTCGTCCAACGATTATCAAGGTGTCATTTTACAACTGGAACATGAGCTCGATGAAATAGACCACTATAATCAGCTGTTAAGGAATCAATTTAGTCGGAGATTTAAACGAGGATTAGTTAATGGTGTTGATTACATTGCTAACTCATTGTTCGGTATCCTAGATGAAAGGTTTGCCGATCAATATCAAAAGGACATAGAACGTATACAGAAAAATGAGAATCATTTGCAAACCTTGCTTCGTAATCAAACCATCGTAATGGAGGCCGAGTATAACATATTAAAGAGACACGAGAATATCATGCAAAAACAGTTTTCTCTTATAGAAGATCATTTAAACAACGTGACAGCAGAATTAAATCAAGTTCGTTTGGTTACGTCACAGTCCACGTACATAACGTATTCGTCACTAGCAGCCCACGTTATCATATCCAACATTCGACGTATTCAAGAAACCCTTATTGGCACCGTGACGGATATAAATGACGGTCGTATCAATACAAACCTTTTATCACCGCAGCAGCTGCAAAAACAAATAAATATTATATCAGGACGTCTGCAAAGAGATCTAGTACTACCTTTAGAAGGCTCAAATATCATTCATTTTTATAAACTACTGAGAGTTGCTGCGAGAGTTACCGACAAATTTCTTATCATTGAGATCAAAATACCTGTCTTGAATAACGAAGTTTTTGAACTAGACCAGATCATCAGCATCCCTCAGAAACGAGATGATCGATATTATCATCTGATTCCGAAATATCCTTATATTGGATTTAATATCAATAAGGATTCACTTATATTCTTATCAGACTTGGACCTTCAAGCTTGTCGTCACTTTTCTACAGAAAAGTTATTATGTTTCCTAAATAAACCTATCTACAGTACTAAAATAAAACAATCGATTTGTGATATCAATTTAATTGACGGCGGCTCTGATTCATCGCCGTGCAAGTCGGAGGTATTAAATTGTAAGAAGAGCTGGATTAAGTTACACGCCGATAATGAGTGGCTGTTTACATGTTGCGAGCAATGCAGCGTCCGCATAATCTGTCCAGCTGGAATTACGTCACAGACAATGACAGGTAGCGGGGTCATTCACTTAGGACCTATGTGTACTTTGAAGGGCAATGACTTCGTATTACATTCACACAATTACTATACAAATAAAGTAAATATTAATCAAAAACTCGAAATTCCGCATTCTTCTGTGCTAAACGATATCATGAATACTTCTTCCCAAACTCGACAGTCATGAGGAAGATTGGGATTTATTGAGAGCACAAATATCTGACGTGAAGGAACAATCAAATACCGAGTTGCGAATACACGACGTTCATCATTATAGTCTCGGATATATCATCGTCGGCCTGCTGGTTTTGACTGCCGGCATCATCGTGTTTCGACGGCTGCGGTTGCGACGTGCGCGTCAGCCGGCGGGCGCGGAGGCATCTCGCGATCCGCGAGAGGGTGGTATCACCGACTCGGGGGCAAACGATAGTGTTAGTGAAGTGTTTGTGAATGTGCTGCGTAAAAGCGAAGTTAGTGGCGTAGTTGTGAATGCACCGGGAATTAAAAACACGCCTAGTGAAATCAGACAATCAGTATTGAGTATTGATAAATCTACCTCTATCTCTCCTATGACGAGTCGTTCGGTCAGATTTGACATTCTAGAGGACTAAACTTTTTAGGTTTAATATACAATCATGCACTTAGTAATTAAGTAAATACAGTTCACTTTATTTTTCAATTACTTGTAATAAAAGTATTATCATAGAATAAGCATAATAATGTTATCATTGCTTCTTATGTTATTTGCTTTTAATTTTGCATTATTATAATTATTTAAGTACCTAATTAAGTCAATTTGGCATAATATGTTTTTTGTTTTTCGCGACTTATCAGATCTTGTATCATTGCCTTTTCTCCTGGAGGCGCAGGATGTACGAGTTGTTGATCGTACATACATATTTTTCTATGTAAGCATAATTTTAAGGTCGCGTCATTTTCGCCGCGTTTCGTAAGCGCGTGCAATTTGTAAAATAATCAGATTTTATAATGCAATAAATCAGTGACATTTTAACACTCGAACGGGACGGTTTTATTTATCATACATCGATCGTTCTACCTTATCAATTATCATTTACTATTAAATGTATGAAGGTTCACGCACGAACCCTTACACCGTGTAAGTCTAATTAGAGACGACATAATTGTAGACATATTTTCTTTTGGGCCTTTTAACAACGGGGTGGACTAAGAGACACTAGTAGTCACATCAGGAATCACAAATTCCAAAATATTTGCATATAAATTATCTAGAACATGCAGTTCATTATGCTTTCATTGCAATTTTTCTTATTGTATTCAGTGCGGGGTGTTAAGTATTCTAGATAATATTATTCTGATGCTAAATAGAAATTATTTAATTCATAAATTCAAAAACTAATCACCAGTTTTTTTCCAGATTGAGTAAATTCGAATGCAATGTAAGTCGGATTAAGCAGTGGAAATAAAATGTAGTAGATTTTCTTTTTCTCTATTTCTAGCATTTGATTCCAAAAACATTTATTTTCTAATTTATGATTGTAGCATCCACAATGCTATTTTGGTTTAGTATTGTACAAAGACTATTCTGACACTAAGCTATCTATTATTTTAATTCTTTTCCACCAGTTTCTTAAACTAGAGGTGTAATGATTGTGCCACCTTGATCGTCATAATCTTGAGCCTTGGTTTGGCATCTCTTATTCACATGTAAGGTCCTTCTTCGTATATATATTATTCTAATATAAAGTATTAACATCCTACGACTTTTAATTTCAGGGACGGAAATTAATCGCACTAATAAATTAGTTTTCACAACATTATCAATGTAGTATTACTTTACAAGTATATTATTTATGTTATTATTGAAGTTGCTGTCTGTTAATACTATCAGGAAGTACAGAGTTGGTTACAAAAACGGTTCGATTGTTTAACAAATACTAATATATAGGTAGACAGAATAAACTCATTTTTTTGACAGAAGTGTATAACATAATATTGTATTATATATTTGTATAATATATACAATTATCAGTATTACATAATATTGCGTTCATTATTGATTGGACAAAATTGAGCAAATCTCAAGGTTTGGTAAAGAATTTAACTAAGTACGCCTTTGCGTAGACTTCATTGTTCAAATACAATAGATATCTTAGATTACCTACATTTGATTAATTATTTTCCAACTTTATTCTTTTTTCATCATTTTTATCTTAAAAGATTAACTTTGATTACCTTGCCTATTGCACAAATAATGCAAACAACACAAAAAAATCAAGAATGGATTATACATATTTATATTAAGTATAATAAACAGTTCATAATCACTTCTTATTTAAAAAATAAATAAATTATATATGTAATGTATGTAATAGATTGCTGAAATGAAACATTTAATGATAATGGAGTAGACTCGTGTCCAACCAGTTTTAGCACTCGACGTACGCCGATACCTTTATAGCCCTAACAAAAAATGTTAGTATAGATGTTCCAGGTAACACGGCGAGCTGGTCAATTGGTCTTGAACTAGCGATAATTTAAAGGCGTGTAATACACCTAATTTTATCGATAAAAACACCCACATGTTGGGGTCTATCCCCACTCCTGTTGGAATGACCGCCATTTTAAATTTGACTTTTTATTTTAGATGACCCTGCAGAAAAATATTAATTTCTCCGGATTTAGAAATCTTACAGTTATAACAAAAATACTGTTCAAAAGCTAATAATATTACCTATCAATTAAAAAAATAAAATGTTTGAATTTTTGGTTTAAATACGTCATAAAAAAATACTGAAATAAAATTTTACACGAAATTTTTGCGATTTTTTTTACTTTTTATTACATTTCTCAAAAACTAGGACATTAATGTTCATTTTTTCCACCTTATCCACCTATAAGGAAGGCCTGTGCCCCAGCAGTGGGGACATCAAAAATGGCTGATGGACACATTCAAATACACAGGGATATTATCTACACAACAACTTAAAAATTTGTTGCTCTATGTTGCATATTTCGAGAGCTATTGTTGTTTGAATATGACCCTTACAAGTACTAAATGGTTATTTTCGAAAATAAAAAAAAAACAAAATTCCTAAAAACTAGATTTTATCATTTGATGAAATTAGTATTCAGATAATATTATCAACCTAATTTAAAATATGTTCAAAATGCTTGTAATTATGTCCATTTTCAAAAATAATGATTTTTGGTTACGTAAGGGTCATAGTTCAAACAAAAATAACTCTTGAAATATGCAACATAGAGCAATAAATTTTAAAATCGTTTTGTAGATAATATTCTTGTGTATTTGAATAGTGCAAAAAAAGTGGACATTAATCTCCTAGTTTTTGAGAAATGTAATAAAAACTCAAAAAAATCTCACAAATTTCGTATAAAATTTTATTTCAGTAAATTTTTATGACGTACTTTAACAAAAAATTTACACATTTTATTTTTTAAATTATTAGGTGATATTATTAGCTTTTGAACAATATTTTTGCTATAACTGTAAGACTTCTAAATCCGGAGAAATTAATATTTTTCTGCAGGGTCATCTAAAATAAAAAGTAAAATTTAAAATGGCGGCCAATCCAACAGGAGTGGGGATAGACCCCAACATGTGGGTGTTTTAGTCGATAAAATTAGGTGTATTACACGCCTTTAAATTATCGCTAGTTCAAGACCAAAGGCACTGTACATGTTATCATGTGTACTAATATCGAGGATGAATCTGAAGTATAATTAATGATTAAACGAACTTACCTGTAAGTGAAGTTCTATCATAAATATACGAAGGATTCATCCGAAGATATTAGTATAGAATCCCACCCTCCCTACTCATTATTGTTAATTACAATAACTGTTTACCCACTGAAGAAATTGAGGAAATATCATAGGATTTGGACTTTAAACTAAATGAAGTGGTTGGCGTGTAGTAGTGACGGGGCGAACTTGGACCGGAAATGTCAAAATATCTGTCAATTTTAAGTCAAAAACCTTCTCTTTTTAGGTTTTTTAGGTTATTACTTTAAAATAATGTGCTAAGTGGTGATACATGCAAGCGGTACTACATGTGTTAATATACTAATATCTTCGGACGAATCCTTCATATAATTATGATAGAACTTCACTTACAGGTAAGTTCGCGTTAAATAATAGTATCAAAGTGTCTAACATTTACCCCCTTACGAATAAAGATTGTATAGCAGATGTATAGTTACACAATGGTTACTCTCTGTCAAACTATTTGAGTTAGACATTGAAAAGAAAGTGACAAAACACTGTGAAACTATACGTCTGCTATACAATCTTTTAGTAAGATAAAAGTAACCCCACAATGTAGTCATCTTAGACCACACTTTTTAAATTGTAGAGTCAAAACTTGCTAGTCAATATTTACCCTAGTTACGTCTAAATCTAGGCTGTTCACTTCATTATTTTAATCTGTTCACCAGCTTCAGCTAAAAATGCTTCTAGACAAGAACATTTCTCAAGTAAAAAACGTAAATGCCATTAGCTAATAAGATTTTGGATTCATAACTAGACTCTGATATTTAAAATTGAGATTAGAGTATGTGATTAAGATTACGTACAAACATTTTATTTTTATTTTATTTATTTAAAGGCACAACTACAATTATACTTTTTCTAACAGTCAAACTATCGTTCTTCTATTTTCCAGGACCCATTTTATTTTTTTAATTTACTCAACACTGTAGTTGATTTTGTTCTGCTGTGGATACCTGCAATCGCTGCTGGTTCTTTGACTGCAGAAACTGAAAAATTACAACTCATAATTCAGGACCGTTTACTACAAGAAAGAGGTTAGTGCGTTACGAGTACGTTTTACAACACGAAAGCCTAATTTTTACACGACTGCCCAAAAACAGAGAGTTTCATTTTGTTCAGGCTTCATGTATGTTCGTATGTGGATATGTGAGTATTTTTATTTCACCGTTACTTCTAAAATTTTGATGTATAGGGTATAGTTAGAATCCTTACATCATCCCAAGTGACATTGGCTATAGATTAAAAAAAATGGCGGCTGCATAAAGCCAGTTTGAAATAAGTAAAAATATATTTTTTATAATTGCGTTCATAGGTGCGGGCACATTTGTCTGACGCCACGTGTTAACACGCCGTATATCTATAGACGTATTATTAGATAAGTGTGATCCTGGTGCATACATTTACTATGAAAACCGATGTCATGTGACGGCGTGTTAAGACGTGGCGTCAGACAAATGTGCCTGCTGCACCTTTAGAGTGTATGTTAGTAAATATGTGAGATGTGTGTGTAATATGTTAGCGAGCGTGTAAGCAAAACAAGTTTTTTCTGAATAAAGTTTGATCCATGAATTTTTGCAGGTGGAGGGCAGGAAAACATGTTGCAGTTGTTCTCGGAGTACGCGGCGGCGCGGCCGCTGCAGCTGCAGCTGGCGAGGGTGCTGCGCCTGGACTGGGCGCTGCCGCTGCACCTCCTCAACCTGTGCATCGCCTACCAGATCACGGTCGTGCAGTTCACACATTTGTTCTGAATTAATGATAACACTTGAATGCGCATTTGACTTGGCTGTTCAAATGAATTAATATAGTTAATTAATATAGTAATTTGTTGTTTTTATTTCTCCTGGCCTGTGAGAACACGGTGTCATACATTGCTAGTTTAGTTGAACGTGCGCTATGGTAATACTGTTTGTGGGGGAGGTTTGTGAATATGGATTTTAATATGAGATGGCCAAGCACACCCATTGTGTAAAAAAAAGTAGAATGATTGCATCGCATTCGCGCATATTTCTTTCTTCCTAAAAAAAACTTAAAATTTACATGAAAACTCTTTAGTTTTCATATAAATTTTAAGTTTTTTTGGTCGCCCTCTAGGAGGCGGTTAAAAAAATGCAAAAAATGGGTCACTTAATATGGGTACGATACGATCCAATAGTAACTACTTTGTTGTCATAACTTTTTTGACTAATGTTTCAAAATGTGAAACATAATTCAAAAAAGTTGCCATAATAAAATACTAAAGCGATAAGCGACTTTCGTTGCTGACTTTACCAAATTAACGAGTTATATAGCAGCCAAAAATATCCCTGTTACAAACGAAAATGTGATTAAACTCAGATACTTACTACCTACTCCATTGACCTCAATATTATTACACTGGACTGGCTGCTGTCAAACTGCTCTTGTGCCTATTTGATTTCCGCCATTTTGGCGCTGTAGGACGTAGCGTGACAATAGCGTGAGGGACATGGTACTAAAGTCTGAAGTCTGGAGAGACCATCACGGCAACCATTTTCATTGTACACGTCAAAATTAGTTCTTTAGACTCACGCTAGTGGCGTTTCAAATAGGTACAAGAACTTTGCTGTCAAATCAAACAGACAGCCTGTCCAGTTAATAAGAAAAAAAAATTTAATGTCAGTGACCTACTCACATCACAAATATTTTTTTTACCTAAAATAAGTAATAAAGTTTCATAGGTCATTTATTATCAGAGAGTATACTTATCATCAGTTGAACTGAAGGTCAAAGCTTCCCCATTGTGAAATATGTAATAGCTAATAAGCATAAAATGGTAGCATTTATTATCTTATCTATGTTCCATTACAATTATGATAATTTATATAGTTACAAGTTTATGTCATCAATTACATATCAGAAAAGGCGAAGTGGATTGGTTCTTGTCAGTTACCGATATAAGCTCATTATTCGTCAAGTCTTCAAACAAGATAATTCTCAATTTTAAGAAATATGAAATCCGATAAAGCCGTCGCAATCTTATTTTTAATTCTACACGTCGTTCTATGTTTAGATTTTGGTTGCAAAAGATTTATAAAATATGCATCATTCGTTAAAATATGTAATCGTGCACAAATTATTTGCTTTGCTGTTTTATACATTTATTGTTTCTGCAATATTTCTGATATATTACTTTGGTCGTTATGTTGGATAGCAATTGGTGGGATCCACGTGTTTTTTAATTCTTTTATTCTAAGCCGTTTTAGTGATAAAAACTCATATTGTAAGTCGCTGAAAGATTTGAATGAGTTAGATTTGGTGTTGGGCACTGACGTGGGATACTATGTTAACGTTAAATTGGTGTTACTTACTGTTGTATTAATATTATTGAGGATGGCTTCAGATACAGTGGTCTTTTTCTTCAATAATTGGTTGAAAGATGAAGTTATTGATTGTCTTTAATTCGGTATGTTTCAATGTTACTATGGTCGTTAGCTCTTTCATCTTCTACGCTGCTTATAGCCGGTTGAAAATACTTAATAAATTGCTCAGATCTGGTTGTCATGAAGTATTTGAATGTTTGAATTTTTACAAAAGTGTAGTTGATAGCGTTGAAAACACAAAGAATGTTTTTGCATGTATGGTAAGTTATATTTCCAGTAGCTTACTGATAATATCTAATGCACCTATATTTAATCATGCGTTTTAATTTAATGCTTTTGATAATTCTTTTGATATGTTACAGTACTTATCAGCATTGGTTCACAAAGTCGTAGACGTGATTGTTTTGATTTATTGGACATTGAGCGAAATAAGATTTGTCATGGTAAGATTTTATCATCTTTAATCAATTAAGAAGTATAATAAAAAGTGTAGGCAAGCTACGCTTTACATAATTCTCAATGTAAATCCTAACTCAACGAACTTGTAATATTATCTTAGACCACACTTTTTAAATTGTAGATTAAAAACTTACTTGTCAATATTTCATATTAGTTACGTCTTAGTGTAAGCTTTAGTAAAATCATAGCTCATTCAATGCTTTACAGATATTTTAGTTCTGTTCACTAATTTCAGCTAAAAATGCTTCTAGATAAGAACATTCCTCATTTAAACAAACGTAAATGCCATTAGCTAAACAAGATTTTGGAGTCATAACAAGAATCTGAATTATAAAATCGAGATTAGAGTATTTGGCGATTAAGATTATGTTAAGATCTACATTATACTTTTTCCTGTACTCAAACTATCATTCTTCTATATTCCAGAACCCATCAATTTGTTTTACTGTACTTATCACAATAGTAGACTATCTTCTGCTGTCGTCACCTGCAATCACTGCTGGTTATTTGACTGCAGAAACTGAAAAAATACAACTTACAATTCAGGACCGTTTACTACTAGAAAGAGGTTAGTGCGTTATTTAGGAAAACATTGTTTGTGCGGGCCAGGTCATATTTTTGAATAGAAAACGTAAAGCCACAAAAAAAACATACGACAAGCTAAAGAGATTATTTAGTAGCTACAAGTATTAAATTGCGTATAAACCTCACAGAGGATTGTAAAAAAAAAAAACAGAATATCATCAAAAGTGCATGTCGCGGGCCATATTTTTTGCGTAAATAATAGCGGAAACGTATTGAATTCTACATAAAAAAACCTAAAACAAAAACAGCTTCAAAATTAAATACCTCTAAAAAAGCGATAAATAATATTCAAATCATTAGTTACGCAAAACATTATTAATAAAACACGTCTATTGAAGTCGGGTGGGGCTGGAAGACAAGTTATTTTTTTATATATCTGAAAGCCCCACCCGACTTCATTAGACGTGTTTTATTAATAATGTTTTGCGTAACTAATGATTTGAATATTATTTCTCGCTTTTTTAGAGGTATTTAATTTTGAAGCTGTTTTTGTTTTAGGTTTTTTGAAGGAGGTTTTTCTTTTTTGTTAAAAAAGTTTTTTATTTTCAACTTTTTAGTGGTAGGTTTATAAGCATGTAAATATTTTTTAACTTTATAAAATATTTTCAATGGTAAAATGCCTACAACTCAAATTCCAAATTTACGCTGTTTGTTTTTGAGGAGTTCCGTTGTGTCTTCGTAGTCCAAGTCTAGTCCAGAACCTTGCATCGCAGACCATGGTTTGGTTTGTTTTGGATTGTCATAAACCTACCAAAATCCAAATCACTTTACATATACTATTTGAATTTGAGGAGTTCCCTTGTGTATCTTCGAAGTTCAAAGTCCAATACCGATGAAATTAAAATGTAACCACTCTTGAAGTATACCCTTTCAAACAAAAAAATAATCATCTAAATCGGTACATAAACAAAGATGTTATGTTCGAAAATCCGTAAAAACACGTGTGATGGCAAGCTAAATAATTGTCATTTTTCAGGATTATGAAAAAACTACCAGCCAGATCTCTGTAATTTTTTTATGGAACCACACACAAACTATGTTCTTTAAGATAAAAAAAGAATTGTATAAATCGGTTAACAACTGACGAAGTTATGGTAAAACATACATAAAAAAAAAAACCTCCTCCTTTTTTGAAGTCGGTTAAAAATACACTTTAACGTACTGTGCAATTGTTCCACTAAGTTCTTTTCAAGAAAGATAATTGTGCTTAAGATAATGATGAAAAAACAACGAAAAACATCGAAAAAGTGCAGAAGTGGGGTTATTTTCTATACTCTTTACACGTAAAGAAAAAGACAGAGTAAAATGATTTCGCATAACGGAGCCTTACTCGTATAAAAACAAGAAAGTCTATTTTACACAACTGCCCAAAAAAAACAGAGAGTGTAATCAGTTCAGGTTTCATGTATAGTTGTATGTGGGTATTATTTGAGTTTCCTTATTCTTCCATTACTTCTAAAATTTGGATGTATAGGGTATCGATAGAATCCTTATATCATCCCAAGTGACATTGGCTATAAATTTTAGAAAAAGAATGGAAGCTGCATGAAGCCCTTTGGAAATGAGTAAAAATAAAATTTTCTTTAATAAATTATAAGATGGGTTTCAAATGAAAGTCGTTGATGAGAACATTCCAAAACCGTATAATTTGTACGTATGAAATAAAAATCAATTTTAAGAAATATTAGAAACATGACTGGCCTGCCAAAACGCACTGAAAATTAGAGTGAGTCCCAACCACCCCGGTGGCTCTGTCCCGGTGGCGGGACCGTTGGGAAAAAAGTTCCAACCACCCCGGTATTTTATTTAACGGGACGGATGGCACAAATCTTGTATCATGCACCTCGGTATTACGTTTAGGAGAATATAAAAAATATATTATTTATTCTACACCGTAAAACTAGACCCATTAAAAGAAACCAAGATATTTTCATGCTATAATCAGGTTTTATTATGACAAGAAATTTAAAATGTTAATGTCCGTGGTTCTAAAAATCAGTCTTCATTATAAAATCAGAGTAATACATATATTATTCTACAAAGTGAATAATACTTAGACAAAAACATGTATATTGTATAAGTATCAGTTCTTATGTGTTAAAGATCACCTCCAACAAAATTTGTTATTTTAATGGGCTTTTAATATTAATACTTAAACTACTAAGAAAATATTATGACTTGTTAATATAGGTACAAAGATAAATATTAATAAAATATTAGAAAAAACAAACACGCCTACAATACAACACTGAGCTCTTTGTAAGGGTGTTAATTTTTTCTAGTATTATAATTTTTATCTTAGTATGTATACTAATAAAATAAGAAAATTAATAATAACATAAGACATATGAACATAAAATAGACTCATTAAAATTAAAAAAAATGTTTTGCAACTAGAGAAATATTATGCACGTCTGTAAAAAAGAAGCTCAATCAATCACCACGCTTTCATTTTGTCAAAGTCAAAGTCAAAGTCAAAAATAGCTTTATTCAAATAAACTTAATTATTAAGTACTTTTGAATCGTCTATATTTTCCTACCACCCGTTCAAGACTTTTTTAACTGACAAGAAGAACGGGCGCAAGAAACTTATCAGTTTTAATAGCAATAAGTAACGATATTTACAAACTTAAATATATCGTTACCAGATAATTACAACAGGGTGACAGGATTATTGGCAACAAACATAGACTTATTATATTGGCAACAAAGTACTTATAGTAGTTATGTGTTACATCATTTCCACGCATTTTGATCTTTAAGATAATCGTCTACTTTATAATAACCTTTACCCATGAGCGTTTTTTTAACATGGTTTTTAAATTCATGCAAAGGAAGATCAATTACTTGTTGTGGAACTTTATTAATAAAGGCTATGCCTTTCCCCATAAACGAACCTCTAGTTTTTGCAAGCCTAAATCTTGGAACGGCAAGTTTATCTTTATTTCTTGTATTAAACTGGTGATTATTGCTGTTCTTAGCAAATGAATCATAGTGTTTTCTTACATAAACTAAATTTTCACATATGTATTGGCCTGCCAAAGTTAAAATATTTATTTCTTTAAACAGTTCTCTCAAGGTATCTCTCCGCCGAAGATTGTATATGCCGCGAACAGCTCTTTTTTGGAGTACAAAAATATTTACAATACTGGCAGCTGAGCCCCACAATAGCAGTCCATAAGACATTACACTATGAAAATAACTAAAATATACTAACGTTGCCGTTTCAATATCAGTTAAAAGCCTTATTTTCTTAACAGCGAATGCTGCTGAACTAAGTCTACTTGACAAGGCTTCGATATGTGGATCCCATTGAAGTCGAGAATCTAGTGTAATACCTAGAAATTTTGTACTTTCAATAAACTCGACTTCATCGTCATTCAAATTAATATTTAATTCTGTCTGCTCAACATTAGGCAATGAAAATTTAACACATTTAGTTTTTTTGGGGTTAAGTGCTAAATTATTACTATTAAACCAGTATGAAACTTTAGAGAGGGCACTATTTACTTCGTCCGAACAGTTACTACCTCTGTTTACTTTGAAAACTAAAGAAGTATCATCCGCAAATAGTACTGTCTCACATAAATTATTCGCGTAGTTGGGAAGGTCATTTATATAAATTAGAAACAGCAATGGGCCCAATATTGATCCCTGCGGCACACCCATATTGATGGGGGCTCCAGTAGATTCAGTTTTATTTATCACTACTTTCTGAGTTCTATTGAACAAATACGATTTCATAAGGCTAACTGATTTATCAGAGACACCATAATGTTCTAGCTTCTTTAATAGTGTTTGGTGATCAACGCAATCGAATGCCTTAGAAAGGTCACAGAAAATGCCAATTACATCTTGCTTTTCTTCCCAAGCGTCAAGAATATGTTTGAGAAGTGCAATTCCAGCATCAGTAGTATTTTTACCCTTGGAAAATCCAAACTGATTTTTATGAAGTATATTATTGTATGTGAAGTAATCTAATAATTGGGAATATATAATTTTTTCAAATATTTTACTAAGTGCTGGAAGTATTGATATTGGCCTAAAGTTAGCTGGGTCACTTTTATCCCCAGATTTAAAAAGAGGAATCAATTTACTATTTTTCATTAAGTCAGGAAAGACCACTTCATCAATACATTTGTTAAAAATAAAAGCCAAGTAAGGGGCTAGTATATCAATAATTGATTTAATAATGCTTGTTGACATGCCCCAAAGATCTTCTGTTTTTTTAACATTAATTGTTTTAAAAGCTTTAATGATATCTGCACTATTTATGTATTTAAAGGAAAAAGCTTCATTGCACTTATCAACACTAGACTCCAGGAGGGAGACAGCGATGTTGGGACAAGCACTAAGAGTACTGGTAGTTTCTGCTGGTATCCTAGCAAAGAAATCTTCAAAAACTTTAGCGACCTCATTGTCAGACTCAAAAGTTTGATTACCAGATTTTAAACAGAAGGAATTTATATTGGATTTTGATTTGCCCGTTTCTTTATTGATAATATTCCAAGTAGCCTTAATTTTATTATCAGCTAATTTTATTTTATTTGCAAAGTACTTGGACTTTGCTAGGATACAAACCTGTCTGAATGTTTGTGAATACTTCTTGACAAATTCAATGAAGTTAGGATCACAGGAAGTAGCTTTTTCTGCATACAGTTCGTATAATTTCCTTCTGCTCTATATATACCGGGTGTAGCCCAGTCACTAAATTTCGTACTATCGTTAAATTTGATGACTTTTTGCTTAAAAGTTTCACTAAATTCGGTTTGAACTACGCTAAATAAATGATTATATAAGTTATTGGCTTTAAAATTTGGTTCTGGTAATGTTTCAATTTTACTTGTGACATTGGTTCTGAATTTTTCAATACAGTGTTTTTTTATTGGTCTACACATTATTTCCCGTTTAGGCGGAACATGATGGTGCTCAATAGAGGCTAATTGTCCACTGTGGTCGGATTTAATACAATTCAAAATTGATTTTTCAAGAACATTACAGTTACAAAAAATATTATCTAAGCAGGTTGCCGATGTGGGAGTGATTCGCGTTGGTTCATTAAAAGTATGTAGTAAATTAAATGATTTAAATAGGTTTATGAACCTACTCGATAGCTTGGCTAATTTAGGATCTAAGATGTCGACGTTAAAATCTCCACAAATCGCGACTTTTTTATTCTTCCTACAAGTTATTTTTAACACTTCCTCCATAGTGGACTCAAACTCAGAGTAATTCGCGGTGGGGGGTCTATATACACATACTATAATTATTTGATCAAGTTCCACACAAGACAACTCAATGGTTCGTTCAATTGAGAGTGATACTACATCTTTGCGCTCTTTACAATGTAAACTATTATGTAGAATAATAAGTGAACCCCCTCTTATAGCAGATTTCCTATTAAACGAGCTAGCAACTTTATAATTATCCAAACTTAAAATTAATTCGTGCTTTTTCAACCAATGCTCTGTAACACATAACACATACACACAGCTGTTATAAACAGTAAGATTGCTGACCACTACATAACCGGTTCCGTTATTATTTGCGACTCGGAAAACAATGAAACTGGCTACAGATATATAGATAGATTCGATAATCAACAACTGGTGAATGAGTTACGTAAAATTAACTGGCAGCCTGTTATGGAGTGAACAGATCCGAATGATATATTTAAATACATTACAAACCAATTTTCGCAAGTGTATAAAAGTTGTAAGAAGAAATGTAAAATAAAAATAGGCAAACGCTACGATTGTAAATGGGCAAATAGTCGTTTAATTTATATGTGCAAAAAAAAGGAAGAACTTTTTGAAATTTGGAAACAAGATGAAAGCAACAAAGTAAATTTATTATTATATAATAAGTATAGAAATCTTACAAATAAATATATAAATAAGACAAGAAATAAGCACATTAAACAGACTATATCCGATAACTTCCAAAATTCAAAAAAAGTATGGCAAATTATTAACTGTGTCTGTGGTAAAATTGATAAGTCTTTAGATGACGTCATATTAAAACATTTTAAGGACGATTTAAAAACAATTTGTAATAAATTTGCATATGGTTTCTCAGATAACATTAAAAACTTAAACACTAACTGTAATGTTAAGTTATTATCAGATAATTCGTATCAGATGGAATCAAATATGTCAATTAGAATTAAGTTTGCAACAAACGAAATAATACATAAAATAATTAATAACATGAATAAAAATAAAAGTCCAGGTATTGATAGCATCAGAGTAAAAGACTTATTATGTATAAGCGAAGAGATCACTCCAGTAATTTGTCACCTAATTAATGCGTGTATTTCCGCGTCACTTTATCCTGATCAGCTTAAAATAGGCATAATCAGACCTGTGCATAAAAAGGGTTGCTATAGCAATATAGACAACTATAGGCCGATCACAATATTATCTTGCATCGATAAAGTAGTTGAGAGATACCTCGGTAACGAATTAACAGATTTTTTAACAAACAACAAATTAATTAATGACAAACAGTACGGGTTCCAAAGAGGGCGTAGTACCTCGCAGCTGCTTTCTCGATTTGTCGATGAGGTCAACCATCACCTGGATAATCGGAATCATGTGCTGGTTGTCTTCATTGACTTCAGTAAGGCATTTGATGTTTTGGATTATAGTATGCTTTTTTCTAAGTTGCAGCAGATTGGTGTGCGGGGCCCAATGTTGGAATGGTTTCGAGATTATCATAAAAATAGGCATACATTAGTCAGTGTAAATGGGGACACCAGTGATCCTATTCCCACAGAACAGGGCACGGCCCAGGGTTCAATCCTGGGACCTACTGAATATCTGGTCTACGTTAACGACATGTGCAATCTCTTCCAAAATGGCTCCGTGTACCAATTTGCTGATGACACATGTTTGGTTGCGCACAGTAGAGACATTTGTGAGGCGCAGAAAATTATGCAATACAATTATGACTTACTATGGAAATGGGCGCACGATATGGGTCTTGTTATCAATGCCAATAAAACAAAACTTTTGCATATAAGATCACCCTACATAAAATATCTTACTGATCCAACTGTAATATCACATAGCCACCAATGCTTGCATGACCAGCCTGTCTCGTGTAGCTGTGAAAAACTTGAAATAGTGAGTCAGCATACTTATCTGGGCCTCATCATTGATAAACATCTTAATTGGAGACCTCATGTAGAATACATATGTAACAAATTAAGATCACTTCGAGCTAAATTTTCTATCCTTAAATTTAAATTACCTTACAATATACTAAGAATGTTGTACTTATCATTAGGTGAATCAATAATAGGTTATGGACTCAGTAGCTATGGTCGAACATATAAAACTAACATTGACTTAATATACAAACTTCAACTAAGCATACTTAAAACAATTATCCCAAAATATTTAAGAAAAAAATATAAAGAAAATGAAATAGGGTCGTTGAAGCACTGCAGAATTATGTCAGCTTACAATAAAATTAATTATCAAATAGTACTTGAGGACTACCATAACATTGAGTCCCTAACTGCTAAAGTTAGGCATAGTAAACTGCGCAAACTAAACAGTACACCAATGTTTGTTCTACCTAAATATAATAATGAATATGGTAAAAGGACGTGGAAATATACGCTACCCAATATATTAAACAGGCTTCCGCATACATTGCAAAATAGTATCTTAAAGAATTACAAGACCTGTAAACATTTATTAAAAAAATACTATATACTGGGATCGAGTGAATGATTATAAATATAATGCTGTAATATGACTCATTCGTGCAAGTATAAACCTCAATTAGGTTTTAAGCGCGTCTAGTTTTTAACTTCTGTAATTGTTATGTTATGAACAAATAAAAAAAAAAAAAATCAATATCTTCAGAATTTAAGAATAAGCTAATTTCTAAATCCTTGCGAGAAAAGCCTTGTATATTTTGATGGACAATTCTTAAACAGTTTGGCTTTCCTATTGTCGGCTTAGCGCTAGAGGATGCCTCTATTGTCTCAAATGGTAATTTAAATGTAATAAATTATTACTAAAATTATTTTCAGAATTATTTGGAACGGATTCCAAAGTTGAATTACACATGTCAGACGTTAACTGCTTAATAGAAGCAGATGTTTGTCTAGCCAAATTATTGGCTAGTTGTTTAAAATAAAAAGATAGCGATAATGCTATTTGTCTCGTAAAAGAAGAAGGCAGATAATATTTATCTTTTGTCAAGTAAAAATTGTAAAATAATTTATTAATGTCAATTAAATGCAGCTGTTGGCTATTATAAAATGCCACTGTATTTAAAGATAGATTCAAATTAAATCTTACATTATTTTCCACCTGTGACAGACTTTTGCTGTAGGGAAATGTAAACAATATCACTTTACTAACATTCAGAGAACAGAGGGAATTACAATATGTCATCAATTGGTTTTTGTTGACATTACCCCTATTTCCAATTAAAATTATCAAGTTAGTGTTATCACTGAATGATTTTTTTACAACTATATTCATAATGTCATCTAAAGTGGACCCAGGCATACAATAATTAATAACATTTCCCCCTAATTGATTTTGTATCAATTGGCCTAAGTTCTTTCCAATTTCATCACAATACATAATGTATTGTGATGACATTGGTTTACTGCAATCATCTTTTATACATGAACTAGTTTTGCTTGCGCTTAATATACTATTGGAAATATTAGAAACTTCAGGCTGACACACCGAGTAAGTAGTTGCACACTCTGGGGCAGACTGAGTAGATGCTTCTTTTGTTATTAAATCAACAATGCACAATCAAATTTGCACTAACTAGTTAGGTTTAGCTTCCCAGTTCCCACTGAACAAAACAAGGCCAATTTAATGCGTCAGAAAAGATAAGAGCTACGCGATAGTAAGAGAGGTGAATATAATTTATGGAAGGGAGCGTTGTGCGTTCTGAATTGAACTTTATTGTCTCGGTTCAAGAGTCGCTATTTATCTAAATGATTTTGCGGAGTGCAACTTCAGTACGCTATGTAGTTCAACCAATAGGAAGCTTGGTAGGGTACCTGCGATTGCACTTCATAAAAATGCATTGTTGTTGGTGCCGGTGACGTCAGTCGACCTTGAGTGATCAAAGTTATCAGTAGTGTCATTTATAAAGGGTGTTTAGTTTGTTGGTAAGTGAAGTGACTTTATAAGTTTTCAGTGTGAAATATTTTTCTTAGTGGATATGTGAGAGAGGGATGCTGTGCACATTATTGAGTTTGAAATTGTTGGATTCCAGAAATAATGGCAGATGAAGAAGCTTAAGGTTCTAAAGGTCTGACTCCTTTAATCTTTATAAAAAGAAACGGTGGTACTGTTGTGTTACGTGCTGGGCACCAATATATTTTAAAAGAAAATTATAAAAATGGAACGGTGGCATGAGAATGTATTTATAGAAGAAAACTGAAATGTAGCGGCAAAATTATGTTGAAAGTAAGTACTTAAACCGTTTTTAAATACTTATAAGCATGTACCATAAAAACAATGGAATAGCAGATACACTTATTACATGTAATACGAGTTCAACCATAGCCTTCTAGGTATATTGTTCAAACCATGAAGTGAGCAGAACGACAACATCGCATGTGGTCAAGCACATGGTATATTAATGTTATAGTTATTTATTTATTCCCATACTTATTATTTATGTTTAAACTACTTAGTTGTAAATTGTGACGTTAGATTATTTCAATAAAGATTTTATATTTATTATTATTATTTATTTATGAAAACATAAGGTTCAAATTGCAGGTCAAATTGTTTGACTTTCTTGAGGGTTGTAAAGTCTTTAAGTTTGAAACACTTTATTGTATTACAGCAAACGTCAACTATGAGTACTTTGCGAGTTATAACGCTCTGAACTCAACTAAATTTAAGAACATTAATGACTTACAAAGAACAATAAAACTTCGAAAATACTAACATTTGATAAAAATATGTTTTCAGCAAATATTTTTCATTTGCAAATCTTTCTAATGATATATCATGCATTGCTAGAGGTGGGGTAGATCAACTTTTATAGACAATGACCTAGTTATATACTTTAATAACCTATAACTCCAAAAGTATTAAGAATTGGTATAAAGTGTTTTAACAGCAAATATTTGTCTATAAAAGACCATTCTAATGATAACTATATCATTTATTGCTAAAGAGCGTGTTGATCAACTCCCTGTTGAAAAAAATCAACAAAAAAGATTATATCTTTGATAGTATTTTTTTCCTGGTTAACATTGATATTTTACTTATTGTTTATAAAAAAGCATTTCAATAAAAGAACTAAATTATTTTCACATTTTCAACCCCACACGATTACTACGAAAAAAATATAGACCTTTTAAAATAGAAATATTTCCATATTTACATTTAGTATTTTATCAGTTGTTTAAGTATTACTTATTTTGTTAGTAAGTTTATGGTACTAAATACTTTGTGTGCTGATTTATAATATCAATAAAGACTGTTTATTACCAATCTGTGATTATTGAAGTCAAATTCATAATGATTCTTTGCTAATGAAAATATTTAAGACGTAATTTTTTGCTATAAGGTTTTATGTTACTAGTTGTTAATTAATTATCTTATGTCATAACTGCTTATTATAATTAAACATTTCTACAAATATGTATTATTTAACTTTGTATAATAATGTATCATTCTACTTTTAAAATGAAGACTGTTTTTTAAAACCGCGGATATTAACATTAATATTTCTTGTCATAATAAAACCTGATTATTACATAAAAATATCTTGGTTTCTTTTAATGGGTCTAATTTTACGGTGTAGAATAAATAATATATTTTTTATATTCTCCTAAACGCAATACCGGGGTGCATGATACAAGATTTGTGCCATCCGTCCTGTTAAATAAAATACCGGGGTGGTTGGAACTTCGCGAGTGCCATCCACCCCGTTAAACAGCAAGACACGAATCACCGGGGTGGTTGGAACTTTTTTTCCCAACGGTCCCGCCACCGGGACAGAGCCACCGGGGTGGTTGGGACTCGAAAATTATACTTATAACAAATGTCATTGCAGTCGGGGGAGGGCTTCAACTAAAAATTGATTAATAGATCGATCCCCCAACTGCAATGACACTAAATTAACTTTTTAGTTCGTTTTTGGCAGGGCGGTCATGTTTTAATATCTTTTGTTACTTTTTTCAGTTATTTGTATCATTTTACCGATAACTATAAAAAATACAATCCGAATATTTAAATTTTATCTTAATTACTCATTCTCAGATATTTATGGACAGCTTACAAGACACACACTAAGAAATGTAAAATAATATATACTGCAAGAAAAAATTAAAAGCTGCCACTACATAACAAACACAAATATAATAACAGTTTATAATATAGACTGTTAATATAGTTATGTATATAGACACAATTAATATAGTAAAGACTCAATCTATAGTTCTATAGTATACTAATTGTTTTTGTTGCTCGCGTGCTAATAATATATTGCTGTTGCGCTCGCACAGATTGCGTTCATAGCATTTGTGTGTTAGAGTGTATGTTAGTTAATATGTGGGATGTGTAATATGTTAGCAAGCGTGTAAGTGAAACAAGTATTTCTGAATAAAAATATTTGATCCATAAACTTTTGCAGGTGGAGGGCAGGAAAACATGTTGCAGTTGTTCTCGGAGTACGTGGCGGCGCGGCCGCTGCAGCTGCAGCTGGCGAGGGTGCTGCGCCTGGACTGGGCGCTGCCGCTGCACCTCCTCAACCTGTGCATCGCCTACCAGATCACGGTCGTGCAGTTCACGCATTTGTTCTAAATCATTGATATTATTTGAATGCGCATTTGACTTGGCTGTTCCATTGAATAAATAAATTTTAGAAAAATGAAATACTAATTTGTTTTTTTTTATTTCTCTTAATGAATGAGATTGCCGTGTCATACATTGCTAGTTTAGTTGGGCGTACGCTCTGGTAATATTATATTAAAGATACGATTGGTTATTCCATTAATTCATCATAAGAAATCCACCCAAGGGGGAATTTAATACGATGATGACACAACACTCTAACACTTAATTTTTCAATTCCAGTTTTCTGCCACGCCAAAAGTGGATCCACCTTGAATTCAAAATTATTCTGCACTACACTTTATTCATGTTAAGTGTATGCTGCAGTGGAAACGTAGACCCAAGTTGTCAAACAAACGCACCCATCTAACGCAAATGTGCCTAGTGTGCGCCTTTTATTCGTCTCTTTTTATAAAAGGACTGATTTGTATTTTTTTTCCAGGTTTATTATTACTTCCTTGTGTATATTTTCCAGACAACGTACGGTATTATTATAATGGTAGGGTATATTATTCATAAGTTGGTTCCACAGTGGAATGTTTCCACTCATGATTACAAGCATATTTTACTATAGGGATAACTCTGATATCGCGAAAAAAAATTGTGGTTGTATTAAAAAGCGCAAACTTACTCCACCTTTTAATAAAGATATCCAGATTATAAACTATCTGTGATCCTTTTATCCAAATAGTATCTACTTTATAGTAGTGACTTTTTTTACTAACGCCACATAATAGATATACTTATATAAGTACTACCGTACAGAAAGGAAACCTCCGCCCCGCTCCACAATGAATTACCTGGGATCCCTTGTTTTCGCATAATTGTTTTATACCTAATTTGATTTGGCATAACGGATTTGGCATAATCTTTTTTGTCATAATAATACTTTCGCATAATTGTTTTTTGGCATACTATTTATATTAGCATAATTATCATTTAGACTAATTTGTTTTCGCATAATGTTATTAGGCATATTGTCTATTCGCCTAATATTATTTAGACATAAAAATCAAAAACAATAAGAATAAATATTTTTACGCACTTATTTATTTTCATGCAAAAGGGGTAGGTATTGTATTAAAATGCCAAAAACTCATAACACATACGACCTAAATATCGACTCATAAAACACCTATTTTTAAAATACCGAAAATCTTTAATGTCGATATCCAATAGACCGAAACTTAAAAGATCGATTATTAAATGATTGATGATAGTTCGAAACCCTGAGAGTTAAAATGCCGATAGTTTAAAATCCCGAAAGCCTGTTTAGGTCTATTAGGTGCGACGACGAGCGAGCGTAGCGAGCGAGGAGGAGGTAAGGTTCCATTGCGACCAACAACGCACGAGCCGAGCGAGCGAAGCGAGCGTGCCGCGGCAGCGGCCGGCGAAGTGCCAGAACCGACCTGCTGGCATGTAACCCTCAATTAACCTTCGGTTTTTTAAGCTTCGGGGTTTTGTATTTTAGGTAAAATGTTCTTTCGTGATTTTAAACGTCGTGATTTTTTTGTTTATAAAAATATGCGTAAATAACATTATGCGTGTTTAAATTTATGCTAAAGAATATTATGCTTAAACATGATTATGCTTAAAGTAGTTATGCTTAAAAAAATTATGCATAAGCTGTTATGACTAAATAATATTATGCGTAAACATCATTCGGCGAAATCATATTATGCTATGACATATTATGCCTTAAAATTTTATGCAAATACATAGGGAACCGAATTACCTCACCCCGCCGGGGCGCGACATTAGAAATGCCTGTGGGATACAGACACTACCTGCTCTATATCGCTCTGGGTTTTTCTGATTAAATAACTCGAAAAAGCCTGTGTGTTTCAGAACATCGCTTGTTCTTTAGCGCGCGGGGTTTTCTGACTAAAAATTTAATAATATCACCCTAAAAAGCCTGTGGAATACAGACACCTTGCGCTGTGATTTCCTTAATAAAATTTGAAATGATTTTTTTTTTATTTGCAATTAAACATAATATAAATACCCCGAGCGATACAGACACGTAAGGTACTAAGTATTCTGAAACTTGGGTATTTAAACTAAATTACTTATCAAAAGAACCTGTAACTTATTAAAAAAAAATATAAGAAGAAATTTTATTTTTGGTAACCCCCTTTTAGAAATAAATCTCCAAAGGTCAGCTGTTGATAACAACTGATGATGAATGGATGATAACATAATTTGTAAAATTTCTCGGAAACAGCACAAGGCTTTTCATTAAGTTTTAACTTTTTTTACTTTTTGTGTTAAAGAAAGGACTTGAAAGTAAATTAATCATTTTAATGGAGTTTTACAAAATTAGTTATTTTCTAAAAAAAAGTAGTTTTTATTTTATTTCGCCATTTTCGAGCACAACGACTGATTGTAACTAACAGACGAACGTTATTTCGTTTTTAGGGTTCCGTACCTCAAAAGGAAAAAACGGAACCCTTATAGGATCACTTTGTTGTCCGTCTGTCTGTCCGTCCGTCCGTCTGTCTGTCAAGACCCTTTATCTCGGGAACGCGTGGATGTATCGAGTTGAAATTTAAACCATATACTAAAGTCTACGGTCCCTTCAAGCTGTTAAAAAATCAAATTTCTAAGTTAACGTAAAAAAAAGATACTACCGTTTAGGGCGCAAAAAACGCATTTTCGATACTCTCAAAGGAATCAAAATTCATAGGGTACTTCCCGTTGACCTAGAACCATGAAATTTGGCAGGTAATAGCGTCTCATACTACACTTACAGGCATAAATCTGAAAACTGTATATTTGTAATTAAATCACAAAAACTTATGGTCATTAAAATACGTAATTATTAATCATCTTGGTGAAACAATGGTATGCGCGGTCATAGTTTAACTTCTAATTACTTTTGTGATAATCGCGCCACTAATTCTTTTTAAAATATCAATATTTATTATTACTTATTAGTCAGATCCATTCAAATATTGTTATAGTTAATTACTTTTAAAAATAACATTAAAAAGTAATAAATTTGGCACTAAATATTTTCGCAACATGGCGGTAGTGTCACGCTGCATGACATGGGGTCAAAGAGTAAAACAATCAACGGAGTGCATTCCAGCAGAACAATAGCTATCACCACAGAGTAGGTATATAACAATCAGCGCGTTTTTCACACCGATATGACGTGACTCGAACGGGATGGAAACAGACTTTCGGAGCAAGGGTCCTGTTGGAATACACCCATTTTCTCTAATAACATTGCGATAGATAACACCATTTCACAGAACATTATACAGTGTACTATTGATATACAGCGCCATCTGTTGACAATTAGCAGTACTTGTATTTTATACAGGTGCGGTGGGTTTGTATTTATTTTATTTTTTCTCAAACATGCTTGGAAATTCGAACATTATTTTGACAACCTTCTTCGTGCTAAATCGGAGTTTACGGACAGACCTAAACCGCGCCGGCAATATTTGTATGAGAATCCATTACTAACATTGCCGGCGTCTGTCCGGCAATGTTTCTATTAAAACTCATTAAACACGTGTAATTCACAAATGGAGCGAACTTTTCAATGAAACACAAATATAGGTATCAAATGTCGCCTTGATGACCAAGCACATTCCAAAATTTTTTTTTAAATATTCGGTATACTGGTATCACATGAAAGGCCTTGATGAGCACATTCCAAAAAACTGGAAAAAAAAATATTTTTTTGCAATATGTGTATCAAATGAAAGGCCTTGATGAGCACTTTCCAAAAAACGTAAAACAAAAATTAAAAACTGGAAGTAAATGAAAAAACCGGATTTTTTTTCAATATGGGTATCAAATGAAAGGCCTTTATATGCACATTCCAAAAAAAATAAAAATCTTTCTTTTTTCCTTTTTTCAATTACTGTAATTAAAAATAAAAAGCTTAAAACTATAAAGTTAAAAGTTTAAAAGCCACTTGGTTTGAATTTCCGCACATTATTTGAGAAAAGTACTATACAAGCCTTGCCTGCAACTAGGCATTGATGGACTCACGTATGTTCTTCAATGCCTGTCTTGAGTGCCGCTGCAGTAATGTACTATTCCATTTCAAACCTTCGCCCGTGGTCAATTCTTTGCCGTAATCCCTGGAAGGGACCACGGAGGTTATTTTCTACGTGGCGACGAAGGATTTCAAATGGTTATCTATGTATATCAGTCAATTCTAAATGTTTTTGCGCAAATCACTCAAAACTGCTGAACGGATTTTGATGGTATTTTTTTACAGTTTGGTAGCTTGGAGTCCAACTTATTATCTAAGCAATTTTTCACATAATTCCGGTAGGTATAACCTGGGATAAAGCTTGAACTCTCCGTAGTACAGTTTTAAAATATGTATATATACATTTAAAAAAACTTATAGAAAATAATATCATAGAAAGCGGGTTTTGATTTTGGTGAATTTTGTTTCTGTGAAATTACAAAAGGCCCGACATCGAAACGTTTTTGTTAACTTTTAAGCATTGACCATTTTACTGTGCCAGATGTGGATACACCAGCTGGCCGGTCGTTCTAACAGTGTAATTCCCCGAAGATAATTATTACAACAAATTCAACGAAAACTCCTTAAAAAAAAATTGTATATCTTTTGATTGAGTAAACCGATTACAATAAAATAAAGACTAAATTATTTTGCATAATACACAGTATTATATTTTGTATGTTAATATTATTACGATTAGGTTAGCGCTTCTAATGTTATCAGCGCACTACCATATAGACAAATAGCCAAAAATCCCAAAAAAATTGAAATGGATTTTATTGGTTGTTATTAAACATCCCAACCACTTTTTTCAAAATATTTCCTTTGTACCGACACAACTTTTCTATAGCTTTATTTTAGTAGGTCTGTACGGAACCCTCGGTGGGCGAGCCCGACTCGCACTTGTCCGGTTTTTTTTTTGTAATAATTGTACCTTCAGTTTACTAAAGGTACATCAGATTCAGACTATACTTTACCTTGTGACCGCTTTTATGCCATACGTAGTAAAAACTGTTTTTGCAGTTCAAATGTTTAACTTGCTGTTTTATATACCTACATCAAAGAGTACTTTTGTAATATAAATAATAAAGAATCTTGCTGGCTTTTTCTGTTAACAAGTTACTAGGTCCGTTTAACCAGAATTATAATCGCCAATAATGTGTTTTAATTTTTGTTTCTTAAATATACAGGGTTATTTGTAAAACACCAACAACCTCGCAGTAGGGGATTACTAACATCATAAACAACAACATTTGTTCTACGACTTTTCCGAAAACAGAAAAAAAATATTCGACTTTCCATACAAATGTCCAAACAATTGATCGAGTTTTTGTATGAAAAGTCGATGGTTTTTTGTCTGTTTTTGGAAAAGTCTTAGAACAAAATGTTGTTGTTCATGATGTTAGTAATCCACTCCTGCGAGGCCGTTAGTTTTTTTACAAATAACCCTGTATATGTTTTGTCTTTATTCGTAATATTTTTATTTATAACATAAAGAGGTTGATGAAAAAAGAATAATTAGAAATTAATAAAACTCAAAAAACAAATTTTAAAATATTAGTACTTATCACAATTATATTATTATAATGTCAGATTAGTGATACAATAAAATATAAGTAGGTATTGTTTATCAATTTATCCATGAAAATTGAAAATGCGCTTTATCAATATTATTATCATAGCCACTAGCTTCCGCCCGCAATGATCTTAGGAAACAAAGTCTGCTATCTTATAGTCCAAGTTAAAAAAACTATCTGTGTGCCAAATTTCATCCCAATCGATTTCATCAAGCATAGCCCGCCATTTTTATGGGATTGAGAGAAAAAAACCTTTCCCGTTTACAATAAATTAATATTAATAGTAGGATAAACTCAAAAAAATACACCACTTTAGTAAAAAAATATCACTAGTATAACTAGGTATAATCAATAATCTCGTAATTTATCAAAACTCAAAGAAGGAATACTTTAATCACTATGAACTGTAATTTTCTGGATTGTCTGTGCCCCACAGGCTTTTTAGGTTGATATTATTAAATTTTTAGTCGAAAAACCCCGCGCGCTACAGAACAAGCGATGCTCTGAAACACACAGGCTTTTTCGAGTTATTTAATCAGAAAAACCCGGTACAGAGCAGGTAGTGTCTGTACCCCACAGGTATTTTTAATACCGCCGCCGGGGCGCCTAACGCGCGAGTTCGTATGCCGATCTGTGTGCTCATTCAATAGCTCTAGACTTCACGCACACAGTTGCGCGTCTGGAAAACGTAACTGTGTAGCGTCTGTGTAATAGGTAATTGCCCCGGGTGTGCTAATATTTTGAATGTGAAACATAATTAAAAAAGTTGCTATAATAAAATACTAATATGATAAGATAAGCGTTGCTGACTTTACCAAATTAACGAGTTATAGCTAAAAAATCTTCCTATTCGAAAGGGAAATGTGATTAAACTCAGAGACGGCTACCTACTCACACCACATTATAAACCTTTACCTAAAATAAGTAATGTGTTACATAATAAGTAATTTATAACCGTAAAAAATTGTTTAAAAAAACAAAAAACCGACTTCAAAAAACCTACCTCTAAAAAGCAAGAAATAAAATTCGTAATAATAAAAACACGTCTATTGAAGTCGGGTGGGGCTGGAGTACAAATTCCATTTTTTTCTAAAAGCCACACCCGACTTCAATAGACGTGTCTTTATTATTACGAATTTTATTTCTTGCTTTTTAGAGGTAGGTTTTTTGAAGTCGGTTTTTTGTTTTTTTAAACAATTTTTATTTTTTAATTTTTAGTGTAGGTACCTTTTGTATTAGGTAGTGTAGGTATATTATTTAGGTAGAAAAATCGGCTCAGCCAAAAGTGAGTTAATCGCGGAGAAACACATACATGCGTGTCAAACTAAGAACCTCCTTTTTTAAGTCGGTTAAGAACTACACTTAGGATATCCTTTTTCCAACAAAAAATAATTATCTTATTCAGTTCATAAACAAAGAAGTTATACGACTGATCATCGAGGTAGTTCACACAAAATCATACTATTTGCGTGCTTTTTTCAAGATTACTTGAAAAGTACTGAACCGATTGCAAAATTTTAAAAAATGGGACCAACTTGGAAGTTTACTTAATGTAATAACGTTTGAATCATTTCAATCGGTTCAGCCGTCTTCGAGTAATCGGTGTTTATACAAAAAACAAAAAAAAAAAAAAAAAACGTGTCGAATTGAGTACCTCCCTCCTTTTGAAGTCGGTAAAAAATATTTAACATCAGTTTAACAAGGTCAAAAGCTTTTCCATTGTAAAATAAATGTGAAAGCTAATAATCATACAATTGTAGCATTTACTGTCTAATCTATCAAATCTATTTGCCATTACAATCATGATAATTTATATCCTTAAAAGTTTATGTCATCAATTACATATAAGGCGAAGTGGATTGGTTCTATTCTCTCAGTACTTGTCACGTCTTCAAACAAAACAATTCTCAATTTCAAGAAACATGAGATCCGATAAAGCCGTCGTAATCTTATTTTTAATGCTACACGTCGTTCTGTGTTTAGATTTTGGTTGCAAAAGATTCACAAAATATGCATCAATCGTTAAAATGTGTAATCGTGCACAACTTATTTGCTTTGCTGTTTTATACAGTTATCTGTTATACAGTTTCTGCAATACTTCTGATATATTATTTTGGTGGTTTTCGTGGGCGGTTATTGGTGGGATCCAAGTGTTTTTCATTTCTTTTATTCTAAGCCGTTTTAGTGATAAAAGTTCATATTGTAAGATGCTGAAAGATTTGAATGAGTTAGATTTGGTGTTGGGCACTGACGTAGGATACTATATTAACGTTAAATTAGTGTTATTTACTGTTGTATCAATATTATTGAGGATGGCTTCAGATACAGTGGTCTGTTTCTTTGATAATTGCTTTGAAGATGAAGTTTCTCTATTGATGGTCTTTAATTCAGTATGTTTCTATGTTACTATGGTCGTTAGCTCTTTCATCTTCTACGCTGCTTACAGCCGGTTGAAAATACTTAATAAATTGCTCCGATCTGGTTGCCATGAAGTATTTGAATGTTTGAATTTTTACAAAAGTGTAGTTGATAGCATTGAAAACACAAAGAATGTTTTTGAGTGTGTGGTAAGTAAATTATCTTTATAGTAGCTCCCTGATAATATTTAATGTACCTATATTTTTTTCAAGATTTAATCATGCGTTTTAATTAAAAGCTCTTGATAACTCTTCCTCTTTTGATATGTTACAGTACTTATCAGCTTTGATTTACAAAGTCGTCGACGTGATTGTTATGATTTATTGGACATTGAGCGAAATAAAATTTATCATGGTAAGATTTTATCACCTTTAATTAATTAAGAAGCATAATAAAAATACAATAGGCAAGCTACGATCCGCTGAACACAGTTCTCAATATAAAAAAAAAGAGTTTACAAAAAAGAGCAAAAAGAAAAATCAACAACTTCCGATCTTTGGCCAATGTATTATAAAGTACTATTTTACCGAACTTTTAATACATATTAGTGAATAAATTGAACTACCTATTTCAATTTTATACAAAAATTTACCATGGTAAATCAAAGTTTTAAACAATCGTATCAAAGTTTGAAACATTGAAAGTATAATTTTTGTGGACTTACTTGTAACCTCACAGTGTAGTCATCTAAGACCACACTTATTAAAATTGTAAAGTCGAAACTTACTTGTCAATATTTAACTTTAGTGACCTACGTCTAAATCAAAGCTGCTAGCTGTTTGCTTCATTATTTTACTCTGTTCACCAGGTTCAGCTAAAAAATGCTTCTAGACAAGAACATTTCTCAAGTAAACAAACACAAATGCCATTAGCTAATAAGATTTTGGATTCATGACTCTGATATCTCAAATTGAGATTAGAGTAGGTAATTTAAAATTACGTACAAACATTACACTTTTTCCAGTTCAAACGATCGTTCTTCTATTTTCCAGAACCCATCTTATTTTTTTACTTTACTCAACACTATAGTTGATTTTGTTCTGCTGTGGATACCTGCAATCGCTGCAGGTTCTTTGACTGCAGAAACTGAAAAATTAAAACTCATAATTCAGGACCGTTTACTACTAGAAAGAGGTTAGTGCATTACGAGTATTTTTTACTTTAATCGTTTTAGAACACGAAAGTCTAAATATAACGAAGTAAAAAATATACTTATAACAATTGTCATTGCAGTCAAGGGACGGCTTCGACTATTGATTTACAGAACGGTTCCCCAGCTGCAATGACACTAATTTAAATTTTTAGTTGGTTTTTGGCGGGGTAGTCATATTTTTATTTTTGATATTTTTGTCCAGTTATTTGTATCATTTTACCGATAAATATAAAAATAGAATTCAAATATTTAAATATTAACTTAATTACTCATTCTCAGATATTTATGCACAGCATACAAGACAGACACTAAGAAATGTAATAATATATTATATTGCCAGCAAAAATAAAAATTGCCACTGCATAACAAACACAACTATAATAACAGTCTATAGTATAGACTGTTAATAAAGTTATGTATACAGACACAATTAATAGAGTAAAGACTCTATCTATAGTTCTATAGTATACTAATTGTTTCTGTTGTTGTCTATAGTTCTGGCTCTGTCTTAATTGGCCGTGCGATGGCACAGAATACATACGATGGTGCGTCCGTCTGATGAAACTGGTCGTGCGACCGTGCTATCAAACCTAGTGATATCTATTGAATGTCCTAATTGACGGTCGCGCGATCATGCGATGCGAGCAAATTGTCTATTGTTCAGTTTCATCGCACGATGAAATCGCAACGCATGATCGCACGACCGATGCCAATTAGGACAAGGTCTATATACTATACTAATTGTTTCTGTTGCTCGCGTGCTATCAATATATTGCTATTGCGCTCGCACAGATTGCGTTCATAGCATTTGTGTGTTAGAGTGTATGTTAGTAAATATAAGATATGTAATATGTTAGCGAGCGTGTAAGTAAAACAAGTATTTACTGAATAAAATTATTTGATCCATAAACGTTTGCAGGTGGAGGGCAGGAAAACATGTTGCAGTTGTTCTCGGAGTACGTGGCGGCGCGGCCGCTGCAGCTGCAGCTGGCGAGGGTGCTGCGCCTGGACTGGGCGCTGCCGCTGCACCTCCTCAACCTGTGTATCACCTACCAGATCACGGTCGTGCAGTTCACGCATTTGTTTTGAATCATTGATAACACTTGAATGCGCATTTGACTTGATTATTACGGTGAATAAATTGGGAATAATAATATGTATATTTTTTTAATTTGTCTTTGCGTGTGAGAACACATTGCTAGTTTCGTTGGACGTACGCTGTGGTAATACTGTATCAAACACACGATAGGTTATCTCACTAATCCCTCCTGAGAAATCCACCCCAGAAGGGAATTTCTCTTTAAATTAATACTTAATTTTTTGATTCCAGTTTTCCCCTTCAGGAGGGATTTTCAGGTGGGAATAATAGACTCTTTTTTAAATTCCAATTTTCCCCTCTGGTTAAGAATCGATTTCCCCCCCACAGGGGTAAACTGTAGAGGGGATTTGTGGCGAGGTTTGTAAATACGGATCTCAGTATAAGATGGCCCTTACCCATTTTAAAAAAAGAAAATTGATTGCATCGCATTGTACATAGATTATTTGTACCCGCATCGCTCGTATCGCCGTGCTTATGGATTTCAGTCAGTACATTATTGCGAATGCAATAGCACATAAGTACTCTATCTTTTCAAAAACTTAAAATTTGTATGAACACTAGAGGGGGGGAGGGGTTTTGGATATACTACGGGTGGTCACCAAAGGGGGAAAGTTAGGTAAAAAAATAAGTTGCTGTAATAAACACTAAAGTGATAAGCAACTTTGGTTTCTGACTTAACCGAATTAACAAGTTATATAGCAGCCAAAAACTCTCCCTATTACAAAGGAAAATGTGAATAAATTCAGATACTGCAGCTGTTACTTACTCACATCACATTATAAATATTGACCTAAAATAAGTAATGAAGTTACATCATTAGTAATTTATAACCATGGAGCATATTTAACATAAGTTAACAAGGTCAAAACCATTCCTATTGTGAAATAAATGTAAAAACTAATAAGCATAAAATGGTAGCATTTATCTATCTAATCTATGTGCCATTACAATCATGATAATTTATATCCTTACAAGTTTATGTCATCAATTACATATCAGAGAAGGCAAAGTGGACTGGTTCTTGTCAGTACCCAATATTGGATCATTAGTTGTCACGGCTTCAAACAAAATATTTCTCAATTTTCAGAAATATGAGATCCGCCAAGGCAGTCGCTATCTTATTTTTAATGCTACGCGTCGTTCTGTGTTTAGATTTTGGTTGCAAAAAATTCACAAAATATGCATCAATCGTTAAAATGTGTAATCGTGCACATCTTATTTCCTTCGCTGTTTTATACATTTATCGTTTCTACAATACATCTGATTCATTATTTTGGTGGTTTTCTTGGACATCTATTAGTTGGATCCACGTGATTCTCATTTCTTTTATTCTCGAACATTTTAGTGATAAAAGCTCATATTGTAAGACGCTGAAAGATTTGAGTGAGTTAGATTTGGTATTGGGCACTGACGTAGGATACTATGTTAACGTTTAATTAGTGTTACTTACTGTTGTATCAATACTATTGAGGATCGCTACAGACACAATCGTCTGTTTGTTAAAAACTAATCCTAGTTGCTTTGCAAATGAACTTTCTCTATTAATTGTCTTTAATTCGGTATGTTTCAATGTTACTATGGTCGTTAGTTCCTTCATCTTCTACGCTGCTTATAGTCAGTTAAAAGTGCTCAATAAATTGCTTAAAACTGGTTGTCAAGAAGTATTCGAATGTTTGGATTCTTACAAAAGAGTAGTCGATAGCGTTGAAAACACCAAGAAAGTTTTTGAGTACGTGGTAAGATAATTTAAGTGCTTTTCTGATAATACCCCATGTATATTTCTTTCGTTATTTGATCTTGAGTTTTAATTAAGGGTCTTGATAATTATTACGCTTTTGATAATATGTTTCAGTACTTATCAGCTTTGATTTACAAAATCTTCGACCTTATAGTTATGATTTATTTGACATTGAGCCAAATAGGACTTATCATGGTAAGATTTTATCACCTTTAAGAGGCCTAATAAAAATTAGAAAAGTTTTTGTTCTCGAGGTAAAACATTCCACGCAGATGAATTCGCGGGCAGCCGCTAGTGTTTATACACTAGCGGCTGTCCGCGACTTCATCTGCGTGGAAATGGAAGTTGTATTATTACAATCCTAATGAAACAGACTTATAAATTTCGCTTGTTAATAAAAAGCACAGTTAATAAATTTATCTACCTACCTCAATTTTACACCAAAATTAATTAGGACAATTCAGTTTCAAATAAACGTATCTACTGATAACATCTAAAGAATTATTATTGTGAACTACTTGTAACCTAACAGGGTAGACATTTTTGACCACACTTTCCAAAATTGTAGTGTAAAAATTAACTTGTCAAATTTTCACATTAGTAACTTCTAAATATAAACTGTTTGCTAGAGTGAATTCACCAATGCTGTATAAATATTCTACTTTGTTTACCAGCTTCAGCTAAATGTGCTTCTAGACTAGCAAGAAGATTCTTCAAGTACCTAAACAAACATAAATATCATCACCTCATAAGATTATGGAGAGATAACTAGATTCTGAAATCTAAAACCTAGATTGGAGTAATGGTGATTAAAATTAAGTAGGTACATTCAACTTTTTCCAACAATTTTTACAATCGTTCTTCTATTTTCCAGCAACCATCATATTTTCTTAATTTACTCAACACACTAGTATGTTATGTTCTGCTGTCATCACCTGCAATCGCTGCTGGTTCTTTGTCTGCTGAAACAGAAAATTTACAACTCATAATTCAGGACCGTTTACTACTAGAAAGAGGTTAGTGCGCCCCTTACTTAAATTATCCAACAAAAGCATGTTTATTTTCTCAGTTATTTATATCATGTTACTTTCCAATCAATACAAATAAGTTTGATTATATGATTAAAAGGAATTAAATGTACTCGTAATAATAATATGTTAGCGAGCGTGTAAGTAAAACAAGTAGGCAGGTACTTTTTCTGAATAAAACAGTTTGCTTTTGCAGGTGGAGGGCAGGAAAACAAGTTGCAGTTGTTCTCGGAGTACGTGGCGGCGCGGCCGCTGCAGCTGCAGCTGGCGAGGGTGCTGCGCCTGGACTGGGCGCTGCCGCTGCACCTCCTCAACCTGTGCATCGCCTACCAGATCACGGTCGTGCAGTTCACGCATTTGTTCTGAATCAATTATAATATTTGAATGCACATTTAATTTTGATTTGGCTACACTATATTTCAATGAATAAATTGGAAAAATGAAAATAGTAATTTGTTTTTTCTTATATCTCTTGGCATGTGAGAATCCCGTGTCATACATTTTAGTAAGGCGTGCGCTGTGGTAATACTGTATCAAAGACACGATAGGTTATTCCACTATATTTCTCTTACAAATCCATCCGGGGGGGAATTTAATACGATGATGACACAACATTTTAATTTAACACAGAATTTTCGATTCCAGTTTCCCCCCTCAGGGCAGATTTTCAGGGAGGAATTGTAGACTCTTTTTTCAAGATTCCACTTTTCCCCTCTTGTTTTAGATTCTACTTTTCCCCAGTGGGGATATGTGGAATAACCCGAGACGTGTGATAAAGTCACGGTATTCTGAAATGCCAAAAGTGGATCCACCTTGAATATAAAACTGTGCTGCGCTATAGTTTATTTATGTATTGTGTGTGTTCCAGTATAAAGTAGGTATGTCCGTCCATAATAGCAGGTTGCATTTTGTATGCACGACATATTTTGTTTGTTACGAGTTTACCTGGCGTACAGAGGAATTACTTATACAATGTTGTGATATTAACTAGTCCACGGTAATGACGAACGTACATGGCGATTATTTTTGATAGAAGGACTGATTTGCATCTTGTTTTGTCCAGGTTTATTATAGCTTCATTATGGATATTATCCAGACAGCGTGGGGTATTATGACTTCAAAATTAGAAAGGTGACATAATTTTGACCCTTTCAAATCGGTGTACCTAAAGCGTAGAGGGACTAAATCGCGTTATGACTAGTCATAGTGCGAAGTAGACATAAAGTTAGTTAGACGTACTGCGATATAGGTTAAAAGAGAAGAAGGCAAAGAGATTCATAGACATACTGAATTATAGTTCAACAGCTACCAAGTACGTGATCGTATGACCTATTATACATTAAGATGTGAAAATTAAAAAGGATCTTATAAACATTCACAATTATCTTGTCATTAATTTAAGATTTTAAGTCTAAATATACTGACACCGTTCTAGGCATAAAGTTAATACATTATGACATTTAGGCAAAACGCGACTTAGACTGACGAATATTCAGGCAATCTGCTAAATAAACTAACGCCGTCCTAGGCCTAAAGCTAATAAATATGACATTTAGGCAAAACGCGACTTAGTCTGTCTACGCATTAGGTACACCGATCTTAAAGGATTTTGACGACGATCAATATATTTATTATTACAAAGCTAATAATTTTTCACTTAGTTATTGTACTCAAATATCTGTTTAACTTTCGTTTGTAATTCAAGAACAAAGCGTGAAATTTCAATAGATTGGTTCCCTTTATTATTACAAGCAATTTTTTTCTATGAGACCAACTCTGATATCGCGAAAGACACAGCTTATCCATACAAAAGCGCATTACGTAGCAATACCTACTCGACTATCCAAATTCAATCCACATTGGCCGTTTTTGCGTAGTAGATACTCAACTTTTATTTATTTATTTACTTGTTTGTAGGAGGATTTACCGTCAAATATAAACAATAAAATAACATATAGATTTTCCAATGCCATTTACAAATCCCGACATATAGTTACATTCACAATATTAGTAGTTCTACATTCCTACTAATAAATGTGAAAGTTTAGATGTTTAGTTGATTTTTAATCAATCGCGCAAAAACGGCTGAATAGATTTGGATGAAAGGTGACCCGGCGTTTTATGCTGAACTTTTTAGGGTTCCGTACCTCAAAAGGGAAAAACGGAACCTTTATTGGATCAATTTGTTGTCTGTCTGTCAAGACCATTTTAGGTACGCGTTGAGGTATTGAGTTCAAATTAAAACCATGTACTCAAGTCTTTAGTCCCTTGAAGCTGTGATAAAATCAAACATCTAAGTTTTTGTAATAAAAAGATACGGCCGTTCATGCAGCATAAAACGCATATTTCAACACTCTCAATGGCATCAAAATTCATAGGCTTCTTCCCGTTGACCTAGAACTATAAAATTTGGCAAGTAATATCGTCTTATACTACAAGCTTAGAGAAAAATCTGAAAACTTTATATTTGTAATTAAATCATTAACAATATAGTCTTTTTTCAGTACCTATTGTACGGGACCCTCGGTGGGAGAGTCCGACTCGCACTTGTCCGGTTTTTTTTATCTGTTATTCATAATCTGCTGTACTTTTCACGGATTAGTCTGTTATTTCTGTCAACCAAATAACAGATCAATGGCAAATCGAAAGTCAAAGTGACAAACTAGACATCATAGCATGTCAGAATCAACGCCATACGCTCGCTCTCGCTTCCCTAGTAAAATAAAAAGTAGGATTTCTAAATATAATCTCCTCTATTGCTCTTAGATCCATATCAAAGGATGTTCCCCAAGGATTTTTCATGGCGAAAGCATGGCGTTGAATAATTGGTGCACTCCCCTAGCGTTCAATGCACCTGTAACCCTATCTAGATTATGTCGCTTGAACTACACTTTCCTATTTACGCCATACAATACTCCTTTCCATCTATCGCTACGTCAAATCTGGTTTGGAAACACAGCAATGCATCTGGATTTTTCAAAGCGACACTTTCGTGTCGCGTTATAAAGTTGTGTAGTAGTTTTTAACCCTCTGTTTGCATGTTGGTATGTACTTACTCGTACTATGTCAGTGTGCCAGTGACTGCATTTTAATACCACCGGCTGACACGGTAATGACGTTGTTTCCGTGGTAGTGTTATAAAACGTCACTACTGTTTTTGCTGCATTTCTTTTTAAATATATTTTAAACTACGCTAATGGATGCTTTTTATGTCCATAATAATGTATGTTTTATAAATTCACTCAATTTAAGACTAGTATTAAGAAATGTGTGTTAGATTAAAATTTATTCTAATAAAGTAATTCTTTAATAATAATTTAGGTAGTGTAGTGATACAGTTATTACCATCATATTATAATATTTACCGTAAGTAATTAGTTTTCGCGTTATAATTATATATATGTTACCGGCAATGTATGAAATGCAGGCATTGTATACAATGCCTGGCCCTTTTAGGCAATGTATGAAATATAATGAATATTGATATCTATTTCACACATTACCTAGGCAGTGTATACAATGACTAGGCATTGTATAGAATGCCTGCTGGTCCACCAGCAATGTGTATAATAAAAAGATTTTCGAGAATAGATTCGAGGGGGGCTTGGGGAAAGCTCGAGGGGGGGGGCTTGAGGAAAGCTCGAGGGGGGGGCTCGGGGAAAGCTCGAGGAGGGTTCGATGGGGGGCTCGAGGTGGGCTCGAGGGGGGCTTGAGGGGGGCTCAAGGGGGGCTCGAGGGGGGCTCGAGAGGGGCTCGAGGGGGCTCGAGGGGGGCTCGAGGGGGGCTCGAGGGGGCTCGAGGGGGGCTCGAGGGGGCTCGAGGGGGGCTCGAGGGGGCTCGAGGGGGGCTCGAGGGGGCTCGAGGGGGGCTCGAGGGGGGCTTTTTGGAATCGAACCTGTTTTACTCCTGTAGGTCCCGCGTATAGGTTAGAAATTTAAGGCGAGCGCGGAGCGCAGCGGAGCGTGAGCCTTAAATTTCGAGGTTATTTTTTTATAACAGACAACAGAAATTTGAGTTTGGAATCGAACCTGCTTCACTCCTGTAGGTCCCGCGTATAGGTTAGAAATTTAAGGCGAGCGCGAAGCGCAGCGGAGCGTGAGCCTTAAATTTCGAGGTTATTTTTTTATAACAGACAACAGAAATATACTTACTTTACACATTGCCGGTGGACCAGCAGGCATTGTATACAATGCCTAGGCAAAGTATAAAATGAATTATATTTCATACATTGCCTGATCGTTTTAGGCATTGTATACAATGCCTAGGCATTGTATACAATGCCGGATTATACACATTGCCGGTAACATATATATTGGCAAGTGTTGTAGACACATGTTATTTGTGTATGTACTAGTATAGATACCTTTAAGAACTATAAATAAGAAAAAAGTTTTGTACAATACACTGTTTGTGTTCCTTAAATAAAAAAAAATAAAAAATAAAAAAAAATTTATTTTCATTTTTCCTACTATTATACGATATGATACAATAGAGGTATACGTCATAGGTGTTTTAAAATGGTTTTATTTCAAATACACACATCAACTTTGTCTAGGGATACAGGTGCTATTTACATACAAACGAGGTAACTTTGAAGCCTTGGTTTCCTGCCAGGGATGTACTGTGCTGTGATCTAATGACGGCTATCCAGGGAGTGAATGGAGGAGATTCAGATCGCTATACACACCCAACTGATCTGACCAGCATTCTAAAAACGTAATGGACATGTTTAAAAAAACAGCGAAAATAGCATGAAAATGTATGGAAATCCTCAAACTGAGAACCCTGACCCATTAATCTTTTAGAATGCTGATCAGATCAGTTGGGTGTGTATAGCGATCTGAATCTACTCCATTCACTACCTGGATGGCCATCATCAGATCACATCACGGTACATCCCTGGCAGAAAACCAAGGCTTCAAAGTTACCTCGTTTGTATGAAAATAACACCTGTATCCCTAGACAAAGTTGATGTGTATACATGAACTTATGAACATACTGAATTTATTTTTAGTTAAAATTACTCAAAATTCAAATTAATAAATTTTTAAACGAACATCAAAGTATTAACTAAAGAATATGGTTAAAAATTAAAATAATTAAGACCAGCATTCAGCATTACTCCATAAAAATCCAGTATTTGTATGGTTTGCTTTAATTAAACATGCATTCGTATTTTAACAAAGAAAGAAAAGAAAATAAGAAAGAAAATTATGGCCACCTTCGACATAGCCATGGCTTTTGGATTCCGTGGTGATTTTTTTGGCTAAATAAATTCAATTTTGGCCAACTTTATTTTTAATAAACAGAGTTAATTATTGATAAACGTGTATTAAACAATTTACTCGGAAGGTTTTATTTCATTTGAAAATTAGAATTAAAAATCAGTCTGTTTAAAACACTAGTATAATAAACTGTTGATGGTCTGTGGTTTAAAAGAATAAAACAAATAAGTTTCTGTAAAAAAAAATTTTTGGTACAAGCTTATTGCCGCACTTTTGTCCGCCATATTAGATTTAGATTTCGAGTTATTCTCAGCAAGCCCTTTCATTTGATTGATACCCACATTGTAGGAGTACATTAAAAATAACTTGTCCGTCATTATGGGTGTTCCGCCATGTTAGATTAAAGGTTTCTACCCACTACACTGTACCATATCATGACCGTGCTAGGAACGTATCAGGCAAAAAATATTCTTTGTATTGAAAAGTATGACGCTATTCCCACTAGACCGTTCCGTCACCGGCCATGCACTTTTCATACTCATCAATACAAATAATATTTTTGTGCCTGATACGTTCCTAGCACGATCATGGTATGGTACGGTGTAGTGGGCAGAGACCTTTAGAATGACATCACACAGCTAACCATGCATTTTCATCCAAACTAAACGTCACCTAAACCGGTTAAGATATCAGCTTCAAAATTAAGTTGCAAGATTCCAACCGAACATACTATAATTTCATTCATTGCAAGTTAAATAAAAGCTTGTAATAAATAATATGGATATCTTATCGAAATACAATACGAACATTTTTGCATTCATAATTTTTTTTCTATAAGTTAATCTTTTGAGTAGAAATAAACAAGTCATTTATAACTTTGTACACAGATGGGAATCCTCATTTCCATATGAGTAGTCTATAGCACATTATGCAAACGGTACGTAACTATTTAGATTTTCTATTACGGAACTCAATAATGAGTCCAAATTATACTTACCCAATTTGATTCGTTTCCTAAACAGTGAAACAAAATTCTGAAAACGTAAGAACATTCTAATTATTCCGCCTTCGGGCAACCGAACCTTTCGGCTAACGTGCCGGCATTGTTTTGCTAACTCTACCTAAATGTGAATAAAAAAATATCGTTTTTCTGTCTGTGCATACGCTTCAGGCGATCCCTGAAATATGGTAAGCAGGTAAATGATTTTTTTATTTGTGTACATGAGAAATCGGGGTGTATCATTACTATGGACCTTTGGGATGTTTTGGAAAATAAAACTCCTGTTATCCTTATTTTGACCGAAATATGTGTAGGAGTTGCTAAGTTAAGAGTATGTTTATTCAAATCAATTATATGTATAGGTATTTTTTTAAGTTCTCAGTTAAAAGGCATAATAAAATTTCATAAGCTTGTTTTGGTAGATATGTTACGGCTAATACCCGAAGTGCGGCTAAAACTAGGTGTAACCGATAGCTGTAGGCTAAAACTAGGTGTGGCCGATTTACTCGCGGCTAATACTAGGTGTAGCCGGCTAAAACTAGGTGTAGCATGGGGTATTAAAAAGTTATTTCTGTTGTCTGATAAAAAAAATAACCATAAATATAATAAAAATAAGTATGTGAAAGTTTTGTGTGGATATGATTCATAACATAAGTCATACCATAACATACATGAATATTAAAAAAAAATACATTCTACATAGTAGATAGATTTGATTCGTAAGGCTGTTCGCTCGAACCGCGCATTTTTCATACTTTTATAGCCTGCTTTTAGCATTTTTATACCCATCGTAACTTTTAAACGAAAGGTCCGATTATAATAATTTAAATAGGAATTTAATGTTAATAATCAAACTTGATCATGAAGTTATTTAATTAGAAAAGGATTAATATCATGATAACAATGTTTCTATTCCAGTTTTGGTTCACTAATTAAAACAAAAAGTGGTTATTTTGACTAAACTTTGCTTTAGACATAATAGCCTCGCGAACTTTTTTTGTGGGTAATAATGAGAACTATAAACATACAGTACAATATTTTATATAGTATCGTAGCGCACGCCAAATAATTACTTTTATAGGAAAATCTTTGCTACCGTGGGTTTCATAATTTCAATTTTCATAGGAACAGAGGTTCCTGTAGGTATTTTATTTTCAAAAAATTAGAGAATTTTTTGAAAATAAAATACCTACAACCTATGTTACTCGCTGATAACGTAGCTTTCTATAGGTGAAATATTTTTTTAGTAGTTTTTTTAGTTTACCCATCACAAACAAACAAGCAAACAAATACACTTACAAAAGACAAATCTTTCCTCGTTATAATATTAGTATGGATGGCCAAACACTTAACCATTGTATAAAAAAAAAGCTCAACCTCCCAAATTGAAATGCAAATGAGTGCATCGGATCGCGCGTATTTGCACTCGTATTGCTCGTATCGCGCTAATGGATTTCAAGCACTACATTGTTGCGAATGGGGGACAAATGGACACAACACAATCAGACCTTTTTATGGCCATCGGCTGCAGGACTGCAGTCAATATTGACATTGGTATCAATTTTTTTTATTTCAAAATGTTGTCTGATGAACTTTTTCTTTTATGAATAACGGGATAGTGCTTGGCTTTCACCTCACATGATGTTAATGACGATAAGGCCGAAGGTGGGCACTACCCCCGGAATCCTCATCACTGAGTTACTGGCTATCTCACCTCTAACTGCCGGAACACCAAAAAATTTGAATCGATGTTATAGCGTCAGATGATGGTGGTGGCTAGGCCAGGTGGATTTGAAATAAGCCCTACTACCAACCAAACCGAAAACAAATTCTACCCCCTTTGGGAATCGAATCCGGGACGCATATAAGCAAAATCTAACTCTTGAGTTTGGATGGTGATCTCTGATTGGTCAATAAACTCAGTAGTTAGATTTTGCGCGCAAACTCTAACTCTCCAGTTTCCTGCTAGTGTCGATAGAGATCTCTGATTGGTAAAAAAACTCAGTAGTTAGAATTTGCGCGCAAAATCTAACTACTGAGTTTTTTGGCCAACCTGTCATTGAGTTCTTTGGTGTTTTTGGAGTAATAAATATATTGAAGCGTTTTTTATATTTATTTCCTTTTATTTCATGATTAGTTGACCAGTTCGAAAATAGAAGGCCCTATTTTTTTATAAAGTCTTATGTTGACCTACAAAAACTTTTATCCTTTTTTATTTTTATAGACATTTAAGTTCAAAATCTAGCTTTGAATAAACAAAAAAAACGTAAATCTATTCAGTAATTATTCGCACTATTTTTTATTAAAATGTTTTTTTTTGTTTTTATTTAAAATTTAACTTGAATTAATGAAATTTTGCTATGACTAATTTAGCGAATAATTACCAAATAGATGAAACGTTTTTTTGATCTCTCGTAAAACTTACTTTTTGTAGAAAGCTTTTAGAATTTAATCGTCAAAATTATACGTAGGTATCCATCTAGCTAGGCAAGGCAAGTCTAAAAATACCACACTTGAGGGATCATCACATCAAGCATTCAAATATAGTAAGTACTACCTACTTACCTACCTAAGTCGACTTATTTGTATAAATTCAATACGCCACAGTCCTCCTAACAATTAAATTTGGCAGAAAACGTAGCTGCTGCGTTCAGATCTGGGTTTCTTGGGTACCTAGTAGTCACAAAAATTTGGAAGATTTACATTGAAAAAAAAAGTTTGTACAAATTGATAACTGAATACTAAAGAGCGCTCATTGAAGGACGCGCACTCAGTATAGTTAGTTAGACATTTTAATAAGAATGAAAATAATAAAATATGGCGAATATTTACAAATGTATTAACGTTTTTTTAATCTCCTAAAAATTTGTTTTTATAGATAGCTGGGTTTCAAACTTAAACATCGATAATCAATAAAAAGAGGAGGTCAAAATATGATTTAATTACGAAATAGGTCCTTTTATATTCGAACTCGTCAACTAATCTTGAAATAAATTTATAAGGTAAGCTTCAATATAATTTTTACCTCAAAGACACCAAAGAACTCAAAGACAGGTTGCTCATAAAACCCGGTAGTTAGATTTTGCGCGCAAACTCTAACTACCGAGTTTTTTGACCAATCAGAGATCACTATCGAAACTAGCAGAAAACTGGGGAGTTAGATTTTGCGCGCAAACTCTAACTACCGTGTTTTTGATCAACCAAGGGCCCTATTTTTGAATCACTCGACTGGCGTCGAGCGCTCGTTTCTACTGATTTTCGTTCGACATCTCATTGTTTTGAGTCATATGTCGAACGAAAATCAGTCAAAAAGAGCGCTCGACGCCTGCCGAGCGATTCAAAAATAGAGCCCTAGAGATCACTATCAAAACTCGGGAGTTAGATTTTGCTTATATGCATCCGGGACCTCTGTCCTGTGTCTTACACGGGTGGGTGAACCACTTGGCCACAAAGGCAGTTAACTTTTTGTGCTTATAAGATATCATCAGGGCTCTGTCACTCCGCTAGTGAGTGTGAAGCGCTCGGCGTTCTCTGAGAGAACAATTAATTTCATACGTCAGAAAAGATAAGACCTACGCGATAGAAAGAGAGGCAACTACTTATTGAATGTTTTGGAGCGAAGGGAGCGCTGTGCAACCTGAATTGCACTTTATTGTGTCGGAGCAAGGCGCAAATTATTTAATCGATTTTGCGGAGTGCAACTTTTGTACGCTAGTACTATTATCTATTCTGTGGTATCATTCGAAGTTTTCCGCTTTCTCGTTCTCCTTCACTTTCATCTGATGCATGCCGCCAGGCATTTAATAGCTCACGCTGACCGTGCGATTTCGCTTTCCTCTTACGCTTTCAACAGAGGCATGCCTCAGGGCATGCAATAGCGCATGCCCTATCTTCTCAAAAAAACATCAAATTTGTATGCCAATAAGTTGAATGTGAAAGCGCATGGTTTGGAGGCAATCAATATTACATGCGTTTGACGCAAGTTGACATGAAAGTTGAGGCCACTCGGTGAAGACAGATCAATACAGTATTGCACATGTTTGCTTGAGATACGGAGTTGTTTTTTTAAATTATAATGGAATTTAAAATCTTCGTGCCCGATTTACCTCAGTGTCTCAAGACGAAAGTCTTGACCAGTGTGTGTTGCCAGTGATGACTTACGGCAGTGAAACGTGGTCGCTGACTATGGGTCTCATAAGGAGGCTCAAGGTCACCCAGCGTGCAATGGAGAGAGCCATGCTCGGCATTTCCCTGCGTGATCGAATCAGAAATGAGGAGATCTGCAGGCGAACTAAAGTAACCGACATCGCTGGAAGGATTGCTCAGCTAAAGTGGCAGTGGGCTGGACACATAGCGAGAAGAACCGATGGCCGTTGGGGCAGAAAGGTTCTTGAATGGCGACCGCGCACCGGACGACGCTCCGTGGGTAGGCCCGACAAGGTGGACCGACGATCTGGTGAAGGTTGCCGTAAGCCACTGGATGTGGGAAGCGCAGGACCGATCGTCGTGGAAATCCTTGGGGGAGGCCTATACCCAGCAGTGGGTGTCGTGCGGCTGAAATGATGATGAATGGAATTTAAACCGTTCCCTAAAAGTATTTGTAGATAATATTTTAGACGCAGTTCCTTATCTACACAACCTACAACAAACCATTGTTTACTAGCGGGTTCACACGAGATGATTTTAGTTGATGAACTGTTAAATCGCTTGCGATTTGAACCGTTTAATCAACTGAAATCGCCTCGTGTGAACCCAGTATAACATATTGTGCTAACATTCAAACATACATAGCTATTACAGCACGCTATATTTCAACTAATACTCGTAGTTATTATCGAATTCTAAAAATTTGATTATATTTATATAACTAATTTAGTTGTTCATACATAGTATGTAAGTGTTACGATTGAGCGGGGCTGTCTGTCACAAGTATTGTAAAGCCCGAAGTACACATTGGGCCAACGCCTGGCCGAGCGCGTTGGGGCAACGCGCGCGGCCAGGGCATGTCACTGTTTACACGTTGGCACCAACTCCCAACATACCGCCAAGTAGGTCTTTACACGTTGGCCCAACGCGCTCGGCCAACGCGTTGGGCCAATGTGTACAGCGCACTTAATACTCACTAGGCAGTCCCAACCTGCTGTTTTGAAAACCAATGTTTTGTGAACAAAAATAAACATTTTAGATTTTTTTTTTAATTCTGAACATACTTCCTGTTCATTTTCTACACATTTTCTATAACTTGAACATTGTTTATTATGCTAGTGCGTTCGTATGTAATATCTTGCTTAAGTACAAACGGAAACTATTCTCTTCGCAAAAAAGAACCCGTTGGTTTATTAAAAATGACCTTAATATACAAGCAAACAAAACGGAAGGTTAGTTATAAAATTGCACGTTTTAATCCACAACTGACGTGCATTTATCTCGGGAACAAAAGAATCCCCTTTTACCTGGGATCAGATGATGAATCTTGAGAGAATAATTACGGATATAAACTACGCTATGAAGGAAAATTACACACAATAGAATAATAAGGTAATTAAAGTTCCGTTATTATTATGGAAAATTAATACTTGCATTCTGTATTATTTTAAATAAAAAAAGATTTTTGTGGCACTCATCTTTTCAGTGTGAATGGCCAGGAAACTTCCATCATATAATTCACGCTTAAATCATTTCAAACTGCTCAGCCTCGATAGTCGAAGACAACTGCTTGATCACTTTTTACCCGACTACGGCGAAGCCAAAACGGAGGGTATATGATTTTGACCTGTATGTATGTATGTATGTTTGTATGTTTGTAAATTCATCTGTTCCCTCGTAACTTCTAAACTACTTGTTATAATTTGACAAATGAGGTATCGCTAGAAGCGTATTAATCGTCCAATGAACATAGAATTTTACATTAAATTGAATGTGGCGCCCTCTAGAGAAGTTAAAGACATGAACTAAAAATAAAATATTTTTTAATTATGCCGTGTTGGGTACCAAATGAAAGGGCTTAATGAGCACTTTTCAAATATGTATATATTGTTAGCTTTTGCCCGTGGCTTTGCTTGCTTTCACCCTATTGACAACTCCAAAATATTTAAAATAAAAAAGAAGTTTTAAAACTAAAACCCGACTACGGAAAAATTGTGCTCTAAAAAGTAAGAAACAAGAAAATATTCGAGTGTAAAATTCAATAAAAAGGATAACCGTAGTCGCATGCCACCTCCAGCATGTTGTTCGTGTCGTGCGTGTCTAGAACTAAGTGGCATGCGACTACGGTTATCCTTTTTATTGAATTTCACACTCGAATATTTTCTTGTTTCTTACTTTTTAGAGCACGATTTTTCCGTAGTCGGGTTTTAGTTTTAAAACTTCTTTTTTTTCTTTTATAATTTGCTTGGACGATAAACTGGTTAATGGTAACGTAGATTGCCCGGATTATTAAAAAAAAAATTCAATGTTCTTTTTAAATTAGCTCAGACATCTAGATATTTACCATTTAAAGCAAGGAGCTCCAAGACCAATCTGGGTCATTTCTCCGCCATTAATAGAATGCAGTCCCATTACAGTCGCCTGTCACGCTTATATGCTTCATCTGCTTCGGTTGATGTTGACTTGCATCACCCCACGCAAATTCAAATCATTGTTAACAAACAAATTCATGTCAAAATCATAAATCTTTTCTTTTCGTTTAACAAACAAAACTTGTAAGTATATTGAGTAGCAACTTATTAACAAACGTATTAACCAATCTGTATCTTAAATTAGTTAGTAATATTTAATTAATTTAAATTAGTTAGTAATTAATAATAATAATAATAATATTTAAATTAGTTAGTAATTAATTAGTAATTAGTTGGTAATTAGTTAGTAATTAGTTAGTTTTCGCTTACTAATAGTTTAATTTTTTTCGTGCATGCCGTGGCAACCTGTAAGTACGATAGCGCTTTAATATGTAAACTCTAGCATTGGTTCTATTGTATGTAAATAGCATTTATTGTGTTGGTTGTACTAAGTAAATTAAAAAAAAGTAGGTATCAGTCGGTTTCTGAATAAAGAAAAATTATAATAATAATAATAATAAACCCGCAGGGCAGCTTGTGGCGAGCTGTTGGTGAGTAGCGACACCACGGACCCGAGTGCTCCCGGGAGTCGATCCAGGCCCTCGTCCCCGCAGCAGGGGTGGACCCCAAGGGGGCCTGCGGACTCCCGCCCCTGGCTCGCCTTCAACGGCCGTCCAGGGTGGAGTCGTTAGAGCTATACGCTCGCAGGGTGGAAGTGAAACATGCGTAAGACGCGAGTTGGCACACTGTCCCTTGTACAGTGGGTAGAAAGCGGTGCACACCTCTCTACACCCTGCAGCCGAGGACACCGATGTTGCTCTCTTGCCATCGCGGCTATTTTTGGAGAGCCCATTTAGTCCTTGGCTAGTCACCGCCTGCCAATTTTTCAGCCTGGGAGACTATGATAAGGCAGGTGTCCGGTAGTCTCTTTCCATAGCCCAAATCCTAGTCCATCTCAATCCCAACCTAATAGCCCACTAATCGTTAACCAGTAGATTCCATAGTTCCTGTGCATTTGCTGGGGATAGTCTCTGAGTATATCAAACTGATGTAGTCAGAGATTAGATCCAGCAGGTGTACCACACGCATATTAGATTAAAGTCGCTAAAAATGGCCTCTACGTGTTGGATCTATATCCCCACGCAAGCCTTAAAGGACCGGGTCACTTTTGGCCCGTGAATTCCTAAGCGTACAATAATAATAATAATAATAATAATAAGTTTATTTGGCAATAATTACATGTGTTTGCAACAATCAAAGTACAACTACATTCTTACCTAACATCCAGTTTGTCAGTTTTCTAATTCGAACAAACAACACAAAGTTAAGTTTACAATGTTTACTTATTTTAGATCTTCCAAAGGTATTAAATTTCCAATATTGTTAAAAAATTTAGACAAAATTGTAAATTGAAGGTGTCACAACAAAAAGTGTTCTTTACCTTCCGTGCTAGTCGAGACTGTGTTACGGCAAGGTAAGATTCTCACTCCATGGTAAAAACATCTCTAATTCATAAGATATATGGATGAATATTGCAGTATAGTAATCACTTAAGACTAAAAAAGAGAGAAAAAATAAACCGCTTACAAAAGATGCGATAGCGCGTATCAAGTTACGTAAACAACATAGTAAACGCACATTATACCAGATGTTTTGCTTACAAACAACATTTTGTTTTATAAGATAAATTAACTAGTAATATTTCACTGAATATAATGAATAATAGAATAAGTTTTGTGCTTAACTTTATGATTAAAATTTAAATTATGTTTTATTGTTTTATTTTAAATTATGTTTATGTATTAAAATTATGTTACGTAAACAACATAGTAAACGCACATTATACCAGATGTTTTGCTTACAAACAACATTTTGTTTTATAAGATAAATTAACTAGTAATATTTCACTGAATATAATGAATAATAGAATAAGTTTTGTGCTTAACTTTATGATTAAAATTTAAATTATGTTTTTATAACGGTCTGCCAGACAATAGTGTAAAGTTTATGAAAATTAAAAATAAAACAACTTGAGTAATGTAAATAAAAGTTAATTAACGTGTAATGTCTCCTTGTTAAATACATCTGATTATATCAAATTATAAAATTTATATATAAATAACGTAGTAGATATGGTAATGATAAATATAATAACTATAGCAATTGTAACTAGTTTATTGTAATTAAATATATAAGTTTATATATATATTTATATATTATATTAGGTATGTAATTTTATATATAGTGTTTATTTATTTACCTATACAATAATTTCTATAAGCTTTTCAGTACTATCATAATTTAATTTACTCAGAAACATCACCAGTGTTTTTCTACAGTTAAATCTTGACAATTCATTTATTTTACTTGTTTAATTGATCCGGTTATATACCAAAGGTGCCAAAAAGAAAAAGAAATTCCGTGCAAAAGCAGTTCTACACGAAGGAATATCAAACACTTCATAATTTCTTCTTAAAGACCTAATATTACGTCTTTGGCATTGGTGTTGCTTTAGAATTATGGTTTTGATAAAGAGCTGTCTAATGTTTAAAACATCAAATTCTTTATATAATTTATTTGTAGGGTATCTGAAATGTTTAAAGTTTATAACTTTTATAATACATCTTAATGCTCTTTCAATGTTCAAGAGGATGGTCTTTTTAGCGCCACCCCACGAAGAAATGCCATATGTAGCTATTGATTGGCAAACAGATATGTATACAATTTTGTTGATCTTATGATCTTTTAAGTTTCTAAGCCTTTTGAAAACAGGTACAAGCTTACGTATTCGACTCCTGAGCTTACTTATATGATGTTTCCAATTTAAGTTTTTATCAATTTCAACACCTAAATATCTGATGTTGGTGGTAGATGATAAAGCATAACAATCACAATTTTGGTCATTAGTGCAATTCCAGCTATGTGTTTTAATTACAAGATTATAGTGGGGCTGAAGATCATCTTTTATACTAAATGTAATATATTTTGTTTTAAGTAGGTTTAATGTTAGTAAATTAGAGTCAAGCCATTTAATAATAGTTCGTAGTCCTTCTTCAGCTAATAGTTTAACTTCAGCCCAACTTTCATCCTGAAACAATATGACTGTATCATCGGCAAAGGTTATAACTTTTGAGTTTGGTAATTGTGTATTACATAAGTTATTCACATAAATCAGAAATAATGTGGGTCCAAGTACTGACCCCTGCGGTACCCCAAACTTGACCCCTAAAGGTGAACTAAGGACGTCACCAAGTTTTACACGTTGCGTCCTATTAGTTAGGTAATCCTTCAGAAGGTCCAGCGGGACACCTCGTACACCAATGGATTCCAGCTTACAGATTAGCAAGGGGACAGAGACAGTATCGAACGCTTTGGCCAAATCCAAAAAAATCCCAATACACTTTTTTTTGCTGTCAAGACTTTGCGCTACTTCTGAGACCAAAGTCTCAATTGCATCCACAGTTGATTTTTTGTTTCTAAAACCATATTGGTTTGGGGAGATAATATTGTTTTTATTTAAGTAACGAACTAGACGAATGTTTATTATTTTTTCCAAAATTTTAGCAATGGTAGGTAGAAGAGATATTGGACGATAATTAGTGATACTGTCTCTTTCCCCCGACTTAAACACAGGAACCACAACAGAGTCTTTTAGTACATTGGGGAATTTTCCCATCGATAAACATAAATTGTAAATGTGTGATAAAGGTACAACTATGAACTGAATATATTTTTTTATAAATATAGATGATATTCCATCCCAACCCGTAGAATTACTATTTTTTAGTGACATAGCTATTTGAATTACTTCCGCTTCATCAGTATCAAACATCATAAGGGAGTTCAAGGGAGCGTCATTACTCTTGAATTGCTGCCTAAGCTCAATTTCCGTCATGTTTAGTCTCTGTAATATATTATTTGATAGTTTAGTACCAACGTTTACGAAGTATTCATTTATGTGATTAACTGAGTCTTGTGGGTTAGATTTAAGTTTATAAAATTCACTGGGTTCATTGTTTTTTACCGACTTATTAAGACTACATACTCGTTTAATGGCGTTCCAGGTTTTTTTGACATCATTTTTACAGCTTTCCAACTCTTGTTTATCGTGTTCATGTTTTAATTTATGTAAAATCTCATTGCAATGATTCCTATATCTCTTGAAAGTAATTTCAAGCTCCCTATCGTCTGGAGATTTGAGATGTTTCTGGTGCAAGACATCTCTAAATCTCATGCAGCGTAATAAGCCTGGGGTTACCCATGGTTGTAATATTTTTTGCCTATTTGGTGTCTTTGATTGATAGGATGCCTTTTTAATTATATCAGATAGTGTTTCAATCAGACACTCCGTAGCGCAATTAGGGTCTTTTATTGATAGTACGCTATTCCAGTCGGTTTGTTTTAACAACTGACATACCGTATTATGGCAAAGTTTTTTATGAACTCTTTCATTATTTTTATTTATGCAATGGCTTAACCATGGTATGGATAGATACAAAGAACTATGATCAGTAACCGTCGGTTCACAAACTACTGTCATGATTTTGTGATTTCACTTGACAAAGCAATGATCAATACATTTATCACGGCGCGTGGGTATTTCGTGGCTAGGTAAGAAACAATGGGTTGCAAGAAGATCTAAGTACTCTTCGGATCTCAAATCAGTATTATTGTCATTAATGTCGATATTTATGTCTCCCACCAAATAGATATTTGGCACATACTTTAAGTCCATTAAGAGTTCGTCTAAAGTTTTAAGAAAATTGGATATGGAGACAAACGAGGGTGATCTGTATATGCAGATAAAGGCATGACTTTGACCGATTTTCATTACCAGACAATCAGCATCAACAATATCTGGCTCGAATACTGTCACATTAGTTATGTTCTCACGAATATATATAATCACACCACTATTTTGGTTAATATGGTTGACACTGTTAAAATTATTATACTGGTCTATTTTTGGTATCAAGTCTGAGCCCTCTAGCCAACACTCAGTAAGTATAATGAGGTCATAATTTATATCACTTCTAGCAAGAAACACTTTAAAGTCTTCGAGGTTTTTATTGACGCTTCTGATATTTTGAACTATAATTTGAAGTGATTTATCTGAATCAGATTTATACTGCCGAAACATCTCTGGCTTGCTGACCAAGACTGAGTCACCAACATTGACATTATTGTCAACATCAGTGGCTATATCATGAAGGTCATTTACTATCATGATTTAACATGTGTATAAAAATTAGAAGGTATAGTTTTAGTTTGGCCAGCAGCGAGGGTTTCCGAGTCTTACATGACAGTTGTTTATGTCCAATTGAATGCATTTGTTTATGATATTTAATTGTAACTGAATAGCTGTGTATGAGAAAATTATGGTAGGACAATGATATAATAAATATAAAATATGTATAAGTGTCTAATATAATATTATAAATTAATATCTGGCAGTTATAAAGTAAACAAAAATAGAAAATATTTGGCCTAAATCTAGACATGCTCGAAAAGAAAGTGTTAATCTTAAGTACTAAAATATACCGCGAGTCTGCAATCCTCACATATGATAGTCAATCCATGATTAAATCCTTGACTTGGCTCAGTGATTTTATTGCAATTGCTGGTTGGCCTTCTTCTTTTCGCAGCAAGACGTTCCCTCTAGATGTCCAGCAGTACTTATAAACTCCTTCCTTTACGAGATCCCTGGCAGCCGTAAGTATCTTCTTAGACATCGCCGTAAGAGGCTCAGATATATACACTTTAGCTTTATCTCCAACAATGCCCAAGTTTTCAGTATTTAATGGGTTTTCTTTATGAGTGATGTTATATTTTTTAACAGCTCTTAATAATGTTTCCTTTTCTTTCATATCATTGTATTCTATAATTATTGGTGCATTATTTTTACCCTTTCTGTATATATTTGTACCGCAAACTTGTGGAGTTTGAGCACTACTCAAATTGAGCACTACTCAAATGTTACTCAAGAATTCAAAATTTGTAATTAAGTAGTGCTCAACTTTAATTTCTCAATTCAGAAACCGGCAGTATATGTTGCAGCTAACTTAGTTTAATGGGGAATGTCTAAAAAAAAGGAAATTTATAGGTAGGAATGAGCTCCCTTAATAATAGAAATAAAAACCGGCCAAGTGCGAGTCAGACTCGCGCACGAAGGGTTCCGTACCAAAAAACGGCAAAAAAAATTACGTTTGTTGTATGGGAGCCCCCCTTAAATATTTATTTTATTCTGCTTTTAGTATTTGTTATAGCGGCAACAGAAATACGTCATCTGTGAAAATTTCAACTGTCTACCTGTTGTCGTTATTAATATCGAGCAAAAAACAGCAAAAAAATCACGTTTGTTGTATGGGAGCCCCCCTCAAATATTAATTTTATTCTGTTTTTAGTATTTGTTATAGCGGCAACAGAAATACATCATCTGTGAAAATTTCAGCTGTCTAGCTATCACGGTTCATGAGATACAGCCGGTGACAGACAGACAGACAGATAGACGGACAGCGGAGTCTTAGTATGGGTCCCATTTTTACCCTTTGGGTACGGAACCCTTAAAAGAATCAGTATTTTCGGTTACGCGAAAAAATAAAAAAAAACTTCGTTTTCCTAAAATACAGGTACAGCCAGAAAGGAGATTAAACCCACAAGATGTTATTATAAAATAGTTTTGACACAATTTTGTCATTTGTGTCGAAACTTTTTGAAATGAAAACTTCTTTAGCGGCGTTGTGTACTTTTTTGTAATGGGGAAAAAATGTTAAACTCGCGTCAGTAAGGGTCACGTAACCCTGATCGAAAATTCGTAAGACGGATGTAGTGTAGACAGCCAGCGGCAGAAGTATCCCCTTCTCTTTCTACGGGGCGTGGCGAAAATGGCAGCACGTCGTTTTGACGTTCGGCGGGTTGATTTTTCTGATAGATAAACTTTTTAATTGTGTACTATAGCGCAATTAATAAATATTATATTCTACTTCATAAATGATAGTACTTAAATACTGATAATTAAAGCAATTCGTGCAAAATTATTCCCTGACCATTCCAAAATATCAAAAATGCACAACGTTAATATTCAAGTTTCCACTTCTGCCGGCACTCCCGGAGTGCAACCCGATTTTTTTTAAATACAATGTTGTGGTTATTGACAGGTTGTGGCAAAGGAATCATCTTAAATCTGCCACTGTTTCTCCCGTACTTTTGGTTTGACGAAGTTGTTTTTTTTTAGAATTTTATTATGCAGCCAAATTCTGAAACATTATTATTAACTAGGTAAATAAAACAATTTGATTTATTTCCGTCATTCCCCATCTAGCCATTTAATAAACAGCTGCCTTTCTGCTAAACCGCACCATTCAAGAAGATTTTTTAAGGACATAAAAGAGTAGAATTCATAAAATCTCATAAAATCACTTCAAGCTAGTGGCTCCGTGAGCTGTACTAGATTTTGCGTTTGTGTCATTTTTGACTGTTTTTCAAAAACATTGTTTTTTTTTTCAAAAAATATAAATAAAACTGAATCGAGAAAAAATCTTTTTAATAATTGAACCAGCTCACTCGGTCAATAAACAGTAATTATTTAAATACTTACCTATTCTACACCAAAAAGCTACAATAATCTCAATTTCAATTATCGCTGAAATTGAGCAGTAGGTATTAAGTCCATATCGTTTCATTAATAACTTCTCACCAAACACCACTAATTAATATTAAGCTTATTATATTTTGCACAGTTGACAAAAAAAGACCGTTAATTATATAACCTAGAACAGAACAGACGGATAGCCGCACAGCGGGACAGTGGGACGGACATACGAAAGCATTTTCCAAGCTAAAACGGAGACGCTTCGTTCGCGCTTTGCGCTGTTCGATAATCCAACAATACATGTCATACCTATTCTTTAAACAACATGTAGTTTCCATTAATAGAATTATTTATAATATTTAGAAAATCAAAAGCTCAACAAAACCTAATGTTTGCAAACACACTTTTCCGATTTATGAGATAAAAAATCCGAAAAATTCTATTGTACCACGCAAGCAATTTTCCACCAAATAAAAACTGAATCAACAAGATTTCTCGGCCGATAGGTGTTTGTATGAACAACATACAAAAGATCGAGATATCACCCCTTTTCGTTCGTTCCATGAATAGCAGAGAAAAGGCGAGTTCTATCTAGAATCGGTCCTTGGCATGAGGGTGCTTGAATAGAGATGACATACAGACATACAACACATTTGAGGAAAATACCATGTCATGTTAACCTTTTCAGTATACGCAGAAACGTTTTTGTCATGCATCAGCTGAATACAAGTTTTTTTTTGTGTATTCGAGTAGGTGAAAATAAAATATTATTTATGAATTACCTAAACTAAAAACTACTTCAGCGGTATATCATTATCATATCTTTTTGTCAGCTAAAAAAGTCTCGAATGGGTGGTAGGAAAATATAGACAATTTCAAATAATTTCGAAGTTTATTTGGTTAAAAAAAATTTTCATTTTATGGTAAATTGCTTTTATACAGGGTGCATTTGAAATCACTCTCCAAATTTTAAGGATGTGTTCAGTCCATGAAACTGAACAACTTTCTCTAAGAAACATAGGGTCAAATATGTAAAAAAAATGGCTTTTCATACAAATCAAAGAGATCACGTGATCAGTTTAGTATGGGACGACCAAAATTTTTTTGGCGTATTTCGACACATGTTTCATTGAGAAAGTTGTTCAGTTTCATGGTCTGAATACATCCTTAAATTTTGGAGAGTGATTACAAATGCACCCTGTATTTTTCTTGTTACTTAGCATTCATGACACATAGTTCCTAAATAACTGACAAGTATTGCTGCCCTTGGGCAATAAACTAAGAAGTAAGTAGTTAAAATGTGTATTACCGTATCAGAAATTAAAATTACACGGGAAAAGCTTCAAATTTTAAATTCATTGAAAACATATTCGATTAAAGGTATCGATAAAACTGGCAATTGATTGAAAACCGATTAATTTTCAAATCGAGCGTGGATGTAACAAAGGCGTCATGTAAACGACGTTGCACTTGTTTGTCCGAGCATAATGGCTCTGTGACAAACCGACGAACAATATGACAGCGATTTAGGATGTTATGTAGATTGAATTCAAATCAATATTGGTTGTACATTTTGCAAACAGAGTATAATTTTAGAACAAATCAATCAAGTGCCAGCTTGATTGATTCATATTTTTATAGTCTAAAATATTTGCAATAGGTTATTAATAATTTAGAACAATAATATTACGAAGTTGCTCTACTAGAATACAAGATAATGCAGTTATCAAGCTGATGATTTTTTATGTAGAAAGACATCAAACTGAGTGGATTTGATATCATTATTAGGAACAAAATTCAAATAATTCCGGTCAAGAGCGAGTCGGACTCGTGCACCGAGGGTTCCGTACCGTCATAATTGCATCATCAAACCACTCTGCAGAGTAGAATAATAAAATTAGTATTGCAGTTTTAGGTCAGCGCCATCTCTTGACCGATAGTGGAACTAATGTTAACTTTTTTAGAAATTTGATAATTTCTAAAAAAGTATGCTATATATAGACATCGTTTTATTTTTCCTGTAATCTAATAATAATAAACTACAGATTTTTCTCTTTGCAAACTTCGGAGATAAGGGGGGGGAACGGTATTTTTTTTTACATTTTTCATCATAAGTCAAAAACTATGCGGCTTAAAACAAAAAGAAAAAATGATTGAAAACGTGCAAACAGCGTTCTTTATATAATATCCCACATGCCCTAGTAACCCCACTTCAAATTTTTAAGACCCCTTTTAAGTCCCTGTTGTAAGAAAGATATTTATTTTTTTATTTATTTCATATTTGCAAAATAGTATGGGCAAATGTCATCTTAAACTATTCCAAATTTCAAGTTGACACCATTAGTAGTTCTCGAGATATCCCGCTGTGACAGACAGACAGACAGACTGAGTCACACCAAAAGGGTTCCTTTTTTACCATTTTGGTACGGAACCCTAAAAACAATGTTTATACGAGATGCAGAAAAGTTCCAATTAAATTACATGAGATATAGTGTTTGTAAGACTTTTAGTCAATCTTCTATAAGTCTTTTATTCTATTCGAAATCTGTGAAACAGGGTCCTAATTTACTTGTAGAACGGCTTTCCTTCAAATTTCAAGTTGATACCATTAGTAGTTCTCGAGATATCCAACTGTGACAGACAGACAGACTGAGTCACACCGTAAGGGTTCCTTTTTTACCATTTTGGTACGGAACCCTAAAAAAGACCTACAAACTAACAGCTTAACATCTGTGTCGTAAGTATTCAAACATTACACCAACTGCATCTCAAACAAAATACCTACTGTCTTTTGACTAAAATCATCATAATCATCATATCAACCTCACGACACCCATTGCTTGATGTCCTGCGTTGCCCGCTTCCAGCGCCATTAACAAATGTCCCAAAAATTCAAGAAGAATGTAGCTACATTTTTGTACCATTTTTTGTAACAAAATACATATAAGGTTGTACCTATATACCACTCCTACCACATAATACATAATTGCTCCACATCCATGTCCACGGACATCAATCAAACACGTAAATTGTTCCAATCCCGGGCAACACATTTCGCGTAGTGGGGAGTTTGTCGCTTAGTTAATTGACTTCGCAGTTTTATATCATAGCCCTGTTTGCTAAAAGGAATGAGTATTTAATATTAATTAGTATTGTGAAACATTTGAAGATCTCTTTAATTGCAAGAGTAAGTAATGAAAACTGAAATATCTGCTTCAAAATTGAGTTGCAAGATTTCAACAGAACAGACATACATAAATTGCAAGTTGAATAAAGTCAAAGTCAAAGTCAAATAAGCTTTATTCAAATAAACTTAATTATTAAGTACTTTTGAATCGTCTATATTTTCCTACCACCCGTTCCAGACTTTTTTAGCTGACAAGAAGAACGGGCGCAAGAAACTTATCAGCTGTAACAGCCATAAGTAACGATATTTACAAACTTTAATATATCGTTACCAGATAATTACAACAGGGTGACAGGATTATTGGCAACAACATAGACTTATTGTTATATTACTTCAACAAAGTACTTATAGTAGCAAGTTATGTGTTACATCATTTCCACGCATTTTGATCTTTAAGATAATCGTCTACTTTATAATAACCTTTACCCATGAGCGTTTTTTTAACATGGTTTTTAAATTCATGCAAAGGAAGATCAATCACTTGTTGTGGAACTTTATTAATAAAGGCTATGCCTTTCCCCCTAAATGAACCTCTAGTTTTTGCAAGCCTAAATCTTGGAACGGCAAGTTTATCTTTATTTCTTGTATTAAACTGGTGAATATATTAACTGGTAAAAGCATGCTTTGCTATAATTTACCCTTGCATAAGTCACTCCAACAGCATCAGGTCTGCACCCCCAAAGGCTTAGCTTTGTCGATCCCCTGATGCAGGTGGCGGTGCATCACGCACACTACCACATTGACCCAGATATTCCCCATTTTTCTGTAATTACTCTCCCTTGCTTTGTCATGTCCCCTTTAGGGGGGGCCGGGTACCACTGTTAGTGTGGAGTTGGGAAAAATTTAATTGCCACTTTCTGGAATTCGATTTGTTCATCGACAAATAACGAGTTCTAATCCTGTCAATATTCACATATTTATTTTTGGTATTTTTTTTGTTTCGATTTATTCTTTTTTCAACAATGTTTTATTCAACAATTTCTACACGAGCAGCCTTTGGGTAAATCATACGCAAAAACAGTACAGCGCCCTACGTGTTCAGTATAACAACGCGTTCAGGGTGCTGATGGGGCTGCCCCGATTCTGCAGCGCGTCAGGGATGTTCGTCGATGCACAGGTCGACTGTTTCTACACCATTATGCGGAAACGGTGTACATCCCTGGTGCGCAGGACTCGGGCCAGCTCTAACAGCATCTTGAGCGTGTTCGCGAGCAGATTTGACTGCCAGTACATGCGTCATTGCTGTATGGTGCATGTGTTGCCTAACAGCAAATATTAAAGTGACGAATCTTTTGTTGTGTTCTATGATTATTTTTGTTTTGTTTATAATATGGGCTAATTTGCTTGAAATAAACATATTTTTTTTATTTTTTTTATTTTTTTTATGAACTAAATCATTATTGTCCTTTGTATGTCCTCATTGCTTGGGCACAAGCCTTTATCAGACACGGTTCCAATGCAAAAACAGTTAGTAATGTACCCTGCTTTTATGTATAATACATACTTAAGGACGCAAGCCGATTTTTAACCGACTTCAAAAAAGGAGGAGGTTCTCAATTCGATTGTATGTTTTTTTTTTAATCGTTGTTCGCGCATATCTTCGTCATTTATGGAAAGATTTTGAAAATACTTTTTTAGTTTGATTGAATTTTGTTGTTAGATGGTCCCATTTAATTTTTTTTCAGATCGGTTCAGTAGTTTTTAAGTAATCCTGAAAATACTATGATTTTGCATTAACTATCTTGACGACTTTTCTATCGTTGTTCGCGCATATCTTCGTTATTTATGGACCGATTTTGATGATTCTTTCTTTGTTAGATTAAATTTTCTTGCAAAATGGTCCCATTAAATTTTTTTTCAGATCGGTTCAGTAGTTTTCAAGGAATCCTGAAAATACTATGATTTTGCATCAATTACCTTGACAACTTTGTTTTTTATGAACCGAATTAGCTGATTTTTTGTTGGAAAAGGGATACCTTAAGTGTAGTTCTTTTAATTTCATTGACATTAAACCTTGGAACTCGAAGATATCCAAGGGAACTCCTCAAACTCAAATAGGATATGTAATTGTGATTGAGATATTGGTAGGCTTATGAAAATCCAAAACAAACCGAGCTATGGTCTGTATGCTACGTTCTGGACTATACTTGGACTAAGAAGACACAACTGAACTTCTTTGGAAATTGAGTAATAAGCATTTTGAAAACATTTAAAGTTAAAGAATATTACACGCTTACGTACCACAAAAAAGTTGAAAATAAAAAAAGCTTTTTTAAAAAAAAAGAAAAACTGCCTTCAAAAACCTAAAAATAAAAACAAAAACAGATTCAAAATTAAAAAGCACTAAAAAGCAATAAATAATATTCAAATCACTAATACGCATATCAATTTTAATAAAAACCGTCTAATGAAGTCGGGTGGGGCTTTTAGAATTAAAAAAAAGTTGTCCTTAGAATTAAAAAAAAGTAGTCCTCCAGCCCCACCCGACTTCAAAGGACGGTTTTTATTAAAATTGATATGCGTATTTGTGATTTGAATATTATTTATTGCTTTTTAGTGCTTTTTAATTTTGAATCTGTTTTTGTTTTTATTTTTAGGTTTTTGAAGGCGGTTTTTCTTTTTTAAAAAAAAAGCTTTTCATACAAACGAGGTAACTTTGAAGCCTTGATTCACCGTCAAGGATTGATCTAGCTGTGAACAGATGATGGTTATCTAGGGAGTGAATAGCGAAGATCCAGATTGCTATACGCACTCAACTGATTCGAACAGCATTTCAAGAGATGTATGGATCAGAGTTCTCAGTTTCAGGATTTAGATGCTTTTTTCGCGGTTTTTTTAAACATATCATTACACTTCTTAGAATGTTGGTCAGATTAGTTGAGTGTGTATAGCGATCTGGATCTCCTCCATTCATTACCTGGGTGGCCATCATCAGATCACAGTAAGTGGAGAACCAGGGCTTCAAAGACAGTTACCTTGTTTGTATAAAAATCGTCTGGTGTCTTTAATTATGTGGCCATCACTATATTCAATTCAATATTTTGTGCTTTGTGCTATAAGCAAAAAGCTCAGTTTACAAAAAAGTCACCTAAATGTGCAAAGTTGGTTTTTCTAAAGATATTTTTTCAATCAATCGATTGAACTTGATTATATTGATAACCTGTCGTTGTGTCTTAAGTTGGTCAAGTCAAGGTTTTTTTTTTCTATTTTTGGTTCGCACTGTCTGTAGTCTAACTATACAAAATAATACTACAGTATGGATCATCACCGTCACCTACTATAATATTGCCAGTCGGGTAAGTCTCTTTGAGATAATGCGAGGGGAGGAGTGCTAGGGCATGAAAATCATCACGGTTTCAACGTAAGAGGTTTCAGAATATACAGGCATAAATCTATATCCTTATCCTTACTAATATTATGCGAAAGTCAGTTTGTTTATTTGTTGTGCCTTCACGATTTTTTTAATGCACAACAGGATATACCACGTGTTAATGAATAAACGCAAAACCTCTTAGGTGGGGATTGTGCTCATGAATATGAACAACTTTTACTATGGGGCCAACTCTGCAACTCAACAAAAAAAATCAGCTGTTTCATACATTCTGGTCGAGTAGGTATTGACAACTTGTATGAAATAGCAAATTTTTTATGTTGAGTTGCAGAGTTGGCCCCATAGTAAAAGTTGTTCATACTCATGAGCACAATCACCATCTAAGAGGTTTTGCGTTTATTCATTAACACGTTTGTAGAGATTGGCCTTCAAAGGCCGAAGGATGAAGCGCACTGCAACACGGAATCCTCATCACTGAGGAACTGGCTATCTTACCTCTAACTGCTGGAAGACATCAATTTTTAAATTATTGTTATGGCGTCAGGGATGGTGGTAGCTAGAGAGGCGAACTTTGACAGGGTTACAAAGAAGGATATAAGGTGCCTATTATTCTGAAAAAAGTATTGTTACCGAGGGATAGCAAAAAAACTTTCCACGCATCCGAAGTCACGGGCGGCCGTTAGTATCTTTATAAATGTAGGTAAGTGTGTAATTGAAAAGGTTCAACTGTAGCAAGAGGGTGACATCGAGTAGGCTTAGTTTACCACGGCAATGTGTTGTACCTTTACATATATCACTCGTACCTTTAAACGGTTTTAATGTGTTTTTTGCCTATGTATATGTATAGTATACAGAGAGAGAAAATATAGTGTAGTGCAAGCTTAGAACACAGAATCAAAGGAGAAATGTTAAGTCGGGTCTGCTGCACTTAATTTTCAACAAAACATGTTGAAAACATTTTTAGCATAACCGCACGTCCGCTGCGCCTAGGTTTCGTTTTGAAAACATGTTTTGTTAGAAAATTTACGTCTAATCACGGCTCATCCCAATAACCATAACATCCCAAATTATCGGTCTTTCTCTGAGTAACTCGATTAAAAATAAAGTATTCTCCTTATTCCACTCCATCACTATGACAATTACACAAATCCATCGAAACACAAATCACACAATGGCACACGAACGCAGGCGAGACGTCTGCATCTAGTGAGCGCTAACACAAAATGAGTTACTTCCCCTCCCCGCAGGCGAGAGCGGGGGATGTTTTCCGTTCGTCTCGGCAAACATGTTTTGTGTTTTTGCAAAACAAAACTCATAGGCCACGCCCCAAACATGTTGAGAAAACATTGTTTTGATGTTTGAAAACACAAAAACACGGCGCAGGAGACCCGGCTTTATATGGCGTTGGCGCAGTTTGTATGGGGACCGATGTCGCCACTTTTTTTATGCACAACGGGATAGCGCTTGGCCACCTCACCTGATGTTAAGTGACGATAAGGCCGAAGGTGTATGCGCACTATACCCGTAATCCTCACCACTGATGAACTGGCTATCTTACCTCTAACTGCCGGAATACAACAATTTTCAATTGTTCTTTTAGCGACAGACTTGGTAAGATGGTAGCTAGCCAGGTGGACTTGAAATAAGCCCTTCCACCAACCGAAACTACTGAACCGATTATCATGAAATTTTGCATACACGTTGTCGGGTTACATAGGGTTACCTTTCATCCTGACAAAAAAGGATTGTTCCCGAGGGATAGAAAGGATTCCACGAAGACGAAGTCGCGGGCGGCCGCAAGTATCTTTATAAATGTAGTTATGTGTGTAATTGGAAAGGTTCAACTGCAGAAAATGAGTGACATCGAGTGGGCTTAGTTTACGACGGCAAAGTGTTGTACTTATGTATATCTTCGTAGGTGTAAACGGTTCTAATGGGTTCGCCTATACGTAAAGTATACAGAAAATATAGTGCAGTGCAAGAGTAAACGCTTCAAAAAAGTAAGTAAGTTTACCGTCTCTGTAATCTAGTGGTTCGCTCACCCGTGTAAGACGAAGGGGTCTCGGGTTCGATTCCCAGGGGGGTACAATTTGTACTCGGTTTGGTTGGTTCACCACCTTTCCTAAATCTGACGCCATAACAATAATTTAAAATTGGTGTGTTCTGTCAGTTAGAGGTAATACCATAAAGAGGGCTCCACACTCGCGCCGCGAAAGCCCGCGAAGGCCGCGAACCGCGGGTGTGGAGGGTTTCGCGGCTTCGCGTATGGGCTTCGCGGCTTCGCGTTTGCGCTTCGCGGCGTTCCCCGTCCGGTGGCGGTTTTTTGGTCCGTGTCAAAGAACTTGTGTGCCGAACTAATGCTGCCGTGATTCGCGGCCGCGGTTCACGCGCGAGTTTGGAGGGCTATATTTTTCGCACCGTTTTCATGCGCAAACCGCGCCTGTGATTCGCGGCCGCGGTTCGCGGCGCGAGTGTAGAGCCCTCTTAAGAATAAATAAATTGTAATACAGCCAGTTACTCAGTGATGAGATTTCCGGGTGTAGTGCGCTTTCACTTTTGGCCTTATCGTCACTTAACATCAGGTGAGGTGAAGGCCAAACACTAACACCTTGTGCATAAAAAAGTAAAAATACTAATTAACAGAGTTTTAAATATGTGGTTTCAAAGTGCTAAAATGGCTATGGACATCAAAAAGAATGTGCAATGACGACTTAATTGAAATGTCGGTTAGGCACCGTTTGTGGCGTTGCAGCCTATCACGGGCGCATAGAACAAAATAACAGGAAGCCTAATGCAATAAACACCCAATCGTGTGATAGCAGGGATGTAAAATTTACTAAAAGTGTCTTTAAAGTGATAAGTCTGACTGAACTAAATACTTCAAGATTTAACAAAAATTAGTTTGGCCCTAAAAGTCATTAACAATTTCAACTTTATTGCAATGAAATGAATGTCAACGAAGTTAGCCGATGTCCATTATTTATCTTAAAGCACTATATAGGGTTGTTTTATGTAATACTAGTAGCCACCCGCAACTTTATCTGTGTGTACAGTCATTTTTCTATCCCTCGGGAACAGTACTTTATTCTGAATGACAGGTAACCTATGTACAGTTACGTCTATAATTATGAATACAGTTTAGAACTTTGCCACTCTAAAGCTATTACTTTTTTGAACTGAAATCAATGACAAATGATAACTACAACAAAGTGACAAAGTTCTGAACTGTATAAGTACATATTTTTTCAAGTGACGGAGTTTGGTGGCGCCGTGGCCCTGCGATTGCGGAGGTTATGCAACTTTCGCAGGGGTCGGTCATGGGATGGGTGAACAAAAATTTAATATCTCGAGCTCTTCCGTGCTTTGGAAGGTACTTTAAGCTGTTGGCCCACCCATAAGGAAGGCCTGTGCCCCAGCAGTGGGGCTGATGGTCATAACAAATACTAAAAACAGAATAAAAGTAATATTTAAGACTCCCATACAACAAACGTGATTTTTTGCCGTTTTTGCTCGATATTAATAACGACAACAGGTAGATAGTCGGAATTTTCACAGATGATGTATTTTTGTTGCCGCTTTAGCAACAAATACTAAAAACAGAATAAAATTAATATTTAAGGGGGGCTCCCATACAACAACATATTTTTTTGCCGTTTTTTGGTACGGAACTCTTCGTGCGCGAGTCCGACTCGCTCTTGACCGGTTTTTTTTAATAAGAAAGCGTAAACTACCAGCCTCTATTTGACACATCTAGTATATCAAAATCCCTTCCACATTCCACATTCATAATTTTCCATCCAAATGAATGAGCTATCATCCTTTGATCAACGTATATCAATCGGCAGGTTTGGCGTCGCAATGGCCCTTAATTGACCGTGCAAGCCCTTTGATATTATTAATGTGTTGACCGTACATACCTAGTACCACCCCTTAATAGAATTAACAAGCAAATAGAATGATAAAATTATAAACTTATTATATTACTAGCGTAGATAAAATGTTATTAAATTAGTATTACACAACACAAGTATTCCATTACTTTCTGTGGCTGTATCACCTCAAACTAATTTTGTATTTGGGGATTTTTTTTATTACTATTATTGTTGGATACTGAAATTAAAAGTGTACGGGCTTACGCCGCACATTTTTACCACCGACCTTACTGACCGAGTGAGCATCGGTACTTCTAATTTAGGTCGCGCGTCAGCACATTAAATTTACCTTTTTGTTGTAATTATTTAACTTTATGAGATTATTATCGGCTACGGTCGAGATAAGACCCATCTACTTTAAACTACAACTTAACTAGCAACTAACTATCTTTAACGTAATAAAAGTGTAAAGTGACGGATTTCTTTCCTTTATCTTATCACATCTGAAACAACTTCAAGCCAGCAACTAACTTGACAACTACAACTTTTAACATCATCCTGTAAGAAGTCCGTGGTCAACTAAGCGGACCTCCTACAAAAAGTCTTATTGAAACCACATTGTTTGATAATTTAGGTACTCTCATCATCAAAAATCATAACACCCAAATATATTTAAAAAAAACTTAATAATAATGAGGAAAAGCTGTTTAATTATTGTAACGTTATGAGCATATATGAAAAAATTGAATACCAAATTCTAATTGAATCTTACAATCCTGACTGTGTAATAGAAAAAAATAGACCTAAGTATTTGAGAGCAGTGCCTTCAAAACTACGCAGCAAACGCAAAGGCGGAGGAATTATAATATACATTAATAATAAATATAAGGTCAATACCATCGATATATCGACACTATACTACGAATGCCTGATCGTCAGAATCACAACTGCAGCTGATAATAACTTTACTTTGTGTGCACTGTATAGGCCGCCGAGGAAGAACAAACGTCTATATATACGCGAACTACAACGTAATATTAGGTGTCGCTTTCCTAATCTGGATAACGTCATATTAATCGGAGATATAAATATAGACATAAGAACCGAAAATCCCATTAAAAACGATTACTTGAATATGCTCGGAGAGTTCGGTTTCGATTGTGGAATAACTAGTTATACCAGAGTAGAAAGGCGACGTGATTTGATAACTAAAACATGCATCGATCATGCATTTATCCGATCAAGTAACTACGAGCTGTTCTCCGCGGCGCTCGACACCGTACTGGCCGACCATCGCATGATTGTATTGTCATGTGTAACCCCTCCGCACATACAGGTTGCGCGAAAATGTGTAACTTTATTAAATAATAAAATGGTGCATTGTAAGTTGGAGAAAATTGATTGGAACCAAACAAAAAACTTGGAATGTCCAATAGATATTTATAACTGCATTAAAAACGAATTTCATAAATGTTACAACAGTTCAACATATAAAAAAGAAATAAGTAACAGTGTAAGAAATAAAAAACCGTGGATAAATCAAAACATGAATAAACTCTGCTTAAAAAGAGATGAATTGTTTTCAAAATGGATTAAGGACTTAAATAACTCTGTTTTACATTTACAATATAAGAAATATAGAAATAAAACGAACAAAATCATAAACAAAACAAGAAATAATTATTATAATAATAAAATTAAAGATTGTAGAAGAGACGCGAAAAAATTATGGAATTTATTAAATCAAATTATAGGCAAAAATATAAGCAATGTTGATGACGTTCTGATGAAATCATTTAGCATAAAAGAGGGCGAAGAAAGTAAGATTGCCAATAATTTTGCGGAAGGCTTTCAGCAGAACGTCAGCAACATAGTACCCAAGTGTAATAAACCTTTACTGAATCCAAATGACTATAAGACTCAATCAGATGTCACTATGCGCTTTGAACCAGCCACGTTTAGAAAAATTAATAAAATAATTAAAAACATAAATCCAAAAAAATCCCCTGGTAGTGATGGTATCCGTGCCTTAGATTTAAAACATATTTCTTATAAAATATCAAAAGTAATAGTAAAATTTATCAATAGTAGTATCAAATCCGGGACGTACCCAGACGATCTGAAAACAAGTATTATTCGTCCTATACATAAACAGGGCAAAAAATCAGATTATGCTAATTATAGACCCATATCTATTCTACCTACACTAGACAAAGTAATAGAAAAATTTCTTTGTGATCAAATTCAAAAATTCTACAAGGACAATAGCATTCTTTCGTCAAACCAATACGGATTCCAACCACAAAAAAGTACTACACTACTACTTTCGAAATTTACTGAGGACGTAAATACACATCTCAACGATAAGAAACATGTTTTGGTGGCTTTTATAGACTTTAGTAAGGCTTTTGACACTTTAAGACACACTACACTAATAGAAAAACTAGAGAGTACAGGAATTAGAGGACCTTTGTTAAATTGGAGCAAAAGCTATCTAGAGCATCGTCGATACATGGTCAAAGTCGCAGGCAGCCTTAGCGATAGTAAGTTAAGTACCGAAGGAACTGCTCAAGGTTCAGTGTTAGGACCTTTGCACTACCTGGCTTACGTCAATGACCTAAACAATTTAATAAAAAAAAGTACAGTACATCAATTCGCTGATGACACTTGTCTCATAGCAGCTGATCGCAATATACAAACTGCTCAGCAAACACTGCAACACGATCTAACGCTACTTACCAAATGGTCGCATGACATGGGTTTAGTTCTAAACGCGCAAAAAACAAAACTCATTCACATTCATTCACCCTATAACCATGCTTATCAGAATCCTAAAATAATAGTTCATAGTCATGATTGTCTACACAAAAATAACACGCATTGTACTTGTGGACCTATCGAACAAGTATCTCAACATAAATACCTGGGGTTGATCATAGACAATACGTTCAACTGGGGACCTCAAGTAGAATCCGTATGTACCAAAATGCGAGTAATGCTAGCCAAATTTCATATTCTAAAATATAAAATACCATACGATGTCCTTATAAACCTATACAATGCCATGGTAGCTCCTTTATATACATATGGGTTAACTAGTTACGGTAGAACTTTTAAAACATACACGGACAAAATTTATAACCTGCAACTTAGAATACTTAAAGCTATAGCTGGTAAAAAAGTAACAAATAAATATAAATATGAAGAACTATTCAAACTTTGCAGAATACTTCCAATAAATGATAAACTAAAATGTGACCTATTAAAAGAAAACCTACATATTATACCAGTATTACCTATAACTAATCATAAAATACAAACGCGTAAAGCGACACAAAAGAGAATTACTAAACCTTATTCTAACAATTACTACGGTCGCAGACGATTGTGTTGTTTAATCCCTAACATAGCAAATAATATGCCCCATAATTTCGTTAACAATTTAAATGAAAACAATTGCAAGCAAAAATTAAAAACTTATTTTATAGATAATTTAAATTCAGATACATAGTTTTTAAGTCAACATAATTCGCTTAAATAAAGATACACAACTTTAAAGTTAATAACTACTTACCATAAAAATTAAATTCAATCAGTTTTCTCCGAACATCCTGTAGCGCGTGAACCAGAAACCTGTTCGCTCGGTGACTGGTGGACGCCCACGAAACTATTTCACCCATGCGCATTAATGCAACTTATTTGTATTTTGTTACCATTATTGTGTGTGTGCGGCCGACGCATGTCGCCGCATTGTTATTGTTTTTTATTTCAATGCCATCGTCCGAATCGAATGTGCAACACTTAGACAAACCTCATAGGTTTATTAGTGTAAAGCCATTGTTGATATAATTGTAATGTTATTTGGATAAATAAATAAATAAAAAAAAAAAATAAATACATAAATAAGTACCACCTACCTAAACACAACAACTTGTATGGGAAAAGAGTTTCCAGATATTTGATACCTTTTTATCTAAATAAATTGCCATGTGAACTACAGACTATGTACAAAGAAAATATCAAAGCATTTCGGTTTTAGCTTAAACAGTATTATCTACCTAACAAAATATGTAAAATCAGCGACTCGCCGTCACCCAGATAAACCCTGTGAAGTTTTCGTGGTGCGGCAATGTGTAAAAGAATATGTATCTAAAGTTTATTGAATAAATGATTAATAAAAAAAAATTACTCCAGCTTTTTAAAATGTGAAAATTTTAACAACTACTATTTAATAAATTATAAATTCAGCAAGTAACGTTTATTATGAATGATGGCGTCTATTAGCAGAATAATAGCTCCTGAAGTGATTACTTAGCTTGGTTTTAAGCTAAACATCTTTAAAATGCATAAAGGGACCGATATTAACTTTTTTTATGTACAATGGGATAGTGCTTGGCTTTTATCTCACCTGATGCTAAGTGACGATAAGACCGAAGGTGGAAGCGCACTACACCCGGAATCCTTATCACTGAGGTTTGAAGAACTAAGTGTTTATACTTCAATTTTTTTTATCAACAATTATTTTTAATAGGTACCATTAACAAAACGTAGCATATAAGCATTAGGTTTGTCTTTTTAACATCTCCCACCCTAGCAGTGACATGTCCAAACCGCACCGATTAAATAAATTAAAAATGTTTTTTTTTCCAACCATTGTCATTTTTTTCTACCGCCACGTTCATTTGCAAAATTACACGGAACCCCAAAACAAATGGAACCCAACTGAACGCAGACAGCCTAATGTCTGTCCATCAGGACCCTAAATGGGACACGTCACTCGCCAATTTAATTCCATCCACCCCACCAACCAAATATGTTCGAAATACATTGCTTCTTCTCATCAAACTGTTTTACTCTTACTCGAATAAGATCCGCAATGTTAACCGAATATAACGTACATGTAGCTTTATTTTCGGTTTCTGAATAAAAGGTTTTGCACCCAGAAATTATGGTCCGAATCCATCTCTGTGCCCGATGACGCCATTCGACATCACAACGACAGGCCCGTTAAAGGGCGCACGTAATATTCATTTGTATACAGGATGTTTCAAATAATATCCTTTTTTCCGGGTTTTCTCATTTTAGTTCTCCAGCACGCGTAGCATGACCAACATCGAGATAAGATTCGACTCAGAGAACAATGGCTTGTCTACACCGAAATGTCACTTTTGTCGGGTTGAGATCGAGATATATAATACGAGTCTACTAGTTGTAAAATGCGAGCATGAGGCTCGCATTTTACAACTAGTAGACTCGTATTGTTCTTTGTCGTGGCCTAATGTCAAAAGTCGACAAACACGAGCTTTTCTCTTCAACTGACATTATTTTGACAGTTGAATCAGAGAAACTTGTCTACCACCCTTTGAGTAGTCGAGAAGGTCGAGAAAGAATCACAGACTAATAAGAAGATTCGAAATAGTTTTCTACGTATTTTATTTTATATGAATCTAAATTTCGCAATAAAAATAAATCTAAATTATCCGTGTTTATATTTTATTGCTTAAAACTTAAATTAAAATTATTTTCATACGTTGATTTTAATATTTCGTAATTTTCTCGTCATTTTACACAGATTACTAAATTAACAATTTCGTTAGTAGTCTGTGTTATCTTTTCAAAATACTCTCAATAAAAGAAAGGCAAACGAATTTATATCTATACAGCTATATTTAATTAGTTTTAAGAGTTTAGCGTTGTGAAATCTATAGAAAGGAACGGTGATTTATGAGAAATAAAGTAATTATTTTCTATTGGCAATATTATTCTTCTCGAACTCGAGAGAGCTTGTCTACGGAAGAGAACGCTTTCTTGAGTGCCTCTTTACCTTAGAACTTATAAAAAATATGAGAATCATGTTTAAACTAAATTATTTCGGATCAAATTAGATAATTTTGACGTTTATCGGTGTTGAAATAAAAAGATTACCTTTAAAATTAACTTTTTTTATTAAAAGACATTAAAAGGTTTCGAAATTCTGAGAACGAGTCCCACCTGTCTGTCAAACTGTGCTCAGCAATCGAGAAGGTTGAGACGACAAGTCTTCGTAGACAAGAGTCTCGTTTGCTCATGCTACGCGTGCAGAGCGACGCGTCGTGAAACTTCGCGTACAGCGAAGCTTTACCGTTATAAATTCATAAATATTTATTTTTATTGATTTGATATTTATTATTTATTTCATAAATGTACTTAAATGCGCTTTATTTTAATTAAACTTACATTCTCATAATTTAATGTCCAACGCCCTTACTAATAAGTAATAGTAGATTGTAGAGCAGATGTGTAGTTACACCACAGAATAGATAATACACACTGGTGACTCTTTCGAACTATTTAAGACATTAAAGAAAGGGAAAAAACAATGTGTAACTCATAGACATAGAAATTTTTTCGCTTTCTATGGTGTAACTAAACACAATGTTTATTAGTCAAGGCGTTAGTGTTTACTTTGTTGCTTAATCTAGATTAATGAAATCTAGACTAGTGGCTCCGTGAGCTGTAGACCTCGCGATAAAATAAATAAATGTCGCCATTCAGTATTCACAGTACGTGAGTATTCGCAGCTAGATGGTGCTTTTAATTTTGATCATATTTCGAAATAGGTAAAATATTTTTTTTAATATATTTGGAAAAACTGGCTTGACTAAACAGTTTTATTACTTTGTTACTCACAAAATTTATACAAATACAAATACAAATTCTTTATTGCGAATTAAGTGTAGGTACAGAGGTGTTATAAATAATAAGAACTTAAATACTTAATCGCCTTTTTCGGACACAGCAATTTAAAGGAAAAGTTCCAAAAAACTTAACCACTCAGAAAAACTTAAGTAATTTAAACATAAAACTTAAATCTAAATGAAATGGGTATTTTTTTGAGATCCTAGCTTTCACATGTTTTTATTTATAAAAAATAGTCAACTACCATACTAGATTAGATACTAATCTAAACATCACCCATCCTTTTGTTTTACGTACACAGTATTGAATTCGCTATAGGTATAATTTTAAAAGGGAAAACTACATTAAAAAGGGTATTTATTAAAAGATAAATAATCATTCAGAATCGGTTGAGAAATGCGACCTATAGAGGAGAACAAACAGCCGGAAAGCCGGAATGAAATATGTTTTTTTACATATCTCCGTCATATTAATAAATTTCAAAAAAATGTCTCGGCAAAAAAAACACTATATATTTATCAAACCTGCTTACAAAAACCAGGATCGGTTGAGAAATGCGACCCGTAGAGGAGAACAGCCAGTGCCAGAAAGCCGGACTGAAATATGTCTTTTTTCCATATCATCGCCATTTAAAAAAAAAACGAAAATGTGGCGTAACAAAAATATTCTATATTAATTTCGAAACTGATCACAAAATTTCACGAGAATCGGTTGAGAAATGCAACAGCGCTGGAAAACCAGACTGAAATAGGTTTCTCTAAAATGTCTCCGCCATTTTCAAAAATTTCAGAAATTTGGCCTGAGAAAAAATTTCTACATCATTTTCAAACTTACAAAATTTTACGAGAATCGGTTGAGAAATGCGACCTGTAGAGGAGAACAAGCAACGCTGGAAAGCGGACTGAAATATGTTTTTTGAAAAATCTGTATAATTTTCAAACCTGCTCACAAAATTTCACGAGGATCGGTTGAGACCAACCTGTAGGTAAGAACAGACAGCCGGACATACGAAAGAATTTTTGGCCAAGCTAAAGCAGAGACGCTTCGCTCGCACTTCGTGCTCGCTCGGTCAATTAAAAATATTTTGAAAGATTTATCTTCCACAATGCAAACTTTATCTTTTATTTTATTTTCCTCTTAAGCACTGTATCGATTGATTTGAGGTCACCCTGTATATGATTTTGTATAATATACATATATATTTATGAAGCCAGCGGAATGCACGTTGTTTAGGTGGAATTGCATCAGTCTAGCGTATGAGTTATTTGATTGGTTGGGGCAACAGTAGATGGGGCAGACTCAATATGTGGCTCTTATATCTCTACTTATTGTTGAACTCATTATTAATAGAAAAAGGAAAAATTTATTGACCTCAACAATTAATAAAATAACATAAAGCTATTAAATCGACTGAAACACAGTAAACCTTTAGTTGCAAAAAATTCCGAATTAAGGTGGCACCCTGACTGATTGTAATTCTAATACTTACACAATTTTACTAAAACAGAATTTTTAGGGCCCATAATCTAGTATTTTTAGACGGTATTATAACGTTCCTTCGTGATCACCACTAGAAGTAGGTAGCAAGACTGCTAAAAGTGGCCGTTTTTGACACATTTGCTATCTACTTCTGCGAATGACTACTAGGGAATGTAGTGATACCTTCTAAAAATACTAGACCATAGTTAGGCCTTAAAAAATCCACGTAAAGTTTTATTAACATAATTTTCTATTAACAACTTATTGAACAAAAACCTCTGAGGACGCCACTTTCGGTTCTATAACCACCTCAAAAGTATTTAGAAATCGACCTTAAACTTTTTAGTGCCTAAAGAACTTGCATACACTATACTAGGTATGTCATGGTACCACCTTAAAATGAAACAAAATAAAAGCCTATCAAATGTACCCTCTGCTAGGGTTCTCTGGCCTTCCCTGAGGAATGGCTAAAGTGGAAAGATAAATCTATGTAAAATTAATTAAATTTTGTAAGCGTAAACTAAAAATACATGTACAGCACATCATTAGTATGGTACAATACAAACCATCACGCGGCGGGTTCAATGCAAACTGATATTACGGATTCTTTTGTACTAAAAATACCACGTTCTGACATTGAAAATATCTTTTCGTTCGCTCCAGTATAGGCTCCGATTTCACGAAAAAGTACGATCCCGTTATATCTCGGAGAATTGTGAAGATATGATATTAAAAAAAGACTTAAAAGACGCGTATTTACGAGAGATGTAAGGTGAAAAAGGAATTATTCGAGAAAATAAAAAACAAAAAAGTTTTGGCCGAAATAGTGAAAAAAATATTCATTTTTTTCCGAATTTTTGATTTTGGCGCTCAATATTTTGGAAACGAAAAATGATATTAAAAAAATCCTTTGGACAATTTAGTCAGCTACAGTTTGAGCCTATAACAAAGACGACCAGGGTAAGGGTTTGCCTTGTGGCTTAACCTTTTAAAATTAAAATGTTTTTTCGATCGCTTCACAGTATAGCCCCCATTTTCGCTCAGAGTGCGACATCACCTTGGTGTCGTAAGTTTTAAGGCTACATAAATAGTTGAAGCCTCGAAAGACGCGTAAAAAAATCGAAAAAGTCAAAGAATTTTTGAAAATTGCAATCCTCGCTACTTAGATGCCGGTCGCGTCGCTGAGTTGCTTTTGAGGTTTGACGTAGTTGAAGCTTGAGGCGAAGCCGAGGGCTTCAAAACAAATCTTAAAAGTTTTTTGAATTATTTTAGGTTATAATAGTACTTACCTTTCAATAAAATAGTAATGTTTATAACAATGAAATATTTTTATATGAATTTCATATACAGGAATCACAGTAAAGTAGATCCAAAATTATGTTCATGGCTTTGGTGTGACTTCAAAGTATAAGTACTAATTCAAACACAGGCATATTGTTTTATAAAATTCAATTAATTCATTTTCAATGTACCAGAATGTCGTGAAAGACACAAGATCTGTGTTTTTTTTTGTTATTTCTATATAGTAGCTGTATATGTTTCATTGCACGTGATCAAACATGCAATATAATATCTCCGCTTCGTGAATATCGTTCTGTGAAATAATACATATTCTGTAGGAAACTTCCATTTTATTACAGTATAAATTCACTCCGCTGTTCTACTGAACCTTGAACTAGAAATTGTGCAGATCTTAGAAGGATCCTTGGCAATGGCAATGAGAAAATATGGTCATTTCCTTATTGTACTGCGGATTGGCTTCCTTTTCATTGCAAATATTTATGAAACTTTATATATTGATTGAATCAGGCGTCACTTGGCGGAAGTCCAATTCCTGAGGATGCTCCGGGTTGGGGCGAAACACGTGTAGAGTAGTCTACTTGGTGAAGGTGCAAGGTGTGTTGCTGTCTGGCTAAATGCAGGTATTGTGCACTGATATTTTGTGGTGTGCATGTACATATTTTTGCGGGCGGGCGGGCGGTGCATCTTCTTTTTCACATAAGTTTCTTAGCCATATAAGTTAAAAAAACGTTATTCAGTGTTGGTTCATTCATATCAAACAAATCATCTTTATAACTTATTATATTTTTATTTATTTGAATGTAAATTATATTGCATAATTTAAGTAAATAAGCTATGAACCATTAATTAAATAATTTATTCAATCTTCAGTGATGGTAATGTCCAAGATCCAAGATCTATTTGTGCCAAGTTCATTAAAATTGTTTAAATTTTTAGGTTTTACATGGATGTTTTAATTATTTTTAAATATCGTTATATCAGTACCAGTATTATTGTTTGTTAATTTGGTTTCCCAGAGAGAACTTGATTTATTCCCTGCCTTAATTATTTTTATGTTTGTGTTTAATTTTATTTAATATATAATGGAAATGGAAATTCGGAAGAAATAATCATTGTGACTGTTATTTCTTATTGACATTTTATTCCACTCCAATTTTACATTCACCGCTAAGAGGAAAATAATTATAATTTAATAAGGGAGTTTAAATTAGAGTCCCATTAGGAACAAACCATCTAGCCCTTGATATTCAACCAAGGTTCTTCAACACAGAGACTCCCACACAGTAAATTTATCTAAAAAGATCTCAATGTAACTCTTATTACGTAGTAGTAAGATTTAAAATGGTTTGAAAAAATAAATATAAATATTCATTTGAAATTAAAGTAGTGACATGAGTCTGAGATCATTTTGTGTAGAAAATGGATACCTATTATGTTTTTCTTGTTAAGGTTAATAAATACGCAAAGTTTTGTAAAACTTTAATTTGCTTGATGTTTTATACCTACATGTTTTTTAATATTATACTGTTTGAAGCACGTTCGAAGAGTTTCTTTATTAATATTCTTTCATTTAATCTCAATACATACCTACTTTTAATCTTTGTCTTCAGTGAATTTTTTAAGCCCATAACAATTCCTTCCTGATCACACTGCCTAATCTTATGCCTATAATTTGGGGTAGTAAAAGTAGGTTAGAACTTGAGAGTTGGTTACCTACTAAGTTAGTCCTTTGTAATTAGAGTTATGTTAACATTCACCACAACATTGTTTATCTTATTGTTAACAAAACTAACGCCATTATAAAAAACGGCCAAGAGCGTTTCGGACCTCGCACATTTAGGGTTCCGTACCAAATAAGGTAAAGTGGCGGGGCCTATCTGTGCTACGCATTTGACCGCAAAATTAAGTTGGTTTTTAATAGGCAAATGGGGAAATTTATAAGAAATATATATTTTTATCAACATATTGATATTTGTTTGTAAAATATACGTTTTAATAAACATCATGACCAAATTTTAAGTTCAGGTTTAAGGTCAATGGGATGTTAAAAAATATTTCAGCACAAAAAATTGTGAAAAAAAAATACTGTTTTTTGGCAGCTTTTATGACTTTGTTTTCTAACATTAAAAAATACAGTCTTTGACTACACAATACGTTTTAAACAATGCGTTCGTACGCACACAGTTTGGGTAAAAAAATATTATTTTACTCCATTCCTTCACTTGAATGGGAAACCCCTTAAAAATAATACTTTAAAAATGTGTTTGTACGAGTACTTGGCTTTGGGTCGGCATGAAACACTTTGGTGCAAATATGAAGACTGTAGCTTTAAAGGTTTAGCTGCTAGAGTTTTGTGAATGTGACAGACAGTTGGCCGGAACCTTATAAACTACTGAATACTAGCACTATCGGCATCAGCATCTAAGGTGGTGTCGAGTGGGGCGGGTCGTTACGTTCCCTCAAATATGGTTGAGCGAAGCGATGGCTGGTCCATGCGTCATGCTCGTGAACGGGTGCTGCCAGTGGGAATGGGTCTACTTCTGAGTACCTATCTTAACGCATATTGAATTGTAAGAATTGCGTTTTTACTTTTTATGTCTTGCATCAAGTGTTTTTTGGTTCGAGTAGCAGACAGAGTGATTTCTCAACTAGTTGAAAGTTATTTACTCTCATATTTACCTATCTGAATGTAGTAGATATATTTAATTTTAACCTACCTACCCATTGTGTGCAAACTTTTGTTAATTATTGTGATGGAAAATGACCTCACTTTAAACGTAGAGCTCATTTTTCAATGTTGACGACTCTGTATGAAATATACAGGGAGAAAAAAGCAGCCCTTGACGAGTTTCTTGCCGGTTCTTCTCGTTACAAGGTCTCCCGCTTAGGGTTTGCAAACCGATGGCGTAGCTTCTATGACATTCACAAGTGCTTGTAACAGCCTAGACTGAATAAAATATTTTGTTTTTTTTTTTTTTTTGAATTTTTTTGAATTTTTTTATCAAAGGCGAGACGCTGCAAAAAATTGACAAGCTCACTACTAAAAATATCATATTCCATTATTTGCATTCAATTTCATATATTTTGCAATAAAAACTAAATTCAACCTTCGAATACGCGCGGGGTATAATAGTACCCCGGAGCTATTTGCGTAAGTGCTCGTTACTCGTTACTACCGAATTTCAATTGTAAGGCTTTTATGGCAACAAATCTGCTTGGGGCGATGCTTTGTATTGTTGTCACGGTAATGCTAGGGATTTGTTGATATTTAAGGAGGCTTTCGAATATAAACTATTTGTGTAATGTATCTTGTTAAAGGAGATACGGTCGGTTGTCGGGATTGCGTTTGTGATGAAGTGGTTTCTATTCTCTTGTTAGAAATAATTGGAACCAGGATTGAAATTTCAAATCTATGCTATTTTTTTTAGACAGTAAATATGTATACAAATTAAAACTATGTCACTCTAAGAGATATTACTTTTTTGAATAGAAATCAATGACAATGACAACTACGACAAAGTGACAGAGTTCTAAACCAAATGCTTATTTTAGACGTATCTGTATCATAAATAGTAAATTCCGTTATATTACACCAAAGCTACACTATTCCTAATAGACATAGGCGGTGTTATTACAAAAGATTTTTAAACACCCGTTTAACTTAGACACTGTTTTTTTTTTTTTTTTTTTTATTCTTTACTTTTTTTAGGGGTTTTATCCTTTTGGATATGCCAACCCCATCGTACCCAAAACAAAAACATTACAAAATTGCATGATACCTTCTAAAATTAACTTAAACTACTAATTATGCTACACAAGGATTTTGTGGCTTCCGATTTAGGACCCGACAGAACACTTTGGGCCATTCCTACATCTAAAAGGTTTATGTTAAAGGTTTTAACAAATGCCTCCCTCGCATTCTTGTTTCTCACACAGTCCATCAGCAAATGCTGCACATCTTCAACTTTATTACAGGTAGGACATTTATCAGACTCGGCCTTTTTCATCAAAAATGCAAACTTTGCTGAAGGATAATGGCCTGATCGGAGTCTCAAAACCAACTTAATGTAATTTCTGCTAAAGTTACCCTCTTCAAACCACGTTTGACGAGGAGGCTGGCTTTGAATGGTTTTAAACCATATGCCTTTTAGACACTGTTTAAATATGACGCTGTCTCATATAAACAATATTGTCAAAAAAGTGACAGCATCACATTTTTAAACAGTGTCCAAATTAATCGGGTGTTTAAAAATCTTTTGTGATAACACCGAGGAACTTTTTAGTTTTAAAAATCCTATGGTAAGCCGAGTTTAGATAGTAAGTTTAATCTTATTATGTAATTTCTGTCATATCATATAAATTTTCATTCATTTATTCTTATACTTCGCTGTTCGTTTTACCCACAGCTTTCACAACGGTGTGTGATGTCTGGTTTAGCAAGTTAAATTTTTCCATTCGGTATCTTAGTCAACAGTCTATTTTAAAATCGCACTAGAGTCACTAGAAGAACTTATGACAATCAATAATGAAATCTAAAAATGTACGTATTTTATCACGCATCAAGTTGTGAATGTAACTAGGGTGTATTTAAATAAGGTAACCCCTAGTATTATGCGGTATAAAAGCACCATTGCCTTCACTTTGAATACGGTTAACGAACTATCTCTATAAAAGAGCGCAGTATGCGTACACAACTTTTTCAACCCTTCAGCTGCCTTTGAGGATACTTTGAATAATTGAAAGAACTCTCAAGGAGTTGGGGTCGCGGAGACCCCATGTAGGTCAGTGGTGCAGCAAAGTTATGTAGTGTAATGCGAAGGGTTAAAAGTGGTTGGGTTGGAGGGGTGTTAAAGATGTAACACCTATAGAGATGTGATCGATAATGGTGGCAGTGTATAGAAACACTAGTTTTTTGTGGTCACCAAAGTACAGGTCCTTTAATATTTTTTCCATTTTTATACACATCAACTTTGTCTTGGGATACAGGTGTTATTTTCATACAAACGAGGTAACTTTGAAGCCTTGGTTTTCTGCCAGAGATGTACCGTACTCTAAATCTGATGATGACCATCCAACAACTGAATGGAGTTGATTCACATCGCTATACACACCCAACTGATCTGATCAGCATTCTAAAAGATTAATGGGTAAGAGTTCTCAGTTTGAGGATTTTCATACATTTTCATGCTATTTTCGCGGTTTTTTTAAACATGTTTATTTTGGTCAGATCAGTTGGATGTGTATAGCGATCTGAATCTCATCTATTCACTCCCTGGATAGCCGAGTCTCTATTTCCATTGAGAATCACTATTAACCGCCTAATAGTTACCGCCTCTGTGGTCTAGTGGTTCGCCCACCCGTGTAAGAAGCAGTGGTCCCGGGTTCGATTCCCAGCGGGGTACAATTTGTACTCGGTTTGGTTGGGGGTAGGGCTTACTTCAATTCCACCTGGCTAGCTACCACCATCTTACCTAAGTCTGAGGCCATAACAACAATTTGAAAATTGTTGTGTTCCGGCAGTTAGAGGTAAGATAGCCAGTTCCTCAGTGATGAGGATTCCGGGTATAGTGCACTTCCACTGCGGCCTTACCCTCACTTAACATCAGGTGAGGTGAAGGCCAAGCACTATCCCGTTGTGAATAAAAAAAAAACGGCCAAGTGCGAGTCGGACCCGCGCACGATGGGTTCCGCACCAAAAAACTGCAAAAAAAATCACGTTTTTTTATGGGAGCCCCCCTTAAATATTTATTTCATATTATTTTTAGTATTTATTGTTATAGCGGCAACAGAAATAAATCATCTGTGAAAATGTCAATTGTCTACCTGTTGTCGTTATTAATATCGAGCAAAAAACGGTAAAAAATTCACGTTTGTTGTATGGGAGCCCCCCTTAAATATTTATTTTATTCTGTTTTTAGTATTTGTTTTTACAGCGGCAACGGAAATACATAATCTGTGAAAATTTCAGCTGTCTAGCTATCACGATTCTTGAGATACAGCCAGGTGACAGACAGACAGACAGATGGACAGCGGAGTCTTAGTAATAGGGTCCTGTTTTTACCCTTTGGGTTCGGAACCCTGAAAATGGTAATAGTGGCACCAACTTTCCCACAATTACCTTTACGCCTTATGGTTGTCTTTGGTCAATTCTTAAATCAATGGTTATGGTGGAACTGTTTTGAGAAAAAATAATCGTATTACCATGCAATGGGTAATGGTAAATAATGGGACCGACTCAAATGGAGTATATTTCTTATAGACTTTTATTTTACTTCATTCTATAGTATTCAATATTGTCTAAAATACTCGTTTTATTGCATTATGAATTTCCATAACCAACATCCGAAAAACATTTGAATAATATCCGCATTAAAAATTAAAAAGGCACCTTAATTTTTCAAAGCGATTTAAATAATCGTCTGTCGAGGCATCGCTTATGCAAAGTGTTTAAAAAACAGACCAGAGACAATATTTATACCGCATACGTACCATTGAGTTAAACGGGCTAGATTAATGCAAGCTCCCTTTGATATTGCGCGGAAAATCAGTCAAGTGTGAGCTGGGTGACTTGAATGAGTTTTGAAACAAGAAAAAAGGAATTTATATTTAAAAAAAATGTATATTTAAATTGATTGATGAATAAATTCAAATATTTCTAGCCGCTATTTGTAAAATAGGTATATCTAATACAAATTGTTTAAATATAAATTTCAAATAACAATAAATTGAACATATTAATGTACCATTGTACCAAATAATTTTGAATGAAAGTATAATTGGAACAAAATATTATTTAAATTACTTTCTAACGCGCTATAATTCGGTTTTATTAATGATAATAATCTAGCTTTGAATTCAAATTCTTCCTTTGAAGAAACAAAATGAATTTATTCACTTTCACGTAAAAGCTTTAGCAATAGATCAGCAGGTCTATTACTTAAAAACAATTGCGATAAGTGGGTCATGTTCGTCCCACTCCGCGACACTATTAACTCAAGAATAAAGTTCAATATCAAGTAAATTGAATGAATGTCGTATTGCGTCCGAATATCGCGATTCTTTTTATGTAATAGGCCTGCAGTATGCTTTTTTATTAGATTTTATTTAGTTTCACCTGTCCAGTGTTTGTCCGTCTGTAATCAAATCTTTTCATGAATTAAATGACAGTCATAAGTTTTCAAAATAAAAGCTTATAATGTCATTAGTACCGTACCATATCTATTAGTTATCAAAATGTTGACTAGATGTCACTTTAAGCTTTGTTAATTTCGTACTTATATGTAACTTATAAAAGTTTAATTAAAAAAAAAAATATAAGCCTTGTTTTACCATTTTACTTATGCTAAGGATCCCTAACGCCCATATTAGCATAAACGCTCAATATAAAATGTCCACGCTGATATTAAAAGCGATTAGTGACCCTTTCACATGTCACTCGGAAAAATGACCACTCGTTTGCGAAGTCATCACTAATGATCATAATTTTTTCACGTACCAACTTAATGGGAAGAAATTTTACATATTTTTACGAATATTTTAAATAATAGACACAATCATCAAATACTTATATTAATTGTAAGAAATAATAACAAAATACAAGTAGTGTACCTTTGTTTGTTATTTTTTGTTGAATCATAAGATCTAATTGTTGTAATAGGGATGACGACTAATGAATAAAATAACGAAATACTAATAAAAATCGTAAACATATTAAACTTTTAGAGTAGCTTGTATACCTCTTGGTTTTATATTGCGTATTATTTGTTTTATGACCCTTCAAAGTTGGGTGGACAAGTCCATTTAAAAAGAATTAAAGTTTATTAAAATAAATAATACCTTTATTTAGTTTAGTCCGTAAAATATATAGCAAAGTCTAAAAAATCATTTTGATAAACACTATATTTAATATAGCTGCCGAGCAAATTTCCTACGCGTTGCATACAAACTACCTAGGCGTGACGTCATAACTAGGTAGCAGTTAGTAAGGAGCGTTTTTGGGCGAGTCCAATTTGTGTGCATTTCAAACTGTGATATTTCGGTCAGTTTTTATGCTAGCAAAATAATTATTTTACCAATGTTTCTTTTTTTGAGAGGTAATTTATGTAACATAAAATAAAAAAAATATTCGTCATGCCTATTGTAAACCGAAGAAATATAAATTAATCTAGTTAGTAGAAGTAAAGTTAGAAAATTACAGAGTTAATATTAGAAGTGGCGAAGGGTCCATACAAGCTGTTTCCCATTGATTTACCTTTTAAAAATCGCACTCCACCGATTTACCTTTTAAAAATCGCACTCCACCGATTAAGATCGGTTGAGTGCGATTTTTAAAAGTTTTAAAAGGTAAGTCGTCGTAATTTTTAATGATCTAAGGATCATAACACTTTTGTAGAATGGCTTACCTTCTCCATAATTATTGACCGAGCTTGGGCAAAATTCCTTCCAGCTGTCCGTTTGTTCTCGTCTACAGATCGCATTTCTCAACCGATTCTCGTAAAATTTTGAGAGCAGGTTTTGATAATTATATAGAATTTTCCAGATGAATTAGTTTTTCGAATTTTATTATATTACCATGTTTTTAGCGAATAAATTATCATTTATCATTTATCATTGAATTTTTTTGTAATGGTGGAGATATGTAAAAAAACACATTTTAGACGTTTATAAAAATGATCAAAAAATGTAACAAAACTTCTATGTTAGCGGTGGAAAGCAAATTTTCTTTTTTCATTTTAGAAGACTCAAAAGTTCACCAATCAAATCATTTATGTCCAATATTGGAAATTTGAAAATAAATAACGTTGTGACTTTGTGACAGAGCCTATGGCACAGTATAGATACTTTTTAGTTGAAAAACTAATATCTATTCTGTGTTATTTGTTATGAAAAACATACCATTTGCGCTGCAGCTCACAGAGCCACTAGTATAATTATGAAAAGCTTTTAATAGAATTTTGAAAAGCTTTTTTCATAGTATTTACCACTCTCGTAGCTTTCGTAGTACAGTGTGCTACGAAATGCCTATGATTGCTACGAGGCTGGACTTTTGTATCAACTCGTATTGGTTCAGCCGTTTAATTATATTAACTAGCAACTCGACCTCGCTACGCTTCGGTTCCTTCCTTTTTAACTTAAAATGTTTATGTAACAGTGTATGTGTCCGATGTTTAGCCAAAAGTGCGGCATGGCCGTAGATCGGTCAAAATTGGAGAAGTAGGTAATACCTATATCCTACTTAGGATCAAATGCTACTATGCGACTGTCCATTTGGCTCAAAAAGACAATTTTCTTGTGTAAATCTTTCTCAATTACTTACTATTTTTTTTATTTGTAGGTAAGAAATTGTCTTCCGGATAAAATAACAATATAAGATAATGCTACTTTTAATATCAAAAGAAAAAATAGGTACAGGGATCGAAAACAATTAAGCAGAGTGCATCCAGAGGATTGTTCTAAGCCTATTAGCGCTCGAGGCATATCTTGTCTTAATGTTTGGCTCAAGTCAAAAGCAAAAACGGTTAATTTATTATATTATTTGTTGTACTACATTTTAAAATTATAAAAAAGTTGTGAATTCTTACTATTACTATAAATGCGGAAGTTGGTTTGTTTATTTGTTATATTTTCACGTCTTAATGCAAAATTTCACGATAATTGGTTGAGTAGTTACAACTGATCATCATGAAATTTTGCATGGGTTTGTTTTTTGTTTGAATAGGTTTTCATTGTTGTGAGGTGTGCAGAGAAGGATATTTTGATATATTTCATTCAAAAAAAGTACTGTTCCCGAGGGATAGAAAAATAACTATCTAGACGAAGTCGCGGGCGGCCAATAGTATGCAAATAAGTATATATGTGTACTTAATAAAACATGGATTAAAAAATATAAATTAAACCAAAAAGTAAAAAAAAGGGATATCTCACTGTTGATTTAGATAATTTATATTTAAAAACATTACCTAAAGAATTGTTTACGAAAATTTAGACAGGACGACCACCAGCGTCGTGACCGGATGATTTGAACAACGGTTTTTCCAAAAACATATGTGCGCTGGATTGGATCAATAAAGCAGCAGTGTTACGAACATGTCGATTCTATACAATACCTCAATATCTGTGATTTACATAAAACTTGCGACATTTTTATAATTATTGCTTATTTAATGACCGTTACGCCGTTTGTCCGCCGTCGCCGTCGCTGTTACCGAGAAGATTATTTTATTATGATTTCAAGCTGACGTGACAGATTGTCAGTGGACATGCATGCACCCGTTGTTTATGTATTGTATGACTACGTTCTCGGTATCGGCGGCGGTGGACAAATGACTAATAGACAAATAGTAGCATTGCAAAGTTGGTCATAGTTATATTGTTTATTGCAACATGTTGGTTACAAGGATTTTATAAAGTAAATGGTACCATAAACGTTGGTTGCGTGGCAGCAATAACAGCATCCTTAAAGTATTTGTTGACAGATATGACATGTCTCTGATGCAAAGGTGGGTTCATGCTCACACCGTGACAAACACGATGCTTTAATATTTATGTAATATTTTTATTTAATTTAATTTGATTGATTTTTTAATAATGCTATTGATTTGTATTAATTAATGTAATTTACTAACACTAGTCTTAAGATATTGTTACTAACATTTTTATGGGCCTTGATTGAATTAAATTATTTGAATTGAATTGAATAAACAAACCCTGTAAGAGTTGCAACTTACAAAAATATTAAAATTACCTAAATATAATATTTTTTAAGTAACAAAAACAAAAAAATGGAATAGGTATGCAACATTATAAATAAGATCAAGGAGACCTACTTAGATTAATTACATAATCATTTGCACAGGGGGTACAAAATCGCTATCGCCCGTGCCTTAGACCAATCCCAACATTGACATCTATTAATCAACGTCGCCTCCCGTCCGATTACGGCGCGACATCTCATTCCCGGAGATTTACTTATAACTCGCCTTTTGCCTATTAATTCCAGAGATCATTAATAAACATCAGCGTTTATCTGTTCAGATGTTTTGGTAATCTCCTGATTTGTTAAGATTGTCTAATTCTTGTTGGGGCAGACAATTTTAAAGTTAATTATGTTTTCATACAACCGATTTTATCATAAAATTTTCAAAGAAGATTAGCGCTTATTTTTTGTTTTATTTGCGCTCTACCAATATATGGAATTTAAGTGCAAGTTTTATTACTAACTAAGCCTTCTTATTTCGTTATCGCAGCGCAAACAGGGGCGTTATAAGTTTAAAGCTTATGTCTATCTGTCTGTCTGTACTTAAACCATCGTAGTTTCTAAATGGATCAAGCGATTCCAATGCGGTTATTTTTAATTAAAAGCTAATCGAGGTGGTTCTTAGCCATGTTTGATGAAAATCCATCCAGCCATTTATGGAGATGGTCAACTGCCTGCCGTAACGGTAAAAGATACAGAGATGGTGCTTTGACTAAAATAATGTACACTCTGTTCAAATTTGGGTGCAATAAAAAAACTAAATGGTGGCAAAAAATGGCTGCCAAAAATTAAGTTTAAGAAGCTTCAAATAAATCTATAATTAAAAATTTTAGAAACAACGACAAAAAACTACTTAACTCTTAAAAAGTTAAAAATAATATCAATCATATAGATCTATGAAAAAAATAGACTTAGGGGGACCGATAGGTATCGCTAGACATGTGCCGAGCTTAGATGTGAATCCATTAACTTAGGGGTCGCCCGATGTCTGTTTTTAGGGTTCCGTACCTCAAAAGGAAAAAACGTAACCCTTATAGGATCACTTTGTTGTCCGTCTGTCTGTCCGTCCGTCCGTCCGTCCATCTGTCTGTCAAGACCCTTTATCTCGGGAACGCGTGGAGGTATCGAGTTGAAATTTAAACCATATACTAAGGTCTAGGGTCCCTTGAAGCTGTAAAAAAATCAAACTTCTAAGTTAGCGTAAAAAAAGATACTGCCGTTTAGGGCGCAAAAAACGCATTTTCGATACTCTCAAAGGAATCAAAATTCATAGGATACTTCCCGTTGACTTAGGACTATGAAATTTGGCAGGTAATAGCGTCTTATACTACACTTACAGGAATAAATCTGAAAACTGTATATTTGTAATTAAATCATAAAAAATATGGTCATTAAAATACGTAATTATTAATCATCTTGGTGAAACAACGGTATGCGCGGTCATAGTTTAACTTCTAATTACTTTTGTGATAATCGCGCCACTAATTCTTTTTAAAATATCAAAACTTATTATTATTAATTATTCAGATCCTTTCAAATATTGTTATAGTTAATTACTTTTAAAAATAAAATTAAAAAGTAATAAATTTGGCTCTAAATATTTTCGCAACATGGCGGTATGTCACGCTGCATGACAGGGGGTCAAAGAGTAAAACAATCAACGGAGTGCATTCCAGCAGACCAATAGCTATCACCACAGAGTAAGTATATAACAATCAGCGTGTTTTTCACACCAATATGAGGTGACTCGAACGGGATGGAAACAGACTTTCGGAGCAAGGGTCTTGTTGGAATACATCCATTTTCTTTAATAACCAAGAAGGTTATATCTCCAACTAATAACATTGCGATAGATAACACAATTTCACAGAATATTACACAGTGTACTATTGATATACAGCGCCATCTGTTGACAATTAGCAGTACTTGTATTTTATACAGGTGCGGTGGGTTTGTAATTATTTATTTTTTCTCAAACATGCTTGGAAATTCGAACATTACTTTGACAAACTTCTTCGTGCTAAATCGGAGTTTACGGACAGACCTAAACCGCGCCGTCAATATTTGTATGAGAATCCATTACTAACGTGTAATAATGGATTTTCATACAAAAATTGCCGGCGTCTGTCCGGCAATGTTTATATTAAAACTCATTACACACGTGTAATTCAGATATGGAGCGAACTTTTCAATGAAACACAAATACTTATAGGTATCAAATGTAGCCTTGATGAGCGAGCACATTCCAAAAAATTTTTTTGTAAATATTCGATATACTGGTAGTGGTATCACGTGAAATGAGAGAGATTTTCGAAATAATATTTTAAAAATTCCATATTAAATCAGTTGGTTTACTTATGTTTTGTACCGTATAATATAAAAATAAAAATGTTTTTTTAAGTTAATAGATTAGCAATTACTTCATGCAGATATTTGTGGATAACGGTGTTGACTGTACAAATACTCAAAGAACCGATTAATGTGCTATGTGTATGTAATTTCCTTGATCAGTTGTTTGTTATCCTAAATAAATTTAAAAAAAGCCTTGATGAGCACATTCCAAAAAACTAAAAAAAAAAACTAAAAAAAAATGTTTTGGTGCAATATGGGTATCAAATGAAAGGCCTTGATGAGCGCATTCCAAAAAGATGAAAAAAAAATTAAAAAAGAAAAAAAAAATTTTTTCAATATGGGTATCAAATGAAAGGCCTTGATGAGCATATTCCAAAAAACTGGAAAAAAAAACAAAGGAGGTATTTTTTTTTGCAGTATAGGTATCAAATGTAAGGCCTTGATGAGCACTTTCGAAAAAACTGAAAAAAAAAATTGAAAAACTGGAAATAAATGAAAAAAAAACCAGAAAAAAATTTTTTTTTCAAAATGGGTATCAAATGAAAGGCCTTTATGTGCACATTCCAAAAAGATTAAAAAAATCTTTCCATTTTCTTTTTTCAATTACTGTAATTTAAAATAAAAATAAAAAGCTTGAAACTTTTAAAACTAAAAAGTTAAAAGTTTATAAGCTACTTGGTTTGAATTTCCGCGCATTATTTGAGAAAAGTATACTATACAAGCCTTGGCTGCAACTAGGCATTTATGGACTCACGTATGTTCTTCAATGCCTGTCTTGAGTGCCGCTGCAGTAATGTACTATTCCATTTCAAACCTTCGCCCGTGGTCAATTCTTTGTCGTAATCCCTGGAAGGGTTATTTTCTACGTGGCGACAAAGGATTTCAAATGGTTATCTATATAATATAGTAGTCAATTCTAAATGTTTTTGCGCGAATCACTTAAAAACTGCTGAACGGATTTTGATGGTATTTTTTTACAGTTTGGTAGCTTGGAGTCCAATTTATAATCTAAGCAATTTTTCACATAATTCCGGTAGGAAGAACCTGGGATGAAGCTTGAACTCTCCGTAGTACAGTTTTCATTTAAAAAAAAAAATAACTACCAACCACTTTTTTTCAAAATATTTCCTTTGTACCGACACAACTTTTCTATAGTCAAAGTCAAAGTCAAAGTCAAAGTCAAAAATAGCTTTATTCAAATAAACTTAATTATTAAGTACTTTTGAATCGTCTATATTTTCCTACCACCCGTTCAAGACTTTTTTAACTGACAAGAAGAACGGGCGCAAGAAACTTATCAGTTTTAATAGCAATAAGTAACGATATTTACAAACTTAAATATATCGTTACCAGATAATTACAACAGGGTGACAGGATTATTGGCAACAAACATAGACTTATTATATTGGCAACAAAGTACTTATAGTAGTTATGTGTTACATCATTTCCACGCATTTTGATCTTTAAGATAATCGTCCACTTTATAATAACCTTTACCCATGAGCATTTTTTTAACATGGTTTTTAAATTCATGCAAAGGAAAATCAATTACTTGTTGAGGAACTTTATTAATAAAGGCTATGCCTTTCCCCATAAATGAACCTCTAGTTTTTGCAAGCCTAAATCTTGGAACGGCAAGTTTATCTTTATTTCTTGTATTAAACTGGTGATTATTGCTGTTCTTAGCAAATGAATCATAGTGTTTTCTTACATAAACTAAATTTTCATATATGTATTGGCCTGCCAAAGTTAAAATATTCATTTCTTTAAACAGTTCTCTCAAGGTATCTCTCCGCCGAAGATTGTATATGCCGCGAACAGCTCTTTTTTGGAGTACAAAAATATCTTCAATACTGGCAGCTGAGCCCCACAATAGCAGTCCATAAGACATTACACTATGAAAATAACTAAAATATACTAACCTTGCCGTTTCAATATCAGTTAAAAGCCTTATTTTCTTAACAGCGAATGCTGCTGAACTAAGTCTACTTGACAAGGCTTCGATATGTGGATCCCATTGAAGTCGAGAATCTAGTGTAATACCTAGAAATTTTGTACTTTCAATAAACTCGACTTCATCGTCATTCAAATTAATATTTAATTCTGTCTGCTCAACATTAGGCAATGAAAATTTTACACATTTAGTTTTTTTGGGGTTAAGTGCTAAATTATTACTATTAAACCAGTATGAAACTTTAGAGAGGGCACTATTTACTTCGTCCGAACAGTTATTACCTCTGTTTACTTTGAAAACTAAAGAAGTATCATCCGCAAATAGTACTGTCTCACATAAATTATTCGCGTAGTTGGGAAGGTCATTTATATAAATTAGAAACAGCAATGGGCCCAATATTGATCCCTGCGGCACACCCATATTGATGGGGGCTCCAGTAGATTCAGTTTTATTTATCACTACTTTCTGAGTTCTATTGAACAAATACGATTTCATAAGGCTAACTGATTTATCAGAGACACCATAATGTTCTAGCTTCTTTAATAGTGTTTGGTGATCAACGCAATCGAATGCCTTAGAAAGGTCACAGAAAATACCAATTACATCTTGCTTTTCTTCCCAAGCGTCAAGAATATGTTTGAGAAGTGCAATTCCAGCATCAGTAGTATTTTTACCCTTGGAAAATCCAAACTGATTTTTATGAAGTATATTATTGTATGTGAAGTAATCTAATAATTGGGAATACATAATTTTTTCAAATATTTTACTAAGTGCTGGAAGTATTGATATTGGCCTAAAGTTAGCTGGGTCACTTTTATCCCCAGATTTAAAAAGAGGAATCAATTTACTATTTTTCATTAAGTCAGGAAAGACCCCTTCATCAATACATTTGTTAAAAATAAAAGCCAAGTAAGGGGCTAGTATATCAATAATTGATTTAATAATGCTTGTTGACATGCCCCAAAGATCTTCTGTTTTTTTAACATTAATTGTTTTAAAAGCTTTAATGATATCTGCACTATTTATATATTTAAAGGAAAAAGCTTCATTGCACTTATCAACACTAGACTCCAGGAGGGAGACAGCGATGTTGGGACAAGCACTAAGAGTACTGGTAGTTTCTGCTGGTATCCTAGCAAAGAAATCTTCAAAAACTTTAGCGACCTCATTGTCAGACTCAAAAGTTTGATTACCAGATTTTAAACAGAAGGAATTTATATTGGATTTTGATTTGCCCGTTTCTTTATTGATAATATTCCAAGTAGCCTTAATTTTATTATCAGCTAATTTTATTTTATTTGCAAAGTACTTGGACTTTGCTAGGATACAAACCTGTCTGAATGTTTGTGAATACTTCTTGACAAATTCAATGAAGTTAGGATCACAGGAAGTAGCTTTTTTGCATAAAGTTCGTATAATTTCCTTCTGCTCTTATATATACCGGGTGTGGCCCAGTCACTAAATTTCGTACTATCGTTACATTTGATGACTTTTTGCTTAAAAGTTTCACTAAATTCGGTTTGAACTACGCTAAATAAATAATTATATAAGTTATTGGCTTTAAAATTTGGTTCTGGTAATGTTTCAATTTTACTTGTGACATTGGTTCTGAATTTTTCAATACAGTGTTTTTTTATTGGTCTACACATTATTTCCCGTTTAGGCGGAACATGATGGTGCTCAATAGAGGCTAATTGTCCACTGTGGTCGGATTTAATACAATTCAATATTGATTTTTCAAGAACATTACAGTTACAAAAAATATTATCTAAGCAGGTTGCCGATGTGGGAGTGATTCGCGTTGGTTCATTAAAAGTATGTAGTAAATTAAATGATTTAAATAGGTTTATGAACCTACTCGATAGCTTGGCTAATTTAGGATCTAAGATGTCGACGTTAAAATCTCCACAAATCGCGACTTTTTTATTCTTCCTACAAGTTATTTTTAACACTTCCTCCATAGTGGACTCAAACTCAGAGTAATTCGCGGTGGGGGGTCTATATACACATACTATAATTATTTGATCAAGTTCCACACAAGACAACTCAATGGTTCGTTCAATTGAGAGGGATACTACATCTTTGCGCTCTTTACAATGTAAACTATTATGTAGAATAATAAGTGAACCCCCCCTTATAGCAGATTTCCTATTAAACGAGCTAGCAACTTTATAATTATCCAAACTTAAAATTAATTCGTGCTTTTTCAACCAATGCTCTGTAACACATAACACATCAATATCTTCAGAATTTAAGAATAAGCTAATTTCTAAATCCTTGCGAGAAAAGCCTTGTATATTTTGATGGACAATTCTTAAACAGTTTGGCTTTCCTATTGTCGGCTTAGCGCTAGAGGATGCTTCTATTGTCTCTAATGGTAATTTAAATGTACTAAATTATTACTAAAATTATTTACAGAATTATTTGGAACGGATTCCAAAGTTGAATTACACATGTCAGACGTTAACTGCTCAATAGAAGCAGATGTTTGTCTAGCCAAATTATTGGCTAGTTGTTTAAAATAAAAAGATAGCGATAATGCTATTTGTCTCGTAAAAGAAGAAGGCAGATAATATTTATCTTTTGTCAAGTAAAAATTGTAAAATAATTTATTAATGTCAATTAAATGCAGCTGTTGGCTATTATAAAATGCCACTGTATTTAAAGATAGATTCAAATTAAATCTTACATTATTTTCCACCTGTGACAGACTTTTGCTGTAGGGAAATGTAAACAATATCACTTTACTAACATTCAGAGAACAGAGGGAATTACAATATGTCATCAATTGGTTTTTGTTGACATTACCCCTATTTCCAATTAAAATTATCAAGTTAGTGTTATCACTGAATGATTTTTTTACAACTATATTCATAATGTCATCTAAAGTGGACCCAGGCATACAATAATTAATAACATTTCCCCCTAATTGATTTTGTATCAATTGGCCTAAGTTCTTTCCAATTTCATCACAATACATAATGTATTGTGATGACATTGGTTTACTGCAATCATCTTTTATACATGAACTAGTTTTGCTTGCGCTTAATATACTATTGGAAATATTAGAAACTTCAGGCTGACACACCGAGTAAGTAGTTGCACACTCTGGGGCAGACTGAGTAGATGCTTCTTTTGTTATTAAATCAACATTTCGGTTTAAACAGCTACAGTTCTGTTTTTTGCCGAGGGACTCAAACCGGTCTGTATTAAAATTACACATATCAATCATATCATTTGCAGCTAGCTTTTGGTAAACTAACTGCTTACGAGAAAACTCACTCAAGCTATTATACATTTCCCTAAGTGACAGTTCTAAATTGACAATTTTTTCACCTAACCGATTATTAACCATTTCACATTCTTTGTTTTTATTACATGTAACCCTATTTATTACATTTAATTGCTCTAACAATGACTTGCGTTCTTTTCTCAACTGTGAATATTTACAATAATAGTTTTGCCTTTTTATCAACTTTTGAGTTTTCCTAATGTATCTATTTAACTTAATGTATTTTTTTATTTTTTTCCCGCTATTCAGTTGACAGTTATTTCTACTCATAATTGATTTATCATCAAGGTTGTTATAAACCAAAATTGACTTATCATATATCGCAGAGTCACACTGCTGTAACTCACTGAACAGACTTTGAGAATGCTTTTCTTCTGTAATATTTTTATTTTCCTGTTCCAACTCTAAGATATTCTTTTGAGCAAGAGACAAACTGATTTCAAGATCTGTGATGCGACTCAATGCCTGCTCATGTGTGTCACTGCACTCTTTAAATGACTGAATAAAGTCTTGCATATGGTTGCACTTTTCAACAATTTCAGAGTACTTTATATGAAGCTCAGCAAGCTCATTCTTGAGTTCGGTGTTCCTAGTAATGGTCTTGAGGATCTCGCATTCACTATCCTCTCTTTCTTGCAGAAGAGTATTGTTAAGCTCTTTAGCAGCTTTTAAGTCCTCCAAGGTGTGCTTGAGTTTGAGCTCCATATCCTTCGCATTTGCCTTACGGGTCAACATCTTGAATTGAAAATTCAAAGCCGCATTCACTGCAAATATACAATAAGAAGTTAGTATAATGTAAATAAAGCAAACTTTACACTGCTGTCTATATTAAAGAGTTACTAAAATCAGTTTAATTAAAAGTTATAAGATAAAAAAAAAAGTTATAAGATGAAAAAAAAAATGTGGGTAGTGCAATCAGGTGACTGATAGCAAGCAATTTGTTTTGTAAAATAGGTACAGTTAACCAGATTTAACAATATTTGTGTTCGTTAACTAAGTACTTAATTTTTATTGATTACAAAGTGAATAGGTATCACCATCAGTCTATCTTTGAATGAATAAAGTAAGGAATGATAAACTTTCACTAGTATTTTTATATGTACTACAACTACAAGTTAAAAAAAGGAAAGATTTATCAACGTACACTCTGATCGATAAACTTAATTAATTTTAATAAAAGAAAATAGAAGATTAAATAAACACAGATTACTAGTAGGTACTTGGCAAATAGGTATTTATTACAAGTTTTCAGAGTTATCCCTATATTAAATAAATAAATAAGTACAAAGAAAAACAAATTAAGTTATTCAAAGTGAGGTCAGTATATTAAAATATCTGTTTATTATTTATAATGGATTTGATATGCAATTGACTATATTGACTATAAAAACAGGGTCATAACCTTTTTGTTTTAATGTGTGTCAGTCAGTACCTATGAATTTAGTAAACAAATGTTGGTACCTAACTATACTTAAATGAAGTTAAAACTGAGTGACTGATAGTCTAAAGTGAAAGTTATTTAGTACCAGATCAATGTTATAGGTAACTAATTAATATTGCAAGAAAAGGAGGAGAACGGTTTCCCAAAATTATTGTTCAAAAGTGAAGTTGATCAGATGTGTTTCTGTACAAATATAATGCTTGTAAGTGTAAAAGTATAGTGAATGTCTGTGACAATAGTAGCCACCGTCAACTTTTACTTCCACTGTATGTCAAGTAAAGAGAGGTTATAACTGTGCCAGATCGTATTGTGTTGTGAAGTTACTCACTATTAGTGAGTTTTGTAGTAGTGGAGTGGTCAATGTATAAGTTTAAATTGGAAAACAATCCGCCTCTGTGGTTGCTAGGTAGGTTTATGAAAATTCAATTCAGTCACAAAGTTTTAATTTGGTATTTCCCTAATAACCTATACCTTATAGGTACGTATTAATTACTAAAAATTAGGGAACAAATATACTCCCCCGGTTTAAGATGCAGCAGATCACAAATTTGTCCTTTCTTCTACAAAATTATCCGCCTTTTATATCTTCTCCAGTGACATTTGGTTGCCGCCGCGTCGTTACGAATTTGAAATCATATTTTTTCAAATTATACCACACTGATTATAAAGATAACACTTCTACTGGATATTTATAAAGTAAAGAACAATTTAAGCACAACTTATTAAAGAAATTCTAAGTTTAAACAATTTAATTGAATTATAAAATCAGCTGGTTTATTTTGACAAGTTTGGTCAGGGTTGCCCGACCAAAAAAAAAAAAAAATATATAGCTTTATTTTATGTATAGATGTAGGTCTGTACGGAACCCTCGGTGGGCGAGCCCGACTCGCACTTGTCCGGTTTTATAGATCTATATGACTTGATGATATTATTTTAATTTTTTTAAATGTTAGCTTTTTTAATGCCAGCACACAGTAATATAGACAGGACAGTGTAGACAGGAATTATGATATTCCTACGTAACTTGTTCCTCATTACCATAATAGGTGAAACCTTTCACCCACCTTGGCAAGCTTCTAAAACTTCAATATAAATTGCAGATCAGTTCAGTTTTATTGGCAATACGATTTTATCCACGCTATACGAAAAGTGCAATGCCTTGTAGTTCGAACGGTTCTGGAATAAAACACCTTATACTAGTTTTATGATCAAGTCATTTCGTTGGAGTATGCTTATGTATGTTAAGCCGGCCATATACGCTAGGTTATGCATTATGGTTATGCCTGTAAGGTCAAAACCGTCATGCATAACCTAGCGTATATGGGCGATACTGCATGCCTGTACATGTAAGCAGCTCATGCAAGCCGCTCGGTTATGCCTGTGGTCAAAACCGTCATGCATAACCTAGTGTTGGCTTGCTTTAGCAACGCGAAGACTTCAAGCACTATATTTTTTTGATTGATAAAATTGATTATCAATATGGTACAGTCGCGTCCTTCGCCGTCTAGGTGAATAAAAATAATATTGTTAATCTAAAAAAAAAATACAAGTAATTGACTAACCCAAAATGTATTCGCGGTACTCAAAACTTTTGTAGAATTTTATTGTTCTTCATAAATGACGAAAATTTCTAGATAAGTACAATATGGATTTTAGAAATAAAATCATAAATATTTGAAGCATAAGCGTTTAAATTTTAATTAACGAAAATAGATTTACAATATTTAATAAAAATATATCGAATTATATGAATCAATATCTCAAAAACTATATAAAATTATATAATAAAAGGACTTGTGACGTCACAAATTCCGTAAAATTGTGTATGAAAAATGCAAGTCATTAAAATTTTGAACTGCTATAATCTTCGTCGTTTATGTAATATTAAAATATGTTTGACTGCTATGTGAATATAATTATTAAAAATAAATTTAGAACCACAATAAACACTGGAAACTTCCTTATTATCGTGTTGAAAAGGATTTCCATATTTTTTATGATATGCGGTAATAATTTAAAAAAAGAACACAGGAATTCATTAAATGAATTATGCCTAATTGTTTCCATTAAAAAATCATAATACGATTCCTCCAATGTAATGCAGTCCTTAATTTAGAAAAGTATTTTTACTCATAAGTTGTACTCTTCGTTCAAATAATGAGTGGTTAGGAATAAATTGCTTACAGCGAACAATAAAGTCATCATTTTCTATTTACTAATGAACTGACAACAAATGTAGCCAAATTACAGGGCACTGACGGACAGACAGAGCTATTAAATTCATATTACTAGGTAACAGGTTCGATTTATTGCTTGGGGTAAAGTGATGTAGATTTTTAAAGCTATATCAAAATTATTCATTCCTTGAAACCTATTACGTGCACTTATGTGATTATTTAAAGTGGTTATTTTTAAAACATTGTTCTGAGCTTAAAATAGTTCGTAATTAACTTAAGTTTTCTGCTCACTTGGAAATGTATGGAATTTAATGTTTAAAGATTCTCAATAACATACGGAACAATTTGTTTCGAAATTACTTACTTCTTCTTATTATTTATTATGTAGAAGAACTCACTTTACTTGAGTGGCAAAAGTACTTAGCATTATAATTATTAACCGAAATTTTTCATGAATTCACGTAGACTAACTCGCGGGCTAGTGTTAGATACAATTATTAAAGTGTTAAATAGTTTTGTGTTAAAAATCTTTTAAGATCTTTTATCAGCACCCATGCTTTAAATCCTCTGTAAAGGCTTCTAAAACAGTTAGCTTACTGCCATCATTACGATATCCCGAGCGAGAGCTGGTCCTGCAGCACCGCGCGCCCACGCGCGAGCGTTGTATTATGAAATTCAGTACAACATTATAATACTTTTGGAAGATATAATGACGCAGAGGTGGAGGAGAGTCAAAGTTAAAACCTTTATAGAGATACATATCATGGGTGTTTTTAATCCATATTTAAATATAGTTTGTTTCCCAAATAAAAATAATAAATGGGTGTAGAAAAAGTCTTGTATGCAACTGTACATAATCAGGTATTAAAACACTCATGTGATACTATTATCACATTTGTGTTTTAATACCCCTCATTATAGTACAGTTGCATGAATAAATATTATTTAACTTCATCGTATATTATGAAATGTTGAATTAATGAACCAAAATGTGTCTTATTCTAATTAATTTATTCTATTAACGCATACACTTAATAGTTTCCTCTCAGTTATAATAGCGTAATTTAACACATTGACCACACTAAATAGACGCTAACCCTGCGAGTGCGTTCGACGGGTCTTAACGACCTGACGTTAGTTTAATTTAATATCAACTGCAAGACGCAACTCTTGGGCGATACTTAGTATGGTTAGGTCGAGTATAGAAGCAGGAAAGTTTTTTCATTAATTTTGGTAGCAATAGGCTTATAACGAATGGGATGTCAACAGACACAGTATGTTTTGGAGGTTTGGTTCTATTACTGAAAAAAATAAAGATTTATGTGTAATTTTATCGTGTTACAGGTTATCACAACAGAAAGCTTAAAAATAAGCAATTAGGCGATCAAGTCACTCGTCGCAAGTTTATGTAAATCACAGACACTGTTGTATTGTATAGAATTGACGTAATTTTAGAGTTCATGTCTTTTTTTAATTTTTAAGTTAGCGAACGAATAGAAAAGTGGCCATTTGAGTAGGGGGCAGATATCACAACTTTCGCATCATAATGTGAGTGTTACCATATTTAAAGTTTAAGTTTTTTTTTTCAAAAATGTGAATTCTTCTATGATTATAATAACATTACAGCAAAAAACTGACTCTGACTTCATCAATCAGTTAAGTATATGAGTTTTAAGTTTAAATAAAATTTAAGAATTAAAAATCAATATTTGATTTTAATTTTGATATTTCAACTATGTACACCAGTCCTTACAACTCATATCGTTTTACCCGTGGTCGGTGCATACGAGCGGTTTATTCGCGACGGGATTAAACGTGACGCTTGCAGTTTCAAACTCACAAACATTGTGGTCTGCGAGATTTTGCCAGGGGACTTTGTTACACAGCTATTTCTTAATAACTTCTAATCTGGACGACTGTTTTTGACGGTTCCTTATGAAAGGTAAACTGCTTATTAACCCATCAAGGCTCGGAAAATGAGACACAATAGATTTTCTATTGTCCGGACGCCATTGATGAATTAATATTGTGGTGTTATTCTGCAATTTTGAGCCAATTACATGTTAAAAATATGCTACGACAAGGTCTTAACTCAGACTTTTCGAAGTTAACTACCTTTAAAATAACACTAAGTCTTTTTTATTTTTTTTGCATTCAATATATATGAATTTTCATGAATTTTGTAAAAAATATGCATGTGTTTGGAATTTTTTACTTTTGTTTTAGTCGATGACATTACTGCTTTAATTGAATCTGCTTCACCACATTTGCATTTATGCACAATATTACCATAAACCACATAAAATTCCAGTGATTACGTCACAGGATCACTAAAATATTAAAATGGCCGTCCTAATCAAGTTTTAATTTTAATAGCCCCGCAAATTAAATTTAGCTCAGACGGCGCACATCTGGGGGTTAACTCATCAATGGCTCAGGATCCAGTTATTGTTAATTGAATTAATGCAACGTTGTCACTGAGAAGGGTGTCGTGGGCAGTATGACAACTTTGGTTTGGAAAGAGGATATACTACAACTTTTTTTTAAACACGTCCTGTACTAGTTTTATAATAATGTGCGTTTTTACTAAAGGTATTTATTTTAAATCCTTAACACAACTTAACAAGTTTAAACGCTTATGTTTATAACAGATGTTTTTGGCGTTTTTTTAACACAAAACTGACATAAATTTAGCACTGAAAAAAAGTTATAATAGACTCCCAATAAATTTTATTTGCTAAGAAAACAACAAAATTTCTTTAAATGTAACGAATATTATAAGGTGCCTATAAAAATTCCTAAAGTTGCCAGTGAAAATGCAATATATTTTATCTATCATTTTGTTCACTATGTTTTGTTTATTGTAGTGGAATTTATTTGAATGACAAGTCGTTTAACCCTTTACTGCGACGGATAATGTAATTATGAGCAAAAAGATTTTGTAATTCTCTCTTGAGCATTTAGACTCGTTCTAATTGGAAATAATTGGATGGTATTTATTGGAAGTTTTTGTTAGTTAAATTTTAGAATTTGAAAAATTAAGACGTATGTAGCTAAAAATTTTTTTGAATAAAAAATACGGGTCGAATTGAGTACCTCCCTTCTTTTGAAGTCGGTAAAAAATAGCACCACACGCAATGAATGTTTTTTTTCATCCGTAATGGTGATATAAATGTGACGGAGATGCACAGCCAAGCGGCATAATAGAATTAATGCAAATAAAACACTCACTCAAAAATATTACAAACGTCAACCCTCTGAAATTTACAAAGCGAGATCCACATTATCTGTTCAAATATAAAAGAAATATACACGATACTAAAGGAAATGCCTTTGTATTTGTCAACGTCAACCTCCCGCCCGTAACATAGACAAAAAAAGTCCTGACATTTTTTTTTCACAAATGAACCGTGTCGTTCTCTTATTAGATTAGCAAGTCGATTTGCAATTCCGTGTGTGTTCACATGTTTATTTAACGGAAATGAATCGCGATTTAGAAGAGGGGTCGGTATTGTTGACTCAGCATAATGCTGTACATAATATTTTGTTTGTGCTCGGTCTTTGTGACCGCTGTGGCGTGTTGCGGGTTAACCAGTGTTGCATACTATTTTGTAAAATATACTGAAGTAAAATAAAAAAAAAAACATTTTGATATGGTTTGGGATGTATATTGAAATTATTGCATTATCGAATTATGGACTTTAAAAAATATTGAACAATTAGTTAATCGTATATTTTTTCCATCAACAATAGATTTAATCCTACTGTGCACAGTAGGACAAGTCACGTGTCACTTTGATTAGCACTTGGATTAAATTTATAGCGAGTTATTTAAAATCAACTTAATTTGTACACTATAGAGTTTAAAACAAAATATGGGAGATTGTTGGCGATGTATTTTAACTCTTGAAAGAAGTCCGACTAGGGAAACTTCATTGCGCACTATTGTTTTATGATCTTTGTACTAAAAGATTTAAGGTTCAGTTTTCTGTAAATATTTGATTGACTAAACTCATGTTGAGATTTAAATTAGTTGACCGCCCGCAGTTTATTGAAAAGAGCTCAGGCGTTCTTTTTACCCACTCAATACTTATTGATGGGTTTTTAAATCATACCTATTCAAAGAAATATTTCTTTTAAAATATTTAAGTTCTTTTTTCCAACGATTTCAATTCAGTATTATTTTTTTCTTTAGAAAAAAAAACCAGAAATAATTCAGTATTTAATGTTTTCTTTACAAAAAAATTAAATTTAAAAAAATTAAAAACCCGCCTGCATAAAAAGACAAGTCAACTGAAAAGATGGAAACAAGATTAAATATTATAGGCAACATTATAACATGCAGTCGGAGGCATGCATAAAGAAAGTGACATTATGAATGATTTGAGTTATATGCCTCCGACTGCATGTTATAATGTTGCCTATAATATTTAATCTTGTTTCCATCTTTTCAGTTGACTTGTCTTTTTATGCAGGCGGGTTTTTAATTTTTTTAAATTTAATTTTTATTTATTTCTTTTTAGTTATTATTTATATGATATACCTTTTTGAAATCCTTATAATAAGCCCTTTAATTTGACACCCATATTGCATTATTCTAAAAAAAAAAAATTTTTCCCACTACGTATAATAGCACCGTACAGCCGCCATGTTGGTTTTTTTATAACGCCACCTTCTTAAGAACACTTGGGCTGACGAGACAAATCTAACGATATGTAAATCATGGAAATCCGTTCAGCCGTTTGAAAGATATGAGGTAATAAAGAATATTACATACAAACTTACATACTTACTTACAAGATACGCGCGAAAAACATAACCCTCTTCCAGTCGGGTAAAAAACAGAATGAATGACTTATACAATTTTAATGCAAAATTGTGACTTTCGATATCTACTTTTTTACGCTTTTTGGTTCTTAAATGTAGTCTGACGTGCCGTTAACTGTACCTATATAAAAATACTAAAGTCCGTTTGCTTGTTTATTTGTTTGTTACGCCTTCACCTCTTAACTATACTGAACCGATAATCATGAAATTTTGCAAACACGTTCTCAGGGATACAGAAAAGGACATAGTGTACCTTTCATCCAGAAAAAAATACTGTTCCAGAGGGGAGGGATAGCAAAGAAAATCTTCCACGTAGACGAAGTCGCGGGCGGACGTTAGATTTCTAACTTTTTAATCGACGAAAGGCGTCGTATTTTGAAAAATATAGCTTCAAATAATGACAAAATATAAGTTGAACATGATTTTCTTATGATGATTTTATATCAAAGTTCTTGCAATTTACTGCAACACATATTGCAAAAAAACCTAACTTACAACTGTTTTTAAATTTGAGATTTTTGCATTTACAATGCTATTTTTAAACAATACTAAATAATATACTAGAAAAAATACGACTCGCACCAGATCAATACTCAGACGGGAATCGAACCCGCGACCTTTGGATATCCGGTCCAATGCTCTGACCGCTGAGCTACCGAGTCACTAGTGACATCGTCGAATTTTTCCTAGTATATCCTAAACTCTTACGCTGTAAGCCAGCGTTATTTCACCAATGTGAGGAATTACCTCGACATTCAATTGAAATATCTTTCCAGATATTTTAACAATTGATTAAGATGAAATAGCTATATAATTTTTAAATTTGAGATTTTTGCATTTACAATGCTATTTTTACAACTGTTGCTGTATTTCAGCTCGTCCTTCAAATAGGGCAAAGTAAATTAGCACAAATTCTCCTCTATGCGATATCTTTAAGTACTCATCTAAATTTTCAAAGGAAATCACAGTAATTACTACTGCGTACTAAACCCTCAATGTAATTCAGCATACTAAAACAAGTTTACACACAAACATAAAGTTTACAACGCACAAACAAACGGAAGTGTTCGCTTCAATTAACGAAGTAATCTCGCTAAGCAATTCGCCCGGATTTGCGTGTGTTTTATGTGACGTCCGAACATAACTGTCAAAACCTAATACGATAAAATGCGGAGTTGAAGTGACGCCTACTGATGACGCTTTGTTCAAAATTTAAGGATCTTTTGACAGTAAAAGCTATAAGTGTGCGATATTACAGCTAAGTTTATTGTTCAAATTCTGTTGAAGTCTCTGTATATAATATTATAACTTCATATTACCTTTATTTACGTATGAAAAGCATAACAGAAAATATGACTTTTCTTATTAATTAGTCATTTAAAGTACAATTAATTACGAAGAGTTGTCATTTTGCGAATATATCATTTAAGGCCTGGGCACACCGGCTGCGTAGACACGCGCGTGGTCACGCGCGCGTCTACGCAGTGCGTAACTACGATGAATAAACACGTTCAGAAATAAATCTGCATTTTAGTAAAAAAATATATAATGCCTGGAGCTAAGTAAAATATTGACATAATAAAAACAGCATAAGGATGTAATTTACTAGGAGATACAAAACCTATACAAACAGTAAATTAAATCTTTATAATATTACTTTTAAGTTTATGAACATCATACTTAAATACGCACAATAGCTTTAAGTGTGAAACATACATCTCCTTGGCGAAAGAGACCCCATCTGTTCCGAAGGGTTAAACTGTTATGTGGCCATTGCGAATAATGAGGAGTGTTTAAAAGAAATTTACACTCCCTAGGGCGGTTTGCACGGCCGTGTTTAGGGTTAAGAATTGTTCGTCTTCAATGGGGCGTTGGAAAGAATTAATTTTTTCATCCCATTACCGGCTGGTAATTTTTGGGCTCCCAGTCGACGGGTTAAGTCGTTTCGTTCATTTTATATTCTTGATAATAAAATTGAAACATTTTGTTTTCAATATAAAAAGTAAAATGCTCAAGTTGTATTTGATCCCACCAAAAACATTTTCATGTAAATGTTGCCAAGACCATATGGCTCGCACTTTCAAAAACTTATCAGACCTCATATAGAGCCAAGCTTCTAACTCAACGCGCCCCTATTCTACAAGCCCTCACTTCACAAACTCTACACACCTTAGTCAAAATATGTGGCTTGGCCATTTCGCTACATTTACAGGGCGTAAGGTGAAAATGTAGTATCGAAACGGCAAAGCCACATAATATTATTATCTGGGGGCACTACCGTACTCCCAGATAAATCTTAAGATGCCATATTAACTTTTTAAGTTTAAGCCTAAAGTATTTCATAAGTAGAAAAAAAAAATAAGATTTTTCATTTTCTAAATCAGTTGTAAATAAAACACAAAATAATAATTACGAAAGTACTGTTAAATAAAACGCCATGCGACCTTTTTCACTTTAGGTAGTAAGCACAGACCATACAACAAGTACGTGGTAGTAAGAAACAAAAAAAGGAGAATACTTTTGACAAAATAAGGTCCCAGTTTGATAGTGGGGCGTTATTTCGAGGTGCCGTTTTTGAGACTGACCGAACATATAGAATAATTCTTGATCGAAGGTCTGACACTTCATGCACATTGTCAGAGTAATCGCGATATATCTACTTTATTGTTTTACCCTACTCTAAGATGTCACATCTGTGACACAAGTATCTACAAGGGATTAAGACGTAATCACCATAAGCCTGACAAAACCTTTAATAATAACTTTACGTATTAAACGAACCGACATTAACCAATAACGTAACGAGATAGGTTACGCCTCGGCAGTAACAGAGGTTATAACCAACTTTATTGTAATGTTTTACGAGCCAAGTGCAGTTATGGCAAATCTGGCCTATTTGCTCACTATTACTATTGAAGTTAATTATAACAAGAGAAGTTATAGCTTACAACTTTTTTATATCATTCCAGTCACCCTATTCAAGTAACAAAAATTTATTCTATTTATGTTTAACTTTTAAGTTAGCGTTCAAACTTAGAAAGTTAAATGCTAACTGAAAAGCTTAAAATACACAAGAAGCTTGCAACATGTATTTTATTAGTTTTTGCTTATTTTTGCCGTTAGCAGTCCAACGTTGCGAAAGTCTGTCAATTGAATAGGATACAGTAATTTATAAATGTATCCAAATGCTACACAATATTAATAATATACAACGTGTCACAAAATAACCCCTAATGCTGAATATGGTGGATAGGGACCATCAAACTGAACAACTTTTACTATGGGACTAATACTGAAATCGCGAAAAAAATCATCTGTTTCATACTAAATTAAAAACGAAAATATCAAAATGTATGAAACAACTTTTTTTCGCGATTTCAGAGTTGGTCTCATAGTAAAAGTTGTTCAGTTTGATGGTCCCTATCCACCATATTCAGCATTAGGGGTTATTTTGTAACACGTTGTATATTATAACGTATACTTTAAGTAATTAATTATTAATGTATTGGCCAAGTTCTTAAAGCTTTCGTTTTGCTCATTTTGTTACGAAAAAGATAGTTCATAATAAAACCACCTAGGCTATTTTACTAAATAATATACCTGCAGTGTGTCCCTGGATAAAGTGCAATCCCGAAAGGGGGCGAAACTAGACTATAAATAAGTAATAAAAAAAATACAAATAAAATATTCAATCAATTTTTTTTTTTTGCAGAATTAAAATTTGTAAGTTTTACAATTGACAATGTACAAAAAATAATATTCCTTCAAAAGTAGAGAATGGATTTTGTTCAAATAAGAAATAACGTGATGCCAGATAATTGTTAGATCAGTTAGATCGCAAATAACTTACAAAAAAACATTCTCTTAATTTAGCAAAAAAAAAATGGTTTAATATTTTTTTGTATTTTTTTTAGTACTCATTTATAGTTTAGTTTCGCCCCCTTTCGGGATTGCACTTTATCCAGGGACACACTGTATAAAAAACAGAACAAGTACCCAACTCTGTAAATACGTTTATTCCACTTCAGTTACCTGCGAAGTTACACTTCAAATCAGAATTTTCTCGTTAAATTCCAGTAACACTATTTCAAAACGTTGCCATTTACCGAACTATAAAATTTTATGCTAACTTGATTTCCGAACGCAAAGTTTAACCATTGAAATCCAATAAAATGGATGCATATGAAAACTGCTCTTAAAATAGTAGATCGTAGGAAATATTCACGTTACTATTACTCATTAGATGCATAGAAGTTTTTTATATTAGAACCTACAATTTTGACTTGATGCGAATCAATAACTTTTAAACTGATATTTTGGAGTTAGGCCCAAACAGTTGTTGTTTATGATGTAAGTAATTCACACCTGCGAGGTTTACAAACAACCTTGTATAATAAACAAATTCAATGTAAATAAAATGAATTTTTAGGAGCAAAGGAAAAAATATATTTAATTACAAGTCAGGTGATTTTTTTTTATTAAAAAACGGGCATTCTGAACAAAATAAAAGTAAACTAATTTAAACCCGCTTTAAAACACACTTTTTTCGTTACATTTTTAAGTTTACTCCACATTTAAGAGTGAGGTAAATACGGTCTAAAATACTGTACGAAAGTACTGTACCGCTTTATCTCGTAAAGAAAACAAGTAAACATACACAGTGTAACTACAGCCCACCTCAATCTTCAAACAGCGATGTTGGCTGACAAACAAGGAATATGCCCGCGAGGCTTAATTGACTAAGTGCCGGACAGAAACAGTTGCGCAGTAATGATCCGTACACATGCTTACGAACGCCGATGGATCGTGTGATGTGGCATGATCATATTAGAATTACAAAATATTTAGATAACAGAAGAGCATTAGGACCAAAGCGGTTTTCCGTACAAGCACATATAGACGTTACGGCTAATGCCCGAAATGCGGCTACACCTACTTTTAGCCGGCTAAAACTAGGTGTAGCCGATAGCTGTTGGTTAAAACTAGGTGTAGCCGATTTGCTCGCACCTAATACTAGGTGTAGCCGGTTAAAATTAGATGTAGCCTTCTTTGTACTTCTACTAAGGGAGAGTTATTTATGCGGTAGGTATTAAGAAAGGTATTTCTGTTGAATGTTAAAAAAATAACTACTAAATTTAAGGCTCTCGCTTCGCGTTTAAAATTTCTAGCCTATATTCGGGAACTACATGAGTAAAACAGATCGGTTATACTTAGTTTTAACCAACAGCTATCAGTTACACCTAGTTTTAGCCGCACTTCGAGTATTAGCCGTAACATAGACATAATTTGGACCAAACCAGTACAAAGATAGTACTCTAACAGCGGCGCAACAACACAAAAGCGAAGATAAGAAGTATTTTTGAATACGATAGGGCGGAGTCGTGCCTCTCCTAGAACACAAACTTCCGTACTACTTTTGTGGAAAAAGGTATAATGCACTATATTTGCACGGAAATAACAGTGATGCTTAGTTACTTTAAAATGATAAAGTTGGATTAAATAATTGAAAATCAAACGAACTTACCAAGTGAAGTTCGATTAAAATTATGTGAGCAGCTTCATTCTTAGCGATTTACTGTTTACATGTAGTAGTAGCGCCCCCAAGCGTCAGCCTTGCACGTGTTTTAGAGTTTTTTTTTTTTTTTTTTTTTTGGCATAATGTGAAAACTCCCTTGTCTACCTGTCATCTACCCCCTTCCACTACATGTCTTGTTAGTGGGTACGGGGGCCATCTTGTTTCATTTGTTTAAAGAAATTAACTTGTTTACATATTTCATATTTTGCCCATTTAATAGGGAACGGGCCAAAACTTACTTTAGGAAGTCAAATTTAAGGGAGGGTTTATGTAAATCGCTAAGAATGAAGCTGCTCACATAATTTTAATCGAACTTCACTTGGTAAGTTCGTTTGATTTTCAATTATGTTTCGCAGCTTCATTCTTAGCGATTTACTGTTTACATGTTGTAGATGTTTAGAGTACTTAGATGGGTAAAATGTGAAATGAGAACAACCGGTTATGATAATAATTCTGTTGATATTATTAAATATAAACAACAAAATAGTAGCTACTACATTCAATAATAATTTTAATTAAAATTATTTGGCACATTGTGAATACAATCAGTGAATTAATTAATTACAAAAATCAATAAACTCAATAAGTACAGTGTTTAGAAAAAATCATTGGATCTGATTTGAAGACAGTATCGTTGTTGCAAAGTTATTTGGGTTAGTAATGATTGGTCTGTTGTAAAATTTTGCGAATACAGAGGAAGACTCAGTCCACCCTGCAGTTTTGCGGATGAGCTCCAAATTAACTCCTAGTCTATTGGCTGTGGATGTAGCAGCGTGGCGGGTGCTGTGGGCATTAAATATACAGGTATCAATTCCACTTTTATTAAGTGTATCTTTTATCCATTTACTTATTGTTTGTGAACCTACTTTTGAATGTGGTTTTTTATGACTAATAAATAAACAATTATTCTTACGCAGTGCTTGTGTTTTATTTATATATGTTTCTAAACACTGAGCAGGACATATTTCAGGGCGACTATTAAAGTAAGGTAATCTTAAAACTGGTTGAATACAATTAGGTTTTGATGTTTTTATTAAATCTGGTATCATAATTATTATGTCAATTGTAGGTTGCACTTTAATATTATTTAATTTAATCAATGAGAAAGTTTGAACGCGATGTGCTGTTACCAGAGCCAATAGAGTAACAAGCTTCTTAGAAAGATTTTCTAAACTGAGATCTGTATTGGGCCACTGTTGTGATAAGTAGTTAAGAACTATGCTCGGATCCCAAGTTACACTGTATCTTGGATTTGCAGGTCTCAATTTAAAAACACCTTTCATAAAACGTTTTATTCTATTATCATCTAAGTTATCAAATAATAAAGATAAAGCAGACTTATGTGTGTTGATGGTACCATACTTAGCACCTTTGTTAAAAAGTTCAGTAAGAAAATGTAAAACTATGGGTACTGAGCCTACAGTATAATCATACTTGTGAAAATTACAGTATTTTAACCATGCGTTTATGCAACTATTATATTGTGAGTACGTGGAATCAGATAGGGATGACAACATAATTTCAATTGTACTTGGTGATAAATGTTTCTTTAATAAAGCTTGCCTGAAAGCTTCGCGGCAACTAATCTCAGGGATTGATGAAGGTTGTGGCTCAACCTGAAAGGAGAAATTAGCAAGTTAATGTCAGGACCAAAGTATAAAGGTTCGGAAACTATTATTTTTTCAAATAAAGGGAACCATGGTTGGGTTGGCCAGTATGGGACCACAACAATACCGACTGCTTTCTCTTTAATTATTTTTTGTAACATCTTTGTTATTAATGAAAATGGTGGAAAAGCGTAAAAGAACTGGTTTTGCCATGAAATGGTAAATGCGTCAACAGCCCATGCCTCGGGGTCGTTCTTCCAGGTTACATAAATGGGACATTTCGCATTACATCTGCTGGCAAAAAGATCTAATGAGGGACACCCAAAGCAATCGGTAATTTGTTTAAATACTTCGTTATTTAATTCCCATTCAGTGTCTTGAAACTTCTTTCTTGATAACTGGTCTGCTTCACAGTTATCTTTGGTATTTATGTATGATGCAAAAATAGTTATTTTACGCTCCTCACACCATTGCCATATATCTCTCGAAATTTTATTGAGGTGCTCATACTGAACACTACCCATTCGATTAATGCAAGAGATTGAGGTTACATTATCAATTCGTAAAAGAATCTGTGTATCATAAAGATCCTTTGCAAAACACTTGAGTGCGAGAAAAGCTGCCTTCAACTCCAACTCATTAATATGTAACGTAGTCTCATCTTCCTTCCAGTACCCAAAGCATTCGTTTTCATTAGAATAAGCGCCCCAACCAGTGGTTGAGGCATCAGAAAAAATTACTAAATCATATGTATATGGAATCAAGGAGTTGTAACCATTGTCAATATTATTTAACCACCAAATTAATTCATATTTTAATTTGTTTGGAATTTCTATATTCTGCTCATAACTAGGGTTATGTAGTAAACAATTATATTTGAATTGCTCAAAATACTTTGTATAAAGCCAAGAATATCTTATTGCAGGACAAGCTGAAATTAAAAGCCCTACTAATCGTGCAAATTCTCGTAATTTACAGCGTTTTATCGTCATAAAATAATTTATTACATTTTTTATTTTTAACCTTTTTTCATTGGGTAATTTTAATAACATATTCTTGGAATCAAAAACAAAACCCAAAAATTTACATAAAGTACTGGGTATTAGGCAGCTTTTCTCAGTGTTTATCAAAAAACCTAGATTTTCAAATAAGGATCTTGTTATATTTACATTATTTTCACATTCTGTAGCCGTTCTTCCGATACAAAGTATATCGTCAATATAAACTACAGATATAAGACTATGATTTTCTCTCAAAAATTCTATAGCTGGCTTAAGCAGTTTTGTAAAAACAAACGGTGCAGTGCATAAACCAAACGGTAGGCAATTAAACTCGTATAGAACATCATTATATTTGAAACGGAGGTATTTTCTATGAGATTCGTGCACTGAAATAAGAAAATAGGAGTCTTTTAAGTCCATTGTGGCCATATAACAGTTTTCTGTTATCAGTTTGGAGGCTGTTCGGTAGTCCTCCATTTTGAAATGTTTTTTATCTACAAATTTGTTTAGCGGTTTTAAGTTAAGAATGAATCTTTTGTCACCGTTTGGTTTAGGCACTAAAAATACAGAAGACAAAAATTCACCAGGTTCATGATTACAAGGTGATATTGCGTTTATGTCTAACAATTTCTTTATTGCCAAATCAAAATCAAGCCTTTCCTGTTCATTTTTAGGATAAACATTAGGTTTAATATTTGAAATAGGAATAGATTTAAATGGTATGGTATAACCTTCTACCCAAGATAAAATGATTGGATCATTAGTGATTTGGGACCAGGCATGATAAAAGTGTTGAAGTCTTCCAGCATATCGTACCTGATAATCATCTATCTCCGACGCGTGGCTTGCGGCTTGGATGGCGGCAACGGGCGGTCGGAAGGTCGCCTCACATTGCTGCTCGTCGGTTGTCGTTGCGACGGATATGCTGGCGGCGGGTACGGTGCTGGGTACGGTGCCGGGTACGGTGCCGGGTATGGTGCCGGGTATGGCGGCGGGTATGGTGCCCTCCGACCGTCGCTCTCCTTGTTGACCACCTTGCGATGCTGGGGCACGTAGTTTAAACGACCCCTTGACGAAGTTGGTGCTGCATTTGATCTCTGAAACCTTGGTTTTTGAGCGTTTTTTAAAGCGTTACCGGACTGTTGAATGGCTTTGGCGGCTTTAAGCTTTTCGGAAATATTTTCTCCAAAAAGGAATTTGTCTCTTTTAGTTTCAATTAAGGTGTCTTTAAGATTCACATTGATTGATGATATTATAAAACTCCTACGAGATCTTGTGTCAACATAGTGATTATCGCAGAGAATACGACAAGCATCACTGAGTGGTTTTAATATCTTTTGTTTGGAAGGTTCATTGGAAATTATCATTTGTGTAACAGCAGACAAGGCTGATAAAGCAACGCCAAGCTGTTTTTGCTTGTATGCTAGTGACGAGTCTCTTTTAACCATTACATCTGGCAGGGCAGCTTTAACTTCAGGGTTAAGAGTCGGAGTAAGTAAGAGATCACAATTACTAGGAATCAAGTAGGCCTTAATGAGAGATTCTTTTACCTCCTTGGGTAAACCTTTCTCAAGAATATTTTGCCATCTACGAGCAACATCGCTATGAATAGCGGGGCCTAAAGGAGTGTCTTCTTTAGGAGCATCGCCCAGTAATACCAGGATTTCATCACCCAGTTCAAGTTCGTTCGTATTTGTCGTTTCCTCTACAGCCGATGTTCCGGGTTGCGGCGACGACGGCGGCGGCGGCGGCGGTGGCGGTGGCGGCGGCAGCGGTGGCTGGACTGGTGATAACGGCGGAGGCGGCGACTGCGCAGATGTCACCGTACATGGGTGGTCTGGTAGCGTTGTGGTCAAACATGGTAATGAAGGCTCTTGCTGATCGAATAGAAATGATTCGCAATATGGCGTCCAATCATATGCCGTGTCTAGCGGCGAGCCTGAGAACAAACATTATCTTTTTAGAAAATGTTTTGATTTTTTACGTGACAGTATCAGCCCAAGTATAGCAGTACGCATCACTTTTCAATGTGACAGAGGTAACCCAGGTATGGTATCTCGCATCACTTGTATAAGTTATCACTTTTTGTTAGCGAAAAATTAAGCTCACTGCGGTGTGCTTTTATTGTTAATCAAAATAAAAAGAATCACTTAGGAATTCTTTGACCTAACACTTACTGTTAAAAGTTTGTTCAGGTAGCGTTACATCTTCTGCATTATTCGTGGTTTTTGCTAACTTATCCGTCAGTTTCTTAATTTTGCGACGGATTTCTTCTTCACTCAGGTCGTGCTTCCGTTTCTTCCCCATTGTTGAAAGTAATTTTCGAATCGACTTCTGGAGGTAGTTTTGGAGACGTGCGAAGGCTTGAGCACGGAGACACAGAATGAAACAAGATGGCCCCCGTACCCACTAACAAGACATGTAGTGGAAGGGGGTAGATGACAGGTAGACAAGGGAGTTTTCACATTATGCCAAAAAAAAAAAAAAAAAAAAAAAACTCTAAAACACGTGCAAATGTAAACAGTAAATCGCTAAGAATGAAGCTGCGAAACATAATAACGATATTTAATTAACCTTTCAACATACGTAATTGAGTTTAATTTCAGCCTACCTTTTGCATATTTCAATAGTATACTTCAATAGCTTATTTAGGCCATTCATATCACCGATCTTTGCATCGGAAGGGATTCAAACAAACTGACTTGTCAAAGGGAATTATTCAATAATGTTGCCTTACTTAAATTGATATCTAACCACGACTTTAAACTATGTGCCAGAAATACTATATTGCTTTGATCCAAAGGTTTTATTAATCTGGTTTTTGATCATACATCGCTAATTCAATGTTAAACATGTGAGATCAGATGTGGAGTATGAATATTGGATGGTAAACAGTGCATGTAAAGAGATCTCTAAAATGATAAAATGTATTGAAATGTAGGGAGAAAAGGCGGGTTGCTAACTACCGTGCATTTGCTTTGAAAAGTTACTAGTAGTTCGTTCACAATCAAGTGACAAAATTGACTTGTTACTAAGGTAATATTAAGTTATAATTTACTAAGAAAATTGTTCATTTATTATGTTTTGGTTTTAAGGTATGTGGGCCATTTGTTGCCTGATTATATATAAATAATTGAAAAAGAAAATAATCATATTCATAATGAAATGTTAACCTTATTTTGAAAGGTGAAGATTAATAAATTTCATAGTGTTGCGTGTTAGGCCTCCGGTTGTGAAAGCAGAGCAAATTTTTTTGGGCTCAACCATGCTTCAGAGATATGTTAATAAGGTCTCTCGTAGCATGGATAGTCTTGGTTTCGAATGCTATGCTGTGAAAATGTCACAATGTGGAGGGTTAATAGTGCCATTAAGAAAGAGAGATTTCATCTATGGCCTGCTACTGCTGGTGGAGCACAAGAGTATTTTGAGACAGATGATGCTTAGATTTTTACAGTACGATTAGAAACGTGATCGCACAATTTTGTCGACACTGTCCATGCCGCTTCCATATGATTTCATACAACTACCATATGGTAGTCGTATGAAATCATATGGAAGCTCGTACATTTGATCCGCACCGTACGCGCGGTAATTTTCTCAGAAGATTCTAAATGGGCGTGCTGTGCGTACGGTCACAGAATAACTAATAGTACAAGTACAGAAGCAGCACGCCGCAAAGTCATTTAAATAAATAGCGACTTTTTCTCCAACACAATAAAGTGCAATTCAGGTCGCGCAGCGCTAATAGTAGTTGCCTCTCTTTCTATCTCGTGCTCTTACCTTTTCTGATGACGCACCGTTAGGGTTGTATTCTTTTAAATGAACTGCGTAGCATATATCGTAATGTGAAAAAGACATTTTTTTATTGGTTTTTTGATTATGACATCCATACACGGTATTGGCTCCGTGCACGCTTTAAGGCCACCTGGCGTGTTGCAACTTTGTTGGCTCTGACCTGACCGTTTTGACGTTTTATATGTAATGGCGGCATTGTGACAAAATGTTAAAAAATACTATACATATTGTGTTATTAATGTAAATTTCAAAATTACTGTGATTTAAGTGGACAAAGTGTTGTGAAAATTATTTTTGGTCATTTAAATTAAATATGGCAAGTAAGATCTATTCAAAAAGAGTGTTTTATTTTAGTTATATCAGGGTTTGTTTAATTATTTTTAGTTGTAGATTTTGTAAAAGAAGAGGATAAAGCTACTTTAATAATTTTACTAAGTGATAATAAACATATATAATTATTCCTGTATCGCTAATAATAAATTAAATATCGTTTTCAAACAGATTACAGAGCCTTCATTATTTCTACTTTTTGCCACCATGAGCGCTGCGATCGATTATTATACCTTCGCACTCTCCCAATAGTAATGTCGATTCGACATTGTTACTATTATAAAGAGACAATACCTACGCAGGCAGTAAGATCCCGCGCGACTACACAGGCGGGCGTGTGGCGGCCCGCTGCTCACTTGTGCCTTCGAAGGCACGGCTAGCGGTAGGTGCTTATCGCGCGACCTTGAGCGAGTGAAGGAGGCCTGGTACGGTGATACCAATAATAGATGTGCGATCACCGTATCCAATCCACCTACACCTATGTACTCTTTTCAGGCAGGATTTATCTCTCTTTTTTATTCGCTACGTTTCGTAATAAAATATTCTTTATCCTGAACAGATAACTTCCCTAAAACCACATAATAAAACGTTTACTGCTAGTACGTGACACACCGGACAACGGAGGTATCTAAAAAAACCAGTCACGCATACCAGTTAAATTTAACCGTAAACCGTTAGTGGCAATAACGACACAGTTCGGTAACAGTTTTATAACGCCATAACTGTTTAGAGTTACCAGCTTTTACGTGGCGTTTAGCACACGCGAATAAATTTAATCGCTTTTTTGACGCGCGGTTAAAATTTGATTTTATAGTTTACTGTTTTCAGTGCGATTTCAGTCGATGTAGAGCTTTCTTGATTCGAACTTTTAAGCTGTTAAAATAGTTTCTGAGGTGACATAAATGACTAAAATGATACTATGTTAGTATACTCGACTCGACTACAGATCAACGAAAAGGATATCTGAGAGATTAGTTGGATGTGGAACGTATTTGTTATTGAAAGAAGGTATCTTTTTAACAGTATTTGTAAAGACAAATCTAGCCTGAAATGTATGCGACATTTTCTTTATTTGGTATTTATTTCATTTTGATGTTACGATTTTACTAAGTGATACAAAGACAAGAGTGAGAGATCACTCTTATAACCAACGTAAACAAACCGCTATGGTTCAGTTTCATATTTAGTTCTTTTGTTAAGTTTAAATCCGTCTTTCTTATCACATAAACCTCCAACAGACAGTTTTACGAAGTTTGTGGCAAAGTAAACTTAACATAAACAGTCAAACATAACACCTCTATAAACAGGGTAATCTCAGCATATCCCAAACTTGCATGCATGCAAATCCTATCAGATGTGTCGCATTAGCATATCTGCGCATACAGCTTCTACATTAATCATGCTGGCTTCGACGAACCTATCTTGATATTTTAGCTTCGTATTTTGTGCTAACTTCGGAATACATGGATGTAGGAATTCGATTTCTGCTTTAAAGAATATGTCGTAGTGGCATAAGAATAAAGTTTTATTTATTCTTATGGTAGTGGTTCAAATAAAAATGTATTTACATATACAGGGTGTCCCAAAACTTTACAACATGGGGGGTTTACCTTAATATTAAAAATAGAAAATTTTAATAGAAGGAGACATCATTTTGTTTTTAAAAATAATTGGAACTGCATTCAAAGATCTTCGAAAAATCGCCTTCCTTAACTAGGAATCGAACCCACCGAAAACGAAACAAAAAACTTTTACGATACCAATCCAAAGGGTTAATTATAAGGATGATTTTTTCTTAAGTAACACAGCATCTTAAACAAAATGAAGACCATGAAATATAACATTTAAATTTTAATTATTACGGCTTGCATCAATTTGTACCGAATCGTATGAGATTTAAAAAAAATTGAATGCAGTTCCGTTTCTTTTTAAAAACAAAATGAAGTCTTATTTCAGAAGAATTTCCCTCCGTGTGTGTGGCAAAGTTTTGGGAAACCATGTATAGTGGTTCAAAATAAAAATATTGTATAATAACAATATTAGTTGAATTGGCAGCAGCCAATTTTTTATAATATTACATTTTTGACGCAAAATAATCGTCATAGGCAGTACAGTAGGTAGTTCCGTAGTCGTAGTCACTTGCCTTAGCAAGTAGCTTTTCGGCGGGTGAGACGTCTAAAGGTTCAATTTATTACGGTTGAACACAGTGTAATCAATTTAGTTAAGAAAATTGTAACTAAATTGTACATACTGTAGAATCATGCTAGTCTTATGTCAATAAATGTGTAAATTGCAAACTAGATACGAGCCAAAAAAAAGTGCCTCTTCCGTCCTTTTGGAGGGTAATTATAGACATTCTCGCACATAATCGTACCTAGTTCAGACTTAAATTACAAACATTCTAAATAAATGAGCCAAATAAAATTCGGAATCTCCAATCATTCGGACATCATATTCGCAAGCAAATGCGAAAGTCTGGTTCTGTAACTCAAAGGTAAGTTACAGTAATATTCTCCGGGTTCGTTCGCGACTCGGAAACTTCTAGAATTTAATATTGTTTATGACACGTTTGCTTTACACTCCTGTTTATACTTAGCTTTGGGCAGCTTTAATGCAGTGCAGAAAACCTGGGATTTTCTTACAAAGTTTTATAGAATATTTTAAAGTTTGAATTTATTCAAATTTCTAAGTGAACTCTATATTTATACGAGATCTATTCTTTGTTGAGATTCAATTTAAAGTTTTGATTATTTACGATAATATTCAAAAGGAACGATAAATATGAAATCTAAGTGCATGTATAAAATTAAATCTGAAAGTTGCATTTTGTAGTTATAGGTATCACTTAAAAAAAGTTTGGTATTTTTGACTCACATTTGTCTGCGGGGTAGTACAACCTCTTAAAACTTGCCAGGTTTATAAATTGCTGTAGTTACATCTCTTTTTGCTTTACAAAGCAAATAAAAAAGACGTATTGATAACTATACGGGGGCTGGTTTTTGAAAAATAAAACAGATACAACTATTAGGGCAAGTCATTCATTTCTTATCTGTACCAAACCATCATTCAAACCGCAGCGAAAAAACAAAATGAATCATCCGATCTCAATTCGATTTGCGAACATGTTACTTACTAATGTTTTATTCAGACGACGCCGGTAAACAAGTTTAGTTTCGGACAAAATGCTCCCACGCGACACAGATACAACTGATATCACCAACTTTCCTATACCGTTGCGTACGTTCTCTCAATGTGAATCAACCCTTATTGCATCCCAATAAAATTCACTTTTATAATAACCTTTGCTGAACTAAAAATAGTTTTTAAAGTAGAAGCATTAAGATTGGTATTAGTAAGACAGATTTTTTTGTATCGAAAATATGTGCAATTCGTAGTATTCTTTGTGAGGGAAACTGGCGATCCGTCAAAGTCGCTTTTATTTATCGTTTTAGTTGAATTTTATCGAACTAATAGCTTAAGAGATATATTTACGATTGGCTACGGTGAAAAGGGTTGGTCTACCGATGCGAATGTGTACAAGGGGCATAAATAAGGCAAGTCGTTTGGACTTTTAGTTTATCTTTTATCAATCGAACGATTACCTTGCCATTTAATCAACAAAAATAATTCATAGGATTTTAAAATTATATGTTACATACCTATAATTTAAAAATCCTATAAAATACGTGCTTGACCCGTAGATACTTTTGATGTGTGTATATTTGTTATCGATTATGAGAAAGCAAAAAATCATAGTAGATTTACTAATAAATATTCTAGATAATATGAAATGAACCAGAAGAAAATAAGTTAAATTAGAAAATAATTTACGTACAATATTAATTTTATTTTTTAAATCATAGGAATTTTGAAAATTTTAGAGTTTTTTCTCTATGTTTCATGGGGTTCTGTGCAAGAACTAATATTATAAAATGATATTTGATTATTACACAGTAGCTCTTAATTCAATGAGGTAAATATTAAGATAATCTTGTTACCGTAAAAAAATTTCTTTCTTCCCAACCCCTTTCCACGATGGTAATGAGTTTAATTTGTCCAACGTTCAGCAATATTGTCCGTCCGCCAGAAAAAAGGTCATTTCAGTCCCTAGAGCAGACATCGAAGTTACGGTATACTTAGACCCGCTCGCTTAATGTGAAAAAAGACTCGATTACCTTTTTTTATTAAAGGACTAATTAGTTAAAACAATGTTAATACTTACTATGAAATTAATCCAATTCTAAGATAAACTTTTAAAACATTAAAATGTTAATCGTGTATTTAGATGGTTAATGTAGCGTATAAAATACTGATAGTTTTTAATTAATTCACAGTATAGATTCTTATGTAAAATTCCGATTAATCTTATAAATAAAACTAGTAATCTGTAAAATTCACTTCACATAGTAAATTTACAAAAAAAAGTTAAAAGGAAGAAATAACTTTCTTGTTACATACACATCAGTAATTCACTTACCTGTAGAAAAATAATGTATCATTTATAAATGGCGAAAGTCCGTTTGTTTGTTTGTTACGCTTTCACGTTTTCAATACTGAATCGATCATCATGAAATTTTGCATAGGTACATGTTCTCAGGAGTACAGAGAAGGACATAGGATACCTTTCATCCAGAAAAAACGAGGGAAATCACGAGGGATAGCAAAACAAACTGTCCTCGCAGACGAAGTCCTTCCTCCTAATACTAATTTAACAAACCAATATATTCTAAAATAAATCAAAATATATTGCACATTCGGACGCCTGCAATCGAATTCGGAGAGTATTACCGTACCTTCAATATTATGATTTACCGTAGACCCATAAATCTTGTACTGAAGTCGCCCGCGCACTAATGACAACGGATGACTGCACCCGGTTACTGCACTAATTGTAACATATGAAGATACATTCATTGGTTTATCATTTACCTTTAAGCTTGGATTATTAACTGAAAGATAGTTGTTAGTAAAAGTGTTTGCCTACTAGTAGACCGAGCTAGCGCGAAGCGCGAACGAAGCCTCTCTGATTCAGTTTGGGCGAAAATGCTTTCTCTCTTTTTCCTCTACATTTGTATTTCTCAACCGATTCTTGTGAAATTTTGGGAGCAGGTTTGAAAATTACTTATATATATTTTTTTTTTCATTTTTCCGAAAATTTTCAAAAGATGTTTTCAGGCGAAGATATGGGGCAACTCATTATTTCAGCCATTTATAGAAATATTTAAAATGTCACAAACGTGAGGTCTACAGCTCTACAGAGCCATTTTATTAATAATTAGTATTCTTTGCCCTTTCACTTTGCACTTTCTGTTGATCTATTGAATATTTTGTTTATGTATCATCTACTTTATAATATATTACTTGATAATTTTCTATGATACCAGAATGCTCATTCAAAATGATAGCGATTAAAAGAAAAACTAGAATAACACAGTAATATGTTGTACCATATATTCCGAGCAATACTTTACTAAAGGTATATATTTCACATTTTAAACCACCGGTGCATGTTCGGTGGCGCGAGCATAGCACATTTGTCACCAACGGTCGGTAGACATCAAATATATGTCTGATACCGTGGATATTTCTCATCGGCAGTCTATGATTTGTGGATTAGGTTTTATAAAATCACATTCTATTTCGTCGCTGAACGATGGTTGTGTGAGAAGGAAATGTAAAATGCTAGGAAGTTGGTTACTGTAAAATTATGAGCTGAGTAAAATAAGGCTATTAAGGTGCTTTCCTATAGTGGCGACACAATTTTAATAAAACTTCTCGTGGAATTTTTAGGGCCCATAGTTTAATATTTTTAGACGGTATAATGATACCGAGGGAATGTAATGACATTCCCTCGTAGTCACTGCTAGAAGTAGATAGCAAAACTGCTAAATGTGGCCGTTTTTGACACATTTGCTATCTACTTCTACGAATGACTAAGAGGGAATGTAGTGATACCTTCTAAAAATAATAGATTATGAGCCCAAAAAATCCAAGAAAAGTTTTATTAAAATCTCTGAGGGCGACACTTTCGGTGGAATAGTTGGTAACATGTTAATAATGATAAGTTCCTAAGTAATATACTTATGACAGTGGCGTAGTGTTTTAGCACTGGGCTCTGCGATTGCAGAGGTTAAGCAACTTTCGCAAGGGTCGGTCATGGGATGGGTGACCAAAAGTTCATTATCTCGAGTTCCTTCGTGCTTCGGAAGGCATGTTAAGCCGTTGGTCCCGGCTGCATTAGCAGGCGTTAACACCCACCAATCCGCATTGGAACTGCGTCGTGGATTATGGCCTATCCGCCATATACATCCACAAGGAAGGCCTGTGCTCCAGTAGTGGGGACACCAAAAATGGCTTATGTTGAAATATTATGACCTGCGTAGCACATGTTCAAATTAATTTACTTGATAGATTCATATATTTTTAAATTAAACCAGAAGAAATGTGCTATCCATAGCGTGTAAAACATCAGTAGATTTGAAAGATCTGACGCCTGATTTTTGAAGTACTTCATCTGGAAAGTTAATTTTATTATTTAAAACCAAATAATGTAGACTCCTCCGATAAAGTTAAACCTGCGATAAAGTATGTACCTCAGAAACCGGGCAACAATTAGTCAACTATTAACAGTTTATTAAAAATTGGAAGGCCAAACTTGACAAAAAATTAAAAATAACCTAACTTGGAATATTAACTTTATGCTTTAAATACACATAGGACTAAAAATTTTACACCTTCAAAGCTAACCTTTAGTACACAATAGCCTATCATCTTTACACCATTGTATTCGATACAAATAGGATACATTAGCACGTCCATTGTGACGGCACAAAGGCAATCGCCAGACTGTGAAATGTCTAGTATTTGTCAAGCATTCACGGGAAAAGTTTTATTATGGAAATGCATGTGTGGAAAAAGGGTTTTTATTAAAGAAGGAAGTGAAGATGATGTAACTGAGAATATTTGCTTTTTCTCTGCTCTAGATTGCAAGAAATTGTTAACCTGGGTCCACTATAATGCTTAAGAGGCCGTAATATACTATCTCATGTCGCATTTGACTGTTGTTGAAATGTAGATATTTAATTGTGATATTCAGAAATACAACATTATTAAATAACAAATTTGAAAACAGAAATTCAATCTGATTCAATGAGCTACTTAATTGTGTCTCTAGCTATCTCTTTCTAAAATAGAATTTTGTATGGCGATATGGCGGTACATTCATGTGACGTCACTTGCTTAGTGTTCTCCTTGTCTAATTAGAAAGTTTAATGCTCTTTATCGCTGAAAATATGCAAGATATTTGAAAATAAATACCTATGTTGTGTTGCTAATAATACAATAAACATGTTTCGTCAATAAAAATAAATAAATAAAACCGGTCAAGAGCGAGTCGGACTCGCGCACCGAGGGTTCCGTACCATCATAATAAATACACAGCAGAGTAGAATAAAAAAATTATCATTGCAGTTATAGGTCAGCGCCATCTCTTGGCCGATAGTGGAACTAATGTTAACTTTTTTAGAAATTAGATAATTTCAAAAAAAAGTATATTATGCTATATTGAGATATCGTTTTATTTTTCCTGTAATCCTTACTATTAATATTATAAATGCGAAAGTCCGTTTGTTTGTTTGTTTGTTTGTTACGCCTTCATGTCTTAACTACTACACCGATCATCATGAAATTTTGCATACACGTTGTCAGGGGTACAGAGAAGGACATAGGGTACCTTTCATCCCGAAAAAAAGTATAGTTCCCGAGGGATAGCAAAAAAACCTTTCCACGCAGACGAAGTCGCGGGCGGCCGCTAGTCTTTATATAAACTGCTATCACATAGAATTATTTCAGATTTTTCTCTTAGCAAACTTCGGAGGTAAGGGGGGGGAACTGTCATTTTTTTTTCATTTTTCATCATAAGTCAAAAACTATGCAGCCTAAAAAATATAAAAAATGATTAAAAACGTGCAAACGGCGCTCTTTCATATGATACCTCACATGCTCCAGTAGCCCTACTTAATTTTTTTAAGACCCCTTTACAGTTTTTTTTTTTTTTTTTTTCTTCAATAGATAAATAAGTATTAGATAACTTTTTCACATTGTAACAAAAAAACTGATGCATTACGTACTACTTACATTTTGTAAATTTTAAGATTATGGTGAGAAATAAAGGTTATTATTATTATTATTATTATTAGTCCCAGTTGTAAAAGAGATATTTATTTTTTTATTTCTTTCTTATTTGCAAAATTGTTGGGCAAATGTCATCTTAAACTATTTCAAATTTGAAGTTGATATCATTAGTAGTTCTCGAGATATCCAGCTGTGGCAGACAGACAGACAGACAGAGTCTCACCATAAGGGATCCTTTTTTACCATTTTGGTACGGAACCCTAAAAATTCAGTCAAGTACCCTATTGACCAACGACTTCACACTACTTGACTTATTTGGACCCAAAAAAATTTACGTAGTAGATTATAGTACTCAGTTATATGATGGACATTCATGATAGCTTAAACTTTTCTCAAAAAAAATTGTAAAGTGTCCTCCATTTTTGTAGTTTTTCAATACTATGCCAACTTGCCAACCATTAGTAAACCTATAATCTACTACTACTCTAAAAAAAACTTAGCTAACTCTTTAGTTTTGTTAGTGACAGTTTTTCAGAACAAAAAATAGTTTATTTGTCATCATTTAAAAACCATTTTTTTTAAATAATTTATGAAAATTTCATCCAGCGTTGACCGCCCTTTTAAAGGGTATGTAATAGCCGTTAACTAATACATTAATTGTATTTCTCATAAACCAGGCCAATATTTAAGAAAGGAATCAACCATAATAAAATGTCTTTAATATTTATCGACTTTTCAATATTTTTGAAGTGAAAACTTCTTTAGCGGCGTTGTACACTTTTTTTGCAATGGGGAAAAAAAATGCTAAACTCACGTCAGTCAGGGTCACGTGACCCTGATCGAAAATTCGTAAGACGGATGTAGCGTAGCCAGCCGGCAGCGGAAGTATCCCCCTCTCTTTCTACGGCGCGGTGAAAATGGCGGCACGTCGTTTTGGCGTTGGGCGGATAGATTTTTCTGAGAGATAAACTTTTTAATATAATATAAATTGTCATGTTTGTGTACGATAGCGCAATAAATAAGTATTGTATTCTACCTTATGAATGATAGTACTTATATACTGATAAAGTAATTCGTGCAAAATTATTCCCTAACCATTCCAAAAATATCAAAAATATACAACGTTAATATTCAAGTTTTCACTTCTGCCGGCACTCCCGGAGTGCAACCCGAACTCTTTTTATTCTTTGTAAACAAGTATTAGTTTTAAAATAATGTAGACAGGTATCTCCCAACATTATAGAAGTTCAGGCAATTAAAACTTGACGGGTCAAGGTCAGCGTATGGTCATTTTACATGTTACAGGGTGATCTGTATGAAAAAATCTCTTATATAAACACAAGTTGTTTTCAAAACCTACCAATTTCTTGATAAGAGCATTCTGTTTATTTGCAATTACTCCCATCTCCCACGCGGAAGCGCCCGGGCATCAAACCCCGCTCCCGTAACACATCATTAATCTCTGATCTATGTGACATTTAATTACCTAAAACACCATATATTACTACTTTTTCCGTCCCTTTTGACAAACATTACTGATTTGATAGACAAATGTAGTCCTTATTGTAGTGTACGAAGGTGTATGTGTGATCGTTTCGCAATTAACAGTGTCTTATTGCTTCACGCCTTAGATTTTATTGCTACACGAGATAGTATATTATGATGCGTCTTAGGTTTTATTCGATTTTGGGATATAGCTTACAAATTTTCTTCACTAGAAATATGCACAGACACTTCATTTTTTTAGGGTTCCGTAGCCTAAATGGCAAAAAACGGAACCCTTATAGATTCGTCATGTCTGTCTGTCTGTCCGTATGTCACAGCCACTTTATTCCGAAATTATTAAGACTACACAGTTGAAACTTGGTAGGTAGATGTATTCTGTTAACCGCTTAACGAATTTAATACAAAAATAAGAAAAATAAAAGATTAATGGGGGGGCTCCCCATACATGGACCTGAAACTAAAAAATTTTTTTTTTTCAAACCAACACGTGTTGGGTGTCTATAGATAGGTCTTTAAAAATGACTTTAAGGTTCCTAAGACAACTTTTTCTCAAAGTCAACCGTTTGAAAGATATTCACCGCCAAAGTGGTAAAATGTGTGTCCTCCCCCCCTTTAACTTTTGAAATAAGAGAGTGAAAAATCTTAAAAAAAATATATGCTTAATTAAGTAGATTTTAATAAACACTTTCAAGCAAAATTGGTTTGAACGAGATACAGTAATTATTTTTTGAGATATAGCACATTTTCCAAAACCGCAAATATAACTTTGTCATTCATACCAACACTGAAAAACAAAGTTATTCTTGCAGACGAAAAATGATAGGTGGTATTAAATATGGTATAGTATAAGGTAACTACGGAACCCTACGGCACGTGGCCCGACACGCACTTGGCCGGTTTTTATGTTTTACTAGTGATCTACTAATAGTTAACATAATTTATGTTAAACGTTACACATTTTTTCTCACTTGTTTTTGCCTTACACAGAATTACGGACATGGACGCACGACTATCTTGATTTTGTGTGTATAAAAAGATAAAATTAAATATAAATTTATAACTTAAAACGTTTTTCGAATTTAACTACCATACACCATTATAATTAGAATACTTTTAAATCGGTACTCAATGAGATGATTTTTTTTTTCACTTTTAATTAAATGAAGGCTTTTGTGTAAGTCAGCGTACAATAACTAAGTAACTACCTAAAATAATAATAAAATACCTACACGTACTATTTGATTACTGTTTATTTAATTTATTAAAAGTACCTATGCCTTTTTAGGAGTCAAATTGTCAGTCCAACTTATCTATAACCGTAGTTTTGAATCCTCCCCAAAACGATTTGCGATTGGTAGTAGAAATTAGGTAGGTATAAAAATACTTGTCTACACTCTTTAAGACTTTCTGGTACATTTAGCAGTAAGTTTTTATGACACAAAAGCTAATATTTAATTGTTCCGAATTCCCATAAAACAGTGACGTCATTATTGTCTCGCCGTGCGTCATGAACGATAGTTATGTTCTCCATAAACTCAAATTGGATCCTTACGTTGGAGCAATTAAAACTACGAACTATACAGTCTATATTATAATCAAATTGAAGAAATAAAATTACAGAAAACTTACATGCATTTTTTTGTATGTGAAAACTGAATATCTACACTTCTAAGACTTCCGCGCGTATAGTTCATTAGAAATAAAACTTTTTACGGATTACAGCGCGTATATTGGTTAATTTAGATGTTATTTTGGAATTATTTAGTTTTAATTTGTTGGTTATTTTGGTATCTCGACGTTTCGACACCTTTTCAGGGGCCGTAGTTACGGGGGACTAAAGCTAAAATTATTTTTTATGAAATTCCCGAAGTATAAGTTCCTAGTGGGTAATTTCATAAAATATGAGCAGCCTTTTTCTAATGAACTGAATATCTCACAATGTTTTAATATAAAAATTATGCGCTGTTAATCTTTATTTAAGGCACCTATAGCTATCAACTAGCGCCACTAATTCATTTATTTTTATTATATTATGTGTACCAGGTCAATATTTAAAAAAAAGAAACAACCATGCCCTCTTAAATTGTCTCTAATATTTTTTGAATAACTCTTCAACAGTTTCTTATCTACGAGGGAATGTAAGTTGTGAGACCGTTTAAAAATACTAAACGATGGGCCCTAAAAATCCACGTAATTTTAATTAAAAATGTGTATTAGAATTACCTTAGTTGCCGTTGCCTCTAATACAATATTATATAAAATTTACTGCGATGCTACTTTCGGTCATACAACCGCCTTAAAGAGAAACAAAAAGTAAGGTTATTATTTTTGAAATCAGATATTATTTAAAGTTTGCATGATTCATTCGGGATCCCTTGTTTTCGCATAATTGTATTATACCTAATTTGATTTGGCATAACGGATTTGGCATAATTTTTTTTGTCATAATAATACTTTCGCATAATTGTTTTTTGGCATACTATTTATATTAGCATAATTATCATTTAGACTAATTTGTTTTCGCATAATGTTACTAGGCATATTGTCTTTTCGCCTAATATTATTTAGACATAAAAATCAAAAACAATAAGAATAAATATTTTTACGCACTTATTTATTTTCATGCAAAAGGGGTAGGTATTGTATTAAAATGCCAAAAACTCATAACACATACGATCTAAATATCGACTCATAAAACACCTATTTTTAAAATACCGAAAATCCTTAATGTCGATATCCAATAGACCGAAACTTAAAAGATCGATAATTAAATGACTGATGATAGTTCGAAACCCTGAAAGTTAAAATGCCGATAGTTAAAAATCCCGAAAGTCTGTTTAGGTCTATTAGGTGCGACGACGAGCGAGCTTAGCGAGCGAGGAGGAGGTAAGGTTCCATTGCGACCAACAACGCACGAGCCGAGCGAGCGAAGCGAGCGTGCCACGGTAGCGGCCGGCGAAGTGCCAGAACCGACCTGCTGGCATGTAACCCTCAATGAACCTTTGGTTTTTTAAGCTTCGGGATTTTGTATTTTAGGTAAAATGTTCTTTCGTGATTTTAAACGTCGTGATTTTTTTTAATAAAAATATGCGTAAATAACATTATGCGTGTTTAAATTTATGCTAAAGTATATTATGCTTAAACATGATTATGCTTAAAGTAGTTATGCTTAAAAAATTATGCATAAGCTGTTATAACCAAATAATATTATGCGTAAACATCATTCGGCGAAATCATATTATGCTATGATATTTTATGCCTTAAAATTTTATGCAAATACATAGGGAACCGATTCATTCAAGATGGTAAAGTATAATACTTATTTTTTTTTTCAAATTCTCACCTCCCTATGAGAACTCTTTCCGGCATCACATTTCTTAGCGCTATTGTTTCGCCGGATACGCTGCCATGGCCGGAAGTTCCGGAAGTCAATGCAATTATTAATTGCTTCTCAAGACGGTGCCCCACGGGTGGGCGAATAGAAAATGATTTAGGAGCGATCTTAATGAAACTTTATAGCGATTGTTAATTGGATTCCTTAGTTTAATCGCTTGGATGAGACTATGTTTGTTGGAGCGAAAATTATATATGAGCATATTTCCTTGAGGAACTCGATGGCACCACTGTGCAAGTGTTAAGCAACTTTCGCAAGGGTCGGTCATGGGATGGGTGCCCAAAAATTAATTACTTTGAGCTTCTCCGTGCTTCGGAAGGCACTTTAAGCCGTTGGTCCCGGGTGCGTTTGCAGTGGTTAACACCCACCAATCCGCATTCGTCCCGCGTGGTGGGTTATGGCCCATCCTCCTTACCCACTCATAAGGAAGACCTGTGCCCCAGCAGTGGGGACATTAAAAGTGGCTGATGGTGAATATTTCCTTTGACGGTTGTGTAAAGTTTTGAAAATTGAAATCAAGTTTTTAAACGATCTACAATTTTCGTACAGAAAACAAAGTTTAAACATTTAAACAACATAATGTTAAATAAACCCTACTGTTGATAATGTAAAGCAATAAATTATAACCCGAAAGTAAAAAATAAAAATAAAATTCTAAAATAATCTCAGTGCAAGCATATTCTCGGAACCCTCTGCCCTTAATTTATTCTTTCATTGCGTCTTATTATTTGCAAATGGTCTATTTGTCGCGACTTAACCCTTGCAACGCAGATGGGGTCCCATAGACCGCGGATTACGCCTCCAGCCGTCAAACGACGTCGTGCGGTCTGAACGGCCCGAATTTATTGATAAGGACATTGACAGATATTGCCGTGGCACTCGTAAAATGCAACGCAGATTAAGGGTTGACGAGCACTTGCAAATGGGACCTTGCGGGCTTCATTGGTTACGATCCGGATTTTGTGGCGTGAGCAGTTACGGGTTATTGTATTTGTGCGCATTTGGTTCTGCAGGGTTATGGTTTAATTTAGTATATATTTAAATTATTAAATTTAGTTTAATACAATTTCAAAAATTTCAAAAATTCAAAAGAAATACTCGTGCGCACTTGTTATAACTTTTACAACAGAAAATAAGCAGATTTTGGGTAACAAAATATTAATAAGATTTTTTTTCTTGCTTACACCTTCGTACTATCGTGAGACACCCAGTGAAACGACCGTTAGATGTTGAGAGTACTTTATTACTACAGTTTAATACAAAAGTGAACGCTATACAGGATCATTTTGTATTTACCATCCAAATTTTGAGGATGTGTCTAGTCCATGAAACTGAACAACTTTCTCTAAGGAACACATGGTCAAATATGTAAAATAAAAATCGACTTTCCATACAAATCAAAGAGTTAATCACGTGATTAATTTAGTATGGGATGACCAAACTCTTTTGGCAAAATTTGACACATGTTTTTTAGAGAAAGTTGTTTTGTTTGATGAACTGGACACATCCTTAAAATTTGGACGGTAAGTTCAAAATGACCCGATATATATATATATATATTCATACATGACAGTACTATTTGCATCGTAATATCATATTTTGAAAATAGCATAACGATTTTAGGATTAAGTCCTTCAGACTCCAGATTAAAAGATCAGTAATTATACGTCTTATACGAAGTAGTTATACTGTACAACAGAAACATTTCCTTAATAAAAGCTCGCATCTTTGTAATGGCGCCCTAATGAGCGAAGTAGACGAGACGAGAACATATTAATTACCTTCAAGTCATAGTGATTAATGGGGTTTGAAGCATAGCTCTGAAAGTAACCATGAAAGATTCTGAAGTGTCAAATGTGATAACACTTTCATTAGTAAGGAATAATTTGTTTACGGAAAATATGATAAGAATTTTAAGGAAAATCTTTGTTGATATTCTCACCAGATAATTAATTATATCAATACAATAAACTTGACTGGTCTAAAAGATTTGGTCTCAATATTTTGACAAAATAGTCAACATGATATTTTTATCAAAAATAATAAATGCCCATTATTCAAAGCTGTCCAATGGTAAAGTACTTTCCCTAATTCTCCCAAAAAAGCTAATGTACCAAATAAACTCCGATTTATTGATATTATTTGCAAGCGTCATAAATAAAAAAAATCGGAAGGGTCAAAACGCCTCCTGCTTTCTAGTACAGTGCGCTCTTGAATATTATTCAATGGACATGCCACAGACTTAAAATTAGAATAATATCCAAACACTTATTCCTCTTTACCCAGCCAGGAAGGCCTGTGCCCCAGCTTGCATTGGGGACATTAAAAATGGCCGATGGTCAATAATTCTGGTTTTTCGCATTACAAAAATGTAATACTTTCTTTTTTACACGACTGCCCAAAAAGGAGTGTATAATAATGTGTTCAGGATTCATGTATGTTTGTGGGTATGTGAGTTTCTTTATTCCACCATAACTTCCAAATAGCTTAACAAATTTGAACGTATGAGGTATCGTTAGAATCCTTACATCATTCCGAGTGACACTGGCTATATTTTTTTGAGAAAAGTCAATATGGCGACTGTACGACGCCACTTTCAAATGTGAAAAAAAATTTTTTTTTCTTCAATTATTACAATATGGGCATCAAATGAAAGGCCTTAATGAGCACATTTCAAAACTATATGCTTTGTCACTAAAATGTGTAAAATAAAAATAAATAAATTTAAAAAAATATTAAAAAACGACTGCCCTGCCAAAAACGAACTAAAAAGTTAAATAACAAGTGTCATTGCAGTCGGGGGACCTCTTTGATTAAAAATTGATTCACAAAACGGTCCCCCGACTGCAATTTCACTTGTTATTTAACTTGTTAGTTCGTTTTTGGCAGGGCAGTCGTGTTTTTAATATTTTTTAATTTTTTTACAGTATCAGTTCCATAATACCTTAGTGGGTAAAAGTTAACATTAGTATAACATTTGACATTGAAATCACCATTTATCAAAACGTCCGCATATTAAGATTTTTTATTAGAATAATTATGAATTACAAACATACCTACAGGCTGTCTAACAATCTGTCTAACAACTGCAATATTACGATTTATCACAAAATTACAAATAGCCTCATGAAAGGTTTTATGATAAATTAAATGTCTCTCTCTCCTGCACAATTATTATTCCCACATGATGGTGAGGTCTGCCTTCCGAATATTTCTCCTCCACTTCGCTCTATCTAGGGTGTCATCCTGAGAGATGTTTTTTGAGCATATGTCCGTTTTTACCAAGTCTAGCCATCTTCGTTTTGGTCTGCCTTTCCTTCTGGACCCAGGGAGATTGAGACTGAGTGCCTGGTTACCCGCACATAACGTGGTGATCGACGCTGAATGTGTCCAAACCACCGGAGCTTCTTCTCTTGTAGTTTGTCAGCAATGTCGCGCACGCCAAGACTACCGCGAATGTACTCTTTGCGTATTTGTCGAGTCTCGTCACTCCGCACATCCATCGTAACATCTTCATCACGGCTACTTTGTATAGTCTCGGTCTCGGATAAATTTAAATATATTAACTTTTTACTAAAATTCGAAAGTTAAATTACTTTGTAACTCTATATTCAAACGGAAGGGGTCAAAGCGACCCCAGCTGTTAAATTTACCGTCAACGTCGACCGTAGGAGGGTTCTGCGGCGGACATCGCGATATTTTGCCGCCTTTGTGTTTCCTTGGTCACTGATTTCCTTACGAATGGGTTTGTAAGTGGTTGGTGTAATTCATAATAATAGCGTTTCTAAACACTGAAAAAATATAATTGGCCAAATAAGGTTTCATAGTTAGGTACACATTTTCAAGATCTACAGAGCATAATACTCTTCTTAGATAATGACTTAATTTATTAAACTATAAAAGCCACGGACAAAAGCTAACAATATATACATATTTGAAAAGTGCTCATTAAGCCGTTTCATTTGGTATCCAACACGGCATTATTAAAGAATATTTTTTTAGTTCATGTCTTTATTTCCTCTAGAGGGTGCCACATTCAATTTAATGTGATGTCATATAGCCTAATTCGTCGGCGAAGAGTGAAAACCTCGTAAATCTCATTTTTGTCTAGTACATTTTTTTGCAGTTTTTGACAGAAAATTGTTTATAAAAACAAAAAACCGACTTCAAAAAAACTACCTCTAAAAAGCAAGAAATAATATTCGTAATAATAAAACACGTCTATTGAAGTCGGGTGGAGCTGGAGTACAAATCCCTTTTTTATTCTAAAAGCCCCACCCGACTTCAATAGACGTGTTTTATTATTACGAATATTATTTCTTGCTTTTTAGAGGTAGTTTTTTTGAAGTCGGTTTTTGTTTTTATAAACAATTTTTTATTTTTTTATTTTTAGTGTAGGTACTTTTTGTATTAGATAGTGTAGGTATATTATTTAGGTAGAAATTAAAATCGGCTCAGCCAAACGTGAGTTAATCGCGGAGAAACATACATACATGCGGGTCAAACTGAGAACCTCCTTTTTTAAGTCGGTTAAAGAACTACACTTAAGATATCCCTTTTCCAACAAAAAAATAATTATCTTATTCAGTTCATAAACAAAGAAGTTATACGACTGATCATCGAGGTAGTTCACACAAAATCATACTATTTTCGTGCTTTTTTCAAGATTACTTGAAAAGTACTGAACCGAATTCAAAATTTTAAAAAATGGGACCAACTTGGAAGTTTACCTAATGTTTGAATCATTTCAATCGGTTCAGCCGTCTTCGAGTAATCGGTGTACATACAAAAAAACGAATTGAGTACCTCCCTCCTTTTGAAGTCGGTAAAAACCTCTTATTTCACGACTCTATCTGATTCATATTCCATTCAAACGCGTACAACGCTATTTACTGCATTTTATGAAAACCTCGTCAATGACAGAAGCTGGTCACAAGTGACGAAAAACTCGACAAAAGTGTTTTAGACAAGAAAGAGGACTTACGAGGTTTTCACTCTTCGCCGACGCTATGTTCATTGAACGATTAAGACGCTTATTTGTCCTCATTTGTCAAATTATAACAAGTAGTTTAGATGTTATGAGGGAACAGATGAATTTACAAACATACATACATACATACAGGTCAAAATCATATACTCTCCGTTTTGGCTTCGCCGTAGTCGGGTAAAAATAAACAAATTTAATAGTTCATCTGCAATTTGTCAAAAAGTAAATTTATAAGGGTAGGATAAACATAATATTGGTAGAAAAATATACAAGGTTATTTTAAGTATATACGAAACTTGAAAACTGTTCGTTCAGAATCGGTCATAGAATACAAATTGCAATATTTTTTTTATCATGTTATATTTTGACAAAATAATATTTCCAAAACCATAATTAACGCACACCCTACTATCGGGACAACACAAAAAGCTTGTAACTTCATGAGTTTTTATAAGGTACCTATCATTATCATATTTTTATACTGATTCTGAGAATGAAAATATGTGTTTCGGCTTTCGTATATTAAAAAAAAATGTTGTAGACGATTCAAAAGTACTTAATTTCTTTGTTTATTTAGATTAATATATTTTGATTTTGACTTTGTAACGTTGCGTCTGATTAAGTTTTTAAATTCAATATAAATAAGTTTTTCACTTGCACCTCTTGGACGCTCAAGAATTTCTCCGGTTTGGGTCTTTTTTGTCCCTTTTCCGTGCCATAAAGTCTCTTTACCCTCGACAGGCGTCGAAGGGTTGAGCCGCCTGGAAAATTATGGGATTTTAATTTGGCACTCAAAGTCAAAGTCAAAAATAGCTTTATTTAAATAAACTTAATAATGAAGTACTTTTGAACCGTCCATATTTTCCAACCACCTGTTCCAGACTTTTTTCTTTCACTTTCACTTTCAGGAGATACATAGACAACGCTGGATTACCAGAATAGATAATCTTTTGATCACGTAAAATAATTATCGTCCGTAATATAAATAATTTTGATCACTTAAAATAATGATCGTAACCGACTTTACAGACAAACAATTTTTGTTTTTGAATTCAAGTATGTTCCTTGTTCACTTATCAAACAGTGTATAAGTTGATGTCTAACTTGCCAGTATCAAATTATTGAGTAAAGAGTATGTAAAAACTTTTGGCATGACCCTCCTAATGTATAGTTGTGCAAATAAAATCATTCATTCATTCATAAACACTACATCACTAATGTAACCATGTAATTCATTAACAATTCAATTAATATAATCAACACTGGTCATCGCTCTAATTTATTATTCAATTAATTTAACCCTTGAATGGACTATTCAAATAAAGACGCGCTTAACACTCAATTATTCATTCCACTTATGTCCAAATGGACATCGGGATATCGGGACATCGCAGTGACCAACAATGACCCGACATCTACTAATAAAAAGATTGTTTGACGGTAGTTCTGTATGCAGATTGGGTGTTATTCTAAGAGTGTTAATGTACTCAGCTATTGTATAAGTTAATAGATTTTAGTACCATTTTAATTGAATTGGTTGACCCTTCCGAAATGGCCGTTGTCCGTCCATTCAATTATGTTTGATTAAGTTTATTTGAAACACCCTTTTATAAGATATGTGTATAGTATAGTTAAGGTCCCGCTAAAGTACTCATAATGATTAACAGTTTTCACTATGTATGTGAAACAATTTAATTATTAAAAAAACTTTTTTTACTGCTTGGCCTTCACCTCACCTGATGCTAAGTGACGATAAGGCCGAAGGTGGAAGCGCACTACACCCGGATTTCTCATCACTGAGAAACTGGCTATCTTACCTCTAACTATAATTTTTTTATTCATATAATTTTTATATTCATGGATCACAATAATTTTTAAATTGTTGTTTTGCCGTCAGACTTTTGTAAGATGGTGGTAATTGGCCAGGCGGACTTGAAATAAGCCTGTTTCCACCAACCAAACTGTACCCCTCTTGGGAATCAAACCCGGGACACCTGCATCTTACACGGGTGGGCAAACCACCAGACCGTAGAGGCGGTTACTTATTTAAAATGTATGGAAGATACAATCATAATGATAAGAAACTGTTTGCAAACTTATTTATTTATAATATTTATAAAATAATGTATGGTGTTGCAAAGATCCATTCAGCCCGGTGATCAGAAATATTTATTTTCTTCGGTTTTCATTTATAGAATTTTCGATAAAAAATAAGGAAATTGTTCTCAGTCCCTTTCGCAAGTAACGTTTGTCCATCAGCCATTTTTGATGTCCCCACTGCTGGGGCACAGGCCTTCCTTATGGGTGGATAAAGAGGACGGGCCATAACCCACCACGCGGGCCCAATGCGGATTGGTGGGTATTAACGACTGCAAATGCAGCCGGGACCAACGGCTTAACGTGCCTTCCGAAGCACGGAGGAGTTCACGATAGTAAATTTTTGGTCACCCATCCCATGACCGACCCTTGCGAACGTTGCTTAACTTACGCAATCGCTGGGCCAGGCGCTAAACCACTGCGCCACCGAGCTCCTCAACGTTTATCCGTATTATAAAATCGTTCTGTTATGTTTTTAATACAACAAACAGTGAGTTAATCATAAATTAATTAGCTTGAAACTATCGCCATATGTAGGGTAAAACCTCCTATAACTGGCACATAAACAGTAGCCGATCGACAACCTAATTATGTGGTACAGATAATTCCGGTATACGGCAATTGAGTGCGTTGTCTGATTGGCAACTAGGCTTAATTATCACCGGATTATTGTTCCCCTAATTAGTACGGATCTTATTTGATTTCGATAGATATTGCGACAGGTATGTGATGTAACATTAGGTAAGACGGTAATGCTGAATTAACTTGTCACTTACAGTGAATTATTATTTTTACATTCATTGATTATCTTTTAGCTAGTTACTCTACTTTAATTGTATTTTACAATGACGCTTACGAAGTTGTTTATTTATTTCTTATCGTAACGGATTAACTGTGGTGTAAATTAATGTACAATAAAAAGTTTTTATACTGATATAGGTTGTTTTATAATAACCGGTAAAATTTTGTTTTTTAGTTGTATGGAAAACTGTAAAGTGACAGCTAAATACGCAAATAAACTATTGTTTTAGAAAATAAACTCCATTAATGAGCAAAAGCAAAACAAAATTTAGGTCTGGCAGCTCTAGCTGCCACTATGCAGATTATCATAAAAAGATATTTTTTTCAAAAAAGTGGCGATTTTCAAGGTTTATAATAATTTTCCGGGTTGTATGCAAAGTACCCTATCTCATATTTTCAGCTTTAAGGTTTTTTGTAACACATTGTATTTTGTATGATAGTATTTAGCTTGTCTACTTGAACTTACTTCCGAATTTTCTAGTGAAAAATATATCTGAATAGATCATTTTATAGCAGAATGTTCCGTAACTTTATGTAGTTCTGAAACTCAAATATTTATATCAAAGCCGTTGTATTATAAAGGAAATAATAAATAACAAAAATACAGATTGACAGATGTGCTATCAGTCAAGTTTTGCAATAACGACCCTGAGTATATTAAACTATTCACTCAAGGAAATGAGAGAAAGTTTAATATTGGCGAAAATTTACATGGCATCATTACACCGTATGAGTAATGATCGTTTTCTGGCAGTTCAATTTGGTGTGAACCGAACACTGCTTCGAGTCTTCGGTTGAAAGAGGGTGGATATGCATTTGGTGTTACATCAGGAAAAAATGTTTACAGAATCTCTAAAGACGTGTCTTTAGTTCGTTGGTTATAACTCAGAGTACAACGTCCAAAATACTAAAAAAACCTACATTGTAATAATGCGGGAGATAAACATAGGAAAACAATGGCTCCAAAATAATATTTTTTTGATAACTCCACATGAATTGTTATAATAATTTTATGGTAAGTAACTGTCACTTATTCTGGACATCGGAAAATACGACAGTGCCAGGAGCACGCAGAATAATCAGCGCATAACTTCAGTATGACTGCACCAAATTATAATTATTTTTTTGTTGTGTTTGTTATTATCAGGACAAGGTTTGCATAAGGTAATTTAAAAAAATGTACGGAAAGACGAAAAACAACATCTTTTCTCTTTTACGTCATTTTAAATTCGCAATATAACTAATAGATGGCGCCCCCCGTGCGAAGCCGGGGTAAGCAGCTAGTATAGTATAAAATACGTAAAGAGAGGAAACTATTAACAGTAAAACATTGATCTTCCTCCTTTCTTGAAGTTCGATAAATAAGTATTCGTGAGCTCAGTAATAGCCAATAACTACGGCGGAGTTTTCAAGTCTTAGAGTCTCAAAAAACTACTTTTTTGGGATTCCAGAGAATGAATCTTTGCTAATATTGTTGTCCCAACGCAAAATTTTGTCACCTTACTAACATAGGAAGAACAAAAAATAGTACTACAATATTTATCCATTATAAGGATTGGATTTCTGCCTGCCCATAAATCAGAGCGAGTAGTGACATCCGAGTTTTTGACAAATGTTCCGCAAGTGACGCGCGCGACAAATGGCCCGCGAAACTCACCTTGCGAGTCGGATATTACAATGAGGATTATGTTGCTTGTGTTATAACTTACTGACTATTGTTTTCTTGTTAAAAATATATCTCATTTTTCCTCGAATTTGAAGTTCGTCAAAATAATACGAATTTGTTAAACAGTTTGGTTATTGTGCTTTGTGATTGAAAAAGATATAGGTAACTTTAGTTTGCATTCAAATCTGTGTTTCAACATCACATGACACATGATAAATTTTTAATTGCATTTTTTTTAGTTTACCTGAAAAGAAATAGTATTAACAAGACCATGAATATCATCAAATCTCAAATCAGTGACGATTGCAGATGTAACAGAGAAAATAAAATAGCTTAAACTACATTTTAATGGTCAATCGACTTGTTCATATACTTAAATATTGTTATAGAAAACATCACTTACCTACAAAAAATCTATCTAGGCACTGGTTCTTTATGATTATTTTATAAAGTAGTAGGTAAAATAAGGTAGCATTGTTAATAATTGAACTCAGCAGGATGCTTCAGCTAACCTAATAACCTTTTGCAATCGTAAATTGGTTGCAAACGAGTGGTGATATTTTAGCGGAAACTACCACCAGGGCCCTTAAGTCTGGGCATTAAGAGCTATTTTCTTAACATTTTCATAAAGGTTGTATGCTCACAGAACCCCTGTAGAGTGATACAAGCTTAATAGTTTTGTGAATGCGAGGAACGCGTGACGTGAAACTTTTAAGGATTGCAGTGAATATAAATATTAGGTTAATGCCTATGAAGTTGTTCGGTCCCAATTTCGGTGGAGTTACCCTATTTTTTGTCCTTTATCGTTTTGGTCATGTTGTGTTGTCAGCACTGATGGCAAATTGATATTATTTACCAAAACTTCCTTATTTTTACCGACTTCAAAAAGAGGGAGGTACTCAATTCGACCCGTTTTTTTTTTGTATGTTCACCGATTACTCGAAGACGGCTGAACCGATTGAAATGATTCAAACATTATTACATTAGGTAAAAATTCAAGTTGGTCCTATTTTTTAAAATTTTGAAATCGGTATGGTACTTTTCAAGTAATCTTGAAAAAAGCACGAAAATAGTATGATTTTGTGTGAACTACCTCGATGATCAGTCGTATAACTTCTTTGTTTATGAACTGAATAAGATAATTATTTTTTTGTTGGAAAAGGGATATCTTATGTGTAGTTCTTTAACCGACTTAAAAAAAGGAGGTTCTCAGTTTGACCCGCATGTATGTATGTTTCTCCGCGATTAACTCACGTTTGGCTGACCCGAGTTTTCTACCTAAATAATATACCTACACTACCTAATACAAAAGGTACCTACTACCTACACTAAAAATTAAAAAAAAAATTGTTTAAAAACAAAAAACCGACTTCAAAAAACCTACCTCTAAAAAGCAAGAAATAAAATATTCGTAATAATAAAAACACGTCTATTGAAGTCGGGTGTGGCTTTTAGAATAAAAAAAAGTACCTAATTTGTACTCCAGCCCCACCCGACTTCAATAGACGTGTTTTTATTATTACGAATATTTTATTTCTTGCTTTTTAGAGGTAGGTTTTTTGAAGTCGGTTTTTTGTTTTTAAACAATTTTTCATACTAAAAGTTATTTATCTTAATGAAAAGTAACGTTTTTCATTTTTTTATGTACAACGGGATAGTGCTTGGCCTTCTCCTCATCTGATATCAAGTGACGATGAGGGAGGACACCCAGAATCCTCACCACTGAGGAACTGGCTAACTTACCTCTAACTGCAGGAACACAACAATTTTTAAATTGTTGTTATGGCGTCAGACTTAGGTAAAATGGGGCAGCTAGCCAGGCTGACTTGAAATAAGCCCTACCACCAACCAAACCGAGGACAAAATGTATCCCCCTCCTGGGAATCGAACTCCGGGACCCCTGCGTCTTATACGGGTTGGAAAACCACTAGACCACGTGGTGGTTAAGATTCATACATATACCCTGTTTTTAAAAATGGAACGAAGTTTTTTTGAAGTGAAAACTTCTTTTACGGCGTTGTACGCTTTTTTGTAATGGCGAAAAAATGCTAAACTCGCGTCAGTCAGTCAGGATCACGTGACCCTGATCGAAAATTTGTAAGATGGATGGAGAGTAGACAGCCTGTGGCGGAAGTATCCCCCTCTCTTTTACGGGCGCGGTGAAAATGGCGGCGCGTCATTTCAAGACGTAAATACTTGGGTCACCATAGCAACGCGCTAATTTTTTAATTCAATGTCAAAACTCTAGATTTTCTGTCAAGCTATGGATAAGACTTTCGTACAATACTGTTCTGTATTCGTAAATTCCAATGCAGAGTAAATTCGTAAGACGGCAATTCGTGCAAAATTATTCCCTAACCATTCCAAATTATCAAAAATGCACAATGTTAATATTCAAGTTTTCACTTCTGCCGGCACTCCCGGAGTGCAACCCGATTTTTTCTTTTGAAATACCATTTTTTTTTGTTGTTTAATGAAACGCACTTACGAGACAATCATTGTTTAAAACCTTACAAAAGTATGGTTAGTATTTTATTTTAATTGAAACTTATCCGTAACCTGTAAGTCTTTAATAATATTTCTCCACCGCAATATCAATCTATCGTTATCGGCAAGACGCCCTAGGTGTTATATTTTGGTCTAGCGGGTCTGCAGGTCTGGGCAGGTCTTGTGATTAATAACCTGTGCTGATGACAGGTGAAGATGCAGGTGTTTATACAGGGTGGATCGCGTGTTGCAGCGTTGTTAGTTAAGTATATTGTGTGCTGGAGGAAGCTGTATTGATTTATTAATAACTAAAATGCTTGTGGGATTTTTGACAACATTTTGTAATTAAATTTGACAACTTGACAACTACATTTTATCGACAACATTTGAATTCCTAAATTCTTTGAATATTATGTAAGCAGTTAGCTGCAGCATGAACACTATTTCAATCTTTGGTCCCGATTTTGTATAAGGTTTTTATGAATTTCTTTAAATCCATTTACTAACGATTAGTGTACAAAATTATTATTTCATTATGAAGCGTATATATGTAATTGTCGCGACCACTGCGTGAAACGGAGCGAGTGACGGCTGCGGCAACGGGATTGGCTGGCGATGAAGAAGCGGTCAAAATCCAAATTCAAAACGTACCTATATAAGCGAGCTTTTAAAAGGAAAAACATTCATTCGCTATTTTTGCTATTTTGAATACTTTCACTATATTTTTTTCTATGTACCATTGTGGAACGCAAGTAAAAGCTGTTAAAATATTCGCAAGTTATTATTTATCTCTTCGACGACGACCCTACGCATGACATCTGGACCTTCGCAGCCAAAGTTGGACTTTTCTATACCGAAGTTGGAGCTACCAATTGGAAAAACAATAAGGAATATACGCAGAATAACTGAGGATCGAGCCGAGAACAAAGCGCAAAAGGTACGACCATCAGCTATCATTTCCTTTCCTAATCCATTGCTTAAACTTGTGTTTATTACTGTGGTAAATTACTTCATAGTAGGTACTAGTGATTGATACGCAGGGAGCTCTATTATCAGTTGTCTATAGCAGCGTGCCGTTTGCTAGCACTATCTGCCACTGTATAATAAATCCAACTTTCACTAGCCGCCAAAATGAGTACTACTACCGAATCTACTACTGTGCCTCGTTCAAAATCACCAGTAAAAATAACCGTCACCGACAGTGACAGCACAAATCAATTAATTCGTGATCTAGTTAAAAAACGCGCCATTGTCAAGAGTAGATTAACTAGGTTTTGCAATTTTATTAATAATTTAGAGTGTGAGAAGCCTTTGTCTTCACAATCAAAGGCAGATTTAAAGCTTAGGATTCAAAGTGCCAAAAGCCTTCACGCAGAGTTTAACGGTCTTCAAAGTACGCTAGAAGAATCGGTTTTAGAAGTAGATTTAGAAGAACAATTGAATCAACGCGATCAATTTGAAGACAGTTACTACAGAGTGATGGCTCGAGCTGAATGTATGCTAAACGTTGAGAGTGAAGCTTCTAGTTCTAAAGATTGCTCTAATAATTCAGTTAAACTTCCCACCATATCTGTTCCGACCTTTGATGGTTCGAGTGAATGTTGGCTAGAATTCCGGGATACATTTTTATCCCTTGTCCATAATTCCACGCAGATAAGTAGCATTCAAAAATATCACTATCTGAAATCTTCATTAAAAGCCAGCGCAGCCCTAGTAATAGATTCATTAGAATTTTGTGCAGATAACTATTCTGTGGCATGGGAATTATTGTTGAATCGGTACAACAATTGTAACTTGTTAGTACATAACCACGTAAAAGCATTGTTCAACATTCAAGCCTTGACTAAGGAGGAACCGGATTTATTGCGAAATTTAATAGATACGATTTTAAAAAATTTGCGTGCACTAAAAATCCTAGGTGAACCAGTAGACACCTGGGACACACTGATTATTTACATTGTTGTTTCTAAATTAGATAAAATTTCGGAACGCGAGTGGGAACAACATAAAACCACAATTTTAAAACAATCCGGTAACTCCAAGTCAAAACTGAAGGTAGATTCGTTATTGTCTTTTCTAAAAGATCGGGCGGATATGCTGGAGACGTTGCAGTTATCAAACGGTAGCACTAATTCTACTTTAAACACGAAAAATAAAAAACAATCACATTCGCACTACCCGAAGATTCACTGCAACGTTTCCACTAACAAGCCACAAAAGCACTTCAACAATAGGTCGTGTTCGTTTTGCAATAACGGTATGCATCCACTTTACGCGTGTCAACTATTTTTAACCACCGATTTAAATACAAAATTAAAACATGTTAACGCCAACAAACTGTGCGAAAACTGTTTGCGCTCGGGTCATACTGTAGGTTCGTGCAGATTCGGTCCGTGCAGACAGTGCAATGAAAGGCATAACACCTTATTGCACAAACGTAAGGATGATGTTAGCCCAGCGGTGCCTGCGCGCGTATGCGAAAATAACAAACAAGTTTTGTCTATGCATTCTTCCCTCACCCAAGATCTGTCGCCAGCGGCGGTGCAGCGACCGGTTTCTAGCCCCCCCGCCACCGCTGCCGTGTCATGTAACGCACACTTAGAATCGGGCATGCATCTATCACACGGACAAGTTGTTTTGTTATCCACTGCACTTGTAGAAGTACTTGACGTGCATAAAAATTATCACTCAGCGCGCGTCCTTTTAGATTCGGGAAGCGAACGCTGTTTTATATCTAGTTCATTATGCAAACTATTACAATTGCCATTAATACAGTCCACACATGAAATCCGTGGTGTCGGTAATACGATTACACAGTCTACTCAAATGTGTGAAATCGAAATAAAATCCTGCACCAGTACATACGTTACGCAAATTAAATGCATTGTGCTACCACACTTAACATATACGTTGCCCGCTATATCTAAGCATCATGCGGAGTTTAAAATACCTGAGCATATTCAATTAGCGGATCCATCATTCTACGAATCTCAAAATATTGATATCTTGATAGGCGCTGATAAGTTTTGGGATTTGTTGAATAGCGGTAGAATGCGATTACCTAATGGGCCGTTCCTTCAGAATACGCGTTTAGGGTGGATAGTCTCGGGTCCCATACATTTAAATACGCGCAATATGGGTAGTGTACAATGTAATTTTTCTCAAAGTATAGATTTACAATTACGTCAATTTTGGGAGCTTGAGGAAATTATAAAACCATGTAAGACGTATACAAATGAAGAACAGGAATGTGAAAATATTTTCGTTAATACTACGATGCGTGACGAAAACGGAAGATTTTCCGTAAACATTCCTCTCAAATCCTCACTACATGAGTTAGGCGAATCTTATCCTCAAGCCCTCAAACGATTTTTATCTTTGGAACGTCGCCTAGAAGCTAATCCCGAGTATAAAAAATTATACAGCGATTTTATGCACGAGTATGAACAATTAGGTCATATGACGCGTGTTGACGAGTACGGAACCCCTAATTACGTAATACCACATCACGGTGTGCTCCGCGAGCAAAGCACAACCACTAAGCTACGTGTGGTATTCGACGCTAGTGCAAAGTCGAGTTCCGGGCAATCTTTCAACGACTTTCAACTTGTAGGACCTCCGATACAAGGTGATTTGTTTGCCATTTTATTGCGTATGCGTCAACACAAATATATAGCGTGTGCTGACATCGAAAAAATGTATCGGCAGGTATTAATCAACGAAAATCAACGTGACCTACAACTTATCTTGTGGCGTGACGATTCGACAAAACGAATTAATGTGTACAGATTAAATACTGTCAGTTATGGCTGCGCCTGCGCGCCTTTCTTAGCCGTACGGTGTTTAAAACAATTATCTTTAGACAGTCCGGATCCTGACGTCAAAAGAACAATAGCCGAATCATTTTTCGTTGATGATATGGTCACTGGGTCTAACGATAAAAACGAACTATTACAATTATGCGAGAATGTATCAAACACTTTAAAGGCGGGATGTTTTTCATTAAGGAAATGGATTTTTAATTTTCGATGCGATCTAGCTTCCGATTGTTTTAATGACGCTAAAGATTTAAATATCAACGATAGTCACAACTGTAAAACATTAGGTATGTGTTGGAACTTTAATTCTGATGAATTTTATTTTGATACAAAATTTGAAAATAATAATACAATTTCTAAGCGCACAATACTGTCTCATATATCGCAAATATTCGACCCACTAGGATTATTGAGCCCTGCAATAATAGTAGCAAAGGTTTTATTACAAAGGCTATGGCTTCTCAAGTTGGATTGGGACGACGAGCTGCCGCGCGACGTCACAGCTGAGTGGAACCGGTTTGCTAGCAGTTTATCGGCGCTCGGAAATATTCGTATTCCACGACATGTAATAGCAAGTGTACCTACGGCACTTGAGTTACACATATTTACCGATGCTTCTCAAACGGCTTATGGAGCGTGTATTTATGTCCGATCTGTTTTCGATGATAATAATGTGTCACCATCTGTGCATTTATTATGTTCAAAGGGCAAGGTTGCGCCGTTAAAGCCTGTTAGCGTACCTAGGCTCGAGCTATGCGGGGCGATACTTGGCGCGCGTCTTTATTCGTTGGTAAAAAATTCGCTTTACTGTCAATTTAATCGTGTCATATTCTGGACAGATTCTACTATAGTCTTAGGGTGGCTGCGCATGGCACCTAATTTATTAAAAACTTTTGTTCAGAATAGAGTAGCTGAGATACATGAATTAACTGAAGGGCAACCATGGCGACATGTGAGCGGAAAAATTAACCCTGCCGATTTAGTGTCCAGGGGTGTTCACCTGCCTGACCTGACCACTTCACGTTTATGGTGGAATGGTCCGACTTTTTTACATGATGCGAATTTCGATTTTAACAATTTAGAAAATAAGGCACAACATTCAATAAACGATTTACCTGAGGTTAAGGCTAATGTTGTACATGCTTTTAATTGTAATCAAAATGCGAGTATTATTCCGTTTGCTAGATTTTCTCGTTTTGACCGATTAATTCGTACGTTTGCCTATGTATTACGTTTTTTGCACAATATTCGACAGTCAAAGTTGGATAGGCTAAGCGGCGCAATTACTATTAGTGAGTTAAGATGTTCTGAGATAATTCTTGCAAAATTTTCTCAATTGGAATCATTTCATGTTGAATATGAAAAATTATCAAAAGGGTTATCACTAAAACATAATCCTAGCTTACAAAAATTAAATTTATTTTTAGACAAATCTAATACTATACGCGTTGGGGGTCGAATTAGCAACTCAGAGGAATTTAACTATGATAAGAAGCACCCAATTTTACTCTCATCGAAACATCAATTTTCCGTGCTATTGTTTCGTCACAAACACCAGTCTCTTCTTCACGTAGCCCCTCAGGCACTCCTATACAATGTGCGCGAGCAATGGTGGGTGACTGGTGGAAGAAACCTTGCTAGAAAAATAGTACGGGATTGCGTGGTTTGCAAAAAACTATTGGGAAAAACATTACATCCGCTTATGGGTAATCTGCCTAAGGAACGATTGAGTGCTACTTATCCCTTTCTATATTGTGGGGTCGACTATGGGGGGCCAATTTACACTTTGAATCGCAAGGGAAGGGGCGCAAAAACGGTAAAATCGTATATTTGTTTATTTATCTGTTTTATAACACGCGCAATACACTTGGAACTTGTAAGTGATCTTTCCTCGGAGGCATACATTCTAGCTCTCAAACGCTTTATTTCACGTTACGGAAAACCTGTTGAAATATTCTCTGACAATGGCAGGAATTTTGTAGGAGCAATGAAAGAATTTTCTAATTTTTTAAATAATTGTTCAGAGGATATAGCTCAATACGCGACGAGCCAATCTATTAAATTTAGCTTTATTCCCCCTTACGCTCCTCATTTTGGTGGCCTGTGGGAGGCAGGAATAAAGTCTTGTAAACATCACTTGACGCGGGTCATTGGGAACGCGCATTTAACGTTTGAGGAATTTACCACAGTACTAGCACAAGTGGCGGCGATCCTTAACTCCCGTCCACTTTCACCTATGTCCTCAGACCCTAATGATCTCCTACCCTTAAGTCCAGCCCATTTCCTGATCGGTCGTACACTTACAGCGCCAGTTTATGATGACATGCGAGCTGATCCAGGGAATCTACTAAATCGCTACAAGAAGGTGGAGCAGATTCGTCACCATTTCTGGGCACGTTGGGCGAAAGAATACGTCTCGGAGTTGCAGACAAGATGCAAATGGACTGAAGGCGGCGACTCGTTGCAAGCTGGAACTCTCGTCGTCATCAAAGATGATAACCTGCCTCCTCTCAAATGGCAGTTGGGGCGCATCGTTGCTACGGTTCCTGGAAAAGACGGCATATCACGTGTGGCGGACATTCGCACAGCAAGTGGCACTGTACGGCGGGCATTCTCAAAAATATGCCCTTTATTCCATGAAGATGCGGCGCAGTAATTTGAAAGCATCCTGGTGCTTCCAAGGCCGGGGGCATGTCGCGACCACTGCGTGAAACGGAGCGAGTGACGGCTGCGGCAACGGGATTGGCTGGCGATGAAGAAGCGGTCAAAATCCAAATTCAAAACGTACCTATATAAGCGAGCTTTTAAAAGGAAAAACATTCATTCGCTATTTTTGCTATTTTGAATACTTTCACTATATTTTTTTCTATGTACAGTCAGCAAAGTTATCAGCTGAACAATTCTAAAATTTTTCGCTTGCAAGGATGATACTAGGAGTTCGCTGGGGGTGGGTCCCCATTGTTTTATTCGCCCAATGACCGAGCAAAGAGAAACAGCGTAATTTTTTTTCTAAAGACAGATGTTTTGTTTTATGACTTTTGGGCACCACTCAACTCAACTAACCGTAGTTTTTTGTAATCATTCATAAGTTCAGTTGCAACTCCGGCATTGCGTAACTTTTGAGAATTGCAAACAAAAGAAGCTTTGGTGGCACATGTTAACCAGGTGTGGGAATCTTTCCGAGGTTCAGATCTTTGCGAGACACTTGTAAAATCTATGCGAAGTAGATGTGATGTGACACAGTAATAGATGCTGGCGGGGCTCTAACTAGATATTAAGTGTGTAGTTTTTATGTCATTAGTGTAGTAAGCTAAATTATTTAATAGCTATAATAATGAATTATTTTATACACCTTAGTGTAGAAAATAATATAATTTTATTTTATGTGTAACCTGACAGTTCATTTAAATATCAATTTGATTGATTTTATTTTGATGATATTTGATTTTAATCATAAATTTTAATTATAACACGAATCTTTATCTGTTGAAAAAAATTTTGTTCGGCAAATGTGATATGTTTAATTACGTAAACAAATGTAAAGCAGATTTGAATTGACGATAACATAAAAATGCCTAATGGTCAAAGGCTTTGTTAAAATCTTTAACTTTAAGGAAAGAGTTATACTTACTACAAAGTGTCGAAAACAAGACCCTTTTTTCATAAAGAAATGTTTGGAAGCAGGTAGATAGAAGCACAATGACTTTTTGGTGAAAAAACTTTGAAACAAAAATCATTTGTTTTGGGTTTTGGAACTGCCCATCTGAGACACCATTGGTTGACAAATGCAAGACAATAGAAACGAAAAACGGACGACTGAATCTAAAAATGAACCTTAAGGTGTTCAGCTCATAAGTTGGCTGACTGTACCATTGTGGAACGCAAGTAAAAGCTGTTAAAATATTCGCAAGTTATTATTTATCTCTTCGACGACGACCCTACGCATGACAGTAATAATAATTAATATTTAAATAATAGGAAGGTTAATTTATGTATTAGTTTTAACCAGTTTTAGATCCGCCAATACAGACAAATCATTCAGATCAGAATTCCGAAACGGAATATCGAAAATGTAAGACAATTTCGAACGGTAAACTACCGTATGTATGTTGTAGGTCCGTAGATTTGCGTTCAGAATTATTCCGTTTTGGAATTCCGAATCAAAATTCCATCTATATGTGACGGGTCTTAATGTTTGATATTACGGACTATTGATATTATGAGACATAATTTTATACTAAACATATTTTTAGACTAACTGCTACTAACCAAATTATACTAACTAAACTCATTGTTGGCTGTCCTTGTAAATAAACCCCCTCTATATCGGAGTTACAACAGCGATGAGTCGGCGTCTAGAGGTCGCCACTTGAACTGTCAATTAGAAGATATTGAGAGCTATGATTGACGAGCTTACGGCGCACTGAGTCGGAGTTAACGCTATACGTGACTGCTCGATAGTTTCCAGGAACAGATTAATGACTCGATCCTGAGGGTGTAAAAAGTGATTTTGGTAGTGCTGTTTTAACTAATCTGTAAAATAAAATTTACAAAAGTATGAGAACCATAGAGGGTTAAACTTGTAGCAAAATTAACAAAAGGTAACATTTTGATGTAAAATTTTAATGCAAATCCACATTATGAAACATAAATCTTCTTTTACGTCTTCTCAAAAGCATTATCACTGCGTAATGATTACATTATTTCATTAAATTTGATAAACATGCTATGTCTTACGTTTTTACTTCTGTGATGTACGGGAATTCTATCCGTCCAGTAATCAAATAAAATAATATATAAAAAACATATACACACTTAGTAATTAACCGCGTTAGTGTCCCTAAAAGTCATTATTTATATTTCTTTCGACTTGATTTAGTTTGTTTTTGAAGTTAAACAATGCCCAAACTTCTATTCAAAACGCCTAAATTAACCTTATAATGTTTATTAAAACAATAAATTGCACAGCAATAATTTCAAATTAAAACGTCAATACGTCAAATTGTTAATAACCATTTGTAGCGGACCGTTAAACCATAAATAACAATCGCATTGGTCATAAACAAGCCCTTGATTAACAGGCCAGCGGTTAATAAATGCGGGTACAAGGTTGATATGTTTTTAAACTGGATTTAAATAAATTGTCGATTTGACAAAAATATTTTTTTCTTGAGTTTTATTCAAAAAGTTATTTTAAACATCTTATGCCCCATTAATTTCCACTGTATTATTTTTTAGAATATATTACTAGTTTTCGCGTTACATTTTATTATATTAAAATCACAGGTATTAAACGCGTTTAAACTAAACATAGGGGTTAAATACCTACCTTTTCCCGATGTTTCGACCGAGTTGCATCGACCGTAGTCACGGGCTGAAGGTAGGTGCTTAAACGCCTATTTTTAGTTAAAATGCGTTTAATACCTGTGATTTTAATGTAATATAGTGTTAATATAAGTTACATCAAAATACATCTGCTACCCTCATGGTGTTCGGAAAACCGAAATGTTTGTAGATAAGATATTTAAGATGGTAGTATGTTAAGTTACTTTTAAAAAAAGTTACGTAGAGAATAGTAATTAAATCAGATTAGAATGTCTTAATGGCTGCAACTATGCTTCATTCGAATATTTGGAGTATATTATACGATAGTTGGTATTTAACGTATTTTTTTGTATAAATCCGCTAAATACCACAAAATCTCGAGTTGCGTCTATGCGTCTAAAGGACTTCCTCACATTGATGGAATAACGCTGGCTTGTAGCGAAAAAGTAAAAAGTGCTAGAAGATTTCGCCGCTCTCACTAGCGATTCGGTAGCATAATTAATCAGTACATTGGGCTGAAATCCCGGTGTTTGAGTCCCGTCTGAGGTGCTACGGGTGAGTCAATTTTTCTAGTATTTGTTTATCATGATTTAAAGTTTTAAAATTTAAGTCCAGCGCTTAAAAAACACAAAAGTTGACCACCCCTGCTCCTAATCGGATTGCGTTGCATTCGTTATTGGATCGCTTTATGGTCGCAGAGGTGTTCAATCATGGGACCGCAACTGTGCCGATGAAATGAAGCTTTACCGCTCTACAAATCATTTGAATTGTAATTTTGTACAAGTGTGTTTGGCTAATAAATGACTGATTCGGATGAAAAATTGTAAGGATGCTTGATGGTTTACTTCAGAAGGAACACGCATTTTCCACATTGTTGGCCAGCGGAGAGTATGACTAGTATATACATTTTTTTTATATTTCTGTGTACCTACTCTATTTTCTTTGCTCACCTCTCAAGCTTAGTGCTCACTAGACATGAAATAAAACACTTTTTTTTAGGATACTAGCGCGGTTTTATTGAAAGTTTTTTTGTGATTAATTGGTATTTGCTTTGATTTTTGACCTTCGAGACGTTTCAGCACCTTTGCTTCTGTCATGGTCACGGGGGACTAAAACTGCTCATGAAGTTACTTTCAATAAAACTGGATTAGTATCCGTTAAAAAGTATCTTGTTTCATGTCTATTTGCTTTGGTTTACGATGTTGTCTCGAGATGTATGACACACATGGATACTCAAGAGGCAATATCGTTTCTACAGTCAATGTTTTTTGCCGACACGCTTTTTTATTTATCCGTTAAGCTCAAAACACTGACATAAAAAAGATTTGAAGAATAATAAACTAAAGACTCATCTCTCTCATTTCCTCCAAAAAGCAATTAATATCCCTTAAACGCAATATGAAGCACCTCATCTCACTCCATTTCATGCAGAAATACAACAATCAAATCAAACGAATTTTCTTATTTTTTCCATTGAAAAATCTTTGAGAGTCCCTATTAATTACAGTCAACGCCAAAAGGGTTAAGCACTTAACCCTTCCACCGCGCTCGGGGCAAAAATGGCCCGTCGTTTGTGACTCTTTTAAAGTTATTGTTTTCTTTTAAGAATCGGACTTTGAAGTATTGCAATCATTTTGCTTTTGATGTTTGCAACGAATGGCATTTTTTCTTGTAGATTTTTTAATATCTGCTTTTTGAAGTTTGAAGTGTTAATGGAGAATTGATTTTGAGTCTTAATGGGTTTACTGTTGAAATTGCAAGAAGGTGATTAATAATGATAAACTCTAGATTATTTATTCTGATTTTGTATGTGGATCTACTTCCTTTTATTGATATGACAATTAATATCTTAAAAACCGGCCAAGTGCGAATCGGGCTCGCGCACGAAGCTTTCCGTAACAAAACGGCGAAAAAATAACGTTTGTTATATGGGAGCCCACTTCAAATATTTATTTTATTCTGTTTTTAGTATTTGTGCAGTACCATTATACCATTTAGACCATTGCGCAATGCAACTAACTTATTCCAAAATATGAAATCATTTTGCATGTGCTACAGTAAAAAATACATAATTCATACTTACCATTTTCCCGCTCACCAGCATTTATCTACAAAACCTGTTTCTATAAAGTTTTTTTTTAAACCAGCAGGTTTTACCTTAATATTCCCACAGGATCTATTTTAAAATGTTCCATTGCGGCAGTCGCGGTTCGACGCTTCCCTTATTTTATCCAGGAAATGTCGACGACTGTCCATTTTATTTATTCTAGGAAGGTATGATATCTGCTTAACTTTTTTAGAATTTTCTTCTATTAGGAAATCAGAGGTATTGTTTTATTTTAAAAAATTGTTATGAAAAAATTTTTGCTGGAGGTAAATTGTTTACCCTATAAACAAATAGTGTTAAATTACAAAATATTTTTAAACACCTGTTTAACTTTGACACTGTTTATATGTGATGCTGTCACTTTTTTATCAATATTGTTTGAAAAAGACAGCATCACATTTGAACAATGTCTAAGTTTAACAGTAACAACTTTTGTAATAACACCGGTAGTTTTTATAAATTGTCTTAGCAAGATGAGATCCGTAATAATATGGTCAACTAATATATCTTTAACATCGTTTCAAATGAAATTATCTGCAAACGTGATTTGGTCATGAATTTAAAAGAGCTTTGAGCAAAAATCTTAACAATATTTTCAGTAGTATTGTGTAAACGTTATCTTTAATAAGAAATCTACCGAACTTGTTAGAGCGGCCTCTTTTCAGAACGAGGTGTATCGATGAATTGTAGCACTTTATGTCGGTCGGTCCATAGGTATCTTGCATGTTTTGTTATCAGTGGCCCTATCATGACTTGTTGCAAGATATTTTCGCCTCTCAAAATCTATCGGATAAACTGCTCTTAGCCAATACGAGTGCAAAAAAGAAAACGATAGTTTTCGAAAGTCAAAAAGAATTTGCAACAACTCATTTTAGAGCTACTGCTGTCGGGTGTATTGGTATTGGTATTGGTATTGGTGATGGGCTCTTTTCTCCGCATTTAGACTCCAATTTGGTCCGTTATGCGTGAACACAGCATGGTGTGGCTAGTCAAGCCATCCCAGCTCCTTCCAGAAGCGCAGAAGCCTCCTGGGGCGTTCACAGGCTTCTAGGAGCGACCTCACGTCTTTGAGGATTTCTGCCCGGTGTGTGGCCAAACCCACGCACTCCAGGATTACGTGGGCGGCTGTTTCCTCTGCGTCCAGGCATCCTCTACATAGGGGACTGTCTGTCGCATTCATGATGAATAGTTGTCGGTTTAAAGCTAGATGACCTGTAAGTGTACCTACAACTATTCGGAGGTCTGGACGATTAAGGCTGAGCAGTCTACAGGTCAACCTCGGCGAGACTGCGGTCATCGCCAACTTGGACTGTCTACAGCTTGTTAGATCTACCCAACGAGTATTATGTGCAGCACGAGTACGCTGTCTTACCCATGAGCGCAGTTGGCTGAACGGGAGTGGCAGGATGGGTATGGGTCCTGCCACTATTGTAGAAGATCCCCTTCTAGCCAGCTCATCGGCGGCGTCGTTCCCGTGTGATCCACTATGCCCTTTAATCCATTGTAGGATTACTTTGTTGTTGGATGCTAGACGATCCAAAACTCGGTGGCATTCGTAGACGATACTGGAGTTGATCGTGTTGGCCTCCAGTGCTGTTAGTACGGCCATACTGTCGGTCAGTATGCGGATGTTTAGTTCCTTCATACCTCTAGACAGGGCCGTGGTAGCGGCATTTATTATTGCAACACATTCGCATTGAAATATCGAACTGTGTTGGCCTAATGCTTGTGATATTTTGATATTTAGGTCTTGTGAGAATACTCCAGCTCCAGTACCAGTCCCCATCTTGGAGCCGTCCGTATAAATTCGGACTTCATGTATGCCGGAGTAATCTCGGTCACTTTCTACTAACTGTATTTGGTATTTCTTTTCGAAAATGTATTGTTTAGGGATCCTGTCGCATGGGGCAGCGATTAGTGGCTCATGTTTCACTAGATTATTCCACAAAGTGGAGTGAGGACCCTCTCGGTTGTACCACAGACCCAGGTGTTTAAGCCTTATAGCAGCCATGGAGGCTTCCTGTTGTATAAAAAGGTCCAGGGGTGCCAGATCCAGAGCTACTTCTAGGGCGGCTGTGGGGGTAGTTCGCATGCAGCCGGTTATCGCAGAACATGCCAATCTTTGGAATTTCTGCAGCTTGTTGATGACGGTGCTTTGCTCTGTTTTGGACCACCAGGCAACGGCTCCGTATGTAATTATGGGACGTATAACAGTTTTATACAGCCACATCGTTATTTTAGGTGATAGCCCCCAGCTTTTGCCAAGTAGTCTTTTACATTGGCAAAAGATGATGGTGGCTTTGTTTAGCTTTCCTTCGAGATGTCTGTTCCAGAGGAGTTTGTTGTCTAGTATCACTCCTAGATACTTGACTTCCTTGCTAAGGGACAGACTGGTATTGAAAAGTTTAGGAAGTTTAAGATTGCCTAGACTTCGTTTGTTTGTGAACATGATCATTTCCGTCTTTGTTGGGTTCACTGTTAGATTGTGTTTATTACACCACTGTTCGACGACCTTCAATGCGGACCTCATTTGGTCACATATTACACTCTCAACTCGTCCGCTGATGAGTATGGTCAGGTCGTCTGCATAGCCTACTGTGAGGAAGTAGCGGTCGTTGAGCCAACTGATCAGCTCATTGACCACAATATTCCATAAGAGAGGTGAAAGGACGCCCCCTTGGGGACATCCTTTGGCCACTACCCCTCTGGTAGTACCATTCACAGTAAATTGTATAGCTCTGTCTCTCAACATGCTGTCGATCCACCCGGCAATAGTGGGATCGACACCATGTTTAGAGAGGGCCTGGCTTATGCTGGTAAAATTGGTTTTGTCAAAGGCTCCTTCGATGTCGATGAAGGTGCCTAGTGTTGATATTTGGTGTTTGAGATTGCCATCTATATAAGAAACCACCTTATGTAGGGCAGACTCTGTTGATTTGCCTGCAGAGTAGGCATGTTGATTTGGATTCAAGGGATTCCTGACTAAAGCAGTGCTCCTTATCTCCTTGTCTATTAGTCTCTCCAACACCTTTAAGAGAAATGATGTGAGGCTAATTGGTCTGAATGATTTAGGTTGAGTGTAGTCTCCTTTGCCGGGTTTAGGAATAAAGACTACTTTGACTTCCCTCCATTTCATAGGAATATAGCGGTGTGCTAGGCAGCTTCTGTAGATGGCTACGAGGTGGTCAATAAGACCACCGTCGCTCCACCTCATCAGCCCTGGAAAAATTCCATCTAGTCCCGCTGATTTGAATGGGAGGAAGCTGTTGATTGCCCATCTTACTTTCTCCGGGTTGACGACCTTGTGGGCGGTGGTCCAATCGGTTTCAGCAGGTAGATACTCAACTTTTTCTTCCCATGTGCGACTTTCCGTTATACGGCATCCGGGGAAGTGAGTGGTCATTAACAGTTCTGAGGTATCTTGATCTGTTTTGGTGTATGTTCCGTCAGGCTTTTTCAGGAAACCAAGATTGTGTGTTGGTTCGCTGCACAGGATGTTTTTCACTCTGTTAGCCTCGTTGTTAGTTTCAATGTTGGTGCAGTAGCGTCTCCAGCATTCTCTTTTCTTGAGGCGAATACGCTTTCTGTAGTTGTATTGGGCTTGTTTATAGGCATCCCAATGGTGCGATTCTCGAGAGTTTTTTGCTTTGTTGAACAACTTTCTTACCTTGCGGCGTAATTTCTCCAAATCAGGTCCCCACCAGTGACACTTGTTGCCTGGCCGGGAGCTGGGAGTAGAAAGTGGGCATGTTTCTTCAAAGCTGGTGGTTAATGTTGTTGTTATGCGATCAACATGGTTATCAATATCCGCTTTTACCGCGTGAGTTGTAGGTGTGTCCAAGCACCTTAGCTTTTCTGCGGTCAGAAGCTCATACTTACGTCGGTCCATCTTGCGTGGATTACGTCGGGGCTTAGGCGGTGTGAGAGTCATATTTAGGTTGTACTTGACCCAGCGATGATCGGAGCACGACGCCTCATCAGATACATGCCAATCGGAGATGTGATGAGACGCGTGTTCACTCGCTAAAGTAAGGTCAACGATTGTCTGGGCCCGTGATGTTACGAAAGTCGGTTCGGAGCCCCTGTTGACTAGGTTCATATTACTCGCGAGTAAAAAAGAAACGAAATCCTCACCTCGCGTGTTGTTTTCCTTGCTGCCCCATAGCACATGGTGTGCGTTGGAGTCAACTGATATGATCAGCTCCAGTCCCTCGCACTCGCAGTGTTGCACCAGCGCGGCCAGTTCGGGGGTGGGGATATCCGCGTCGCCCGGCAGGTAGGCGGACGCAATCACCACGTCAGGCAGGCCTGGGGAGAGGTCATTCCGGAGCCTAATGGTGGTCAGGTCTCTGCAACAGAACTCGGTCATTAAGGTTGTGTTTGCGTGTTTAGGTGTGAAGATACATGTACGCGGGTTGTCAGCGGTAGTGTCTAGGAGTAGCTTACCTCCTATGTTGCTTAGACCGCATATTCTGCCCTTCCTAATCCACGGCTCCTGGATTAGGGCTACGGTCTTGGGATTGACCTCCAGCATTCTGCGTAGGTTAGCCGTTGCAGTCTGGCTGTGCTGGAGGTTGGTTTGGAGGACGGGGAGGTTATTGCTGGGGGGTGCTGGCAGCGCCATCGTCGCTGTCTAGCATGACCTCCTCGTCAATGTCGCTATCCCCGTACACGTCACTCTTATCCATAGGGGCAGCCCCTTTCTCCTCCTCCTGGGGGACTGCCTTGGGGTCCCCTTTGGGCGGATCAGTGACGTCGGTGATTTGTGATAGTGGTGGTTGTGGCGTGTCTGGTTGTGCGGTGTGGTGTGCTGTGCCGCTGCCTAGGTCACTAGTGACCTCCTCAGGTGTATTGGGGTTCGGCGGGGGCGTGCTCGTGTTGTCAAGGAAGCGGGCGTAGATGTTACCCAGCTTGTAGTAAACTCTACGCTCGCTTGCCTTGAGTTTCTCGACGTCTTCCTCTGGGACACCAAGCAAGAGGAACAGGCATTGCTTGTCCTCCTGCTCCTCGGCGTGGTAGACGGCCCAGTTGGAGACGTTGAGATGGGTGTTCTGGCACGTGAGGCGCTTGCGTACCCGGTCTAAGGTGTCGTCTGGTCCATACTGTGGCACCAAAAGCCCCGTTTTAATGCGCTTGGGGATCTCTAGTTGCCGCTTGACAACCAGTTTGGTGCCAGGACGCGGTGAGCCAATTTTCGCAGTGGTGCGACGGAGCCACTGGAGCGAGAGGTCATCCTTGCACCAGAATTTAAGGACGCCGTCACTATAGAAAGCGTTTGCCTTAAAAGCTGGTGCGACATACGGATGGCTTGATGGTCTCGGAGAGAAAATCTCGTCGTCCAGCAACCCATCCACCTGTCCCTTGATGACCTCAGCCTGCTCCTTGGTAAGGTCATAGTATGGCTCCAGCATGATCGCGACGCTAAGATCCGATTTCAGAGCGTCAGCGTATGCGATGGAGCTGGTAGTGGTGGGATGGGGTTTGCTGCGCTTGCCCCCTCCTTGCGGAGTAAAGGAATCGTCGGGGCGATTCCTTTTCACGGGCTTGGCGGGCGTAGCAGTGTTTCCTTTCCCCCGGTGACCCCGCCTGACGGGTTTGCGCCGCTCGGGTGCGTTGGCGGCAGCTGGCTTCGAGGCGAAAGATGGTGCCCCCTTAGGAGCAGCTTTCTCCTCAACAGGACTATTGTCCACATGAGGAGTCGGCGCATCACTGTGGGGGGCGTCGTGGGGCTTTTCAGCCCGTTCGGCAGCTTCACGCGGCCTACTACCATCCGTCGCCTGTCGCCGCGCCTTCCTCGCTTCCCTCCGGGCTTCCAACCGTTTGGCGTTGCGTGACTGGCCAGGCGGGTTGGGTGGTTGGTTGGGTAGTAGTTTGGGCTTCTTCTTCTTAACGACCACTCGGTTCCAACCGGATTCCTCCTGTTGGGGCTCAGTGGTCGTCGGCATTGCTGCCTTCAGAGATGAGAGGTCCAAAATCTGTTGTGGTGGCGGCGCTACACTTGGGTTATGCACCCGAGGAGCTGCCTGTGTGTTTTGTGGCGCTTCACTCGGGTTGTGCACCTGAGGAGCTGCCGGTGTGTTTTGTGGCGCAGCACTCTGGTTATTCACCTGAGGTGCAGCCTGGATGTTGGGCGCGCCGCCTGGGTTTACACCCCGGGGTGCAGCCTTATTTTCATTATTTTTATTTTTTGAATCCATGTGTGGTGTAGTAGTTGTTCGTCTTTGCTGTTTTCCACCCTCCATGGAGCCCTCACGTGGGGACGTTGCGGCAAAAGGCACGCAAACGCCAGAAATACAGCAAAGATATAGAGCCCTCAGTATAGCAGGAAACAGGCCGAACATGGCAGGAAGACAAAGTCGTCCCGCCCGCCGTCTGCCCCTACCATATTAGGACTCTCGCCTGACAGCCCTCTAACGGGATGTCTCAGCCGATTGACCTTGGGTGGCTAGTCCTAGGCCTCCCGTGTGAGAGGAAATCCGGGCCAAAGTGATGTGTTGTCTCAGGGGTGTTTATACAGCCTACACTCCATCGACTCAATCACCAGGACACCTTCATCCCCCCGTACGGGTCCCCGCGCACGGCACAAACACGCGGGTGGTTGTTCCCCCCCCCCTCCCCCTCACCCTCAGTCATGTTTGATGATGAGGCCGCAAGTACCAACCACATAATACCCGCAGTAAGGTGTTGAGATAGGATGGAAGGATGGGAAAGGTCGGGAGAAGAATTGCGTCCAGCCGTTTCGGTTACGTCTGTTTCAGAGGGAACCAGACCAAAAACGGGCAGCAACCACGGGAAGGATAATCAGCTAGACTTGCCATGGGGATCAGCGACTGTTGCGCTCCTCCCATGACCATTCGCCATGTCTGTTCTCCGGACAGGAGAGCCGACTAGGGTTGGATCTGCTCTCGGCGATCAAAGGCCATGGGACCAAGCCCATAAGACCACACCCAACCCCGCCCTGCTGTCGGGTGTAAGTTAAGCTAGTATTTAGTTATATAATTATAGGTTTTCGGATCCAAAGTTATAGACCTACTCTAGATAGCACCTGACTCTAATAAAGAAATGAAATAAAACAAAAACATCAAGTAACAAATACATCAACACTATTTAGAATTTTTAGATTTTAGGCATTCACAATGCTATTTTTATATCAAAACTAGCGGCCGCCCGCGACTTTGTCTGCGTGGAAAGGTTTTTTGCTATCCCTCGGGAACAATACTTTTTTTCGGGATGAAAGGTACCCTATGTCCTTCTCTGTATCCCTGACAACGTGTATGCAAAATTTCATGATGATCGGTTCAGTAGTTGAGCCGTGAAAGCGTAACAAACAAACAAACAAATAACCAAACAAACGGACATTCGCATTTATAATATTAGTAAGGATAATTATTTTAATAGAAAAAATACTAGCAAAAATCGACTTGCCCGTAGCAGCCTGTCTGAGCTGCTACGGGTGAGTCAATTTATTCTAGTATTGATTTTTTCTAGTATTGATGTTTTCTAGTTTGACGACCTGGGTGGTACAGTGGTTAACATGCCCCCTACCACGCAAGAGGTCCCGGGTTCGATTCCCGGCCGGGCAGAAATTGAAAAGATGAATTTTAATTTCTGTGAAGGGTCTGGGTGTTATTATGTGTAATAAGTATATATTTAAAAAAAGTATATGTAAGTAGTATATCAGTTGTCTAGTACCCATATTACAAGCTTTGCTTAGTTTGGGGCTAGATGGCGCTGTGTAAAATTGTCCAAGCATTTATTTATTTACGCTGTTAATGACAATAAGTGTGAATGATTTTTGTACTATAATAAATGAAAAATAATTAAACGCTTTCTAATTATAGTTATAATAGAACTAGCGGCCGCCCGCGGTTTCACCCGCGTAGTTCCCGTTCCCGTGAGAATATCGGGATAAAAAGTATTTTATGTTTTAATCTAGGCTATCTGCTATCTGTGTGCCAAATTACAACCAAATCCGTTCAGTAGTTTTTGCGTGATTGAGGAACAAACATCCAAACCCACAAATTTTCACATTTATAATATTAGTAGGATAATTGTTTTTCAGCAGAATACGGGTAATTTTGGTGATTTATCGTCAAAAATACAATTTAATGCGTACGGCACGGTACGGGTAGTTCTGGACATCAATTGTTTTTTTTTTAATTTTCAATTCAAACATCGATATCGATATTATCAGCTGTCGCCGACAGTTTCCCAACACTACGTGTAAGAAATGTAAGCTAGGAAATACAATTGTCTCCGAATCCTTAGCTAAATTTCCGGGTTTTTCAATTTCAACTATTTTCAGTTGTATTAGCATTCATCTGGCACGTAGCCTGCAGTGTATCCGTTGTTTTTGTACGTGAGAGAAATGTGTATGTCACGGAATAAGGATGTCTCTGTTTTTAAGATAGCTTTTAGTGGTGGACATGAATTTGGTCGTATGTGTTAGCACGGATTTTAGGAATAGATGTAACTATATGTTTCTAAGTAAACAACACGTTTTCTGCTAGCTAAAACGTGATGGAAATCTGTGGAAAATCCCACAGAACAGTGAACCATAATTAAACAAACCTCACTGCAGCTCAATCATCACTTTATTTTCACAAAACCGTTTAACATCAATCTGTCTAAAAAAACATTTAATCATTTTTTTTTGTTAACACAAATTATAAAAAAATATATCTGCCCAATGATATTAGAATTGGTATCTGCTTTCTAGCATGACCACCAACTGTCAAAAGCAACTGTCAAAATTCATTGTCATTTGAGTTAAACATGACGCTATATCACATCGCATTTCGGTGGGATAAACTTAAAAATTGCATTTAGCATAGTATTAGGGTTACCATCTGACCGGTTAAATCCGGTCTTGATCGGATTTTAAGAGCTCAGACCGGACTCCGCCCGGATTTCATTCGAGACCGAATTTTCGATCATGCTTGGTCAAAATCATTAGGTACACCATCATTGATTGTTATGATTTTGTCTAAACCATCATCGCCGCACAGCTGGGAGTAGGCTCTATGAATGGGTGGTTTTCTGAAAGATGCCCATTTCATATCAGAAACAACCCACTTATGTGAAAATTTTACATAAAAATAAGGTAAAGCTGTTGCCAATAGATAATAATATAAGTTGTGCATTGTAAATGACGTACATTTTTTAAAATTTGATTTAAAGACAGGACTTTTGTCCAAAAATCAGGATTTTCAACCTCTTGCGACCGGATTTCCAAATTTTGGTCTGGTAACCCTACATAGGATAAAACAAAAACCTCTTTGCTCATGTATAATGTAAATTTTCATTTTGGTATTTTATGAATTATCTAAAGTCCATCTAACAAAACCGTCAATCCTACCGTGTTTTTAACCAAATTGATATCTGTCCCTATCCCTTATTATTCCCTATTTTATATTTATAAAAAGGGACGGGTCGAGGCGTATAGAAATCAAAGGGATATTTTGGCATGTTGACAAATAAATGTATGAAAATAATGCCTTGGTCAACCCTACAAACCTAATCTGAACTTTATCCCTCCAGCATTTGAGTCGTTTTTGCATTGTATACTATTTGTAATCCAAAGGTTTTATATTATCAAGGGATTTGAAACGATTTGTCATGATCGGAAGTAGCCATTTTGATTTTATATCAAAAACCTTTTATGCGTTTTATTTGGGTTTAAATAAGTAGCTTATTTGACTACCGTGATGGACTTCCATGTCTATGAAAATGTATTAAGAGGGATTTATGAATTTGTGATGTTTTTAGGGATCCTTGGGAGTTAGCTTTGTTAACAATTTAATAATGAAAGTAATGCATTTCTCATTTCCTTGCTTTGTGAATTAATCAAAATCATTATTATAAGCAATTATTCCCCTTATATAAAAAATAGCTTAGGAATATGACGCTTTGAGACCTCGAACGTAAGAAGTATTATATTGCTCGGCAATATTTTTGGTAAAATTAGGAGTAAATTTACTTTTCGTTTATTAATATGGACTTTATTGTTTTGTCCCTTTAACTCCTTTATAAAGCATACAAAATGATACAAACAATACGAACTTTCTGTGTATTGCTTGTACTATTAGTTATTCTGTGATATTGTTTATTACCTGTTTATGAATCAGTGTTTTATCATAATACTTAAGTTTTAGAACTCACGCAGCTGTTACAAAAAGTTTGTTTCTAACAATAATAATAATAATTATTGTTGTTTGATTTTGTTCTTTTCGGTAACCCATTGATTTTTTCCTGTAGCTTTTTCCTGATTTTTTTTTCAGATTTTTATTTTGTAGTCTACATGGGGAAAATCACTTATTATGTTGTTGGCAATATTTTCGGTAGTCCAACAGCTAAGAGTTGTATCGGAAATTAGTTGTAGCGTATTCAAAAACAAAACTCAATCTAATCTTACCTATGCGAACGCACTGCGTAGAAAAAAAACTCTGTGATTGGTTTGTTTGTTTTTAAAGAAGTCAAATAATAATAATTATAAATGCTTGGACAATTTCACACAGCGCCATCTAGTGCCAAACTAAGCAAAGCTTGTAATATGGATGCTAGACAGTTGTTAAGTATAATGATTTATTAATAACACCCATACACATTTAAAATTAATCATTTCGATTTCTGTCCGGTCGGGAATCGAACCCGGGACCTCTTGCATGGTACACTGGCATTTTAACTACTGCACCACTCAGGTCATCGAATAGGTATTATTGATTGTTTATTATTGTTACCAATAATAAAGCGTTATTCAAAAAGCGATTTGAAAATCGAACTCCCTATTCACAACGGTAATCTATTCATCATCGAAACCCTAATGTTTTAAACATTTTCCCGCCAGTGTATGTATTGCCAGTTTTATTCCACACGGTGCTGCCAGCAATAAAAAATGTTTTGACGGATGAATGGGCGGGGGTTGCCCTGCGTGCATTGATCTGTGATATTCTGTTGATGCGTGGAAATACGTGGTTTGAGGATTATGTTTTTTTTATCATGTATGGTGTGTTGTTTCCTGTAAACATTTTTGTAAGTAAGGGATTTATATTGTCATGCGATGAGTAGCAAATCTTAACTAACCTTTAAAAAATATTCACATAAATAGTTTTTGTTGTGTTTTTGCACAATGTTTATTACTTATAAAATATATAATGCCTACCTACTTCTAGTCGGAAATCCTGTACATATCTACAAGGTTATTTTTAGTATATACGAAACCTGAAAACTGTTTGTTCAGAATCAATAATAGAATCTATTGCAATATTTTTTATAACATGTTATATTCTGACTAAATAATATTTATAAAACCATAATTAATGCACACCTTACTAACGGTACAACATAAAAAGCTTCTAACTCCGTGAGTTTTTAAGGTATCATTATCATTTTTATACTGATTCTGAAAAGGAATATACGCTTTCGTATATACAAAAAAATGTTGTATTTACAAAAATTCAATAAATGTATATAATGTCCTCTTTGCACTGCACTCCTAAACTATTCATCCGATTGTGATGAAACTTTGGTGAATGGTTCTACTTACCACCACCGGGGAGGATTCTGGCAAAAAAGATTCAAATAATAATCCGTACCTACGTGGCATTGCAACGCATGCCTAGAACAGCTAGTTTGTTTTTATAAAAAGCCATTAACCCTGCAATGGTCCCGTGGATTACATTATGTAATCCAAGACTGTTAAAATCACAATTTATAAAAAAATCTACCGTTTTTTTTTTGTTTTAGAAAAGAGTTCAGTATTTATTCAAGAGTTGCATCACAAGCCATTCTTTTCTGTATAAAGTGTTCTACACCATTTTAACCCAAACATTCTAAGCAAATGCATTTCATATTGCTGAATCACAACACTATTTAGCTAAAGAACACGAATGCATTAGTCTAGTCTAGACCATCAGACCGATAGCTAGTGATGTAATTAATCACCGGTTTTTGTTCGCTCCCGGTTCCCGGTACCCTCTTAGCATAACCGTTACCGGTACATTTTGAGGTTTTGTTTATAATATTGTTACTTTAGTAAGTTAATAACGTAGAAAGAAATTTACTTCATGATTAGCAGGATAAATTAATATAGAAGAGTAGTAACCTCACAAAATTATACATGCCATTCTTGCAAGAATTAAATAAATTAGTTAAAGTCAAAAGTCAAAATATCTTTATTCAAATAAACATAAATATTAAGTGCTTTTGAATCGTCTATATTTTCCATCTAGACTTTTTTAACTTACCTAAAACGGACTCAAGAAACTTATCACAGAAATAAGTAACGATTTTACAAACTTATTTCATTGTATAACATGCGCATATAAAAATATATAAAAAAGTATTTAAAGACACAAGCAAGTAGGTTGGAAAAACAGGTTATAAGAAAGAAATGGATTAGTTAGTTAATTTAGTAGTTGAAACGCTCATGGTGGAGCTTGACAGACTGATCGTATTCGATCACTTTTGTTAAGCAACGTTCGGTCCAGCCAGGTGTCGGATGGGTGACCGTTAAGTGGCATTACAACTGAGCGGTTCCGTGCTGCGGAGGGCACGTTAAACCGTGTATCCCGGCTGTTGTCATCTGATGACAGTCGCTAAGCAAAGTCAGAGGCCATACACATGGCTTGATAAACTCTAACACCAGAGGTGGCCACTAATCCTCATACGATAAGAAGAAGAAGACTTCTTATAGGATACGATAACTATAAAGTTATCGTTTTCAGGACAAGTTTCAAATCAAATTATGGTAACAACATAATTGCTATTTACTACGACTATACATAGACATAACTGTGTAAGTAGGAATCTAATGTAGGTAAGTAACTATAATTAGAATGTATTTATGCAAATACGGTAATGAGTGTCGCTAATAGATTCCGTCCGAGTGGGCATCATTAACCGTACGTAATTACTAATACTAATATTGTATTAATAATATGGTATCTGATATTTGTGAACTAATTATACGTATTATGTTATCCTTTGATGATACGAATACTGGTCAAAGGCGATCGTGTATCGTCAGTGAAACAGTAGGTAGAATATTCACGGTGGTGTGTACATTTCAGGTTTTAGAAAACGTATCATTTATTAAGGTGATATGATTCTTAAGCCCGCCGGTAACGATCAATTGCGATTGTCAATTTTTCCGTCAATTCTATTGTTGGAGCAATTGAAAATCGCTTCAATTGCACGCGTAAACGATCAACTTTTCCGTCAATGGGCGTCAATTGCGGAAAAATGGACAATCGCAATTGATCGTTACCGGTGGGCTATACAAGGAGAAGTAATTATTTTTATGACTATTTATACATACATACATTATACTTACTTATTTTTTTCCAGATTCCTACGCAGTTGAAAAAAAATTGTAAGCAAAAATTTTGGTAAATATTTATTTTGACATCGTATTCGTCATTTGGTGTTTTAGAACCAAGCAGTCCCACAAACTAAGTTATATTTTTGCATTGACAATCAATTTATACAAGAAAAACCATATTGAATCAAATCAAATCAAAATATTCTTTATTCAAATAAGCTCGCACACAATAAGCATTTTTAAATCGTCAATTCTTTTACCCATTATGACGTCTTTTAATTTGAATTTGAAATGAAAAATGGGCGCAAAGAACTGAATAGTTAAAACAGATCGTGTGAGAATCGAACCCACGGACTGACATAATCTGGGTCTGCTCTGTCTTCATGTTCCATCCATTCATCAGCGCCTAGAGTTGTAAAAAATACTTTTTTTAATATCGTATAAAGACTTTGGTTAAGTGGGTTGCTCACTTGTTTGTCGTTCAAATCATATAAAAAAGCAACAAACTCAGACTTTACATAATAAAAGCAATAGGAGAAGAGCGCAACCATCCTGAGCCGTAATGAAATTCAAAATCAAGTGGACGCAAAACAAAGCGAAGCCATTCGGATACAGAAAAGAAAAGTAAAGTATAAAACTTTGTTGAATACAGATGAATCTATTTGTGGGGACATACGGCATGAAACTGCATCCGTTTCTTAGGTCCGTATTTATAAACTGCTCTCCCGTTGAGAGCTATATTGAGATCATACATAAGATGCTCTTTTTATATGAACAGCATCTCAGGTATGATCTTAAGATAGTTCTCAATGTTGAGAGCGGTTTATAAATATGGGCCTTAGGCTTTTATGAAATGGATTTATTTTGTACAACAACAGAAACTGTTTTGCTTATGATCATTTCTAAGAGTATAACTGACATTTTCTTCCTCATTAGAATCTGCTGATATGCGCAAGTACAGAATAGATGCTATTATTATTAATAATTATTAATAATAATAATAATAGCCTTTATTCCCAATAGACTTAAAGAATTACAATAATTTTACATGCAGATCGCTTATCAAATTGAAAAAGTAATGTAAGTATCGTATAACTAAAACTTATGAATGCACTATTTAGGATAATTTACAACTTTAAATATAATTTTATGTAGGTAGGTAATTATTCAATTTCATTATTTTGAGTTCATTCATTATTCACAATAACATTTCACGATCAATAAATTTGAATGTTTTTTTTTGGACCGATGCAATGAGTGTTATTTTCTTTATAGTTAAGTTTTGCGGCCTACCCTTTAGGTGCATTTGCCCCACCAATATTTTGAGTTTGTCATGCTGGCTGCTTTAGAGTACAAATAACTGCTTATATGTATTAGGTACTATAATTGAACTAAGTAAGTAATACAAAGTGTAATGCGCCCTTAATTTCATGAATCTGGGGGCCTATTACGAAAATAACGTACGCAATTGCGTTACGCAGTCACTTGGCCACGATAATCGTCCGCAGTTCGCTGGTTGTAGTTATAACAAACATTTTGAATTTGGCTACCGTAGTACATAGACTACTGAACGAACAATGTCAGATACACTAGAGAAAAACAGTCAAACTCACGCAATTACTTCGCATACGAAAGTGATTTGTAATAGGAAACAATCAAAACGAAGCACGGACGCAGCTGCGTGTATCGCATTAAACTTTTCGTAATTGACCCCCTGGAGTGAATGCGTCCATTATTACCGTATGCATCTCTATGGTCCTCATCGTTGATTGGCCACCCGCCCGCACTTCTTAAAGATTTTCGTGCGCGTAAATGGTGTTCAAGTGATTATTTTTGTTGCGAGTTGAAAACTTATTACACGCTTTACCGATGATTAAATGATATCTAAACATCAAACAGTGTTTTTAAAAAAAAGTTATAATAATTAAGAGAGCCTTATTCAATATTATAAAACGCAAAATTCTCCCGTAAGTCCCTACCAATCCACAGCATACAGTACGACTATCGCAGTCGTTTACATACTGTTTACGAACGACACAACGCAATATTCAATCGGTGTACTGGCGAGGACGCAATTCTGTTTGCAGTCTCTTCTTTGAGAGCTTAATTCATGCAAATTTCGATTGGAACCGTTTTTTGTTCGAGGCAAATGAGAACAATATGATCTTCCATTCGGTAATAGAGAAATAAATAAAAATGAATATGTAAATATTACACTAATGATTGATTTAAACACGGACACTGTACTTACATATTTTTATTTAACGTTTCACACCTTTTTCTCATTAGTACCACATTTCTATGGTATTCTTTCGTTTATCATAATACTATTTGCAATAATTTCATTTGCCATACTGATCCACGGTCATAATATTCATTTGAAATATTGACTTTTATACTAACAACGTATGACATAACAATCCATTAACCATAACCTTCATTTGTCATAAAATTAGGTGCCATAATAACAAGTGTCATAATGATTAGTTCCTATAAATATTATTTGACATAATCATAGTTCACACAATATACATAAGTTATAACGTATTTCTTCACCTAAACGTACCCAGGGGTTATAAATAAAAACTTTTAATGCGACCAACTCTGGTAGGTTAGGTTGAGTATAGTTTTTCGCAGCGGAGCTCCATAATGTTTGCACGCATGTTGCATGCTGCATGCCTGCTTGCATGCCTGCTTGCATGCTGCATGTCTGCTTGCATGCTGCATGCCTGCTTGCATGCTGCATGCCTGCTCGCATGCTGCATGCTTGCTTGCATGCTTGTATGCTCCATGCCTGCTTGCATGTAGAATGCCTGCCGGGGGGTGCAGGGAGCTGGCCCCCCTGCTCGGGGGGGTCGGGGGGCCTGAGGCCCCCCACTATAAAGAAAAACTTTTAATGCACCTACCAGTAGGTTAGGTTAGGTTAGTGTTTTGACCACTCGCAGCGGAGCGAGCGAAGCGAGCGGAGCTCCCTAATGCTTGCATGCATGTTGCATGCTGCATGCCTGATTGCTTGCTGCTTGCCTGCTGCATGCCTGCTTGCCTGCTGCATGCCTGCTTGCATGCTGCATGCCTGATTGCATGCTGCATGCCTGATTGCATGCTGCATGGCTGCTTGCATGCTGCACGCCTGTTTGCATGCTGAATGCCTGCTTGCACTGCATGCAATTGCAATTGCATGCTTACTCATTATATTTAAAACTTTTTTTAAACCTGAATTGTTTAATCATAAAGCTAATTATAATTTTACTAGCTGCCGCCCGCGGTTTCACCCACGTGGTTCCCGTTCCCGTGGGAATATCGGGATAAAAAGTATTTTATGTTTTAATCTAGGCTATCTACTATCTGTGTGCCAAATTACAACCAAATCCGTTCAGTAGTTTTTGCGTGATTGAGGAACAAACATCCAAACATCTAAACATCCAAACCCTTACTAATATTATAAACTTTTACATTTATAATATTAGTAGGATAAATCAAATAACTAATTAGTAAACAATTTTATTTTAGTTCCACAATTTTGTTATTTTAATTTGAGTTTCAATACCTAAGCTCTCAAAAATTCTCCATTAGTATAATAAATAAATTATCTTGATTTTTTTTATACATGTATACGAATTATACTGGCTTCTTTCATTATTTATTTGCTGAAATAATAGAAACCAATGTTTCTTTTGCCAAATATTGTAATAAGTAAGTACATATTATAGAAAATCATTGTTATGGATAATAACATTATTTTAAATGAATAGTATGGCAAATAAAATTATGTATTAAGAATGATATGTCATTTGATTGCTTATAACCAATGAAATTAGTGAAAATAAATTTATGTCATTTGTTAGTTATGGCAAATAAGGCATTATGTTTAATGAAATTATGTCATATGCAATTATGGCAAATGAAATTATTGCATTTAAAATTAGGGAAAACATTAGTAAACCCATTTCTATTACAGGCTCGATTTTTTGACATACGATACAGATTAGTGTAGCCAACAAGTTTTTTTTCCAAGCAGACCAAACGTTTACACAGATTAAAAAAAAGTCATTTTGACATTAGCTGCAATAAGTTCAGTACATGAGTTTTGATATTCTTTTAACTAAACAAGGAGCTTGGTGGCGCAGTGGTTTAGCGCCTGGCCCAGCGATTTTTACAAAAATTCATTATTTCGAGCTCCTCTGTGCTTCGGAAGGCACGTTAAGCCGTTGGTCCCGGCTGCATTTGCAGTCGTTAACACCCACCAATCCGCATTGGGCCCGCGTGGTGGGTTATGGCCCGTCCTCCTTATCCATCCATAAGGAAGGCCTGTGCCCCAGCAGTGGGGACATTAAAAATGCCTAATGGACACTGATAACGAGAATTCATTTCAAGGGATGTGGAATTTTTCATTTATTTCCTTAGCAGTTGCCTACGTCTTAAAATTATCTGTAACATGCTAAGTTTCAGCTTCATCCATCCAGTTGAGTTGTACGATGATATCGGTGATTCAGTCAAGACATTAATTTAAAGTACATTCCTAATTCGTACCAAAACATGTTTTTACCTAATTATACTTTAGCAGATGACAAAAGTAAAATTAAAAGCAAAATTCTTTCACATCAAATACCTAATCTTTTTGATTGCTATTTCATTTGACAAAGTGTAAATTATTAAATTTTAATAGGCGACAATGTCTGACTGACTGACTCGGCGCGTGATCCTACAAAGAGAAATTTGCCTTTGACCTGTCAATGATTTTTTATTTTAATTGGTTTGTGACTGTCGTATCATATCTTTAATAATTTTGTGTATTGTCCTTTTATTAAGACAGGAATAAAAAATATGTTTGAGAGCTCATTTTTCTCCTATACCACAGAATAGATATAAGTACTACCGTACAGAAAGGAAACTCACCGGCCCGCCTAGGTTTGCCAGATGGTCGGGATTCGCCGGGATTCTCCCGAAATTTCAAGTGATCTCCCGACTCCCGAAAAATTAAAAATCTCCCGGAAAATCAGCTGTTCAGCAATAATTTTCGCGGATGAAACCACAGATTACAAGATTAGTGGATAAAACTGACTAAAAATCGCGCTGCGCGGCTATTTTGTTTTACTATAGACAGACAGGCAAGAGTACAAGATTAGTGAATGAAACTGACTAAAAGACAGTCAAGATTACAAGCTTAAGTGGTGGATGAAACTCACTATAAATCGCGCTGCGCGGTGGTTTTCGTGCTGTGTATGTACCCACAGGCATTTAACATGCATTTTTATTTCTCCCGACAACAACCGCAAAATCCCGACATTTTTAAATTTTCTCCAGATATTTTGGATTTCCGATCTGGCAACCCTAGGCCCGCCCCACAATCAATTACCTCACCCCACCGGTGGCCACTGCGTCACATGTGCCGATCCGTGTGCTCATTCAATAGCTCGCACACAGTTGCGCGTGTGCAAAAACGTCACTGTGTAGCGTCTGTGTAATAGGTAGTTGAAACGCGACGCTTGTATGGAGTGCCCGGGGTGTGCCTATACTTAAGTGGTTGTTAAATTATAGACTTGTATAGTGAAATATATAAAACTTTTTGTTAAAGAAAGAAGCGATAAAAAAGTCTTTTGAAAGAAGTTAAGGTCAATTCCGCTTTTTCGGCCTAACAATAGCATTTCAAAATAAAAACAGAACTACTAAAAGTCCAGTGAAATTGATATCCATACATATTTGTCGTAATAGAACACCCTCAATCCGGAAAACGAAGCTAATATTTTCACAAGAAAAAATAAAAAAAAAACGGAGGGGTTCGAGTTACTTCAAAGCTCTTTATATCAACCAATATGTTTAGGATTTCACCCAATTGAATGTCCGTGGAAAATTAAATTGCGAGCCCCTGCGTCCGTTTTAAAGGACAGAAGTCCTTTAAAAATATCGCCATCCCATTGTCTGTCTTATTATTTTTATTGGTTCTGTAGAAACCTTATACTTTGTGGAGGGTGTTTTTTGAGTATTATTTGTGCTTTTGGCAGAATTTTAACAAGGTATCTGTTACCTATATAGTTTTGGTGAACGTGTGTAAAATAATGATTCTTGAATTTCTTATACGGCGATTAATGACTGTGCAATAAAATTCCTGTTTATGCCTATTCCAGGGTATTACCATTTTATTCTTATAGTTTTACTAACTTTACAGAAGAACACCGATATGGGCAATTAAAAATTTTCAAATCTAGCAGAGTGTACTGGATGCAAAACAAACGATGGTCGCTATTTAGTAGTGCATAATGGGCTATTTACATGGGTCGATTTTAGTCACCTGTGACGGTCGACTTTAGTCACCTAGCAAGTCGCTTCCAAAATCGAATCGCGGCTGATAGCGTCACTGTGGTCTACTTAGTTGATGGCGTAACCTAGGTAACAATATGTAATAACGTAGTTCCAGTTTTGGCCACCGGATCAGCTAATTTTGTTTAGTCATCTCGGTCGATTTTCGCCATGCGGTGAAAGTTATGCAGCTTTAGTCATCAATGTAAATACCTACCACATAATGCAACACCGCTTTTGTCTCGCTCGATATAAGTATTATTGAAATTGTCTCTTAATCCCAATACCTTTTTTGTATTTTCTGTTATGTAATTTATCATTTATCATTTCTAATTTTACTTGTTTACTTTTATAATATGGTTTAATCCACTAATAGGTAATGCGTAGCCTACAGCACAAGGACAATAAGTTAGCTCTGTAAAGTAATGCACTACATTGTTTGGTATTGAAAATAAATCATATTTTTTTTATTTATTTAATTTCCTCTTATGTGTTTTAGTTGTCCAATTAATTTAGAATATATTATGACCTCAACTCAAGTTATAATTGATTTGCATAAGCCTCTTTTGCACAACAATGGACTGTTACAATGTCTGCAAACATTTCAATACAAAGGTACTTTTAGCTCATAGTAAAGTAATAATTGAGTAGTACTGTTTTCCAAAAGATGAAAATATACGAATTGTAATGAAATCATTAACATGATGGAGTGTCCTACCAATGATAAAACTAAAAATGTTTCCCATTTTGAATTTGAAAAAGTCAACTAAAAAGATAGAAACAAGATTAAATATTCAAGGCAACAGTTTTATGCAGTTTGCAGTTTATTTTTACAATGAAGTCTTTCACAAAAACTAGAGGAACAATAAATCTTTTTACTCTATAAAGAAATGTTTGGATAAAAAAGTAGAGAAGTAACTGTATTGCCTTACTTTATCTTACTTAACTGTGCTTAACCTGTTAGTTCCACAACCGATTCAATCACATCGCACCGTGAACAATCCCTCACATTTTGCCTAACACTGCCATCCGAAAACCAACTTACACCTACACCTGCCACAAAACTAAACCAACCTTAATCTTTTTGTCATAGAGGTGATATTCCTATACTTTTTTGTTTTCTAGTAGGTTTATTTATATTTGTTTTAGGACAATTAACCCTACATTTCGACTTCTATTTGCAAATGGATTGGATTGCCTTGGAGTGGGACGATTGTTCTTATGTCTGAAGTATTTCTAGCATAGTAATAATATCAATGGGACTATTGTGCTCGGAGACACATTAGGCAAAGCTAAATTTACTTTTGTATGTAACAAACATGGACAAGACACATTGGATGGGGATTTTGAAATTCAAAGGTGCATTTTAATGTGAGTTTTTTAAAACAGGTTTGAATTTTACCTGATTTTTAATGAAAATGACGTTTTATAATTTCCGAGGCAACACGAGAAAATAAATAAATCGTAATATTAATGAACCATCATAGGTTACTCAAAAGGTTCAAGTATTATTGCACAGAGTAGTGTCTCTCTAGTAACTAGTGACTCTATGAGCTGTCTTGCGTTTGTGACATTACAGATTTTTTTTTAGAAACGCTTTAGAATCTTTTTTAATTTCAAAAAAATGAAAAAAAATCACGAGACTATAACAAAGTCTATGAAAAACCTGCTCGCAAAATTTCACGAGAATCAGTTGAGAAATGCGACCTGTAGAGGAGAACAGTCAGACAGCCGGATAGACGGATAGACAGAAATAAGAAAGAGAGTTTACCCAAGCTGGAATAGAAAGATTAATTTTAATAGTATTAATTGCGCATTAAAATAATCAGACACAAAAAATATACCAACAAGAAGTACTTTTCACGAGTATCATTTTTAGGGTTCCGTACCCAAAGGGTAAAAACGGGACCCTATTACTAAGCCTCCGCTGTCCGTCTGTCTGTCTGTCTGTCTGTCTGTCTGTCTGTCTGTCTGTCACCAGGCTGTATCTCAGGAAACGTGATAGCTAGACAGCTGAAATTTTCACAGAAGATGTATTTCTGTTGCCGCTACAACAACAAATACTAAAAACAGAATAAAATTAATATTTAAGGGGGGCTCCCGTACAACAAACGTGTTTTTTTGCCGTTTTTTGCTCGATATTAATAACGACAACAGGTAGACAGTTGAAATTTTCACTGATGATGTATTTCTGATGCCGCTATAACAATAAATACTAAAATCAGAATAAAATAAATATTTAAGGGGGGCTCCCATACAACAAACTTGATTTTTTTGCCATTTTTTGGTACGGAACCCTTCGTGCGCGAGTCCGACTCGCACTTGGCCGGTTTTTCTAAAGTCACACCAAACATTTCTTTCAAAAAAACTTTCATTTCCTTCCTTTACATCGTACAGTTTCACAACAAAACAAAAACTATAATCCGGTAAAGGAAGAAACGCCCAGATAAGACCAATAAAGGCTATAATGAAACTCGCACTGAAATGTCTTAGATAAAAGAAATGCCCTGTTATTGTCTGTGGACGTTTTAGCTTCATATTCCTGAAAAGCACTGCTTTGGGCGAAATTAAGATATAGGAAACAATAGAAACAAACAAACAATGACTGAAAATATACATACTGTGTGTGTGGACCCTTATGTGGGCAATGGTCAATGGTTAATTAAAGACTTATAAAATACGTTACGAGTTGAATTCCAGTGTAAATAACATTGTGAAAACGTCATGTGTTTTCGTATAGTAATCTTAATCATATATAAATTTAAACAATATCAAAATTAAATACTTCAACAAAAAATCGCTGGTACTTCCATGGTTTACCATTGGTTTGAAACTAAAATTTTATTTGATTGTAAACTTTCTGAAATTATTTTAGCTAGTAAGCTAGGTAAAAAATATTGCTTAGATGTCTTGGTAGTTTAGAAGTGAGGCTGATCGCTCGTATTACGAAAGGTACCGGGTTCAATACCCAGTTGTTTTAATTTTATTTTAATAAACATTAAAATGTAAGTGCTTTATGTGCAATGTAGTATCTGTATTTTGATGACACCAGTTGCAATAAAACGCATCACCCAATTAGTAGTAAACATTTCCTTTCTTATCTCGACAACACCCTTAACAAATATACTATTATAGCACTCATCACTTCTTCGCGCCTGCTACTCGATAAACTGCTTGTTTTGGTAGGGCTGTCACAAATATATTTTTCTTCTTCTTCTTATTTTTGTTATGGCAATCTACTTTCCTCTTGGAAGTAATTTTTGCCAGTGTCATGTTTTGAATAGTTCAGTATTTCTAGATTTTCTAGTAGATTGTGTCACTTTACATTAAAATGCGGGTGCATCACATTCCAATGCTGCTTGGAGCATTTGGCAGCAAGTATATCAAGACAGTTTACTCGGTAAGTTTTGCCGAGGTAGCGACCACTACAATAAAAGTCTCAGCTTCACACAACCAAGATCGCGCCTATTTCCATTATCCCACATATTGTTCAGTTGCGTAGACACTTGTACCACAAAACTGCACCAATTTTAAGACACAATATCCACTATGAATCAATTTGCGAATAATTAAAATAGTCACCGAACTGAACTCGACAAAATCCCGCCAAAAACTCAAAAATATATTTTTAGTATAGTAACCTTCACGTTCAAGTAATTTCAATCTTTGTAACTACAGGATCAAAAACTATTGTCACTAATGTCAAAGTAGGTTATAATACAAGATTGGTAGGTAAGGTTTTTAAAACGAGTAGACGTTTCAATCGTCACGAGTTTAAAAAAATCTTAACAACCACACGGTTGGTACACACCATACGACGTTTTTCAATACATTTACACTAATACACTATAGGTACCTTCCCCCTGAAATTGTAATAGATACTAAAACGTACGGCGTGCGGTAAAATTAACTTTTCGTCCACTGTACTAAGTCGTAAACAAAAATTCATTGCGTGCGGTAAAATCAACTTTTCGCACGCTGTACTATCATCGAAAGCACACATTTTTGAGCAACTGTATTGAAAAATAATCAACTTGACAAATTTACTCTACCTTCTCAAGCGATTGGGCTAGTTGGTATTGAGTCGATTCTTCTAGTATAGCATTGTGAATGCATAAAATAATAATTATAAAAAAATGTTGTTATTGTTATAGTCACTAAAACGGTTACAAAATAATGAATGAGTTTTATTGTGTGTTTAGTATTGGAAGTACTTAGGTATAATTTTTACACTTATTTTCGGAGACAGCCCTAACACAAAAGCACTTATAATTAAACCTTTAATGTCGTTCGGATTAGCGTGATGTTACACTTCTCGCACTCAACACTCACTCACACTCACTCACTAATGAGTTCCGTGGTTAATGGTGTAACTTAGTCAATGGCGCAGAGATTTAAAGACGTGGTGTAAACTTAAAGATATGATGTAAGGCTGTAAAGTTACATTTGTCAAATAAACGGAGTTATGACAGTAGTAAACTTTGTTATAAGCCTGTGCATTTGGTTGACATAGTCTTAAAATTTAAATTAAACTTTCCTATTTGTTCAGATTACATTTTTATGACAAGCTTTGAAGTAGTCAATAGAAACAAAAACATATTTTTAAAGTTCGCTGATCTTTTCAATATTTTTATCCCCTTTTAAACTACCGTCCACCTCCTGAGGTCAACTGGGTAAACCGTGGAAAGTTTTTTTTACTAAGGCTCATCTTTGCTCACGTGGGCACAGAATAATTAAAAGTACAAGTACCTGGGTGTATCGAATACTTAAATTTTTCGTCAAATGTACTTAGCACTTTTGAATTCCAAATAACGTCTGTTATAATTTAAGCAAATAAAAAATAGTTTTTTTTACAACGGCTCACCTTTGTGTATCCAATACTTATGTTTCTTCAAACATACTAGCGAAAGTAGTAGTACTTTTATGATATTTGAATGTAAATAAATATTTTTGTTTTTTTTTAAAGTAGCACCTTTGAAATCCAAATAATGTCTGTTATTTAATGTATTTTTTTATTTTGATCCTCAACATCACTTGAAATATTGCCTAATTACTCGTAAAGCGCGAAGTGTAAGATGAAATTTTAATCAGCTCGTCTTTCATTAGGCACAAGATTTAAACAGTCATCGCCAACTTGATGAGGAGATGAGTTGTAAAGCAGGAGATTGTAAGGGCCGTTGTCTATTGAAATGAGGGGAACACTGTCGTTACGATTCTCAGAGCTATAATCTACTCGAGCGGTGTCTTATGTGGCATTTATACGAGTCAAAATGGCAGAAGATTTGCTGGTTGATTTACGTCATCTAGCGCTTTTTATCGACAATTGATTGTAGAATCAAACTGCCACCTCATTGAAATTAGGGTTGCGATTAGATTTTACAAATTGTTGTCGTTAAAAAGCGGTAACTGACTAAAATTGACCAGCAATTCGCATGCCAATTCGACCTGTGTAAATAACACATTTGCACACACAATACTAAAACAATTACTTAGGTAGTATTAATGAGGACTGCAATTAAATTAAAAGAAAGAATTAAGATTATTAATACAATGGGGAAGGCAACTGTCAAAATGGCGTACGCTTGTTCCATGAGAACTATGAAAACAAAGGACTTTTACTTAAAAAAATCGTTTTTTAAGCTTTTAAATGATTAAATTCTGTGTAATAGGCTTTAAAAATATTGGCACTTACAAATTTCCAAAAAAATCTGTATATAGAAAAAATGGATAAATTCTGTAAGAATAAATACGTCTTAATTAGACTTTCAATTTCGGCATTTGCATTGTAGAATAGTCTTCTATATCCATTTTGGGTCAATGGGTCTTTTTTGGCAAAAAAATATCACAAAATAAATACCTACTTTCCCATACGTTTTGTTCTAAACGTCTACTGTCTTAGGAACAAGCGTACGCAGCGACATCTACAATTAGCTTTGCGTTGCCAACCCCATTGAAAAATATTAGAAAAAATCGACTCACCCATAGCAGCTCAGACGGGAGGCTAAGGGTGAGTCGATTCTTTCTAATATTTTTCAATTGTATTAATAATCTTAATACAAAAATAGCATTGTGAATGCATAAAAAATCTGAAAGTTTAAAAGAAAGAATATTGAGTAGGTACACTTTGTTTAAGAAACGAAGCATTTGGCTCATTAATAAAAGGAAAACTATTTACATTTGGAATGCAAGTTGTAGCTGTCTTCGTATGATTACGATAATATAACGAGTAACAACTTTACACGGGTGACTAAAGCCGCACGACTATTGTCGTACGGCGAAAATCGACTGTGTAAATGGCAATTCGGCCTAGACCGCAGGTGACTGAACAAACTTATGTGATCCGGTGGCCGAAACTGGAACTAAGTGTTATTCACGTCACATCACGTCACCAATGTGACCTGCGATTCAATTGACAAGCGATTTGCTAGATCTTAAACAGGTTACGAAAATCGACCCATGAAAATAGCCCATTAGACCTATCTTAGCGTTAGCTAAGTGGTGACTTCCAAGTAGACACCAAACCTTGCAATGACGAGTTGTAAACTGCAAGTTAATGTTAAGACGTGCGTTTTATCTCGCCGACAAAATGGCCGCCTTAATGGTGATTGAAGATCTCAAGTCATCGCCGAATGTTAAAACAACTGTTTATTTGCCACCGGTTTTATGCAAATGTAAGAGTTACGATGCTTTCATGTTACACTTTGTAACTTGTTATGGGTTTGGTTGTTGGCAAAGGGTTTGTCGGATAATCTAGATAATGCTTCTTGTTGGAAAATAATACCATATTAATTATTCATAAAAAAATGTCTTAAGACGCTGTTACACAAGGAAAAGTTTCTTGCACGCAATTGGCAAAAAATTGAATGCAAAGCTTGAAAGGCAAAACTTGTAAGAGGCGAGGCTTGAAGCATCTGTTTACACTAGGCAACACAATTATTGCCAAGAAAAAATTGCTACTTGTATGCAAGAAACTTTCCTTGTGCAATAGCGGCCTTATAAACCTATTAGAGTGTGTCAAATCATAATTGGTATCGGGTACGAAAGGAAAGGACAAAACCATAGAAATAGAATGTCAAAGAACCACAAAGTCAATAAACAGGTGATCCGAAAACGAATGCGTACATTTTATATGGGATACATAAAATATGACTTAGATTCATAAAATATGACTATATATGGCAAAGGAAATTAATAAACTATGTTCCATACTGTTTTCTTCGTCGATAAACGAATAAATGTAGCGAAATTTGGTTTTAAAGAAATGTGTGGCAATATCTTATTTACCTGTGAAAAGTGTGATTACTTAGATTGTTTCTTTTTGTCACATCACAATTACTTAGAGCACAAGACACCATGGCTCCACGATACCTTTATTTTAAATTCTAATTAAGATTAACAAATATTTTAAACAAACTGTGATTGCTCATTTGCCAGGCGGGACGCTAGGGGCTCTTACTGTAAAAAATGTTGGCACGTGTCACTTGCTCCTTTGTCTCTTTTTTACATAGACCGTATCCGTACGATGTTACTTCTCTTTTGCACGCTTTGTTGGTCTTCTTGAGCGCAGCGAAAATTTTTCTATGTCTATGGACAAAACACTTTAAATAAAATGTGTTTACTAAGCGTTCGATTTTTTTAGGAATAAAACGGTTAACCGCTCAAACTATTTTGGGATCATTTATTTTTTCTAGCGCTGCAAATGAATACAATTTGCATTGAAAAACTACCTACCTACTTTGTACATATATTTTTAAGGTAAAAAAACTCAATGAAACAAAACATTTGTAAAACTTTCAAAACATATTTTTAAAACTCGTAATAACATCATGTAATATTTCCCGCCGTAACGGAACCGTGTAAGATACACTGGTATTAAAACAGATAAATCACAGTTGTACGGAGCAGCGATTTGTCACAGTGACAAGACAAGTGCTGAGCTAACACATGCTCCGTGGGAACAAATGCCTCGGTACTGGGAGCACGTACCGGGAAAGAACTAGATTTTATTTTGTGACATTGATGTTATTAAAAACAGCTGTAGGAAATAAGATAATACAAGACCAAGGAATCTTGGTACACAGGATGTTAAAACACAGTTTACCTACTGTAGACTTTTGTTAATCCTTCAAGCCCTAGAAAATGAGACACAAAAGATTTTCCATTGTTGGTTGGAGTAGATTACTAACTTCATAAACAACAACATTTTGTTCTACTTTTCCAAAAAGAGACAAAAAAGCAGCCAACTGCGGGTCGGACTCGCACACGAAGGATTCAGTACCAAAAAAATGCAAAAATAACACTCAAAAAATTATTTTATTCTGTTTTTAGTATTTGTTGTAACAGTGGCAAAAGAAATACATCATCTGTGAAAATTTCAACTGACTAGCTATCACGGTTTATGTGATATATCATAGTGACAGAAAGACAGACGGACAGTGAAGTCTTTTTCTGTTTTCGGAAAATTCGTAGAACAAAGTGTTGTTGTTTATGATGTTAGTAATCTACTCCTGAGAAGGTGTTGGTGTTTTACAAATAAACCTGTATAATGGTGATGAAAACGACAGTATTTACAGGGTTTCCTGAAAACTACTGAACCGATTTCAAAATTCAAAAAAATGAGACCATGGGAATAATTTCAATCAGTTCAGCCGTCTTCGAGTAATCGGTGAACATATACATTTAGAAAAAAATATAGGCGACGAATAGATAGCTTCCTCCTTTTTTTGAAGTCAGTTAAAAATGTAATCCGCATTGCTTACACATCCAAAAGTTCATCTTTTTCAGTCAGCCGCTTCATAAAATCGCCATACCAAACACAATTACTTCATCCATCTATCCTCCGTTTTGCAGGACGAATGCAATAAATTTCACGTATCACATTCGCTTTGTTATAAGCCCCGTCGTTTCCAATTAAGCAGATTGAGTGAGTTAACGACGTGGACATTAAAGAGGTTTTATGTTAGATTAGATGGCCATCCAGGTCTTCGCGGTTAAGGTATGTAATTAAGGAGAATCTTAAGGGCTAAAAGCATAGTGTACTTGGACTTAAAGATGAAGTTGTTGAGTTTTTGCGCCCTACTTGTCAGCTTAATGGGCTATTTACATGGATCGATTTTAGTCACTTGTAAATAATAATAATAAAATAGTGTATTTGGCTTTAATGAAATACATTTTTATAAATATGAAGGCACTTCCGTACCTTCGTCAGGATTATTCATATTGCGTGGGTATTTGGGACAAATATTCAAGAAATAACGGTCAAATGTCACAAATCGCAACGTTTGATTCACTAAACCGATCACAGAAATCAATTACAGTGCCCTTCGATTTAGATTAAAACGGATTTAAAACGGACGTCGACGATCCGTCTCTTACGTTCTTACACGTGGCTCGTCTTCTTACTAACTGCCAAGTGTCACTTCCCGCCAATCGTCATCTTGCTTGGCCCGCCACTGTCAAAACGTAAGTGACGTTCCGTCAGAGTACAATCTACTCTCGCCCGTGCAATGACAGCCGGCGTCACTGTCAATGCAGTATAGTGATTTCACTCCTTGAAACTAGATGGCGCTACGGTTGCGCCGTCACGGCCGGACTGACAATCGCCCGTCCTCGGGCGAACATAATTCTCTGAAACAACTGATACCTTTACATGAGTCTAGTACTACGCTCGTCCACCCTGACCTGAACGTTCCTCAAACTACAAAACAGTAATGCAATTAACTTTCTTAGACTCACATTATTTTTTCTTTCCGATTTTGAACCTTAAAACAAACCACCTTAAGCGTCCCTCCGACCAGCTGAGAGAGTCTGGACCGGAAAACATTAAGGTTAGCGAAACCAACCAGATACATGCGTCCTTTCGACCAACCGTGCAACAGGCATGGCCCGGTACAACATTATCCTGGTACTGAAACGGGAAAAGTGCGTCCCTTCGACCAGTCAACCAGACGTGGACCGGACAACACAAATTCCATTAACCTCACCTCACCTCATCATTAAGCCCGAGAAAGTGCGTCCCTTCGACCAGTCATTCCAACGTGGACCGGACAACACTACCCCGTCAACCATCTTAAGCCCGGACAAGTGCGTCCCTTCGACCACTAGGGACCGGACAACACCGTCCTTCCGACTTAAGATCCTTTGGCCCGGACAAGTGCGTCCCTTCGACCTCTAGGGACCGGACAAGTGCGCGTCCCTTCGACCTCTAGGGACCGGACAACACCGTCCTTTCGACCCCTAGGGACCGGACAACACCGTCCCTTCGACCAATACCAACACAAACCTATCAGACATGCGTCCCTTCGACCATACTTGGACCGGACAACATTCTGACTTCGGATACCAATACGAACCTATCAGACATGCGTCCCTTCGACCATACTTGGACCGGACAACATTCTGACTTCGGATACCAACACAAACCTATCAGACATGCGTCCCTTCGACCATACTTGGACCGGACAACATTCTGACTTCGGATACCAATACGAACCTATCAGACATGCGTCCCTTCGACCATACTTGGACCGGACAACATTCTGACTTCGGATACCAACACAAACCTATCAGACATGCGTCCCTTCGACCATACTTGGACCGGACAACATTCTGACTTCGGATAAATTTACATTGTAGCGACATACCTTATAATTTTAAAAACGATGAACCTCAACTTCAACATCAAAGTAGACATTGGCACTAGCATCAGCATCAGAGTCAGTTGTTGATGTAATGGACCGAGTGAAAGCTGCACAAGGAGAGGCTGATAGTGTCGCAGAATCTGCGGTAAGCGTATCTAATCGTGTAGAAGCTGCGAGAGGAGAGGCAGTGAGCGTTGCAGAATCTGCCGAATAGGTATCAGTGCGGTGTGGTGATAGCTGTCCAAAGTTATCATCCTGATCACTCTCTAACTGTTCATCATCCGGCGCCGTCACGGTATCTATTCCCTCTATAAAATGGTCAGAATACTTTTTCAAAATCATTATCAAGTCATCACTATCCTTACCAGTCAAATTAGTGTCAATAGTAGTAAAATTAAATTAATTTCTTTTCACACAAACTAGCTTGCTCAATAGTCGTAATTGTTATATTATGGACACTAGTGACTTAACTGAATTCATATTCCTACATAGCAACAGCTGCTTACTCAAATTCACCACACTATGATTAAAGTGTACGGACAGTGTACTAACGGTGTACTAACAGTGTACTAACAGTGTACTAACAGTGTACTAACAGTGTACTAACAGTGTACTAACAGTGTACTAACAGTGTACTAACAGTGTACTAACAGTGTACTAACAGTGTACTAACAATGTACTAACAGTGTACTAACAGTTTACTAACAGTGTACATGCAGTGTACTAACAAAGTACTAACAATGTACTAACAGCGTACTATCAGTTTACCAAGTGTACTAGCAGTGTACTAACAATGTACAACAGTGTACTAACAGTGCATTAACAGTGTACTAACAGTGTACCAACAGTGCACTTACAGTATACTAACACTGTACTAACACTGTACTAACACTGTACTAACACTGTACTAACACTGTACTAACACTGTACTAACACTGTACTAACACTGTACTAACACTGTACTAACACTGTACTAACACTGTACCAACACAGTATCAACACTACACCAATAGTAAACATATTCAGAAACATTGATGCATCTACCAACTGTTAGCAGTGAATTCGAACAGAAAAGTGGTTACATTACAACAGAAAAGTACTAACATTACATTACCACAGAATATGACATTACTACAAAAATATTTTATTCAATTTTCTTATTTTTGCACTAAATTTCAACAACAATTTCTGTAGAATGGAGTCACTAACAATAAATTACTTAGCCCTTTTAATTTTAGTTAAATTCACTCCCTTGAATAAGAAATACTTAGTGACTTTTCGTTTAAAAATAAAATCAAAATAAAATTGTTATGACTGACCCTTAAAAAGTGACCTTGTAGATTCGCCACGCTGGCTGCACCCGCCACTGTGTCGCCATCGTGCTGCCACCGTTGCACCGCTGCCGCCACCGTTGCATCGCTGCCGCCATTCCATCACCGCTTGCCTGCGCTGATAGTTGCGCTCATCTTTTCACTCGGGGTCAAACTCAGGAACGAACATTGGCACTCGAAGTAGACGCACACATAGCTTGTTCCAAAGCCATAAAATTGCGATTTTACTAGTCCATAATAGACACCATTTTTCGTTGATCACATTGATTTTCCGTTGCACGTGTCTCGTTTTCACACCTCATATCGTTTGATTCACTTTTCTCACCACGTGGGACGTTTGGATTGCATCCCGCTTCTGATAAAGGCACTTCCGTACCTTCGTCAGGATTATTCATATTGCGTGGGTATTTGGGACAAATATTCAAGAAATAACGGTCAAATGTCACAAATCGCAACGTTTGATTCACTAAACCGATCACAGAAATCAATTACAGTGCCCTTCGATTTAGATTAAAACGGATTTAAAACGGACGTCGACGATCCGTCTCTTACGTTCTTACACGTGGCTCGTCTTCTTACTAACTGCCAAGTGTCACTTCCCGCCAATCGTCATCTTGCTTGGCCCGCCACTGTCAAAACGTAAGTGACGTTCCGTCAGAGTACAATCTACTCTCGCCCGTGCAATGACAGCCGGCGTCACTGTCAATGCAGTATAGTGATTTCACTCCTTGAAACTAGATGGCGCTACGGTTGCGCCGTCAAATAGTTAGGACCGATGCCACCTTTTAAGCCTCATTTGGCCTGTATAAGGAAGCACCGCTCTTCCATGAAACAGGGTTATCATAAAAACTTAAAACTTAAACCAGTGACGGTCGACTTTAGTCTCCTTGTTTATTAAAATTGAACCGCAGATGACATATCGGTGACGGCTTACTGTTGTCTATGGTGTAACCTAAGTAACAATTATGTAATAATACTTAGTTCCACTTTTACCCACCGTATCAGATAAGTTTGTTCAGTCACCTGCGTCTTAAGCCGAATTACCATTTACACAGTCGATTTTCGCTGTGTGGCAAAAGTTGTGCAGTTTAAGTCACCCGTGTAAATGCCACATAAGTTTACAAGACAAGAGTGAATACGTTTTTTATAGAAAAATGGTGAGCATGCCCCATCATAATCCACATCCAATGCTTTACGCATTAACGATCTCCTTTGGTTTCATTTGACTCATTATAACCTTTTTTTAAAAACCACCAGCCTTCCATTATTCCACACAATAAGTCTGTGCCTTAACTGAATTCGGCAAATGACCCAAAAATAGAAGCCGCAAACTGGCTCGCGTGTAGATTTTCTTTTTTATTATTTTTTATTCGTCTGTCCGTCGCAGGTTTACGCTTTGATGCGTGCCGCTTATTATGGGACCCTGAGGGTGTTTGGATTGGTTCAACTTGTGTTCAAATTGTACTACAGATCATGACATAATATTATTATAGGTCAAACCATTATTGATTTTATGAATTAGCTCAAGTGTTAAACTATTTAATTGAACTTGTTTCTAATTAATTAAATACATATTAAATATAATGATTCGGGTTGTGTGTGTGTGTTTGAAGTGATTTAAATTGTACTTTAGTTTAGGTACCTATTCGAATGAAATAAAGCCGTAGTGGAAAAAAAATTGTAGGTAGTATGAGTTAGTGTTGTAGCGTTTTCGTAGCACATAAAATCTCGTAGTATTTTTCGTAGCAAAAGAAACATAGCAGGAGGCTTGAAAACTTAAAAAAAACGAATTTCTATAGAATATTTTGTAATTATGACTTTTTAAAAAAGTTTTATGAACTTTAAATAATATTTTTATTATTGTCTTTGGTTTTATGGTCCTTCGGCCCGTATCAATGTGAGATTGCACTATGCTAATAAATAATTATCTAGGTAATATAATAAAAATATAGGTGTTTTTAAAGTGAAAACTTCTCTAGCGGCGTTGTACGCTTTTTTGTAATGGGGAAAAAATGCTAAACTCGCGTCAGTAAGAATCACGTGACCCTGATCGAAAAATCGTAAGACGGATGTGACGGATGGAGAGTAGACAGCCGGCGGCGGAAGTATCCCCCTCTCTTTCTACGGGGCGCGGTGAAAATGGCGGCGCGTCATTTCAGGACGTAAACACTTGTGTCACCATAGCAACGCACTAATTTTTTAATTCAATGTCAAAACTCTAGATTTTCTGTCAAGCTATGGATAAAACCTTCGTACAATACAATATTGTTCTGTATTCATAAATTCAAATGCAGAGTAAATTCGTAAGACGGCAAATCGTGTAAAATGATTCCCTAACCATTCGAAAATATCAAATATGCACAACGTTAATATTCAAGTTTTCACATCTGCCGGCACTCCCGGAGTGCAACCCGATTTTTTTTTCTTAACAAAAAGTTAATGCTAGTAAACTAGGTCCCTAAGTATGAACCAGTTTATATAAATTTCTTCCGCCAGCCGGTCCCTTTGTCCACCTCATGATGTGATATCGGTACAAATTGAATTGTTATACTTCACGTTTGTTTGGTTGCATGCACGGACGCCATTGAAGATTTACTTTATAGTATTATTACGGAGGGAATCCAGTTTGGGGTAATTTGGGTTCGTAATATGAAACTACTTTATAGAGACAGAGTTTTTATTTTGTGATTGTGGTCTGCATATTATTTATAAATATTTTTATATTATTACTGTTAATGGTTTAATAGCCAATGCATATTGAGTTTAAGTATATAAGTTATATTTTACACACGTTATTATTTTTAAATTTCCTATTTTACAGTCTGTGGTTCAGCACTAACTGCCTAACTATAAAGAACTAATGCACATAATTAATATAATTTAAAAAGTTTGTATAAAATTTGTCTGGAACGGGTGGTAGGAAAATATAGACGATTTAAAAGTTCCTACCGCTGACGGGCGATTAATCGCTGAGCGATTGTTTGTCGCTGAGAATAGAACATACGGAGTTCTGACTTTGACTTGACATGATAAAAATCTCTAGCAATATCTTTTAAGGTAATCTCAATTTTCTGATAATGATTTATTTTATGATGATTTTTTGTTTCGAATGAAAAGACAATTCTTCAAATATAAATATTATTTTCTCACAAAGTTTGCAGAATGAATCATGTGGAAAATGTGGTGGGTTGAGTCGTTAAACCGATGTTCATTCGGTTGTCATAACTCGACTTCAAAAGCTGTCAATTATAAAAAAAGTTTTCCGAATTTAATGTCTATATTAAATCTCTACTGTCGAAATATTGCTGTGGACGGAGCAATTTTGTTAAAATTATGACATCAAAAATTCGGGGACTACTCATATTTGGAGTCTATTTCTGAAATAAAAAAAGATAAGTATACTTACCTTTTACAAATTCAATGTTGCTTTTTCACTTATTTATTCATCTTCACTGTGATACCTGCGTCTATTGGCTCCGTGCACGCTTTTAGCGTCACCTAGCGTGTTGCAACTTTGTTGGCTCTGACCTGACCGTTTTGACGTTTGGATATCTAATGGCGGCATTGTGACAAAATATTAATAAATACTATACATATTGTGTTATTAATGTAAATTTCAAAATTACTGTGATTTGGGTAAAAAGTGTTGTGAAATCATTTTTGGTCATTTATATTAAATATGGCAAGTAAGATCTATTCAAAAAGAGTGTTTTATTTTGGTTATATTAGGGTTTGTTTACTTCTTTTTTAGTTGTAGATTTTGTAAAACAAGAGCATAAAGCTACTTTAATAATTTTATTAAGTGATAATAAACATAATAATTGTTCCTGTATCGCTAGTAATCAATTAAATATTGTTTTCAAACAGATTACAGAGCCTTCATTATTTCTACTTTTTGCCACCATGAGCGCTGCGATCGATTATTATACCTTCGCACCCAGCGAATAATATTTACAATGTATTTATTTCAAGTAGCTTTTGTTTATTAAAATACACATTTTCTGCAACCCTGGGTACACGAGGCTCACTTGCACGTTTATTTTTTATTAGAACATTGCTCCATCGCTGGCTTGAATATAATCACATTATTCCTAAAACCATTTGATGTTCACCATAATCGTTTAATCTGTACTAAAGGCTTAAACCATAAATAGTTTAATGTGCAGCATAACAAGCTGCATTAAGAGTGTAGTAACCAAACTCTGCTCAGGTGATATCAGTTATATAGTCATCATAAACTTACTGTTTATTACTGCCGTAATAGCGAACACCGATTTGTTTATGTTTAACCCGTGTTCAGGTGGGTTCTGATTAAATTTCAGTTTGCAGGGCTTTTTTTATACACATAACGGGATAGTGCTTATAATAATCATTTACTTCAGGCAACAAATATCATTTACAACATTAGGCCCATATAATAAATAGCTTAGCCTTCACCTCAACTGATGTTAAAGGACGATAAAGCCGAAGATGGAAGCGCACTACACCCGGAATCCTCATCACTGAGGAACTGCATAGCTATCTTTCCTCTAACTGCCGGAACACAACAATTGTTAAACACCAACAACCACGCAGGAGTAGATTAATAACATCATAAGTAACGTTATTGTTCTACGAATTTTCCGAAATGTGAAAAAAAATCGACTTTCCTAACAAATGTCCGAATATCTGATAGAGTTTTGTAAGAAAAGTTGATTTTTAATCTGTTTTCAGAAATGTCGTAGATGATGTTTAATATTATACCATGCAATGGTACCTATACTTTTTATAGGCTATGGTTTAAGAAGAAATGTAATTTGGTTCTTTTGTTTTTTCCTATCACTAGTAAAGTTTTCATGCTTCAGCACATATTGTTTAATTTATTTACTTATTTATCGAAGAATTTCCTTTTGAGAGCAACAGGACACTAAACATATGAAAAGTGTTGTTGTAAAATGTGTGAGTAGGATGTAATTAAAAGACTTGTGGACTGTAAAGAAATGTATGGGAATAAATACAAGTTAGCCCGACAATGAGAGTGCGTACGCGCGTATGTAGTCCACAGCGGTCGTGAGGCGAGTGATTTGCTAAGTCATGTTGAGCCCTCGGTGAATGTCGGGCCGCGCCGTCTGCCGTCGGGATCCCTCCTCCTCCACCTCATGCCCCGGGTTTGCCCGGGCTGGTGTTGTCATTGCGTGAACAGTTGTTGTTTCAGCTTATGTTATGGCGTTGGGACGTGCCGTAAAATAATTGTAATCTGTATTATTTTAATTATTTTAATTTGTTTTCATCAATCATTTAATAATGAAATTTTACTAACATAGTATAAGTGAATTGTTACTAACAAATTATGGATGTATATTAATTCTGAAATAAATGATTATTATTATTATTATGATGTTAGTAATCTACTCAGTCCTGCTAGGTTGTTGGTGTTTTACAAATAAACCTGTATAATTTTGTAACACTTTTTTTACCAAATTGGTTAAAAATTTTCAATCTAGAGGGCTTTAAAATTCTGATGTCTTCTGCGTAGTATATGACCAGTTTTTGTACAAACACGCTTAACGAAAAAGTCATTATTCTAGCGAAAGTGTATGATTAATATTCTGAGTAATATATCTAATTAAAATCATAATAATGGTCGGCCGCACGTACGAAACCCATTGCTGGGTATAAGCAAAGGGGGCTCCCATATAAAGAATCTCCACGATAATTGGTCCTGCGCTGCCTGCATCCAGCGGCTTCCCGCGACCTTCACCATATCGTCGGTACACATTGTCCATTGCTCAGTCACCATTTTAAAACCTTTAGCGCCCAATGGTCATCCGTTCTCTGATCTAAAATAATTTAAATCTACAAGGATTTAATAACTCAATTTTCCATCATACTTTTTACATTATGCAAATTGAAAAATAATAAGTTGAAGGCTTCAGTAAACAAGTGATAACTCCAAGAGCTCCATTTTACGAGGCAAATAATATGGTCCCACGGGAGTTTTATAACAGGGACTTTATCGTTCAGTCCGCATTCATATTTTAGCATGAGAAAAGAGTGGAATTTCTTAAGGAAATACTTGGGAACTTCTGGTTTATGAGGATACGAGGAATGGATAAAGAGTTTATCTGCGAAAACGTAAAATAAATAATCTGTGTTACTTGTCACTTTGAGTTTGTTATTAACACATCTGGGTATGATTACAGTAGACTGTATGAATAATTTTGATTGTTTTATAGAAACCAGAACAGTGGAAATGGTGATACTGTCCGTTGTTGTTTGTGATTATCACAACAGAATCAAAGCAACTTGCTGTTGAACGTTTAGAATAAGATCACTCTCGTCCTACTAATCTTACTTCCCACTAATATCATATTATGTGACAAATTGACATCAGCCATTTTTAATGTCCCTACTGCTGGGTCACAGACCTTCTTTAAAGGTGGATAAGGAGGACAGGCCATAACCCACCACGCAGGCCCAATGCGGATTAATGCAGGCGTCGAAATAAATAATTTTTGGTCACCCATCCCATGACCGACTCTTGCGAAAGTTGCTTAACCTCCGCAATCGCAGGGCCAGGCGCTAAACCACTGTGCCATCGAGCTCCTGGTTAGCTAGCATCGAGCTCATATTGTATTCTGTGCTAATATTATTGTGAAAGTTTTGATGTTTAAATATTTGGATGTTTGTCTCAATTCTCAATTACACAAAAACGGCTGAATCGATCGCGATCAAATTTGGCACACAGGTAATTTATAGCCTGGATTAAAACATAGAATAGTTTTAATCCCAGTCAAAGATTTTTTAGGGATTTTCCTAATATCCACACGGAAGAAAGCTAAGTCATATCATAAACTGATTAGTTTTTACTATAAGACTCTTAAATGGGTGCCGGCAGCATGGTGCAAGAGGGTACACTAGCACCCCCCTTTGCAAGAAAAAATTCAAAGGTTTTTTTATCATGTTACTGTTTGAAAAGAGGATTTTTAGAACACGTTAGTTCCAAAAAATCCACTTTGCAAAAATACTGAATGAACGGTGGGATTTTGTTGATCAAAGATTAAAGTGGACATAAGAGTGCAAAAAAATCCCTCAATGAATTTTCACAATGGATTTTAGTGGATAGGGAAAAAACTGAAGGCGTCTAGGTTGCTCTCCAAGTTTGTCACCTTGAAAATTTAATTCAATATACTCCTCTAAGAAAGTTAATGTATAATATATTGACGCAGATGCACCTCCCTGAAAAAAATCCTGGCGACACCCATGCTGTGCTCTTAACATATTTTTTTGAATCAATAAAATTGTAGTGATTTCCCATAATCTGTTTGCAAACCTACAATTATAATTTATTTACATTGCCTGTGTTGTAAGGCACTGCATATCAGCCACTACGTATCTGCAGACAGTGCATTGAATGACTTTGTTATGCGTCAATATTCAAAGACAAACAAATTGTAGCGATACTCGTACTCAGTGTTTACGTAACTGAGTATACTCAGAGTATTGTGCGCGGTACTCTCGACAAAGCTTTCAGAAATATTGCCAGTTGCGTCTCGCGAGAGCTGAGTCAAACACCGATGCATGTAAAACGCTATTGAGATTTTATTGAGCGAATTCTATATTGGCAACCCTTACTATGAGAAATTGAGATAAGGAAGACGGATCTATCTAGCACTCTCACGAATTACCCGTTTCTAAGTGACTGCAGATTTTGAAGCTGTGGCAGAATAGATAGAAGATCTAAAGAGGCATATTACGTTTCGACTGTGATTTTTGCGTAAAATGACCAATTTTGGGGTTCTCGATCGATATTTTTGTTTCTGGAGTCAGAAACGAAAATACATTAATAGTTTTGACTTATTGAATAGTGTAGAATAGCTATTGGAATAGTTAATAGCGGCCTCGCTTTTTTGAAAATTTGCTTAACTTTATAATTAAACCCGAAATTGCAAAGAAAGATTTTCATAAAATGCGCGAAGGCACTTTTTTAGGGTAATGGATTAAACTACTGTGCTAAACAAATAAAATAAAAAAATAATAATATTATCTCTTGTATAGTCGAATAGTTCATAGCGGCCTCGGAATTTTGAAATTATGTATGGAATATGTAAAAAAAATACCAATCAAAAACCATAAAACTACTAAAAACGCTCAGAAATAACTGTGAATTTCTCCAAGATACATAATTATTATTACGTAAAATTTATATCAGAATAATCTTTACTTTATAAGAAAATCAAATTTCATACTTTTATTTGTTGTTTGTACTTGTTTTTCTTTCTGTGTATGTTCAAAGTTGACTCTAAGAAATCGTTCACCAACTTTAATTTTCCTTTCTAACCCTTTAACTTTCCAGTGTATCATCATATTACTTTTTGTCGCGAACACATATAAATGTATTTAGTAGACCCAAAACTTTCTCAAGTTGTAGCGCTAAAATCCGTCAAAATCGAAATTTCGACGAAAAAATGTGATAGGGCCCTTAATTAACGCTGGGATAATAGAAAATCTATAAAATAAAACAATTTCAGAATGTGAAATGAGAAATAGTTTAATAACGCAAATAAATGAATAAAATATTTAGTCTTAGTGGATAATGCCCAAAGAACCTAAGGATAATATTCAATATGTCAAGATAACATTTTATTACTTTTTCGCTTTCCATAAAAAACTTCACACTAGCATAAAGAAAACATCATTTGGTATGATTTAATTACACTTAATAATAGTCGCTACGTTAGAGGATACTAATACATTGTCATACAGGGAGAAAAAAGCAGCACTTGATGAGTTTCTTGCCTGTACTTCTCGTTACAAGGTTTCCCGCCTAGGGTTTTCGAAATAAAAAAAAAAAATCAAAATTTTAAATCATGTATTCAGACTAGGCTGTTACAAGCACTTGTGAATGTCATAGAAGCTACGCCATCGGTTCGAAATTCGAACCGATGGCGTTAGACTGAATACGTTAGACTGAATACATGATTTAAAATTTTGATTTTTTTTTTTAATTTTTGTAATGAATAAAAGCAACTTTGAAAGATGAATGCTATTCTAAAATGTCGAAAGCTGAAATATAGTCTAACATTCGTAAACAAATAGTTGGCGTTTTCAATACCAGAGCTTTAGTAACTGTTCAATATTTCAATTCACTAAGAAACTTTCCATCCACCTGCATTAAGCGATTAGTTCCATTTGGGAATGGCACAACGGTTGTGCAAAGTTTTGTGCATTTGCAATTATTCATTGTTCAAATCGACAGACGTGTTAATTGATAAAGTTTGGACGGATGATTTAAATAATTAAGTTTTACAATTCACACCATTGAATACAATTAAGTTTTACAATTCACACAATTGAATAAAAATATTGTTGCGTGCGTAGCAATTACTGATATAGATGATTTAATTAATTGCTACGTACGCAAACCCTTACATCTGATTAAAAATACAATTGGTTGCAATATTTAAGTGCCTAGAAACAAATATTTTTTTCTGTGGTCTAAGAAAGGTAATATTATATGGGTAAATAATATTTTGGCGACCAAACTTGTAGTCTTTATTGTCGAGAAATAAAATATATAGGTACATTACTGCCGGGGTCTATAATGACTGCGTTGCTGGCAGCGATGATGATGGCCGAGAGCGCAGCTTAGCGCAGGTCCAGGCCAAGAACTTAGTTAAACTTAGCTCGGGGCCATCATAACGTGGCCAGCAGTACAGTCATTATCACAGAATAATTAATAGTACAAGTAAACTAATAGTACAAGTACAGAAGCAGCATTCCGCAAAGTCATTTAAATAAATAGCGACTTTTGCTCCAACACAATAAAGTACAATTCAGGTCGCGCAGCGCTAATAGTAGTTGCCTCTCTTTCTATCGCGTGCTCTTACCTTTTCTGACGACGCAACGTTAGGGTCGTCTTCCTTTAAATAAACTGTGTAGCATATATCATAATGTGAAAAACAACAATTGTTTATTGGTTTTTTTATTTTGACATCCGTAGTAATCCGTACACGGTATAGTAATGGCGATTCGACATTGTTACTATTATAAAGAGACAATACCTCTTGTACACAGGTGGGCGTGTGGCAGCCCGCTGCCCACTTGAGCCGCCGGCGGCACGGCTAGCGGTAGGTGCTTATCGCGCGACCTTGAGCGAGTGAAGGAGGTCTGTCATTATGGACCAAGGCTTGTATAGTGTTTTACTCAAACAATGCGAGTACTACCTACTATACTACAGTACTATTACAAAATAAAAAATAAAAAAATCATTTTTTGCAGTCAAAGCTTCAGGGGAACGATCCTTCACATCTTGCACTTGTAGGACCTCAAGCGTCTGATGGTCTAACTTAACCATTAAGCGAACACTTGAGTGAAGTTGACGATGACGATGATGTAGGTGGTGTAGAGGTTAATGAGCGCCAGCGGCAGAGAGAGGTTTCGAGGGTTGATCCTAAACATCTTATATTTGAAGGAAATCAGCGATTGGATGGTCTAATTTCACTTTACTATCACTTTTGATCAAGCAAACACTTGAGTGAAGTTGACGATGACGATGACGTAGGTGGTACAAAGATTGATGAGCGTCAACGGCAGAGTGAGGTTCAGAGGGATGATCCTCCACACTCTGTACTTGAAGGTCCTCAGGCGGGTGTACTGAAGAAACATTTGCAGGTCTTCTTTGTTTCTGTGGTCTGGAGAAAAAATAAGTTTTAAGAAAGATGAACTTTGAACTAAGAAATAGAAAGTACTTTTTGATTTAAATAAACAAATACAAATACTTCATTATCCTTTTTTGGCTTTCGGATTTTCGCAAAGCTCAAATTTAAATCAGAAAATGGCACTCTTATCAATTGTAAAGCGATTTCTTGCCATTTTAAGACCTACCAGAATGAAGTTATTCTACTTTTGCTAGTTCTAGTATATTGGAAAATAAGCAAAATGTCTTAGGTTCTAACTTTAGGACTACTATTTGTAAAACATTTTATTAATATGAAATAATTATATTATCAGAATCATAAAATGTTGGTTTTATTACATTTCAATATAGGTCTCTTGTTACAACGTAATAAGATTGTGTTAGCTTCGTCAAACGTCATTGACAATAAAAGTAGTGAAAAGAACCATACGTTTGTAACAGGCCAACTGAAATCTGTGTCAAATCAGGTTTATTTATTACATCTCACACTAAAATTGGTTAATCACGGAATCTTCCGATTATTTCGATACAAATAAAGTGCTTTCCATAATACCGAACATCTGAACTTTAAATATGCATCCGACTAATCCGATCTCTACTGAATACATACCATTTTCAGCAATAAGCTGGTTCATTAGAATAATCCTTATACTCTCCACTTCTGCTGTGTACATCTCTACGACGCCGCAAGGCGAGAATATAAATAGGGATATTTGTACTAAATTCATCAACATATAACCCAGAGAGCCATACGGCATCTGAAAATGAGGTAATTAAAATTAATTTAAATATATTTTCTTGGATTACAACAAGATTACATTTTAATAGGGGATTTTGACTACATTTTAATTTGTGGTCACTTTAACGATAATAGTTATATTCTCATAAATTTTATTTTATTACATTATTATATTTGATTACATAATACCATACTTACTTGCTTATCTATAACCAGTAAAATATGATAAACGTTCAATATTAGCTTTGGTAAACTGCAAAAGATGCTTATAAAAAACTGCAAAGGAAATTATTACTTATAAAAATTCGGAATGTAGGAGAATAGTACATTATGATACAAGTTAGCTTAGGTTGCTTATTGCACACAAGGCTGTGGGTTGCAGCCCGAGCCGCAGGCGAGGGCGTAACTCAGCCGAATGTGCAATAAGTAAGAGCTCACGAGTTTCATACGACGTTTTTCAACACATTTGCGAGGAAAAAACAAAGTAATTTACCACACAGCAACAAATACGACAAAAACAAAATAATAATCATGATGAGAAAAGGCGCGCAGGTTTTTTTTTGTTCTTTTCACACGCCCAATGCAAGAATATTTTGCGAACAAAGGGGTTAGTGAGCATACAGCCTACTTCAAAATTATAAATTTAAGTGATAAAATGCAAATATTTTAATATTTTATAACAAAATATTATAAATTAGGAATAATTTGATAATCCTTACTAATATTATAAATGCGAAAGTCCGTTTGTTTGTTTATTTGTTTGTTTGTTTGTTACGCCTTCACGTCTTAACTACTGAACTGATCATCATAAAATTTTGCATACACGTTGTCAAGGGTACAGAGAAGGACATATAATAATAATAATAATAAATAAATGCTTGGACAATTTCACACAGCGCCATCTAGCCCCAAACTAAGCAAAGCTTGTAATATGGGTGCTAGACAACTGATATACTACTTATATACTTTTTAAATATATACTTATTATACATAGTAACACCCAGACCCGTCACAGAAATTAAAACTTATCATTTCAATTTCTGCCCGGCCGGGAATCGAACCCAGGACCTCTTGCGTGGTAGGCGGCATGTTGACCACTGCACCACACAGGTCGTCAAACCGACCACATAGGCTACCGTTCATCCCAAAAAAATATTGTTCCCGAGGGATAGCAAAAAAACTTTCCACGTAAACGAAGTCGCGGGCGGCCGCTAGTAATTAATATTTGTTTGACTTGATTAAGGACCTACACATTTATTAATTCCAAAAATGCAAATGAATTTTCAGCGGCATAAAACCTCTTTGTTGTTATTAAAAAAATAACTGTATTACCCGGTGAAATTAAAAATACTCTGTTTACTCGCATAGAACTTGCAGTAAGGTACCTATTTAACTTTGTAGGGATCATTCTATAACCAACTAGTGTTTTATATATTATTGCACGCGTTTGTTATAGTTCGGTTTACGGCCCTAAAAGCGATGTATTAGGGCTCACTTTACGAGCAAGTGTGTTGAAATAGTACATTATGAAACAAGTTAGCTTATGTTGCTCATTGCACACAAGGCTGTGGGTTGCAGCCTGAGCCACAGGCGAGGGTGTAACTCAGCCGAGTGTGCAATAAGCAAGAGCTGACGAGTTTCATACGACGTTTTTCAACACATTTGCGAGGAAAAAGCAAAGTAATTTACCACACAGCAACAAATATGACAAAAACAAAATATGATAATTATGATGGGAAAAGGCGCGCAGGTTTTTTTGTTTTTTTCACACGCCCAATGAACGAATATTTTGCGAACAAAGGGGTGAGTGAACATACAGCCTACTTCAAAATTATAATTTTAAGCGATAAAACGCAAATATTTTAATATTTTATAACAAAATATTGTGAATTATGAATAATTTGACATTAATAAATATTTGTCTGACTTAATTAAGGACTTACACATTTATTTATTCCAAAAATGTAAATACATTTTCAGCGAATTAAAACCTCTTTGTTGTTATTAAAAAAAATAACTGTATTACCCGGTTAAATTAGGAATACTCTGTTTACTCGCATAGAATTTGCAGTAAGGTACTTATTTAAATTTGTAGGGATAATTCTATAACAACCTAGTGTTTTATATATTATTGCACGCGTTTGTTATAGCTCGGTTTATGGCCCTAAAAGCGATGTATTAGGGCTCACTTTACGAGCAAGTGTGTTGAAAAATAATAAAAATCACGTTTTCAGGAAAAAGTACAGTGCAGTATGATACATAAAAAGTCAAATACTGATTATTTTTAATCCTAAAACTGAACTAGGTATTATAATTTTTTTAAGAATGTACTTACAGAGGCATTTAGTTCAGGTGAAATCAAATCCAACAGCTCTCCAATACTTTTATATAAAAACAAGCAAAACCTTATTTTATTTTCCCTAATAGATTTATTATCTTTCACGTACAAATATATATTTGATCCTTGGTTTTCTTCAAGTCTTATACGAAGAAGTCTTAACCGTTTCCAAATTTCTTCATAAAGAGCATACCTCCACACGCGATTCAGGTCTAAGCCAGCCAAAGATAATTCATAAAATAAAAATAAATATAAAGAATTGTAACAAACATAATAAGTGCAATAAGCAAAAGTGTGGGCTACCCTTATTGCCCATATTGAAAAGACAAAAAATAAAATTTTATTTCTCATGCAGTAATAATGTCTATAGTTAACTCTTAAATAGGTATCTATTATTAAAGATTTCTGAAAATAAGTTGATAATTTGCTATCGTAAAATAGCATTATAACAATAAAAACAACGTATTCTAACAAAGACCACACTAAGGATATTTCTTGAGTGTCACAGCAAGTTAAGTTGGCATAACTGACAATTATAATAAGTAGAAAGGAATAGAATTTTAAACACCGTTTTGTTATAACATGTTTAGTTATTCCGTAGTTAAACCCTAACGTTACTAAAAGTATAAGTACGGGTTTGTATATGGAGATTAGTTGTTTGATTTTGGTAATTTTTGGCGCCATTTTGTTAAGTTTTGAGGTTTTATTATTAAGGTTTACGTCACTAGCGTTGCGATTTTGCGGTTATTTTGTCGACGGCAATACGAGTATGAATAACAACGCTTTGGGTTTTGATAGTTGGTTAATGTTGGCTCGTTGGATACTAAAAATAAAAAAGATTTCATTTAAATTACGATATGAATACTAAAAGACTGCGACTTAGTGCTAGCATAAGCGTCCCCACTGACGGGTGATTAATCGCTGAGCGATTTTTTGTCGCTGAGAATAGAACATAAAGAGTTTTATACGTAAACGCCCACGAGCAACTTTTTGTAGCTGCGATAAACGTGCAGTTAATTGCGGCAATAATCGCGGCGCTTTTTTGTCGCTGGCTAAGTAAAACCTTTGTCATGTCATTTCGCGGGCGATTATCGACGCAATTACGGCCGCGATTATCGCAGCTACAAAAAGTCGCCCGCTGCTAAGATAAAAGTGTTTTGATCTTATCATTTAATTAGGGTTTTTGGTTAATCCGCTATTTTGGAGGCTATACTGACAACAGAACCGAATCTTAATGAATTCATGCACCTCAGCTATGAATGTTGTTAGGCGTGCACATACACATTGTTTTAGTGTGCGTAATACGAAAGCGTGCAGACGAACACTTAAACAATGTGCATGTGCACGGCTAACAACATTGATAGCCGAGGTGCACCCATTCATTCGTGAGATGAAACAACTATAGCTAAGACATGAAATAAAACACTTTTTAACGGATACTAGCGCGGTTTTATTGAATGTACTTTGACATTTAGTTGGTATTTGGTTTGATTTTTGTTTTTCCCGACGTTTCGGCACCTTTACAGCTCCCGTGGTCACGGGGGACCGTTAAAAAGTGTTTTATTTCATGTCTAGTGAGCGCGTAAACTTGAAAAGTGAATATGACAACTATAGCTAAGATAACGTGTTACAAAATAGCCCATAAAACCGAATATGGTAGATGGGGACCATCACACTGAACAACTTTTACTATGGAACTCTGAAATCGCGAAAAAAAAATAACATTTTGATAGGTATTTTCGTTACTGGTTGTTTAATGAAACAGCTGATTTTTTTTCGCGATTTCAGTGTTGGTCCCATTGTAAAATCATATTATTCGCCATTAGGGGTTATTTCAATTTAAATTTCAATTTCAATTTATTTGCATTCCAAAATGTTAATATTTGTAATACGTTGTATAAATATTGTTTAGATTTTAAGTTTATTATTGGTTGGCACAGCAGTGAAAAACGAATTAGGCTTCAATTTAAGTTAATGAAATAATAAACAACCGCGAACAACAATGCGAACGAAATAAATTAGTTCCACCAAATGATCATGGATGGCGCTATTTGTCTCTTAGATCGCGGCAGCGTTTCGCTTTTCTATAGCTATGAATGTAAGTAAACACATGTACTCTATGTGATTACATTTATTGTCTTTGTATTGTTTAAAATTTTTGGAAATGAATTTTATTCATTCGTTTCTTTTAATTTTCAGTATTCTCATTAACAGATCATAGTGAGCTGGGCTGAGCATTTTTTCTGATATCAATTAACTCGGGGTCACCTGAGTTAATATCAGAAAAATGCTGACCCGGGCTTCAACTCGAGTCAACAGGTTATTACTAAAACCAGGGCTCTGTCACTCCGCGCGCGAGTATGAAACTTTCGGCGTCCTCTAAGAGGACCAATTTCATACGTCAGAAAAGATAAGACCTATGCGATAGAAAGAGAAGTAATTACTAAGTGCATGTTTTGGAGCGAAGGGAGCGCTGTGCGACCCGAATTGCACTTTATTGTGTCGGAGCAAGAGTCGCAATTTATTTAAACGATTTTGCGGAGTGCAACTTCTGTACACTATATCTATTCTGTGCTAAAACAGTTTAAAAATTTTCAAAAATCGCTGGGAAATCGTAAAATGTAAGGCCATGATAATGAAAGTATTTCAATTTACATTCCCTATAATTTTCTGGCCCAATTAATGTAATTTTTACACTTTGTACCCGATGAAGCATTAGGGTCATAATTCCACGACCATCTCTTTTTTATTCTTCGTAGTTTTTTTTTATTAAGCGTTGATTACATTATGTTTACCGTAACTAAAACCACCCATTCAAAGGATCTCACGTTTATTGCTGTACACAGCACAAAGGTTCCATTTATTATTCCCAGTAACACTGGCAGGCTTTGATGTCACTTTGATAAATCAATTTCAATGGCCGGTGCGCTGTTAGTTTTGAATATAACAGCTATAAAGGCCTCTGATGGTTTGACCGGTATTATCAGATTTTATGACTACACTCGACATCAGAAAAATCGCACCTATTTGAAAATGAGTTTAGACTTGGCCACCTGCTATTGCTAGCTAACGTCTTATTATGTCAATGTTGATATCTATAATATTATTATTGACATTGACATCTGTCATAGACAATTTAATTTTTTTAGTGACATTTGTAAGCTCTTTTTTTAGGGGAATAAAATCATAAAGCCTTTGTATTTGTGATTGCCTTTATTGATTTGGTTTGTTTTTTTGTTTTTTGTAACTTTATGTAATTTAAAATAGCTTATTGCACCTAATAATATATAGAATCATTTTAATAATTATTATCTATAAATTTGCATGCTACTATTGTTGGCTGAATGGGAGATGTTACTAATTAAGACCTATAAATGTATCCCAATCATAAGCAAATAAAATTATTTCTATTTATAGTTCTATCTATTGAAAGTACATTTAATGCGCATTCAATTAATAATTGTTTGATTAAATTAACATAACAGTTACCATAATTAAACGCTTTAAGCGTTTTTTTTATTTATTTATTAATTCTGTACACACATACAAGTTTAAACAGAAAAGAAATGGACAGAAGAATTGTACAAGGGCACAGCTTATTTCATTTTGAAATTTCTTCCAGCTGACCCGTAATAGGAAAGACTTTGAGAGGGGCAGTCAGTGTGTAAAGAATAGTAAGAATATACATACACATAATATAGATGTATAATTATATAATAAATACAATTATAAAAATACATAAATACCTACGATAATTTTGTATTGAGGACTGAAGTGAATAGATATAAATAAGACAGTGTTACGGAATAGTAGCTAAATAGTGCTCCTTCACTCGTTTTTTAAAAAGTGATAGTGTTTCACAGTCACGTATTTCAGCAGGCAGCGAGTTCCAGAGACGGATGGCGTGTACGGAAAAGGAGTAGGAAGCAAAGTCGGAACGATGTGAGGGGAACTTAAGAAGGGATTTGAGATGGGATCTGCACGAGGTATTGGGTGGATGAACAAAGGAGAAACGTTCACGGAGGTAAGACGGATAAACAGGGTTGTAAAGGACATTGAAGAGGAAACAGAGAATTCTAGCATTCCTGCGCAGACGTATAGGGAGCCACTTGAGTTCCTTCCGAAAGTTGGAAACGTGGTCATATTTACGTAGACCAAAAATGAAGCGAATGGCAGCATTTTGAAGGCGCTCAAGTTTGTTCAGTAGTAGCTCAGTGGCGTCTAAGTAACATACATCAGCATAGTCAAGAAGAGGTAGAATGAGTGACTGAGCAAGGGAGATTTTGGTGGCCAAGGGTAGAAAACTTTGGAGACATTTGAGGGAGTGAAGTGAGAAGTACACCCTGCGACTAACATCAGCGACATGAGTCGTCCAGGAAAGATAGGAGTCAAAGGTGATACCTAAGTTTTTTACACTGTTACTATATGGGATGGTAATCCCATCCAGCAGCACCGGTGGCAACTGAGAGGGACAGTCTAATTGGTTGCGCATGTATCTACCACCAATGATGATGGCCTGCGATTTATTTGGGTTCACCAAAAGGCCGTAATGCTTAGCCCAGGTGGTGATGCGATTTAAGTCTTCATTGATGTTAGATATAGCTAGGTCCAAATCCTCACGCTTAAAGTGACGGTAGAGCTGCAAGTCATCTGCGTAGAGATGAAAGTTGGAGGAGATGACGCTAGTGACAGAGTTGATGAAGATGGAGAAAAGGAGCGGCGAGAGAACCCCTCCCTGAGGAACGCCCGCTGAGAGTACGCATCTATCAGATATAGTGTCATCAAGGCGAACACATTGCGTGTGCCCCCGAAGATAAGATTCAAACCAAGAGAGAGTAGAAGAAGATACATTGAAGGAGCGAAGGATGGCAAGAAGGAGGTCAAAATCGACAGAGTTGAAGGCGCTGCTGAAGTCGAGTAGAACCAAGACAGTTAGTTCTCTGTTTTCCATGGCCCAGCGAATATCATCAGTAACATTAAGTAAAGCGGAGACTGTGCTGTGACCAGGGCGAAAACCGGATTGGTAGCGGTTCAAAAGACAGTTGGACAGGAGGAAAGAAGAGAGTTACTTATGGACGATGTGCTCAAGAACTTTAGATAGGAATGGTAAGATGGAAATGGGTCGGAAATGGCAAGGTAAAGAAGGATTGGGAATTTTGGGTAAGGGAATTATATTAGCTGATTTCCAAATCTTAGGAAAACAGTTTGAGGAGAGAGAAAAGTTGATAATAAAGGTTATTATAGGGAGGAGAATAGGTAGAATGGGGATGGACATTCTCGAGCATAAATTGTCTTCTCCAACGGGTTCTGAGGATATGGCCAGTATGGCACTTCTGACATCTGTCTCAGAGACCGTGGTGAGGTTAAATGAAGAGCAGTCAGGTCTGGGGAGAGAAGAAAGTTGCTCCAATGAAGCATCCTTTGTACTACGGTCTATACAAACGGGGGGAAGGGAAAGATGCCTGTTTAAGGCGTTCAGATCTATACCACTAGGAACGGAAGAGGTGGGTTTACCAACACCGACAGAGCGTAGAAATCTCCAGGTGTCCGCCGAATTGCGATTGGAAAGAGAGTCGTGGAAAAAGCGTCTCTTAGTGTCCCTACACAAACGACTGCAGCGATTACGTAAAGATTTGTAGCGAGCCAAATTGCTTTCAGATGGGTGTTTCTTGTATCTCCGTTTGGCTTTATCCCTCAGAGACATGAGCTCTCTGATTTTAGCGTTAATCCAACGAGCGGGAGATCGTTTGATACGAACTCGTCTAAGAGGGGCATGTCTATCGAATAAGTTGAGGAGAAGGCTGTTAAATATAGTGACGATGTCATCTATAGAAGTAGCCTCAAACACAGCTGACCAGTCAATATCGCTAGCATCTTGTCGCAAGGTTTCTAAGTCAATGCCCTTGAAATTTCAGCGCAAAATGAAGAGGGGCTTACGTTTGGGGGGGCGAAGTTGATAAGAGAGAAAAACAAGATCGTGATAAGAGAAGCTTGCTGTGATTTGACCGTGAGAAACCACTTTTTGAGGGGAAGAAACTATCATAAGATCAAGAAGTGAAGGCGAGCAGTTTGGGAAGTGATGAGTGGCTGATAGAGGAAGAATCTGTAGATTGTAAGAAGAAAGGATAGTTTGTAGTTTAGAAGAACGTGTATTAGATTTCAAAAGACACGTATTAAAGTCACCTATTATTATGATGTGTTCGTAGGCAGGCCTTAACTCTTCGACCAGATTGTCAAAAGAATCAAAGTAGTCTATGGATAGATTGGGAGAGTAGAAAACACCAAGAAGTAGTTTGTTGTGACGAATAGAAATTTCTAAAAAGAGATGCTCGGCAGACGCTGAGTAGACGGAAGGAGAAGATCTAATAATCCGAAATGGGATGTCAGCACGAAGGTAGATGGCTACTCCACCTCCGCCCTTACCAGTCCTATCATTTCGGATTAGGTTATATCCTGGGAGAGCAAATTGTTAAGAGGGAAGAGAGGGTTTGAGAAAGGATTCAGAAACTAAGAAAGCATCGATTGGTGAGTTGCTGATAGACGCCAAAAGATCAGAATGATGAGCAGGAATGCTTTGCACATTGACATGTGCAAGATTGAAGTTATGTGGGAAATTAGAAAACTTGGAAACCAATTTATCGTGCAACGTTCCTGAAACGCTGGAATCGCTGTCCGTGGCAGTAACAAAACTGCTCAATGAGGAGGAGCAGGAGAAGAAACTATCGTTTATATTAAAAGAGTCCATAAAAGTAGGTCATCATATCAGCCGCACGACACCCACTGCTGGGTATAGGCCTCCCCCAAGGATTTCCACGACGGTCAGTCCTGCGCTTCCCACATCCGCTGACACACTGGTCATAGACTTTCGTCTTGAGACACTGAGGTAAATCGGACACGAAGATTTTTCGGAGCTTCCCGAATGCTGCCCATCCGAGTTGGATTCGACGAGAAAGCTCCTTCTCAAAGTTGGACCTACCTAACTGGACTGCCTGTCCTAGGTATACATAATGGTCAACAGCTTCAAGTGTAGTGTTCCCAACATGAACTGGAGCGGGCACAACATGGGCATTCGACATGATTTTCGTCTTATCCATGTTCATTTTAAGACCCACTCTTTGGGAAGCACTACGGAGATCTTCGAGCATTGTGTTCAGGTCCTCCAAGGTCTCAGCCATTAGAACTATATCATCGGCAAAACGAAGGTGTGTTAGGTATTGGCCATTAATGTTGATGCCGAGTCCTTTCCAGTCTAAGAGTTTAAAGATATCCTCCAACGTAGCTGTGAACAGTTTCGGAGAAATAACATCTCCCTGTCTCACATCTCGCTGCAGTTGGATAGGATTTGTTCTCTGGTTCTGTACTCGGACCGACATGGTGGCATTTTTGTATAAATACCTCAACACCTCGATATACCTGTAGTCCACTTGACACCTTTGAAGAGACTGCAGCACCGCCCAGGTTTCAATCGAATCAAAGGCTTTCTCATAATCCACGAACGCCAAGCAAAGTGGCAGATTATACTCCTCGGTCTTCTGTATGACCTGCCGCAGCGTATGGATGTGGTCTATGATGGTGCTAAAGCCTTTTCGGAACCCGGCTTGTTCGGGAGGTTGGAAGTCGTCGAACTTGCGAGCGAGACGGTTCGTAAGGACTCTTGAAAACAGCTTATAGACATGACTCAGAAGCGAGATGGGTCTATAGTTCCTTAAGAGGGACTTGTCACCCTTTTTAAAGAACAAAATCACCTCACTTATGTTCCATGTCTTCGGCGTTCTGCCCTCGACGATGACGGAGTTAAAAAGCTTCTGGAGGACTTTAAGTATCGGCTTACCGCCCGCTCTCAGAAGTTCTGTAGTGATTCCGTCGTCGCCCGCCACCTTGTTGTTTTTCAGCTGTTTCTCAGCCATACTAATCTCGTACATGCTGACGTCCGGGATATCTTGGGTATAGTGTCGGGTAAGCTTGGCTCTGGGGTATTTAGCCTTGCTTTCAACGGGTGTCTGCGTGGAATATAACTGCCCATAGAAACTCTCGATCTCCCTAAGGATTTCAGGCTTCGCTGAGATGATGCGTCCGTCGTCAGTTTTCAGCTTCGTCATCTGGCTTTGCCCAATAGACAGATCTCTCGCGAACACTTTGGAGCCTTTGTTCCGCTCGATATAAAAGTAGGTAGTTAAATAAAATAAATATAAAATGTATCGATAAATAACAATGCAATACAACACTAAAACTAGTAACTGAAGTAAAAAAATAATAATAATAATACTGGAAGATAAATATAAGGTAGGTACTTTATGGGAGCTTACACACAAGCTGCTTACAAAGAAAATAGGAAACACAAGAATTAAGTAACAACATTAAGGACATACACGGGCAACCTTACAAAATAAACAATAATATAGAGGTTGAACAAATAATCTAAAGCCGGGTCTCCAGCGGCAAACGACAACAAAAACAGTTAAACAGTTTAATAAAATTGTGTAAAAGCATTGAAATTATCGAAAGAAATAGTAGGTAAATAAGGTATATAATAAGCAAAACTCTAAACATAAAAGTTCGCTGGTCTGTGGTGGCATCGTAAATTAAATCCTAAAAAGACTTTGTTCCAATGCCGTAAACTTTTTGAAAGGGAGACATATTGACAGCGACCAATTGACATTGACAGGACAGTTGTGTAATTTCGTGTTTGATAGTCACCCACCGTGAAAGAATTTTGAAAAATTGTTAAAATAAAAACGGAAACCTAATAATTACGTCTACCAGCACAGGTAAAATGTTACATCTAAAAGATGCCACAACAAACCACACAATTCTGAGTGAGACCGGCTTATACGAACGAAGAAAGCGATGTAAAATTCATGTACGGGAGAACGTAAAATACATTTTTCAAATTGCGTTTACACCTCGATTTTAAATAAACTACACACGCCGCCTAGTCTTCCTAGCGGCACCACGGGGTACAGCTTCTGTTGCCTTAGGGTATGCTTGCTCTTCACCCGCCGTACACGATGGAAATAGCGCTATGGCTGCTTGCAGCTCGGTGTCGGTTTCAATTCGTCGACGGCTTTTATCAGGCAAACTGATAACGATCCTGCCTTCTACCGACCAGCAGTTCTTAATACCGAAATGCTTACGTGCAGATGTGAACACGCTGTGACGCTGCCTAGTCAAAAATTCGGAAATTGTTGCACCGGAGCCTTTGAGAGCGGTCTTGCTCTCCCAAACAAGCCGACGGTGCTCGTATTCATAAAAACGGACCAGGACAGGGCGTGTTTTGTTGCTTGAAGAGCCCAGTCGATGACAGACTTCCAACTTGTCCCTAATTATGTCTGGCAGCTTCAACTTGTTAACAATCACTCGATGAACCTCCTCCGTCAAGTCACCCTGGGTCTCAGGCAAGCCATGAAAAAGAAGAACTTTGCGTCTCATAGCCATCTCGTGTCTGTCATGGCCAATCGTGAGCAGATCTAGCTGAGATTTGATGGACTGCAGTGCTTGACATATGAAAGATTTGAAGTCGGAAAACTCACGTGCCAGTGTTGCGATGTCAGGGTTTACAGCGGCGGATCCTGCAGTTGCCTTCTGTAGCTTTTCCTCATACTGACCCAGACGTGATTCAAAGAGCTTCTCCAGGTTCTTCAAATTCTCGGACAGATTGAGCTCCATGGTGTAGAAGTGTGATATGTGCAATTTAAAGTGGAAAGGTGTTAAGATTTAATAAGAACAGCTGTGAGGGATCCCACCAGGTACTTATTCCATATGTAGATGCAGTAAATAATGTAAAATTTAAGTATATAAATTAAATAAAAGCGGGAGCTAAAAATCAGGTGACTTTCACTTGCGACTACCTACAAAGAAAAAAAAAGCGTTATTGCTTGCGCCGTCAAAAAAGGGATATAAAAGGGGTCAATTCAGGAAATGCGGGTAAATTCGCTATTGACATGATAGAGAAAACAGCACTTCAATAATTCAATTAATAAAAAACCGACTTCAAAAAACCTACCTCTAAAAAGCAAGAAATAATATTCGTAATAATAAAACACGTCTATTGAAGTCGGGTGGGGCTGGAGTACAAATCCCTTTTTTTTATTCTAAAAGCCCCACCCGACTTCAATAGACGTGTTTTATTATTACGAATATTATTTCTTGCTTTTTAGAGGTAGGTTTTTTGAAGTCGGTTTTTTGTTTTTTTAAACAATTTTTATTTTTTTATTTTTAGTGTAGGTACCTTTTGTATTAGGTAGTGTAGGTAAATTATTTAGGTAGAAATTAAAATCGGCTCAGCCAAACGTGAGTTAATCGTGGAGAAACAAACATACATGCGGGTCAAACTGAGAACCTCCTTTTTTAAGTCGGTTAAAGAACTACACTAAAGATATCCCTTTTCCCAACAAAAAAATAATTATCTTATTCAGTTCATAAACAAAGAAGTTATACGACTGATCATCGAGGTAGTTCACACAAAATCATACTATTTTCGTGCTTTTTTCAAGATTACTTGAAAAGTACTGAACCGATTTCAAAATTTTAAAAAATGGGACCAACTTGGAAGTTTACTTAATGTAATACCGTTTGAATCATTTCAATCGGTCCAGCCGTCTTTGAGTAATCGGTGTACATACAAAAAACAAAAAAAAAAAAAAAAAAAAAAAAAAAAAACGGGTCGAATTGAGTACCTCCCTCCTTTTGAAGTCGGTAAAAAAGAACACCCAAGATGGATACTTTGCCCATGAAGTTGCTCAAATATTGCAATAAAAAAATGAGGCAATGTAATGTTGCTGTTCTTCTTTATTCTGTTCGACGAGTATTCCAACGGTTTCTAGAGACTGTTGGCTATGTCCGAAGGGAAGGAAGTTAACAACACTTATACGTTAACAAAACTTATATTTTTCAATTGTATTAATAATCTTAATATAAAAATAGCATTGTGAATGCATACAAAATCTAAAAGTTTAAAAATTATATGGCTATTTCATCTTAATTGATTTGTCTAGCACCTGCAAAGGTGTTGCTTTCAAATGTCGAAGTAATTCACTTCACATTGATGAGATTGCGCTGGCCTACAGCGGAGACGTGAAAAGTATTAGAAAATTTCGCCAATCCTGCTAGCGACTCGGTAGCATAATCGGTTAGTGCATTGGGCCGGAATCCTAAGGGTGCGGGTTCGAGTCCCGTCTGAGCTGCTACGGGTGAGTCGACTTTGTCTAATATTTTTCAATTGTATTAATAATCTTAACACTTATACGATTCAAACCAACCGGCCCGCATCGCAACGCAATTTACCTCGGCCAGAGGAAAATAAAGCGTGTATACAGTAGTTAAATAAAATGGGATCCACATATTGAAGCCTTGTCAAGTAGACTTAGTTCAGCGGCATTCGCTGTTAAGAAAATAAGGCTTTTAACTGATATTGAAACGGCAAGGTTAGTATACTTTAGTTATTTTCATAGTGTAATGTCGTATGGACTGCTATTGTGGGGCTCAGCTGCCAGTATTGAAAATATTTTTATACTCCAAAAAAGAGCTGTTTGCGCCATATACAATCTACGGCGGAGAGATACCTTGAGAGAATTGTTCAAAGAAATAAATATTTTAACTTTGGCAGGCCAATACATTTATGAAAATTTAGTTTATGTAAGGAAACACTATGATTCATTTGCTAAGAACAGCAATATTCACCAGTTAAATACAAGAAATAAAGATAAACTTGCCGTTCCAAGATTTAGGCTTGCAAAAACTAGAGGTTCATTTATGGGGAAAGGCATAGCCTTTATTAATAAAGTTCCGCAACAAGTGATTGATCTTCCTTTGCATGAATTTAAAAACCATGTTAAAAAAACGCTCATGAGTAAAGGTTATTATAAAGTAGACGATTATCTTAAAGATCAAAATGCGTGGAAATGATGTAACACATAACTTGCTACTATAAGTACTTTGTTGAAGTAATATAATAAGTCTATGTTGTTGCCAATAATCCTGTCACCCTGTTGTAATTATCTGGTAACGATATATTCAAGATTGTAAATATCGTTACTTATGGCTGTTACAGCTGATAAGTTTCTTGCGCCCGTTCTTCTTGTCAGCTAAAAAGTCTAGAACGGGTGGTAGAAAAATATAGACGATTCAAAAGTACTTAATAATTAAGTTTATTTGAATAAAGCTTATTTGACTTTGACTTTGACTTTGAAATTTCATATTGCGGGCGGCGCCGACCGGCGGCCGCGGCATGCGGACGGAGCCGACCGGCTGCCGCGGTTTCATGCAAATATGGAAATTAACTACCTGTAGAGACGCTTTTTTTCCTCTGGCAGAGGTAAAATGCGTTCCGACTCTGGCCGGTCTGTTTGAATCGTACTTTACCATTAAATTAGATATTATTATGATTAAATTAACTTCGAAGAAATTATTGAAAAGGGACGATTTTTCTGACGCCGAGTGTAGTTTTTTTTATCACGATGAACATGTGATAGATTTTTCAAGTAAATCAAGATTAATCCATTGTGCAACAAAAATTATATTTTTCTATAGTGAGGAAACTCTTTTGTTTCAGCGCAAATTACAACTAAGCGCTATCGCACACGGGCAACTTTTGTCTCCGCAACTTTTTTGTCTCTCACGTGATTTGTATGAAAAGTTGCAGACGACCGTGTCGCTTCGTGTGCGCGCTTCCATATAAACCCGTGGACTTGATGTGAGAGACAAAACAGTTGCTGGGAGACTAAGTTGCCTGTGTGCGATAGCGCTAAAGTAGGGTCAATTTAATTGATCACACTTGACACTTCATCAATATTCAACAACGCAACCTTCTAACGGCGGGCACACAAGATTTATTTTTCCAAAGGCACCATTTTTTATCAGTTAATAAGTAAAACACATTTATTGTAATAATCTCAAAAGAAAGCGGACATTCGAGAATATCCTCAGAGAAGCCTCTGAGGATACTACTAGGATATAAATAATTTTATGTTTTAATTTTATCAAATTCCGATCAGCCGTTTTTACGTGATAAGGCGTGTCCCAAGTGTCCCCACCATATTATGCGCTGCCTCGCGAGGCAAGAACGATTTACTTTGACTAATAACACTATAGACTGACAGATGTCAAATGTGATCTATTAAATTGGTCCTAATTTTGTGCTACACTTTCAACAGTAAAAAGTTAGGTACGTACCTACGGCTCGCCTGAGAGGTAGCTGGTGGGGTTTGAATTAATAAACACAATTCATATATGGTAGAAGCTCGGTGGCGCAGTGATTTAGCGTCTGACTCTGCGATTAAGGAGGTTAAGCAACTTTCGCAAGGGCCGGTCATGGGATGGGTGACAAATTTATTATCTCGAGTTCCTTCGTGCTTCGGAAGGCACGTTAAGCAGTTGGTCTCGGAAGCATATGCAGTCGTTAGCACCTACTATCGACATCAGCCATTTTTAATATCCCAACTGCTGGGCACAGGCCTTCCTTATGGGTGTCCGCTTGTGGAGGAGAGACGCTCAAGTGTTCCGAGCGTCTCTTCAGGTAGGAAACGGTAAACGAGCCGGAGTCCGAAGGGACCGGCGCAGGGCGGAGACACGGAGATTGCCACCCTGGTCCCGCTGTCCCCGTCCAATGCGCGGATGGAACACCCCAGGGTTTTTAGTGGATGCACCACATAACCACCCCGTGTTCCCCGCGCGTGGGTGGTATGCGAAGGCATTTTCCCTGGGTCAAAAAAAAAAAAAAAAGGCCTTCCTTATGGGTGGATAAGGAAGATGGGCTATAACCCACCACGCAGGCCCAATGCGGATGGGTGGGTACGTGTGAACAACTGCATGTGCAGCCGGGGCCAACGGATTATTATACCTACATGCATGAGGAACTCAAGATAATAAATTTATGGTCACCCATCCCATGACCGACCCTTGAAAAAGTTGTTTAACCTCTGCAATCGCAAAGCCATGCAGGCGCTAAACCACTGTGCTACTTGCTTCTCGGTTAGACTGTAGTCCGGATTTGTGGCTTTATTCGATAAGACCCGGCCTCTGTGGTCTAGTGGTTCACCCACCCGTGTAAGACGCAGAGATCCCGGGTTTGATTCCCAGGGGGAGTACAATTTGTAGTTGTTTGGTTGGTGGTAGGGCTTATCTCAATTCCGCCTGGCTAGCTACCACCATCTTACTAAAGTCTGACGCCATAAAAACAATTTAAAAATTGTTGTGTTCCGGCAGTTAGAGGTAAGATAGCCAGTTCCTCAGTGATGAGGATTTCGAGAGTAGTGCGCTTCCACCTTCAACTTTAAGGTGAGATGAAGTCCAAGCACTAAACCGTTGTGTATAAAAAAAAAGACTCAAGTCCTCCACATTCTCATCCAACTCACAGTAACAAAACACAATCGTTTATTCAGCCTACTAAACTTTTATTTTTTCCGTCAGCCATAAAAGATTTGATTACCACGACTTATTGATGCGACATCGCTTTCTGCGAAAAACCTTCAATAAAAAGGAGATGGTGAATTGTTTAAGACTGCCATTAGATGTCGCTGTGTCCTCTTGCACTATTAAGTTATTACTGCTCTGTGGACCGGAAGTTAGAATGTGTGGATGTGGTTTTCACGACCGACCCGTCGTGGTCATACCGTTTAGAGCATATCTGGTGCCGGTTATTACCAGTTTTTCTGGCTCCAAGTACTATACAGGAGTATTTGCAAATCACCAACAACCTTGTAGGATTAGATTACTAAACATAACACTAAACATAATAAACAACAACATTTGTTCTACGACATTTCCGAAAACAGACAACAAAATATCGACTTTTCATACAAAACTCGATCAGCTGTTCGGGATTTGTATGGAGAGTTAATTTTTTTTTGTCGGTTTTCGGAAAAGTCGTGGAACAAAATTAAATGTTGTTGTTTATGATGTTAGTAATCTACTTCTACGAGGTTGTTGGTGTTTTACAAATAACCCTGTATATTCCGTGCTCCAATGTCCTCGGTGCTAGAATCTGAATGTGTTGTTATGTAATGTATTCCTTTATTTAATACGTCAAAATATATTATTCTTTGTTTAATTATTTATTGGTCGTGTGTTGGAAAAATGTTTAGTAATTAATTTTAGTTATAACATTATTAGTTCTGTATTGATTATTTACATCCAACTTTAATAGAATACTTATTCTATTCCTTAAACGAAAGTACGTAGAGTCAAGTCATTAGTTACTGGCAATTATTTAATTTGTTATGCTTTTCATTTCATTTAACTTAGTTTATTATTATGCAAGCCTTATTTTGTTCATAATTAATTATATATTTTTTCTTTCTTAGATGGAAAAGGTCAGGAAATAAGAATTCAACATAAAAACGGTAGTTAATAAATGCCTTATCCATTGCCGCCAGTGTTTCTCAACTCGTTGCCCCCGCCCCTACTCTAAGTTGTCGTTAAGTTGAATGATTGAGAACCTACGCTTTCGACTTCATTGCTTTCAATTTGTCCACTTCAAAGGGTGTTGCGAATTGGATTTCTGTTAACTAAATTAAGCTATGTTCGTTAATTTACATAAAATATCTGGTTATACTGTTGTATTGAATCACTATGTAGTTTTGAATATTTCATAAATTTACCATCATCTTTATTCAGTTTGCCAATAAGCTTAATTCATTAAATCCCACGAACAATGAAATATCTATTGTGTCTCATTTTTCTGTACCTGTGAAAGGTTAAAATACTTCCTAAATCATAATTTATTGCTTAGTATGCTAGATAGGTTATTGTCATAGAGTCCAATAGTTTTGGTTGATCTGAGGATGAGTTTGTTGTAACATTTGAGAATGCATTCAAAAAAACACTTAAAGGAAGATCAGGCTTGGTACGTATCACGCATGTACCACTTTAGTTCAGTAAAATTAAGGGAGCTATTAATTTTACCAAAATTAAAATAATTTGCAATAGCGAACTTTCTTTTTTTGATCGTTAGATTAAATGTCTAGCTGTCATTTTATAAATAAATCCAACTGCATACTTTCTTAACTTTTTGCTTAATATGCAACTAATTTAATTGTGAATGTAAATCCAACAAATAAAGTAACAACTGCGCTGTATTTTTTTGTTCGTAAATATAGTGTGTTATAATCACATTAAAGTCAGATATGCAAAAATACAGGATATGAGCAATTAATGATTTGCATATTCGTAATTTTACTGAACTACACGACTCAATAGTTCAAATTAAGGTTTTATTTTCATCTGAATAGAGAGCACCCTGTACCAACAAAGGAAATGGCTTAAGGAAAATCGCAGGTCCTTGTTCAATGGCCCACGCGCCCTTCTAAATAATAACGCCGCGTTTCCCTTATTATTCACAAATTGTCGGCTGTTTGGACAAACTTCGACTCCAGTGTAATGATGTAGGAGGACTAAATGAGCAGAGAAATGAGAATTATTTAGTTGGTCGGTAGCTTTAACTTTTATATCTGACGATTTGATGAGGAACTGGCAAGTTATTTATGTAAATGTTGTTAAGTTCGAGGAAAGTTTAAATAGCTTAGGTGATTCAACGTGTTTATATTATTTTACTCAAAAAAGCTTGTAATATGGTCATTATTTTGACAACCTTCTTTGAACAAAGTCGAGCTTGCCGGTGTCCTCCGATGGTGACGCAACAAAGTTATATGAGATTTCATTATTGTCGAGTTTTAGCCACCAGCAATTTCCTTTGAGAATCCATTATTGTCGAGTTTTCTTTCAAACATAGGTGAAAAATACACTGTACAACCCGCGCAGATAAAGAATGGGATTAGAAATGGCGTCGTTCATATTCACTATCGCTCTCTCAGTCACACTCGTTGGGGTAAGCGCGGTGAGCCGCCATTTTGAATCCCATTCTATATCTGCGCTGCGCGGGTGTTGTATTGTTGTACCTAGATGATGTTTTTGTACTTTTATATAAAATTAGTATGGAAAAATATAAAAAACTCGCACTTGACCGTTTTTTGACCTTTCATTCAATACCCCTTATTTACTTCAGAGGTTACAAAGGGGATCAAAAAAACCTTATTTTTTGGCTCCGACGCACCGTTTCTGAGATATTTGCATTTTTGTATTTTTTCGAAATTAGGTTATAAGTACCTACTATAGTAGGTATAGTAGGCAGTATTCGCATTTTTTGAGTAAAGTACTATACAAGCCTTGGTCCACAATGACTGCACTGCTGGCCACGTTATGATGGCCTCGAGCTAAGCTTAACTACGCTCTCGGCCTTCAAGCTTGGTCATCATTGCAGCCCTTGCTGTCCGCGCTATAAAGGCCTCGACCTCCGGTCTCGGCCTTTATTCTAGCTTGTCCATCAAGGGCTGCAATGCTGACCGCGCTGTGACGGCCTGGACCTGCGCTAAGCTCCGCTCTCGGCCATCATCATCGCTGCCAGCAACGCAGTCATTATTGACCGCGGCAGTAATGTACTATTAAAGTTCAGATTTTGTCAACAATTTCGTGCACATAGACTTTAGGAAATAGGACTAAGAAAAAAAACTACGGGTAGACAAACCGGCCTTGCAAACTAACTGTAACTAAAACAGCAAAATTTGTCAAGTAGTTTTTGCGCTAAGAGGTAACAAACATATTTTATAAACTGTCCTTTTTAGGGTTCCGTAGCCTTATGGCAAAAAGCGGAACCCTAATAGATTCATCCTGTCTGTCTGTATGTCTGTTCATCGGTATGTCACAGCCACTTTATTCCGAAACTACTAGGATTTCACAGTTGAAACTTGGTAGGTAGATGTATTCTGTAAACCGCATTACGATTTTTTACTCGAAAATGAAAAAAAAATATAAAAGATTAAGGGGGGCTCCCTATACATGTAACTAAATCTGAAATAAAAAATTGCATCTAACCTATACGTGCGGGGTGTCCACAAATAGGTCTATAAAAATGACATTGAGGTTCTTAAAACCATTTTTTCTCAAAGTCAACTGTTTGAAAGATATACACTTCGAAAGTGGTAAAATGTGTGTCCCCCCCTCTAACTTTTAAAATAAGAGAGTGACAAATCTAAAAAAATATACGCTGTAAATCTTGATTAACAATTTTAATGAAAAACAAAGTTATTTTTGCAGAAGAAAAATGATAGTGGTATTAAATATGGTAAGGTATAAGGTAACTACGGAACCCTACTGCGCGTGGCCCGACACGCACTTGGCCGGTTTTTATAACTTTAAGAGTAAGAAGTAGGTAGTAAATATATTAATTTGACTACCTCGTTGTACAATGGTTTTAGGCCGCTTGATTAAGTAAGCCTAAAGTAAGCCATTATAATATTTTGAATTTTATCATGATTTCACTCAATGCTTTGACGCACTATTGTAGTTTTATCATTATCACACATGAAAATAATCTAGATATCAGGTTCAAAAACTGGCCAAGTGCGAGTCGGGCTCGCGCACGAAGGGTTCCGTACCAAAAAACCGCAAAATATTACGTTTGTTGTATGGGAGCCCCCCTTAATATATTATTATATTTTTATATACTATTACTTATATTATATTAATTTTATTCTGTTTTCAATATTTGTTGTTATAGCGGCAACAGAAATACATCATCTGTGTAAATTTCAACTTTCTAGCTATCACGGTTCATGAGATACAGCCTGGTGACAGACAGACAGACGGACAGCGGAGTCTTAGTAATGGGGTCCCGTTTTTACCCTTTGGGTACGGAACCCTAAAAAGCAATAAAATTAAAAACAAACGGTTTTAATCTGTCGCAGAGCAGCAATTACCGAAGTTTAGCATTCCTCTTTGTACCAAAACGGTATAAAATAAAAACGCGAAACATAAATAGCTCCATATAGAGAGGATAAAACCGTTCTGAAGCAGATTACGGTTTTTTTTATTTTTCGTTTATAATTGTTCGCTTTGTGGTGAGCGGAAGTTTGAGTCCTTTGCACGGAACATTTGAGTGGCGATGGCTGAAGATAAAATTATTATGGAGGTGCTTGTGTTAGGCAAAAAATTAAATAAATTAAAAAAAAAAACTAAAAACACGACTGCCCTGCTAAAAATGAACTAAAAAGTTAAAAACGAACTAAAAATAACAAGTGTCATTGCAGTCGGGGGACCGTTTTGTGGATAATTTTTAATCAAAGAGATACCCCGACAGAAATGACACTTGTTATTTAACTTTTTAGTTAGTTTTTAGCAGGCAGTCGTGCTTTTAATATTTTTTAAAATTTATTTATTTTATTTCACACTATTTAGTCACAAATTATGTAGTTTTGGAATGAACTCATTAAGGTCTTTCATTTGATGCCCATATTGTAATAATTTAAGAAAAAAATATTTTTTTCACATTCGAAAGTGGCGTCGTACAGTCGCCATATTAATTTTTTCCACAAAAAATATAGCCAGTGTCACTTGGAATGATGTAAGAATTCTAACGATACCCCATACATCTAAATCCGTTAAGCCACTTAGAAGTTATGGTGGAATAAAGAAACTCACATACCCACAAACATACATGAATCCTGAACACATATACACTCCTTGTTTGGGCAGTCGTGTAAAAAAACCGACGAACTCAAAACCTCAGACTAGGTACGTAAGTTTTGTCATAGCCAAATATATGACAGACGTGCGAGTAATGCGTGACAGAAGCGCGACTGCAGTGCTGCGAGATAGTCCCGAGTCGCGCAGTCGCTGCGGAAGAGCCGCGACTACGCCGCGTTTACGCCACGTTTACGCCGCGATTAAGTCGCTGAAGTTTAGCACATTAGTGATGGGTTTGTGGTGCAGCGCTGCTTTCGTGCGACTAAAGGTCATGGCATATAAGGGCACCGCATTAGCACCGCTACAACCCAGCAATTAACTTGTCATTCATATTAGAGCTTTAAATCATGTGTCGTAATAGTACATTATGAGACAAGTTAGCTTAGGTTGCTCATCGCACACAAGGCTGTGGGTTGCAGCCCGAGCCGCAGGCGAGGGCGTAACTCAGCCGAGTGTGCAATGAGCAAAAGCTCACGAGTTTCGTACTACGTTTTTCAACACATTTGCGAGGAAAATACAAAATAATTTACCACACAGCAACAAATACGACAAAACAAAATATGACAAATAAGAGAAAAGGCGCGTAGGTTCTTTTTTGTTTTTTTTTCACACGCCCAATGCAAGAATATTTTGCTAACAAGGGGGTGAGTGAGCATACAGCCTACTTCAAAATTATAATTTGAAGTGATAAAATGCAAAAAAAAAAAAATATTTTAAATCAAAATAATATTTGTTTGACTTAATTAAAGTCTTACACATTTATTTATTTCAAAAATGAATATGAATTTTCAGCGGCTTAAAACCTCTTTGTTGTTACTAAAAAAAATAACTGTATTACCCGGTTAAATTAGGAATGCTCTATTTACTCGCATAGAACTTGCAGTAAGGTACTAATTTAACTTTGTAGAGATAATTCTTTAACAGCCTAGTGTTTTATATATTATTACACGCGTTTGTTATAGCTCGGTTTATGGCCCTAAAAGCGATGTATTAGGGCTCACTTTACGAGCAAGTGTGTTGAAAAATATATTTCATAATGTCAATAAGAAAAAGCCAACGGCGCGCCATCGGCGGGCGGTCAGCGCGCTTACCGCTACCATACGGCTCGACTCACAGCCGGCTCGCTGCAAGCGAGCGGACCGCGCGCTGACTCCGAGTCGCCAGAGAAACAACATCAAATGCAAAATAGCTTGCACTCGCGATCGGTGCGCGGTATGCAAGCTTTACACCTCGCGGACGGCGCGCGGACGGCGCGTGGACGGCGCGCTTACGGCAAGCCGACCGCGTGCTTACACCGCGCTGGCGGCTAGCCGTAGCCTAAATTCGAGACCGTGACGCCGTGCTGTTGTGGTGCAGTTGCGGTGCCGTTATATTGTGCCATGACCTTAAAACATCTTTATGTGAAAGTGCATCAAAAATTATAATTGTGAAAAATCTCTTTTTTGTGTTTGTTTGATGTGTTTCGCAACCGCAATTTCCACTGTTAACAAAATTCCACTCGAACGTCCTTATGAAAATTATGTAATCACATAAATGCTCCCACCACAACATTGATTGTTATTGTCAATCAAACATAAAATGATGAAATTTATAATCAATACCTCCTCTATCGTTTCCTCCTCCGAAGTTCCGGTGTAATCCGGTAGGTGGTTCGTTTTCAAGTAGAAAATTGCTCCGACTAACTTTCTTTGTGCGCTGACCACTGGCTTTGAATTTTTTACTATCAAATCCTACGGGAGCTAGTAGAAAGCTTGGTAGGGTTGGCACAGAGTTGGCATCATACACTTTTTGTAATTAATTTTTATATATTTTTTGAGGAGCTTGGTGGCGCAGTGGTGTAGCGCCTGGCCCAGCGATTGCGGAGGCTAAGTAACTTTCGTAAAGGTCGGTCATGGGATGGGTGACCAAAAATGAATTATTTCGAGCTCCTCCGTGCTTCGGAAGGCACGTTAAGCTGTTGGTCCCGGCTGCGTTTGCAGTCGTTAACACCCACCAATCCGCATTGGGCCCGCCGCGTGGTGGGTTATGGCCCATCCTCCCTATTCACCCATAAAGAAGGCCTATTGGCCCAGCAGTGGGGACATTAAAAATGGCTGGTGGTCAATGGTAATATATTTTTTGCTTTTATAACTTTTTGTACTTAATTAATTAATATAATACTCGTACTAGTGGCCGCCCGCGACTTTGTCTGCGTGGAAAGTATTTTTGCTATCCCTCGGGAACAATATTTATAATAATAATTTTTTTCGAGATGAAAGGTACCCTATGTCCTTTTCTATAGCCCTGACAACGTGTGTGTAAAATTTCATGATGATCGGTTCAGTAGTTTAGTCGTGAAGGCAGAACAAACAAATGGACTTCCGCATCCATAATATTAAATAAGGATTCTTTCCTTAAATGTGCCGGAAATTAAATACAGTGTAAATAAGTAGTTTTCTTTACGATCACTTTAGTACAGCTAAGGTAAGAATTTTTATTCACAAACATTCTGAAATATCTATTGAGTTATTTCAACATAAAATATTTTAATTTATTGCAAAGTAGCAGATTATTGCAAAATAGTAAGTTTTTAACAAACTACATAAAAAAAGATTAAATTGACAACCCTAAGTGTAGAGAGATTCGTATTACAGTAATTTCTTGCTATTCACGGATCGGTAGATGTGAGCTCATAAGTGGAGTCTGTCTGAGAGTTATGGACACGATGGGACTTTGTGCTACTCACCGCTGCGTTTAAAGGAACCGAGGAGGCATTATCTTGAGGCTTCTTTGTAATGCGGTAAGGGTGTAAGTTGGAATATTCAAAATGATATTGTAATTGAGTACACTATATTTTGTTATTATAAAGTTTCAAATGTTGTAACTTTTTCGTTTTATGCGACAGTAAGTCACCCTGACTAGAAGGTGGAGAAAAAACCGGCCAAGTGCATGTCGGGCCACGCGCCGTAGGGTTCCGTAGTTACCTTATACCATACCATATTTAATACCACCTGCTATATCTCAAAAACTAATTACTATATCTCGTTCAAACAAATTTTCATTAAAATTGTTTATTAAGATCTACAGCATATATTTTTTTTAGACTTTTCACTGTCTTATTTCAGGGGGGGGGGGGGTTAAAGCGGTTAACAGAATACATCTACCTACCAAGTTTCAACTGTGTATTCTTAATACTTTCGGAATAAAGTGGCTGTGACATACCGACAGACAGACATGACGAATCTATAAGGGTTCCGTTTTTTGCCATTTCGGCTACGGCACCCTAAAAACTGGACTATTTAAAAATAGGACTTTCATTATTTTCATTAGCAGCCTATTGGGTTTATTTTCCTTGACAAGTCTGAAGGACTTAAACCTAAATCTTTTTGAAAGATCAGTATCTTATACACTTAGAGCGACGCGGCTTCCGTCCGGTATATACTGAAGCCGCGTTGCTCTAACTTTATACACTAATCGTAATGGGTAATAATGCAAAAATAAAATTTTAGATGTGAAAGTTTGTATGTTTGTTTGTTGTTGCCATTTTCGGGTGATTGAGTAACCATTAACCAGGGGGCTAATTGTCTAATTTAAAAAATCTATCGCAATCGCTTTCGTTTGACAGATGGATGTTACACATTGCTGCATTTCTTTGGTAAGTTTTTATTTGTGCCAAAAAGAAACTTCAATGGATTACATCCTGAAAGTGATTGCGATAGATTTTAAAGTTAGACAATAGAAAGGCAGGTTATATAACCAGCCTTTCTATTGTCTAATTTAAAAATCTATCGCAATACCTTTCAGGATGTAACACATTGAAGCTTCTTTTTGGGACAAATAAAAACTTACCAAAGAAATGCAGCAATGTGTCACATCCATCTGTCAAACGAAAGCGATTGCGATAGATTTTTGGAATTAGACAATTCGCCCCCTGGATTGGATTAAAACATGAATACTTTTTGTCTTGGTTAAAGTTTCCCGAGAGATTTTTTGCGAGAACAAAGTCACGGGCAGGAGCTAGTTAAACATGTGGTCATCATACAGTTGTAGGGAAGCGCTCATGGTGGAGCTTGACAGACTGATTGTACTCGATCACGTTTGTTAAACAATGCTCGGTCGGGCCAGGTGTTGGATGGGTGACCGTTAAGTGGCATTACATCTGAGCGCTTACATGCTTCTGAGGGCACGTTAAACCGTCGTTCCCGGCTGTTGTCATCTGATAACAGTCGTTGAGCCAAGTTAGAGGCCTTACAGGCAGCTTAAAAACTTTAACACTAGAGGTGGCCACTATTGCTCATACGATATACATGGGTCTACATTCGTTTCAAAATCTCCAATACAATCAATGGCTACACAATAAAGCACAGTAACAGGAGCTCAACTCGAGTGTCCAATTGTCCATATTGTACATAATGACGTCACAAGTGGCACAGATAATAGCTATCATTAGTCTCCGTCTTTTGTCCATTTGTCCGATCGCCATGGTGATGGCGGAGAGGTAAAAATAATTGGGAGGAAATAGGAAACTGTGTGCTGAGGGATGCTTTGTTCGAAAGATTTTTGGTAAGCCTAGTTATGATGGTTTAGTTCACCCCTCTTTCTTATTAGTTGAAAAACATGAATCTTTTGTCGATGGTTTTACTTACTTCAACATGTGAGTAAATATTATTACTTGAAATGTTAGTAATGTTAATATTTTCACTTAGGAATTCAGTATAAAACAATACTCCATCATTTAAGTTTTTTATCTATTCCATGTTGAATGGATTTATGACATCGGTTAGTTAATCTATTCCAGTGAACTTAAGGGGCCATAATAGGAAAACATGGTTTGCGCGGGCCATATTTTTATATAGAAAACTTAAAGTTGTAGCTACAAAAAAAAACATACGACATGCTAAAGAGATTATCTAGTACCTCCAAGTATTAAATTGCGTATAAACCTCACAGATGATTGTAAAAAAAAAATCAGAATATCATCAAAAGCGCTTGTTGTGGTCCATATTTTTGGCGTAAATAATAGCGGAAACGTATTGAATTCTACATCAAAATACACTTTAACGTACTGTGCAGTTGCTCCGATAATTTTTTTTCAAGAAAGATAATTGTGCTAAAGATTATGATAAAAAAACAGAAGTGAGGTTATTTTCCATACTCTTTCCACGTTAAGAAAAAGACAGAGACAAATGATTTTGATTTGATGATTATTAATTTTTACTCAATTGTAAAAATATAAGTCTAGTTACTTTGCGTTCACGGACGAAAATATTTAGAAGGATCCAAAGATTTAAATCTTTGGAAGGATCAAGAACTTCCACGCACCAGGCAGCTTTATGTAGATTTTTATAGAAAAAAAATGTGTTCTTTTCATACAACTTTAAAATCTGCAGATTTTAAATTATCTTTAGCTTCTTACGTATTGCAGCCTAAGATCCTCTTTAGTTGTTTACTGCTACTTATTTCGCTGAATAATAATTTATCAACAAAATCATTATCAAACGGTGTCAGTCCACCCCATCACAAGATGCTTAGCAACACATTAACACCCATACTCGCCATTCAGCGCGGTGAAAAATGAATCCGTTGGCAAGATGGCGGACGCTTTGAGATCATTTCCGGTTCCGGCGGCATCCATCTTAGTCGGATGCTGCCACACCGTTTAAATTATGGTGTTTCGATGTTCTTATGTGTACGAAAAATAAATACCACGTCCAGTAAATGATTTTCTAAAAATCTCTTTCGTAGTAAAAAAAAACCGGCCAAGTGCCAGTCGGACTAGCGCACAAAGGGTTCCGTATCAAAATACAGCAAAAAAAAAAACACGTTTATTGTAGGGGAGCCCCTATTAAATATTTATTTTATTCTATTTTTTGTATTTGTTGTTATATTGGCAACAGAAGTACATCATCTGTGAAAATTTCAACTGTTTACCTGTTTTCGTTATTAATATCGAGCAAAAAATGGCAAAAAATCACGTTTGTTGTATGGGAGCCCCCCTTAAATATTTATTTTATTCAGTTAGTATTTTTTAATATAGCGGCAACAAACATACATCATCTGTGAAAATTTCAACTGTCTAGCTATCACGGTTCATGAGATACCTGAACAGACAGACTGCCTGGTGACAGACAGACAGACATACAGACAGACAGATGGACAGCGGAGTCTTAGTAATAGGGTGCCGTTTTTACCCTTTGGGTGCGGAACCCTAAAAAACAATTTTTTATAAATATCGCAGTGAAAATGCTAAGAAAATAATGTCAAAATCGTACGATCATTGTGAAGAATTGCAACGTACAACATTTTACAAAAATGATAATTTTTTTTTCAGATAAAGACTTTTGTTATACGCAATCTTGTTTTCAATTTGAATTCAACAACTTTTTCACCGTATTGTTTTAAAAATAGTTACTGAATTTTATCAGGAAATGTATCTGTTAATTAAAAACTTGCAGTGAGGCCAATTTTCATGGAATCACAGAAAATTTACAATTGAAATACGAATGGCTCGCCTTATTTTGTAAAATTGTTAAACTTTATCATTGGTTGCGGATAAAATGAAGGTAACAGTGCGATATAAAATTAACTTTTTAAAATAAATAAAGACGAACTGAATGAGAAAGATAATTCAAAACAAATTGAGAAAAGTGTGAGTTTAACTTTAGTCCTGTATTTAGAGTGGCCTAATTAATTAAATTTATATACATATCAATATTAACTTGAACATCCTATAAATCTTAACTGAATGCAAATGGACAACGTCGCCGAATAGAATTTTTTAAGACAACGTAGTAAAATTTAAAGTATTTTTTTTACGAATAAGCAAAGCTTTTTCCTACCATTTTATCTTGAGTGATCTTAAAAGACAACAAAGTTAAATCAACATAAGTGAAAATTAAGCTGTTTTCAATCATATTTCACTAAGTGAGATACTGTTTAATGACCCACATAGATTTTCTTCAGAAGTCAGCAGTCTGATCTCTTGGCACCGAACCTAGAAAGGTACGATTGATTTATTCCAGACAGTAAGGAAAGGAAATTGATATAAACGTGAAATTTAATATTGTAGGATATAAAACACCTCTTCTATAAAAGAGAAATGAGTCACAGGCGCCTTTGATTTTTTTTATATTTTGTTAATTTTCGAGTAGCTACAGTGGACAGTTATTTTCTATCCCTCGGGAACACTTTTTTTCTGGTTGAAAGGTACCCATGTCCTTCTCTGTATCGCTAAAAATGTTTATGTAAATATGATGATCTCTTGAAAGCGTTACAAACAGACAACTTTCCTATTTTTATTAGTAGGATTGTATGACAAAGTGCAATTAATGTAATTGCCATAGACTAGTATTAATTACAGGAAAAACTTAAAGGATCTCTTATTGCATTAAAAGAGCCAAAAGAAAAAGCAATCGCATCTGCTTTGTGGCGAGTCATTGATTAAGAAATAAATTAATTGAATTATATGTATATGTAAGTAAAAATAAATTCATAAGTCGTCGAATGGACCTTTACAAAGATTCAACGATGACTCTTTAAATACTTTATGCTTTTTCCGAAGCCATTTTCAAATTTTGGACTTAAATAACTAAAAAAAATTAATGAAAATATTAAATATTTTTAAATATTATTATATTACTAGGTAATTGTAGTTTAACCCAAAGTGCATATTACTTACTTATTGCGGTGGCTCAGCGACCCAATGTGTCTTTGCCTCCAATACTAGACCTCGCCAGCTATCTCGATCTTTTGTTGTTTCGCGCCAGTCTTCACGTAGATCGGCCTCCACCACGTTTCTCCATCGGTAGCGGGGGCGTCCGACCGGGCGTCGGCCAGTTGCTTGACCGAAATATGTTCTTTTGACGATCCTCTCCAATCCCATTCTACGACGAGACCAAGCCATCGGAGCGCCAAAGTGCATATTGCTAAGTTTTACAAAAACTAACGATACTCATTACCGAATCCTCTCCTATATTCTTACATTAGCATCTGACACTTCACAAAGCCATCAATTCTGGTACAGGTCGCTTTAAAAGTATCTGAACGCCTTACTACCTTGTCATACCAACACGTTTACATAGTAGGTTTGTAACTTACAAAGCCGGCGCAGTAAATACTATGACATGGTTCTACAGAGTGCTGTTATTTCCAAAGCTATCTGTACATGTGGGAGGACCGAGTGCCACAATGATTTACTCCCTCTTGTTCGATGCTAATCGGGTGGTAAGTAGCTGTTTCTTGATTTATCACCCGGATTTAAGTATAATTATTTGAGTCCCCCAAAGCATTTATCAAGGATTCAGATGTGCTAATTGCACGCTTCTTATCTTGCGTTTGATTAATCTGTTCGTTGTTTACTTTAAATGGGTTATTTTGGTCGCGTTTTATATGTGTATGTTAATCCATTACTCTTTGTCACATACTTGTAATGTTTATGTTACATAATTTCACATGAGTTGAGTTTGTGTGTATTCTGTGTTTACGCTTATTGCTACAGGAGTCGATTTGTCAGGCGACTTGTTGGTCGATTTTAGTCAATTGACGCTTTTTATCGACCATCGCTTGTAAAATCTAATCGCAAACCTAATTTTAATGAGTTCGCGATAAAATTTTACAAGTGATTGGCGATAAAAAGTGCTAGTTGACTAAAATCGACCAACAAGTCGCCTGACAAATCGACCCGTGTAGCAATAAGCGTAAACACAGAATACACACAAACTCAACTCATGTGAAATTATGAAACATAAAATACAACATTAGGCTGTAGATTGAATTTCTTTGAGAATGACGAAAATTATCTATAATTATTTGTTATTGGGCGGCTATACATTTCAAATATCTGTTAAGTATACATTTATTTTTAACTTTAATACCTTAATTATCGAAACCTGGCCAGTGATAGAGCCCATATAACTTTCATCATCATATCAACCTAACGAAAGGCACTTCTGGATAGATCTTCTTTGAAAATCGGTTGCAAACGCCTATAACTTTAATTGTGTTAACTTTTTAAATCATCAGGGTATCACTTGAAATCCCTGTAAATTTGCTGGCAGGTAGACTGAGCTAATCTCAGTTTTTCTCGTGTCGAAACTGCTTCACCGTTCCGCGTCATTACCCCACAATACGACTGTTTGCCGGTTTTACGAGCGAAGCAAAAATCTGATACGGACACCGTCCACCTTTAAGGATACTCCTGGTAAGGACATGTGGTATGATACTAAGTTTTTACCATTTAAAATGGTTATCGGATGCAATTCGCCTAAGACGTATTTTTGGCCATAGCTGCTCCGAAAATTTTGGAAGGATCGAAATGAGAATAGTACTAAAAGTTTAAGAATTTATCAAGACCCGTGTTAGAATTTGAATTTTGAAAATCGGCTGGCAACTTTCTTTGGAATTTTGAAAAATGTAAAAAAGGCGGGAATTTCGGGGGTGTCGTGTTTATTAAATTGTAAATATTTCGAACAAAATAACTCTATTATTTTTTTGATAGAATTGTAATGTTTGGATATTTATGACTAAATCATGTCACAAAGAATGTTTCATCAATCCATCGAAGATAATTTAATTTTCAAATAAATAAATTAAAATTGACAAAGTTTTATAAAGTAAGTTATTATTTAACTTACATGCTTATTTAAAATGATTGTTTTAACAACAAAATGTGCAACAGCAAATCATGATTAGCATCGAATTTAGTGTAAGTATCAGGAATACCTACTAGTTGTCTCCGTGCGGCGATTTAAGAAGACAAAGGGCAGTAAAATGGCTGATTGCTCACAACACTGCCGCGGGTAGAACTAACACAGACCGATGAAACTTATAGAATTGACTGTTAAGGATAGGGCACGACCAACTGAAACACGTTATTCTCGCTAAGTTTGCTGTCAACTAAAGGAACTATTTACATTTGTTTTATAAAAAGCTGTCACTGAAATTTAGAATTTGGAAGGTATACCAGAGACCAATCCGAAGAGGCTGTATCGTTGCTGGTCGGTAACAATGACATTTGTTGCACTCTAACCGCCTCTATGGTCTAGTGGTTCCCCTACACGTGTAAGAGGCAGAGGTCCCAGGTTCGATTCCTAGGAAAAGGATACAATTTGTACTCCTTTTGGTTGGTGGTAGGGGCTTCTTTCAAGTCGGCCTGGCTATCTACCACCATCTTACTTAGGTCTGACGCCATAACAACAATTTAAAATTGTTGTGTTGCAGAAAAAAATGATTTAAACCTAAGATGCACCAAGTACCTAATGTAAATGATTTTTAGATGATTTTGTTTAGTATTATTAGTATTCCACAAAAAGAGTAGACAAACTAAGAATTATAATTAGTAACATTTTCTTTTAAGTTAATGGTTTCAAAGTTTTTGTAATTCAGTACAGATTACTCGTAACGTTTGTTTCTTCTTAGAATTTTTAACTCTATAAACATTTTGTTAGTGTCTTTTTTGTTTGTTTACCGACAAGCTTATTAGTTTCACTTTGTTTAACCCGTCACTAGCATTTTAGCTTTAGCAAACTTTGCTAAGATTTTGTTTAACTGTGTGAGCAACGATTGTTACTCAGTGACGAATGACTGAAGTTTAATGTAATACTTAGTGACTCAAGTTTAGAGTGATGTTATAGTAATATTCATCTCGTAGTTTATGTTAGATACAAAGTGAGATTTCATTTTATTTTACTGCTGACATAATAAAACGATGTTGGTAAAATTTAGATTATTTTCCAAAATTATTATTTTAGTAAAATTAAGTAAAAGGAGGTTTCAGTTAAAGTTTTTAAGAAATTTTAATATACTTAGTTAAAGTAACCTTTACACTTTTTGCTCAACTTTCATATTTTATATCAGCTATTTATATTACAGATACTATCTATCATCACCAAGAACACGCCGATGTCGTCGATAATATTGATGTAAGTATCATAGGCGGTTTCATAAGTTCATGACTTTGAAAAAAATAAGTATATTTTTTTCATATATTTTTTGTATCTTTAAAAGATACTCTTTAGGAATCTTTACACAATTTTTTTGTCAAATTCAGCAAAAGATTATTACTTTTGGAAACAAAAGCTCAAGCGACTTATCGAATGAAGATCCTTCCTGTTCTCTAGATTTAGTCCACTGAGATTTTTTCTCCTACCAGACGTGAGTAAATGTGGTGGTGGGCAAAGATTTTCATTAAGCCAAAAGGCGGTGTCTGAAATGGGCCCTCATTTCAGTACCAAAATTTTTCAGGCGATGAAAGAAAAAAATAATGGGTTAAAGAGGTAGGAACTTCATTGGGCTGAATACGCAGAGCTACAAAAAGATTGTGTAGAGAAATAAAACAAAATATTCCGAAAAAAGATGTTTAAGTCATGGACTTATCAAACCATCTACATAGGTATTAGTATAGTTGCACAACTAAGTGCAACCATACTAACTACTCAGTCTCAATCTAACGTTAGGTAATTGATTCTTTGTTCACTGGTTAAAAAAAGACAGGTTACTTTCACATTAATAATGGATAATTTATAGTAATTATTGATATTATTACCAATTTTGGTGCTTTTCTTGGTAATAAGGTAACATGTACATCTGAATCTTTACTTAAATTCTTACTAATATTTTAAATGCGAAAGTCCGTTTGTTTGTTTGTTACGCTTTCACGTCTTAACTACTCAACCGATCATCATGAAATTTTGCATACACGTTGTCAGGAGTACAGAAAAGGACATAGGATACCTTTCATCTAGAACAATTTACTGTTTCCAAGGGATAAAAAATAGACCACTCAGACGAAGTCGCAGGCGGCTGCTAGTTTTCTATGGTCCTTCGAGCCGGGTAACATTAACTGAATATAAGCTATTTATACGAGGAGCTCGGTGGCGCAGTGGTTTAGCGCCTGGCCCTGCGACTGCGGAGGTTAAGCAATTTTCGCAAGGGTCGGTCATGGGATGGGTGACCAAAAATTTATTATCTCGAGCTTCTCCGTGCTTTGGAAGGCACGTTAAGCCGTTCGTTCCGGCTGCAATTGCAGTCGTTAACACCCACCAATCCGCACTGGTCCCGCGTGGTGGGTTATGTCCTGGCTGCAGTTGCAGTCGTTAACACCCATCAATCCGCATTGTGCCCGCGTGGTGGGTTATAGCCCATCTTCCTTATCCACCCATAAAGAAGGTCTGTGCCGCTGCAGTGGGGACATTAAAAATGGCTGGTGGTCATGGTCATACTCAATCTAAATTTAACGTAAATGCAGACAATGTCAGCACACATGGTTGGTATATGTAAATGGTTTAATTAATAACATGTCAGGGTCACTAGTTGTGCGACCCGGCGGCGCTCGCACTACGCACACTAATGGATTATCAGTGATTTGCATTTAGCTCGCTCTAGCGGACGGTGTTATGCAAATAGCGAAACAGTTTAGGTGTGATTAAATTAGTTAGGTTGACCGTAGTTTGTTTTAATACTTTATGAGAGCTTATGAACTCTGTCTAGAACATTATTTCGATATGTTACTGTAGAAATCGTAATAATATCACATATATAACGAAAGTAAAATTTAAACCGAATAATTAAGATTGCTTACTTTCTTCTATTTTGATTTTTAATACTGAAGTGGGTGTAAATAAAAAATAAAAGCTTGTAAAAAAGTAGATTGCCCAAATCAGCTGCTTATAATGCCTAGGTATTGTGCAGAATACCTGAAATACACAGATTGCCGATAATATATGCGCCTAGAGATGGTGGACCCGGTTTAACCCCGACTGCTGGGTTTAAACCCCGTTAACGCCCATATACTATTTTGTTGAACTAAATGTCTATGAAGAGATGTCATGTCCTTTGAATATTTCGTCACATTTGGCATATCAATAGAAATAAAAAAACTGTACAAAGTTTCTATACTTACCATGTGGGTTTTTATTGGGTTTAAGCCCAGTGGTCGGGTTTAAACAGAGTATTTTGCCCATCTCTATATGCGCCTAATGTTCAATAAATTCAAATTGTTAAATAGTGAAATAATTTTACTTATTTTATTTTTTCCTTTTGTTTAAGCCTGTCCCTCACACCAATGATGCGTTGCAGTAGTCCCCCTACACACGGTTGAGCTGAAAATAATTGTCTCGCTGATAGGCCGACGCAGACTAATTCCTTTGTGTACTCGCGCAGATTGCTGCTCTGTGTACCGACACGGACAGTGCACAACGAAATTGAAAGTACTTTTAAACTATACTATTAGTGCTTTAAATGCATATTCACTTTTCAAGCTTACGCGCTCATAGCCATGAAATAAAACACTTTTGAATTCATACTAGCGCGGTTTTATTGAAAGTACTTTGGTAATTAGTTAGTATTTGGTTTTTCCCGACGTTTCGGCATCTTTGCAGATACCTTAGTGGGTAGGCTCACGAACAGCTTCAGTCCCCCGTGACCACGGCAACTGCAAAGGTGCCGAAATGTCGGGAAAATAAAAAATCAAACCAAATACCAACTAATTACCAAAGTATTTTTAATAAAACCGCGCTAGTATCCGTTAAGAAGAGTTTTATTTTATATCTATGAATGTAGATGACGTTTATTGAATAAAAGGATTGAGATTAATGTTTCAAAATAATCATTATGAATGCAATATGTGAATCTAATAGTACATTACTGCCGCGGTCAATAATGACTGCGTTGCTGGCAGCGGTGATGATGGCCGAGAGCGGAGCTTACCGCAGGGGCCGTCACAGCGCGGTCAGCATTGCAGCCCTTGATGGACAAGCTAGAAGGCCTCGACCTCCGGTCTCGGCCTTTATAGCGCGGACAGCAAGGGTTGCAATGATGACCAAGCTTGAAGGACGAGAGCGTAGTTAAGCTTAGCTCGAGGCCATCATAACGTGGCCAGCAGTGCAGTCATTGTGGACCAAGGCTTGTATAGTACTTTACTCAAAAAATGCGAATACTGCCCTACTATACCTACTATAGTAGGTACTTATAACCTAATTTCGAAAAAATACAAAAATGCAAATATCTCCGAAACGGTGCGTCGGAGCCAAAAAATAAGTTTTTTTTGATCCCCTTTGTAACTTCGTAAAGTAGATAAGGGGTATTGAATGAAAGGTCAAAAAACGGTCAAGTGCGAGTTTTTTTATATTTTTCCATACTAATTTTATATAAAAGTACAAAAACATCATCTAGCTAGGTGACTCACCGCGCTTACCACAACGAGTGTGACTGAGAGAGCGATAGTGAATATGAACGACGCCATTTCTAATCCCATTCTTTATCTGCGCGGGTTGTACAGTGTATTTTTCACCTAACTATGTTTGAAAGAAAACTCGACAATAATGGATTCTCAAAGGAAATTGCTGGTGGCTAAAACTCGACAATAATGAAATCCCATTTAACTTTGTTGCGTCACCATCGGAGGACACCGGCAAGCTCGACTTTGTTCAAAGAAGGTTGTCAAAATAATGACCATATTACAAGCTTTTTTGAGTAAAAGAAATTTTTCTCTATATTTCGTAAATTGTTCTTAAAACATTTAAAATTTTTCATTGATGCAAGATTCTCAATCAAAAGTATATCTATTGTATGTTTACAGATATTGATTTTTAATTTTGACTTTTTACGTGTCATCAAAAAATACTTCCTCTCAATCTAAATTTAACAACCCCTCGAAAAGGTAATGATGTGTCATCAAACAGCTATCTATGCAAGTTTAAATTAAAACTTGGCAATGAGATCATTACACATTCATTATTAAACTATACTCATTGTATAGACACGAAACAAACTCATTACCGTACACCACTTCATTAAAACCCCAAAAAACCAAATTGAAACCTAATACCTCAAAAAATAAGGTTGGATATTGGTTGTGCTAGAAACTTGATGGTGTAAAATTATAGGTGTGATTCTAAAATAAGTTATTGTTTTTGACGGCAATTGTAAAATAGTTATGTCGTTAGCGAGATTGATACGAAATTTTCGTGTACAGATTACCAATTTTGAATCATTATCGTGATAGTTTTGAATTGAACGAAAATTAGTAGTTTGTTAGTAGTTACTTAAAAATGTTTATTAAAAGTTAAGTTCAGTAATGGCTTTTCATTTCATGTAGAAGCCGCATTATTAAGGAATCAATCATTTATCCATAAACGTTACAAGAGTATTTCGCTTACATAAGACTTGAAAAAATTGAACGCTTCTGAAAATATTTAGTTACATCTCTCTTTATCATAATATGGATATAACTCGGTGAAGGCGACGGAGTAAAAATAAATTAAAAAACTAGAATTATAGTCGCACGTATATTTCACAATTTGACATTCGACAAGAGTACACACTAATCTCTTACAACTCATTTTTTAAACATATTTTTAAACCAAAACTAACGGCCCTGGACTAGAGTGTGAGCCACGTCGCTAACACTCGGAATTTTCATATTTTGGTAGTTTTGTAGAACAATTTATCATAGAACAATACATAAGAAAGCTAGGAAAGCTTGGTTTTACCAACTTTTAGTTAGAGGTAAGATAACCAGTTTCTCAGTGGTGAGGATTCCGGGTGTAGTGCGCTTACACTTTCGGCCTTATCGTCACTTAACATCAAGTGAGGTGAAGGGGAAACACTTGTAGCGGCATCTACCGTACCGCCGCACATAGCAACACGGTTACAACAAGATTCAACCACCATGTTACTAGATGGCGCTAGTGTCGAATGAACACAAAGATTAGTAAGGAATAACACCTCGTAGTATGAAGAATATATGGAGAAACCTACATCTCGCTATCAGAGTTTTCTCAGCCACCAAACTATATATACAACTTCCAACCATCATCGGTTGGACCGCGGTCCCCGGGCTAAGATCACCCAGCCCGGAGGAAGATCTTCCACTTTGGCCTTCCTATTAGTGGCTAACCTCTCTCCATACCATATACTACCATTCTACCCTACTACTTACATATCCTACACTGGTGACCCCCGACGGAGCACATCAAGCACCTTCAGCAACGCAGCGCAGCCATCACTCCTCATACCTTATCCAGCATCCGCAGCAGTCACACCGCAACCAGACGCACAGCAGCCAGCACCAGCCCTCAAGGTTCCATCGCAGCATCATTGACGACGCTTCCTGGACCTTCGGCAACTCTCGACGGCATCCCGACCTGGTCTTCTCAGCCCACGACTGGAGCATCACTGGGCCCTTACTCCGGCGTGGCAGCTCTGCGCACCTCACCAGCAGCTCGGACCTACCGTCACCTTCCACTGTCCCGACTCACCGTGGACAGGTCCCGACTCACCGTGGACACGGATCTACCTGCAGCACTGGCGGACGCACCTTCCTACCCCACAACGTCTCGACTCACCGTAGACTGTCTCGACTCACCGCAGACTGGGGCATCTCCTGCAGCAATCTACTCTGGCACTTGCAAAGCTCTGACGCACTGACAGCTGAGCTTAGACAACCCTTGGACTATCGACCTCCGGTCTCAGGGGGGGAGTGATGTAGCGGCATCTACCGTACCGCCGCACATAGCAACACGGTTACAACAAGATTCAACCACCATGTTACTAGATGGCGCTAGTGTCGAATGAACACAAAGATTAGTAAGGAATAACACCTCGTAGTATGAAGAATATATGGAGAAACCTACATCTCGCTATCAGAGTTTTCTCAGCCACCAAACTATATATACAACTTCCAACCATCATCGGTTGGACCGCGGTCCCCGGGCTAAGATCACCCAGCCCGGAGGAAGATCTTCCACTTTGGCCTTCCTATTAGTGGCTAACCTCTCTCCATACCATATACTACCATACCTACCACAATTTCTACACACTATCCCGTTATGGATAAAAAAATACTAAACTTAATGATGATGATGATGATTAATTTTGTAGTTCCTAGCTAGCTTTATATAATGAGTTTTTCTGATGTTTGTAGTTATACCAAAATAGTTTCCACCAGGCAAGTTCCGTTACCAAACTATACCAGCCCAGACGATAAAGTGATTAAGCCGCCATTTTACTTCAGTCATCGGCGATCATCGGATGGCGTAACCGGATTACGAACCCATTACCCGCGCGCATTGTTCTACCCCTCGGTGGTAAGTAACTAATGCAGTAGTGTGGAGAGACTCGATAGTTCTGTCAAGTTTTTTTTACCAAGCAAATAATGTTTGATGAAAAACCTTCTTCTTGTTTTGGGTTAAAAGTTTTTATCAGGCTACGAATATTTATCGAAAAACTTTTATTGTCATTTTAAAATTACCGACAAAGTCTACTTTTGTTCAGCTTTTTTCTTTTTTTTACATTAAATGGGCTTACTATTACATTCGAGAACCATAATTAAGGCTAATAAGAGGCCGAAGATGGAGTGAGCTTGTCCAGAATAGGCTTCTATTCACTCGGGTTTTAAATATCGCTTGTATGCTTTTATACTTTCATCTTAAGCCAAATGAAAAAAATGGTTTAACCATTTTTTTAAATTTTTGTTTAATCTTCATCTTACAAGTAATGCGGTTACCGTTTTGGTTTTAGATAATGATTGTTATGGTTATATCCAACTATCAGATTTGATCATTATTTACCAAAAATTTGGTGAACACATTTAAATGGATAAAATGGTAAAATGTTATATCTCAAAATTACAATTTCCTCTTCTAATCAAATCTTTAATTAGTAGAATTCGTGTGCAAAGCAAAAGTTTTTCACACCATTTTAACTTATCCACACGTTGCATCGAAATGTGCAATCCAGCATCACCTGCCACTACACCCTAATGCATCTAACAAGATTTTTACTTGCAAAGCTCAACTAATTACAGCTGCTGAAATCCAATTAAAATGAATAGTTTGAACCAATCCCTCGGAAGTTTCACTGATCTCGCAAAAAGTATGAAACCAATTTGGGAATCAATTTGTGCCTTTGCTTGATGGGATACTTATTAATTGAGGACGTAATAGAGATTAAAATGCACACTTTAATATTGAAATACAGTGGGATAATTTCAGAAAGCAATTAAAAATGAAACTTTTTGAAAATTATCGAATAAGCATTGTTTTGGTAATATAAAATTAAATAGAAAATTTATTTTAAATAATTTAAGACCTTTATCCCATACTTTTTAAAAACTTACAATAAATCAGTCACATCATAATGACCAAAATAATTGCTATTGCGATACGTAATCGGCGGAGATTCCAGTAAAAAAAATGTATTTGTAATAAATATGGTAGATAGGGATAATCAAACTTAACAACTTTCTGAAATCGAAAAAAAAATCTGCTGTTTCATACAAAAATTTATAACGAAAATATCGAAAATATCAAAATGTATGAAACAGCTGATCTCTTTTCACGATTTCAGATTTGGTCCCATAGTAAAAGTTGATCAATTTGATGGTCCCTATCTACAAAATTCGATATTACGATTTTTTTGTAACACATTGTATACAAATCACTACATAGTATACTACAAAGTCGCTTCCCGTTGTCTGTCCCTATACATCATACCACTCTACGATTTATGAAATGTGTTGTGTGACATGTTTTAAAAAACAAACCTTAAACAAAAGATTTAAGAAAGAAATAAACCTCTACATGCACTTCAGTACATTCGCATAATGAAATCAATTTCGTCGTTTTACTGCTTGCATTCCACCGTAGATTTACTTTTATTTTCGTTCATTACTGTGACGTCGGTTGCCACTCAAGCCGGAGTATCCCCAAATAATAAATTGCGCGAGGCTCGATAAGTGCCCGGGATGGCTCGGTTATTGAGGCAAATTGTGGACACCCTACACCGATATGGGGAACAAAGATGTTGAGAGAATAGAAATAACAATTTGTACTTAGTAATATTTTAACAAGACATTATGTTTTAGAAACCTCTTTAATTAAATTCCAATATTATAAACCCAGTTTAGTATTCTTTAGTCTTTTTTTTAGCAAGCTCAACTTTACAAAATACAAACAAAATTAATTTATATAAAAAATAAAGTCATATTGCTAATTGAGTAAAAACTTTATTCTAAATAATTTCAACTTGTTAAAAGAAACTAAAATTCAATAAATTAATGAACCACTTATATGGGCTATTTACATTGGGTCCATTTTAGTCACCTGTGACGGTCGACGAAAGTTGTACGGCTTAAGTCACCCATGTAAATACTCCATTACGAACCAAATTAATTGCAAATGTCTATAAAAAAAGAATATATTTTGTGATTTCATTTCCAGTACTTCTATGGTGATTTCTGTCACTCTGTAGAAGTCCTAAGGAGACAACGCCGTAATCTGTGGAATGCGACCCCCGTGTAATACAGTCACCCTTGACTCTTAGACTTCGAACACAAAAATAAGAGGACAGATCTTAAGACCATAAGAACAAAATTGCGTCTTGAAGAGACAAGGCTCTCGATTGTCTTTCCCTTATTAGGGACAGCTTTTTCAAAGCTTGGGTTTGTAACAATTTACGTTGTAGGGACATTATATTATAAATGTTGGATGTCAGTGATGCCACCATAAGGAAAGAAAACGTATCTACCTTTACCTTCCAACCGAGAAAAAAAAAACATTTGTATTTTTTTTGGAAAAAAAAATCGCTGGGCAAAAGTAAAGATAAAAGTTTTAAATTTTAGTATGGAAGATTGTAGGTCATAGCTTAAGCTATTTTTTGACATATTAAAATTTAAATAATATTTATATTATATATTATATAAATGTGATTTTCCTTTTCTTCTTAGTAAAAAAATTTAGAGTAAATTAATGATACTACGATGAAAAGACGTATCTACGCAGAAACGTCCTTTCTTTCTATTATTTTAGTTATAGTAGGCATGCCTTCAACTATAAAGTAAAACAAAATATAATAATCAGACTTTATATTATTACATTATATAACAAAAATAATTGTCAAAAACCTTTCTGAAACACTTAAATTCCAAATACCTCTTAGGATACCATTAATTTGTACTTAAAATTATAATTATTAGCCTTAGTTTGTTTCAATTCATCGAAATTTTGAACGTAAAGGCTGACGTATTTTTCATATTGATTGATTAATAATTAAAACAGTAATTAATTTTAATACTATACGGTACAACTCAAGGTAGAGTCTCACCGCGACCCCCTCTTTTACCCTACACATCCAAGAATACGTAGTAGAAAAGACGCTACTGCCACTTGCGCCTGGCAATTTTTCATAATACTAGAATGTAAAGACGCATCTACGCAGAAGCGTCATTTCTACTTTCTAAACATTGTGTTTTAAAGCAGATACGTCTTTTTTATTAACAAGGATTTGTGGGTTGCTGTCACAATTATGAAAGGAAAAAAATACTAGTAAATGCGTCCTTTTTTACTGATTGCGAATATGTATGTAACTCAATTTTGAAAAAAATGTTAGATACGTCTTTTCTTCTTATGACGGCAGAGTGATTGTGCATACTAATTGTGTGACGTAAGTATGACTGAGAAAGTCGGAACAGTTACCATACTGCGCACTGGCCGACTCGCATGAATGTGTCTATTATTTGGGCAATTTTTTTTTTAATTTTGATTGGCATTTTCGGTTTCTAATTGAAGGTAGCAGTTACTCTCAGATAGTGTAGGACCCTCACACTAACATATAGAGAAGTTATTGAGTCAGAAAAGTAAAGTTAGTGACAGAGTTAGATTTTACTTAAATTAGAACATGACATTTTACATAGGAACACGATATCTTACAAGGTATTAGTAAAATACATGCAATACTATCTGTGGCACCATAACGTTTTTCATTTGATAAACAAAATTAATAGATCCATAGATCACAAGTTATCTTTGATATATTTGAAGATCTTCGTGGTTGAGTGGTTTGTAAATCGGTTCTCAAGGTGCCACTATCTCGAGGTCCTGGGTATGATCCCCGGTTGGGTTAATTTAGAAAACGAGCTTTTGTATATTAGCTCGGGTCTCGGTGTTTTTGGTTTCACTGTTATTTCAGATTTCTGTAACACAAGTTATGTAGCTAATTTACTTTGAAATTGGAGCAATGTTTGTGATAATGTTGATGTCTATTATATAAAAAAATTGTTTTGCTATGTTGGCGTATTAGCCTCTACGCCCTTATTACCTTTCGATTTTGACACTAGTTTTTTTCCATAACATAATATATTAAATTCTGCGAAGCTAAAAAGAACCGGTTTCCAAAATACGTGTAACATTCGCATATTTTACTTGAAACTTTTTTCAAGATGCGCTCATAATCAACGTTCACAACACAAGTCGACATTTCAAGTTTATAATGATTTAGATCTCCATCTTAACCAAGACGTGACTTCTCAAAAGAGTCACGTCTTCCTTTGAAGGAAGGCAGATTAGGTCGTTCGTCCCTCTTGACGAATCTTTCATTGGAAGAATCAGAATGAATCGGATAACTCAAGAGGAGGGATTAGCTCGGTTGTTCTTTGGTTAATGGTGGTGATTGTTAAAAGATGTTTTTAGGGAAAGAAAGAAAAAAGTCTGCCCAAGCTTTGATTTTTAGTAGTACTTCGACAGTAGTGACATCCATTAGAATGATCTGGACTCTGAGTTTTTGTACGGATTTGATTCTCATGAGGAATGTTACCTACTTTATTTTGAGTTTTGTAAGTGAGGTATCGTTGTTGTTTATTATTTCCAATAACATTTTAATCATATGAAAAAGAAAGGACATTTGGTACAAAAAATATTGAACCACTTTAAATAAAGAAGATTACTTCAAGAAATTTTATGGGACATCTTTTTACGATCAAGAACAATTCAATTTCCAAATTAGTTCCATGCATCGTTCCGCTATCAACAAGGGAACGCATAAAATTGGAGGGGAATCACCTGCTTTGAATAAACGATCGATTTACGGAGCGCAGGCTATAAAGTATAGCTGTTCGTTTGATGGGTTTGCACGTAGGTGACACTGATATAAGTAGTCGTGGAACTGAAATGCAATATATTTATATCATTAATGTAATCAAAGATATGGAAGATAACTATAAGTAACAAGAATTATAAATCGTTCTTTAACGATTTATCATTCTTGTTACTTATAGTTGTTACTTGTTACTTATAGTTACTTATATATATGATGCTCATCATTTTCATCATTACGTCTTTACGTAATGATGAAAATGATGAGCATCATTTATCACATCTATTTTAATACCAATGCTAAAGACACCGTTTATAAAAAAATTACAAGATAAAACACCGTTTTCGATTGATTTTTAAATTTTTCTAGAGCATCCTACTCAGCATAAAACCTAGTGACAAACTTAAGTTGTCGCATGATTTTCAGTTACAAGCGTTTAAGTAAACATAAAATTCATTGTTCTAGCTATTTTTTTATTCACAACCATTTATTTGAATAATCTATTAATTGTGGAACCTTTTTTTAAATACAATATAATAATATATAATAAGGCAAATCAATTAATAAATTAAAAAATGCTCCCTCAAGGATTTAAACTAAGTCCCTTTTTATTTAAGTAATACGTGAAAATAAAGATTCCATAGCAGAACTTGTCAGTGCTAATGAGTTTTCTTCGTATAAAGACACAGTGTTAGCTGGGTGCATTCCAGTTGCGAACACTGTGCCTTCTTCACGTATGTGATCACAGAAGCATAAAGGAGCTATGTGAGGCAATAGCCATAAAGATTTTATTGCATATGCGAGTACGTGTCGCTGTAAACGTAATGTATTCAGAATGCAATCGATCACGAGACAATACCCCATATTTGAACGGAGACGTGGGATTAGGGCGGTGCTTGAAATTCAAATGTCTTGAGTGTAGTTTTAAAGTTTGATTCTTTTCTTAACCCCTTATAATAATTTTTACGGTATTCAATCGTTCAAACTTCTTTTTTCTCGTGTATTATGCTTTCATTCTATCATTATTAGACTTACTTCGAAAGTTCAAGTATTTACCTAAACACATTTTTTTTATATCTAAGTAAAAGATAATAATTATATAAGGTAACGCTTTACATCGTTTAATAAGGTTGGACAAATGTACAAAAAAGGACTCGAATTAATTGTAAGAAGAAAAATATTTCAATTAATCATACTTTTTGAATAATCTCTTGGTAAATGCATTCTACAATTAATAAGCAATGTTGTCAATCTACTCGAATTGTTTTAATTAGTCAACGCCTGAGCGGCCCCATCGGGCTGCACAAAAATGGAAAATCTATTGTGTCTCATTTTGGCTTGAAGGATTAAACCATTTCTTACAAGAATACTATGGTAATTTCCTTGTTACACCGATTCATCAACATTCATCGCCACATCTCTCATCTCAAATTCACAAACAGTGGTCAATTGAAAGACTTGCCAACCTTCTTATTCAACACCAATCTTATTCCTTTCTACATAAAATTGAGAATGTCTTCCTCTACAATTTCCTTACGTAGAATTTGGTCTAAGAACAGTAAATATAGTGAACCCTTTGCCTCAAGGTCCATTTGAGTGACCGCTCGGGTGACCAGTTGCGGTTCTCGACATTCGCATGTTTAATTCAGAAGCAGATGCTTGGGGGTGATTTAAGTGGTTTGCGGGTTGGTTTTCTTTCCTTTTGTTCTTTGTAGTTGATTTTTCCTTCTTATATTTGTGTATTTTTAGTGTTCCAACCTTCACATGCAATTTACCACAAAATCGTATGTTTGTTTATACCATGTGATTTTCAGGATTAATTTTTTATCGATAATGGGATAGTGATGTTAAGTGACTATGCGGCTGAAAGTGTAAGCACACTACACCCAGAATTCCCACCACTGACTGTTTTACCTCTAACTGCCGGAACACAAAATTTTTAAATTGTTGTTACGGCGTCAGACTTAGGTAAGATGGTGGTAGCTAGCCAGGCGGACTTGAAATAAACCCTACCACCACTGACATGAAAAAAAATTATATGCAGGTCAATGCCTACCACCAAACAAACTGAGTACAAATGTACCCCCTTCTGGGAATCGAAACAATCGAACACGGGACCTCTGCGTCTTAGCTGCGTCTTTATGCGGATCAACTTAAACTTAAAATTTTATTGTAGTTTTATTTGTTCATATAATTGAGGGCACAAATACAGTTTAAGTACACAAAACTGGCTTAAGATTAGATATCAAACCAAAACTTATAGCATTCAAAGTAAATGTGAACAATGAACCAAAAAGTGATAATGGGGTACGACAAAAGAATACTATTAAAAAAATACACAATGTAAACCCAAATACTAATGTTAAAAGTTCAGTGCCCCAAAAAATTATAAAATTCACCTACCTACTTGAAAATGTATAGAAACTAAATTGAGATAGCAAACGCCACCCAGATGACTTAATTCACTTCAACTAGACAAACCTAATAAGACGAAAAAAAGCGTACCCATTTGTACGCTAGCCCACATTTGTCTGTCTGTCAGTCCAATAAATAAGAGAAGAAAAACTACGGGCCAATCCTGTCTGTGCCTTATCTGGCCACATCTGATTGGACAGGACACTGGAAAAGGAACGGCAGAAATATATAGAGTTGTTCAAACCGTTTTAGCAATCAATCTGCATTGGGGTTTTTTTTAATATTTTGTGAGTGGTCATGGACTTTGAGTGAGGGAGAAAGTGCCACAGAAAAGATAGAACAGAATTTGGATAATAGTAATAAATTAAAAAAGTAACCATTGAAATCGAAGAAAAAGAGGAATAGCTTTCAAAAGTATTGGCCAGAAACGTGATGAAGTGGCATTGATAAAAATAGATTGACTGTGTAAAAATTGATCAGGCAAAACATAGGGCCTATTATAAAAAAAAATCATCGCGATAAGCGTACGATTTTCGTTTCACTTGGTTTCACTCCATGGCACTACAAAATCACGAATAAGGTCAATATTAAGTAAATTGAATGACGAATTGCGTGCGACTATCGTGATTCTTCTTACTTCAAATTGAATATTCAATACGGAAACAAAATCAGTAGCTCTTTAATTTTCGACAACGATTGCCGATTTATGAACTTAGGTAATAATTAAAATTAAATAAAAAATTATGGTATTATCAACCCTAGAGTGTTCCACCTCCTGAAATAAGACATTCATCGAAACTGTTCAGGATCATTACTCTTTGCCCCCATTGTCTTTGTTTTACTTTATTTATTCGCTTCTCTCCTTCAGGAATTAATTCCAACGGACATATTTTTTGTAATCCCCTAACAACACGTTTTTTACAAACACTTAGTTAAACTAATGATCAAGGAAATGATTTTGTTCTCATAGCTTTCATGACAATTAAAAATTCGGTGCTTATATAAAATGTTTATTGAAACAGAATAAGTTCGAAACGTAAAAGGTTGCGTCTAAAAACCTTTTGCCTTTATTAAAATTTGATATTTTTTTATTTCTACTTCCGAAACTACGCGAGCATAAAAAAATATTGAATCTTTTTATCTATAAAACCTTTTATATCTTACTATAGCAAAACATCATTTTGAATGAAAACTTTTCAAAAAAGCCCTTCGTTATCCCAATGAAATCATAAATTTTTAATCCGACTTTTCATAAAAGTATCATAAAACTGCGACGTGTTAAACAGGCGTTGTTGTGCACTAAGACTTCCAATGAATATAGAATTACACAATAAGGAGAAAATTTTGCGTTCTTCTTACTTTTAATTAGTTTTGCTGAGACGGGCTCCCGAGAATATACTTAATTACCTCGTGTCAGCGATGAGCTGGATCATGTTTATGTTAGAATAGTTACTTTATGGGTCTTGGAAAATGTTAATTAGGTTTCATGGAAAACAAAAAAATGATCAAACATTAATTTCAAACAATTTACAATATGTAACAAAAACTCTGTCAGATACTGAAACAGGTGATAGTGTTTCTAAAACTGAACAACATTTTCCAAGGAACATACATAGGTCGAAAAACGATTTTTTTTCTCCTTCCCACAGTCGGGCAGCTTGTATGGTAGTATGAATTTTTTTTTTCGTTCGTCGAAATCACCTGTTTCAGTATCTGACAGGGTTTTTGTTACATATTATATACTAAAAAGATCGATGTTTATCTATGAAGTATCCGTTAAAGTGGTATTGCAATCGATATTAATTATATTTATATCGATTGCAATTTATAAAATTATAAGGTATTCCCAAATGCTCCCGAGTTTTAATAGTCTAGTAGTCCATCTTTTTTCACCTTGATCTGAATTAGGCAAGGCAACTGAGCACTATGATTACCAAGAATTCTATGTTAATTTATGAGATAAACTAGAAATGGAATGAAATGAAAAAAGAAAGTTAATTTTATAGAAAAAATAGTAGAAAAAGTTGACTCTCACCCGCAGCAGCTCCAACTGGATAGTCTGATAGATAGCTACGGGTGAGGTGATGTTTTTTTCTATTAAATTAATTATCTTAATATAAAAATAGCGTTGTGAATGTCTAAAATCTAGAATTTCAAAAATATTTTATTCGAATAAACTTAGAAATTAATGCTTTTGAACTGTCTATATTGTACTTCCACCATAAGAAAAATGGTATCAAAAGTGAACAATAAATAGGCACAGTAATGATACGGTAAAGCACAAGTGAGGAGAAAAAAATTGCAATCTATGTAGTCTAAAAAAATAAAAAGCAAATATTTCAAACGTTGTTCAAAAATGCATAAAAAGACTTTAAAATTTCTAAATAACCAGAATCAAACATTCATTAGGATTAAGACGACATAAAAGTTCTTAATGAAATCTGTACAATGCGCAAAGTTCCGGGACAAGTTTTTTACGATTGCATAAAGCAACGAAACCAGTTTTTCATTTACACGGTTTTAGTGGTGATAAAATATAATTAAAATATTTTATACGGGACTGTCTCTGGTTTTACGGTTTTATGTACGGAGGACTGTTTTTAGGGTGGCGATGCAGTGAGTACAGTATAATTTTTTAGGGTTTTATAAACATACGAGTATTTTTGTATGTAGAAAGCATAAACAGCAACTTTAGTTGTGATTCCAAAGGTTTTTTAAACAGAAAATATTGTAGCATTTTTGCAGGATTTACATTAATACCCACCAACTGCTATGTAACTTTATGCAGAGTTATTAGTAAAACACCAACAACTTTGCAAGAGTAGATTACTAACATCATTAACAACAACGTTTGTTCCACAACTTTTCCGGAAAAAGAGAAAAAATATCGATTTTCCATAAAAATGTCCGAACAGCTGATCGAGTTTTGTATGAAAATTTGATAATTTTTCTGTCGTATTCGGAAAGTCGTAGATCAAATATTGTTGTATATGATTTTGGACTTTGGTAATCCATTCCTGCGAGGTTGTTGGTGTTTTACAAATAACCTTGTACAGATTTCATTATTTTTTCATTTAACTGCCTCTGTGGTCTAGTGGTTCGCCCATCCGTGTAAGACGCAGGGGCCCCGGGTTCGATTCCCAGGAGGGGTACAATTTGTACTCGGTTAAGTTGGTGGTAGGGCTTATTTCAAATCCACCTGGCTAGCTACCACCATCTTAATTAAGTCTGACACCATAACAACAATTTAAAAATTGTTGTGTTCCGGCAGTTAGAGGAGATAGCCAATTCCTCAGTGATGAGGTTTCCTCGGTAGTGCGCTTCCACCTTCGGCCTTATCGTCACTTAACATCAGGTGAAGTGTAAGCCAAGCACAATCCCGTTGTGCATAAAAAAACTGATTCTATTTTCAAACCCCATCCATTGTGTCACTGGTAGCTCTAGTTATAATCTAAGTATCACCATGGAATTAACAATTCCAGCGACGCGTTTTATATTTAGCATTTCTCTCATAAACTACAAGAATGCTCCGTACATTTTTATTAACCCCGCTCCTGTTTGTTTTCTTTAATAAAACTTTGTTTTTATTTCATTTGAAGTACCTAGTTAATTTTATCTTTAACATATTTGATAGTTTTTTTGATTGTTAATTTGAGCAACAAGTCTAATCTAATCCAGAGAAACATTTGGAAATCCATGAAATTCATGCCACACAATTGCTTATTATTTTACCATATATTCATAAATAAAATAATGCCTGTGTACATCAATAAATTTTGGCTACCATTATGAATTGATTGATATAGCAATACTAAATATTATTTTAAAATAAATAATTAGTAGAAAAAAATTACTCATCTGTAGCACCTCAAGACGACTGAGGTCAGTCGATTTTTTCTAGTATTTATTTATCTCAATATAAAAATATTGTAGAAAATAGTTTTAGGATAATATAGAGTAGACGATTAAAAAACGCCTAATTACTAAGTTTAGGTATTTGAATAAAGATATTTTAACTTTTACTTTGACAAATAGCATTGTGAAATGCTAAAAATATTTTTTGTTTTCTGTTAGTGAAAACTTGCATTTTTGTAACAATAGCGGTATAAATGTTTTATTTTCTTTTAGAACTGCTTTCAATAAAATTAGACGCAAACCCAAAATGTTTGACAGAGAACAATCATGATCCCCAAGGAACATCCGACCATCAGTCATCCTGGAACAGATCTTAATTGGAAACATCTTGGATCCAATTTAAATTTAAATTGAGTTTCAATTTTAGTATGCGAAAGTTTTAAATGAGCTTTATTGGTGCTTGTAAATAAAAAAATGCTTTAGAAAAATGTTTTCATAAGAATAGACAATTTTCAACTTTCGCGTTGCATTGTACTTAGTTAAAATAACTTAAGCGCGTACCTGCGTAACTAATGAAGGGTCGGAAAAATAAGTAGGTGTGAAAATATCTATCATTAGTTACGTAAGCGTTTAATTCCTGTTATTTTAGCTTTCCATATGCCTATCTGCACGGTATTCAATTGCCTATATCAAAAGGTGCTTAACTGTGTAGGCGGCAAAACAGCTATAATTATGTTTGGATTTATATACTGGTATAAACCTTTTACTATGAAGGAATGGATAAAATTAAGTAGATTAGTACAAAATGTAGATATTTTCTTCATAAGGAAATATTGGTTTTGGCGTTGAAAATTTGAGAAATCAATTTCCATTTTAATTAATTAACATATTATTATCCCGTGTTATATCAAAACCTTTTTAGACACCGTTTAACTTAGTTAGGCATCTGTTTAAATATGATGATGTCACTTTTTACAATATTTTTTGAAAGACCATCACATTTACACAGGTGACTAAGTTAAACAGTGTTTAAAAATCTTTTGATGTTTTTTAAGTTAAAGGCAATTGTGTAATACATACCTAACTTTCACTTTCCCATAATCTATAAACTTTAAGCAACCCTTTTAAGATACTTCACCGTCACAAACACTCACAATTAAAAACACTAACCAACCACATCTTCAAAGCACCCACAAAGGGTTAAAATTAATTCGTAATTAGAGGTGGCATTCGCAGGCACTTTGCTAATTTCACACCTGGGCGATCTCTTAAGGGTTAGATCCAGGTGAATTTTTAACCTTCTATTTGAAGCCGTAAGCGATCTCTGTTGGGATTTAGGGAGAAATAGCTTATGCTAATTGGTTGCAATTAAGTAACAGATAAAAGTGATAGGGTGAAAATCTTTAAGGCAGATTTTGGAGCTGTTCTGTTCTTGTTGGATTCGAAAGATTTATGTAGATTTGATCTTAAATACTCCTTCACTGGTTAGATTGAAGAAATTTTGTTATCATTGTTTAAAATCGTACTTAACGTTTCTCTCTAGATGCCTTGTTTATGTCCGTAAGTCCGTTTGCTTGTTTTCCTAATTATTACCTATCATTTATCATTGATTTCTATTGATTAAATTCTTGCAATTAAAAAAAGTTTAAGTATTATTATTTTTAAGTAGCGTGTAGTGTAGTCACACGACTGACTTTTGGTAGAACCGATTAGAATTCGTACGAACTTTATACGTTGAGAATAATCTCGACATTTGTATATCTACAAGTTTGTAAAATTAATAGATTATAATTCCACTAACTCACGCCACAAACATCTCATTGGATCGAAATGCAATAGATATCCGTCTTTACATAATAATGATTGAATAACAGACATGCTAAAAGATCCCAATATTTTCCAAAGGAAACTCGCTTAATAAACGTCAGGGCGCAAGGGCGGGACAACCACTCATTTTAATGCACCTTGCACCGCCATTTGCAAAACTGGGCGCGCCCGACAGCGATATAAGCGCTTTATTTCATCGGAATGTGGGATTGGTGGTGTATGAAACTCATTGCATGATGTAGAAATGGGTGTGGTCACTTAGAACACAGATTAAATAAGAAACAAGAAAGGTAGCCTACTTATCAGTCTTCTATAGGTTACTTACATTTCGGGGAGTGTGCTCAGGAGTTACACAACCTCATACCTCCTTCCCCATTTCATCTTCGGACTACCAGATGCAGGGTGGCTTTTCATCCTTATGCTGTTGATATTCCACGTACCTGCACGGAACGCTTCGGTTCCAACTTTTAATTTCAAACAGCTAAGATATGGAATGACCTCCCTGCGTCTATATTCACCGAACAATATAACTTGGGCGTCTTTAAAGCTAGAGTAAATAGGTATTTACTGACTGTTCGTGCTCCATGTTTGTCCTCCTTGTCACTTTCCATCAGGTGAAAGTGAGGTCAAACGCGCAGACAGTCCACAAATAAAATAAAAAATGACAGTATCGCCCCCAGTGTCTTAATTTTATTCATTGCTTTAATATTTTTTCTCTTCCAACTAAACAATACTAAGCTAATTCATAACAATCGCTTCATGGACGCGCTTGGTGCAGATCTTAGGCCTTCTTTGAGGTCCTCGGATTTGATCAATCAGATCAGTTGCAGGCTTCAGCTGGTCTTGTGTTACAGTATCCTGTAAAAAAAAAAAGATTTTGTTACAACAAAAATTTCTACTTGCTGATAACTGAATATCGTCATCTTTCAATAATAGCATACCTATTTATTGGGATTACAAGTAAGATGATTGAAGAGCTTGATAATGCAGTCTATCTCATCACTGGACTCACTAATGCAATCGCACTGCCATGGAATATGGAATGTGTGACCAAAATTTAATTGAATCAAAGGCATATTGAACCGTTGATGCTCTGGCTGCACTTACAGTCGTTACGACCCACTAATTTACCAACCTACGTGGTGGGTCATGCATGGACATTCCTTCTTATATATCCTTGAGGAGAATATAAATGGCTGATGATGATGAAAGATTAAGAATTATTTGTATAAAAAGCATGAATTTACCCTCTGTTTTCTGTAAATGACGGCGGAAACCATTCTCCCCCACAGGAACTGAAGAAGGTATTGTTCCGAGTTTTTCTTCAGTATATGCAATTGCATTGTGGCTTCTTGAATTAGTTCTTTATCTAAAAAAGAGAAATTGTATGTATGTTAAAAATATGTTTCATAACTGTTACTTTTCAAAATCATAAGAAAATTGTGTTTATTAAATTAAAATATCTTAAAGAGCTGTAATCATTTTATTTCCACCACAATGACGATAAGGCCGAAAACGGAAGGTTACTTCATAAGAAAGCCTCATCCATTGATGATGGTAGAAGTTGTTATTTCTAAATAAAATTTTCAGTTTGTATAAACTCACGAATATCACTTTTATCAGTGTCCATAGACAGAACTTGCTGGAAGCACCCCTTCACCCCATTAACTGCCTTCGACCACACGTCAAAGGCCTGTTCCGAGTGGTACCTCTGTCTGATGATGGTACCTTTAACGTCTTGCGCCTCTGATGAATCTAGGGTACGATTAACCAACCATCGGAGACCTGCCTTAAGAATTAAGAATATAATTATTTGTAGAGTCGTATAAAATCAAAATTGGTTATCTGTCATTTTACTAATTTGTGGTAGGTATGGTACAATAAAAACTGGTAAGTACAATAAGTGACCAAAAATTTATTATCTCGTGCTCCTCCATCCTTCGGAAGGCACGTTAAGCCGTTGGTCCCGGCTGCATTTGCTGTCGTTAACACCCACCAATCCGAATTGGGTCCGCGTGGTGGGTTTTGGCCCATCCTCCTTATCTATCCATAAGGAAGGCCTGTGCCCCAGCAGTGGGGACATTAAAAATGGCTGATGGACATGGACGTGGTACAATAATATACTGCGCCAGGTATAGCTCTCCGAGACAGAGGAAGTTACGTGGGTCAGCACAGGCATAATCTCCGCTATCGGTATTTAAATAACGTTTATTGAGAAACAAATCAAAATTAAAATACACTATAATTTTGTAATGAGCGTGACAGGAAAAAATCCTTCATTCTTTGCTTGTTACTATAAAGTCGCGCAACGCTGATAGTACCATAGCATACAATAGCATCGCCCAAAATTCCAGACCTGATTTTCTTGGACCATGGGTAAAATGGAAAAGGAAAAATCAACATGGCAGAATTTTATGGATTTTGTAGATAGACGTCTTTGAGTCTAATACTGAAAATACTACTAATACGAGATTAGCAATTCAATTTACCAGAGGAAATGGCCACTTTTGATTCTTAATCGGTTGAAAAGTCAATAACGTTTGGAACTTGCAATGCTGCTGAATCAACTCGTCAGATAGCCGGTTTTGATTCTATTCTTAGTACATTGTATCGTAATTTATTATTACTCGCATTTTCCTATACCGAATGTACTATGTGAAGTACTATATGTGAATGTCAAAGAAGTTACTCCAGCAGTTCACGAGCTCTAAGTGGGACAGGAGACCTTGTAACGAGAAGAACCGGCAAAAAACTTGTCAAGGGTTGTTGTTTACCTGTCTTCTTTTGTACTAAGTCAAATCAAGTCAAAAAATAGCTCCGGCATAATAGTATCAAGTGAAGGTTTCTTCCATTCATCAACACCATCATCATATCAGCCGCACGACACCCACTGCTGAGTATAGGCCTCCCCCAAGGATCTCCACGACAATCGGTCCTGCGCTGCCCGCATCCAGCGGCTTCCCGTGACCTTCACCAGATCGTCGGTCCACCTTGTCGGGGGCCTACCCATGGAGCGTCGTCCGGTGCGCGGTCGCCATTCAAGAACCTTTCCGCCACAACGGCCATCGGTTCTTCTCGCTATGTTGTAATGAGGCCTTGATAAGGGCTCTCCAGCCCTTGTATTTTTCATTACAATTTTGTAATCATCGAATATTAAAAGGTAAGTACTCACTTCATCAGTCTCGCTAAACTCCACTTTGTAACAAAACACGTCCTTATTCGGAAATAAATCCCCAGGTACAATTGCTACCACATACCACGCGCCAATAACATCCTTCATATTAAAGTTAGCTTGAAAATCACTACATATCGTGTTATTTTCATTCGCCTCTGTATAAGATAAGATGGCGAATACCAAAAATATTGTTAGTGGTAACATGGCTGGTGTCGTCTGAGCGACGTTTTTAAATGAACGTTGAAAGGAATGGACCGTGATGAACTGAGATAGACTTTCAAAGATTTAGAAGTGACGTTTTTCTATTTTCATAAAAAAGTTGAAATACCGAAATCGTGTTTAATTAACAAGGCTGTCTAACATTCTTATAAAAAACTAGCTCATGCCCGCGACTTCACCCGCGTGTAATTCTGTTTTATTACATACCCTTGTTTGAGTATTTCGGATCTAGTACGCATACACCTTTGGCTGTTTCGCCGGTGAAAAGTAATCTGCATCTAGATAAAACTCCTGAATAAAATTTAACTAGTGGATCTGCGAGCTGTAGACATCGCGTATTTGAACATTTTTCGAAATGGCTGAAAAAAATATTAACGAAAATATGAATTGACAAAAAAGTTCAATATAATTATTGAACCTGCTCACAAAATTTCTCGAGAATCAGTTGAGAAATGCGACCTGTAAAGGAAAACAGACGGAAAGACATACGAAAACATTTTTGCCTAAACTGAAACGGAGATGCTTCACTCGGTCAAAGAAACAATACCTACATAAAGGTTATTGAATTTCGTCATAATTGCCTGTTTTTACAGTAATGAGTACCTACTTTCTTTCATAAGCCGCCAGTGATGATTTATTGTTCAACCTTAAGTTTGACACTCTATAATCAATCTTCTTCTTTGGATTATCTACAACTTTATATCTCTACAAATTCCCTCATTCCTCGAATTGTATGTAAACTTGCGTAGGTGGTAATATGATGATTGTTGTAATACCAGGTGGACATGACATGACCCATATACATGATCTGACAATTGGGTAGGTGGTTGGCCTGGCCCCTAATTACGTATCTCTGTTGCTAACAATTCTCGATTGAAATTCATTAAAACCACAGTTACATTGCTGCTTTAAGTAAGATAGTTGTCATATTAGTTCTTACTAAAGCAGCAATGTAACTGCGTTTACTGAGAAGGTTGATTGTAACATAGTTACATAATCAGGGGCTGGTGACTCAAGTGGCATTTACCTCATTGAACTGGTAGTTATCTTGTTATTATTATCTGCTTAGTGACAGAGTGTAAAATTTAGGTACTAGCTTCTGCCCGCGAATTTATAATGAAATTATTTGTCACATAGCACACAGCAATTTACAGGTTCATTTTATCGTATAAGTTATTATTCGGCGATGGCGTCCCTATGTAGTTGTTTGAGCATGTTCATATATAACACAGTACATTGGATCCAGTAGACACATCACAATTTTTCGCAGTGATTTGCGTCTCTACACAAAAATTATGGAAAACTTAAAAATTATTGGTCCCACGTCTATACAGGGTTTGTAAAACACCAACAAACTTGCAGAAGTAGATTACTAACATCATAAACAACAACATTTGTTCTACGACTTTCCTGAAAACTTTAAAAAAAAAATCGACTTTTCATACAAAACTCGATCAGCTGTTCGGGAAATTTAATAATAATAATAATAATAATAATAGCTTTATTGCACACGAAACACAAAAACAGAAAGAAACAGAAAAAACTCAAGAGAAAACATACAAAAGGCGGCCTTATTGCTAAATAGCAATCTCTTCCAGGCAACCTTGGGTGAGAGAAAATAAATAAGTAGAAGTAGGGGAATAGGTGCAAATTAAAGGAGAGGTAGTGAATATAGATAGAAAGAGAATAAAATATAGGTATTATAAGTTACGATCACAAGAAAGGAAATGATTTCTAACTTGATCGACAAAGGATTTTAGAGACTGAGCCTTTCTGATACCTTCGGGAAGTGCGTTCCATAGGCGGACGGCGTGAACGGAGAATGAGTAGGAAACGAAGTCAGTAGAGTGCTTAGGCATGGCAAGGGTAAGGTTTGAAGAAGAACGCAGTGTGCAGTGAGAAGATGTAGTAGGAAACGAGAAACATTTTTTAAGAATGTAAATAAATTTGTATGGAGAGTCGATTTTTTTTGTCGGGTTTCGGAAAAGTCGTAGTACAAATGTTGTTGTTTAAGATGTTAGTAATCTACTCCGGCAAGGTTGTTGGTGTTTTACAAATAACCCTGTAAAAACTTGTATACTTATATACTTTATTTAGTGCCCTAATATAGTGGTATGTGATGTGGCATTAGCCGGCCGGCAGTGAAAATTCAAAATTTCCTGTCTCCGAGGTGTTGGGTGTGACACGCTCAAGGACGGCGTTTCCTGAAGGATCACCAGTCTGAACAGGCGTTGGTGAGTTCCCTTGCCTTTTTCCACTACCTTTGAGGATTCCACATCATATGTTCTCAACCGCCCCGCAATTATACAGTCCAAAGAGCTCTCACTAATCCATTTGTTGGACAAGGAACGGATCCGAAAAAATGGTCTTGTAAATGCGGTGTGAACATCACATCTGGTAGCAACGGATTCGCTAAAAATGGTCTTGTCACAAGCATGAACTATACTATCGAGCGTAAATAAAAAACCCCAAAGATTAACATTCAAGTAAGAAACAAAGAAAACAAATTTATTTCAAAAGAACCTATAAAATGAAACTCAAGCAAAGACTCCAGATTTATAGTAAAATTGTCGAGTCCATTCAAAACATCTCTAGAATTATCAGCGTGTGTAAAAATACGTTCATTGTTTAAAAAAGTCGGAACCTACATAGATTTAGTCGAACAAAGGCAGTAAAAACGGTTTATGGACTTGTTATTGACGTAGCGACGGACTTCAAGTGTGGGCTAAGTCAAAAAAATTTGGCGTAAAATCCGAAAATTAAGCATACCATATTCTTACTAGTTCGTTGAAGTCTTAACCTATGGGTATTTGAGAGTATATCTTTTAATGAACCTACAAAAGAATAAAAGAAAAGAAACATTGTTAAACATTCCAGCAGGCCCTGCTAGAATAACACCGTTGGCGTGAAACATATGTATCATGGCCACAGAATTTATAATTTTACTGATTATGGCAATAAAAGCTGAGGCCTTGGTTATGAGGTTGTTAATTTCAAATGATAAAAACTAGAAATATTTTCTATAATTATTTATTTTATTCACTCATACATAAAAGCAAGCTAGAAAATTAGCAGCAGAAAATAAATAACTTACACTACTAATCCACGACAAACGATTTAACAACAAACTTTAAAAGTTGTACATAAGTACAATTTTTTTTATACGTCACACTTTCAAAAACACACACAGTAATTTATTTTCCGAAATTCAAAACTATTAATAGTTGTCTGTTTAATTACGCCTAATGGGGTATTTACATGGGCGACTAAAGCCGCACAACTTTCGCCGCACGGCGAAAATCGACCGTGTAAAATCCATTCGCTCAGATAGTGTCGCCCTTTTATCGCGCCGCATTTGCACGTGCCGCTTCTTGTCAAAGGATACCGCCGCATAAACAAAGGATACCGCGTGCGGCGTACACCCGCAAGTCAATTTGGATTTTGGCAGTTTATATAGAAATGCCGTAGTGAAAGGTTGTGTTTGCTACCGGTATTCCTGTTTCTGAACACAAGTGCTTGCACAACTTGGGTGTACCGACACTATCTAAGCGAATGGGCTTTAAATGAACAAAATTATCTGATCCGGTGGCCAAAACTACGTTATTACATATTGTTACCTAGGTTACGCCATCAACTACATAGACGACAAGCAATGCCATCACCTGCGATTCAATTTTGGAAGCGATTTGCTAGGTGACTAAAGTCGACCGTCACAGGTGACTAAAATTGACCTATGTAAATAGCCCATTAAAGAAAGAAAACAACAATAATTTCTTAACGCTTATAACACAAGAATAGATATTAGTACTACGCTTATAACTTGAACTTTATTCAAAAAGGCGAAGTGGTGGAAACAGATTTTAATGTATCCCATGAAAATCTTCATCCAAAGCTCTTTCCCTTTGAATTTTAATATAAATCTTGAATCGGAACTTTATTAGCGTTGTATGAAAAGGTAATAAAATCGGATATTGTGCGCTTTCTTTGCAAATAATATTGTCAAAATGGGTTTCAAAATTACCTTTATGTTCTAGAACGATGCTTAATTTGATTATTTTAAATACTTTAACACCCACACCCAACACACCAACGTTAAAAAGCTTAATAGTTATTTAAGCAACTGTAATATAATGAGGGGTATTAAAACACGAACGTGGATTATCACACGAGGCGAAGCCGAGGTGATAATAGTATCACATGAGTGTTTTAATACCTAATTATGTACAGTTGCATACAAGACTTTATCTTCACTCATGATATGAATGCTCTGTAAAAGGTTTTGAAACAGTAGCTTATAGCCAACGTTAAAACAAAAAGTGTTATGGTAGCCGTAATAGCTGAGTGAGTGGCTGGTTGCGCCCCTTGCGCCTACGCCCGCCGCACGCGCCTCCATCGTAATATTATCGAAACGAGTGTTTTAATGTTGTACTGAATTTCATAATGCAACTCATTAAGGCTATAAGCTAACTGTTCCAGAATCTTCGATAGAGGAATTAAAGCATGGGTGTAGATAAAATAGTTTAGATTATCAAATTTATTGCTATTATTAAAAAATGTATATTTAACTATGTATCACACTATTTTTTTTAATGCCAGTGCCGATCTTTTTTTGTATAAAGTATTATTAATTCACGCCAAATAGACAATAGTAACTATTTGTATCAAGCTTGTAACAAATTTGACAGAGTGTACATTACAATTTTTTTGTGTGTGAACTGTATCATTACATCTAAAATATTGTATAAGTAAACTGTAGCATGACGATCAAGTATGTAAAAGCAAGTTGACGAAATGTCTGGCAGGTTTCAATTATAGTCCAATCAATAAAGGAGTTGTAGAATGCATGAGAGGGGACCTAAGCGATTTCTTCTGAAACTTGTTCAGGGTGCTTAGGAAGTTAACATACTAAAAGTCCTGACGTCTCGGAGGTGAGCCGGAGGGGGGAGGGGTGGGGGGGAGAAGGTACCACTTTTGGGTTTTTCGCAAATATTTCAAAAACGGTGCGTCATGTGACAAAGAGTTTTTCTACTAAATTAAAGCTCACAAAATTGTCTACGACTTTGCATTGCACCTAATCACGTTTGCCGAATTCCCAACCGTTTCCGAGCCACACGCTCCGGAAAAGTGAACATTGAAAAGAGAACAAGTTTCAGAAGAAATCGCATATGTCCCCTTTTATGTAAAACTATACTCTACACCCCCTTTTGGATCACTTATTGACTGAACTAATTAAGGGACCACACCACAGATGGTGAACTAGTGTTTGTGCGTGAAAGGTATGGTTTCAATTAGTACTCGTGAGTGAACAGTATCATAACATCTAGTGTTTGTCCGTGAATTGTATAGTTACAATTAGTACTTGTGAGTGAACTGTATCATGACTATCAGGTACGTAAAGGACATGTTGACCACGATGACCGGCAAGTTCCAGTCGAGGGGCACCACGCCGCAAATGGTGAACTTAAGTGGACGAGCCTCGATGTAGCCAATGAATCTTCTGATTTCAACTCTTTGTTTTTCATCTGGAAAAATATTCAGTTGTTAATATTGTGAAAGAAACTTAAAATATAACATTTATTTAGTAGTATGTATAAGACTTTTTCGGCAAATTGATAGTTTCTGTTTTCAGAACAAGACGCGGAAACTTGATGGATAAGAGTAGTGCAGGACCAATTTGTGGTAAAAATTCTTGACACAGGTATATGCCCAACAACAGTGGGCGTCATGTCGGCTCATGTAATAGCGGTGATATTATAAATATCCATTATCCATAATATTCCATCCACTATCCATGATATTATAAATATCCATCCATTCCAACTAATTAAATCAGTATTTTGCAGTTAAACAAAAAAATGTGTTTAAAGTCCTATGGCATGGTAGGTAGGTACAATAACATACTGCACCAGGTATAGCCTTCTGACACATGAGTAAAAAAACGTAAACTGAACAGAGTCCAAGCTGCCTACAAACGGTCCGCTGTAGCACGGTAATAGGATACTACCAGTATTCTAACTCGAGCCTGCCCTTGAAATACGTAACTTGAGCAGCGCGGTAATCCTTACATCATCCCGAGTAACAATTGGCTCAATTATTTTGAAAAATATTAATATGGCGACTGTACTACGCCACTTTCAAACGGTAAAAAAATTTTTTTTCTTCTATTATTACAATATGGGCATCAAATGAAAGGCCTTGATGAGCAAATTCCAAAATTATATAACTCATCACTAAAATGTGTGAAATAAAAATAAATAAATTACAAAAAATATTAAAAACTCAACTGCCCTTCCAAAAACTAACTAAAAAGTTAAATAACACGTGTCATTGCAATCGGGGAACCTCTTTGATCAAAAAGTGTTTCATGAAACGGTCCCTAGACTGCAATGATACGTGTTATTTAACTTTTTAGTTCGTTTTCTGAAGGGCAGTCGAGTTGTTAATATTTTTTAAATTAATTTATTTTTTTCAAATTTTTGTGCAAAGAAAAATTATCAACATTTTATTAAGTATTTCGTAACAAACAATGGCTTCAAAACTTCATCACTCAATGTATTTCATGAGCACGCACATAAACGCTGCCTTTCAACTCGGCCGCACGCAGCTGTGTAGCATACACTCGCGGGCGCGGACTGTTGTACGCGTTACATTGCGTGGTAATGTATGCAATGCTTTTTTAACACCAAAAATCAAAATCGTTTCCCAGCAATAATTTTGAATAGAAATAGTTCTGATGATTGGCAGAATACGCAGACCTCGGCTTCGCTGAGGGTTTTGTTACACCCGGCATGTAAGTACTACGCTTATAACTTGCACTTTATTCGAAAAGGCGAAGCGGTGGAAACAGATTTTAATTGATCCTATGAAAATCTTCATCCTAAGCTTTTTCCTTTTGAATCCTTACAAATATTATAGATGCGAAAGTCCGTTTCTTTGTTTGTTACGCCTTCACGTCTTAACTGAAATGAAATTTTGCATACACGTTCTCAGGGGTACAGAGAAGGACATAGGGTAACTTTCATCCAGAAAAAAATTAGTTCCCGAGGGATAACAAAAAATCTTTTCACGCAGATGAAGCCGCGGGCGGTCGCTAGTTTTAAATAAATCTTAAATCGAAACTTTATAAGCGTTGTATGAAATGCAAATTATGCATTTTCTTTGCAAATAATATTGTCACAACGAGTTTCAAAGATACCTTATAATAATATGTTATAAACGATGCTTAATTTGATTATTTTAAATGCTTTAACACCAACACCCAACACACCAACTTTAAAAGCTTATTAGTTATTTATGCAACTGCACTAGCCGAGTGTTATAATAGTATCACATGAGTGTTTTAATACCTAATTATGTACAGTTGCATACAAGACTTTATTTACACCCATTTTTTTTTATTTGGGAAACAAACAATATTTTTATGCATATGGATTTAAAACACCCATGATATTTATCTACACGCATAATATGTATCCTCTATAAAGGTTTTGACTTTGACTTTGGTTTTGACTTTGACTTTCCTCCCCCTCCTCGTCATTATGTTATCCGTAAGAGTGTCATAATGTTGTTTGTTGAATTTCATAATGCAACGCTTGCGCGTGGGCGCGCGGCGCAGCAGGACACCAGCTCTCGCTCGGAATATTGTAATGATAGCAGTAAGCTAACTGTTTCAGAACCCTTTACAGAGGATTTAAAGCATGGGTGTAGATAAAAATTATTTATCTACTCTCATATCGTAAAATTCGAATTATGAATTTCAAAGCAAATTTATATTGACATAGTTATACACGCAATACCGAAATAAAATTAAAAAGTTATTTTATAACATACCTTTGCTAACTGAAGTATGCTATAAAATAACTTTTTTTCTCATTACGATACAGGGCAAATCCAAGAAGAAGGCAGTGCCGCGATATTTAAAAAGAACAATGACATTTCCACATACTTTCCATGATAAAAATGTACTCTATGGTGATCGATGACTTAACGTAACGATAAGTCTGCTGGAATGCACTACCTCATTATTATGTTTTCTAATAAAATACGCGCCATGTTTTGATTTTAATTTTTACTTTTGCTTAAAAATGTCTGATAGTAGTGAATGTGGACTCCACCCGATATTTTAAAAGCGGCGATGGTGGTGACGTCTTACTTAACCTAGGTAAGTACCTAAGTACTACCTACTAAGTCGTAGCAAGTCGAGAAACTACTCACTTACTCTTTTTATCATTGATAATTTATTTTGTAGGTTCAATCACAAATTGTATGAGAGTAGATAAAGTAGTGTATGAAACTGTACATAACTAGATTAATAAATAAAAATAAAGTGTGATTAGGGATGGGTCCAGTGAAAATTTCAATGAAATGAAAATTAAATTTATATGAAATTTATGAAATCTTTCAAAACGGGTTGAAATATTTCACTTTTGAGTGAAATTTATTTTCAGTACTAGAAAACCCTTATTTTCTGAATTAGTTTACTATTTTAACGTATTAAATGAAATTTAAAGGCTTAGGTAATTGACCGAGCGAGCGCGAAGCGTCTCTGCTTCAGCTTGGGCAACAATTCTTTCGTATGTCCTTCCTGCTGTTCGTTTGTTTTCCTCTATAGGTTACAGGTCGCATTTCTCAACCGATTCTCGTAAAATTTTGTGAGCAGGTTCGAAAATTATAAAGAATTTTATGGTCGAGCCAGTTTTTCAAAATGACGGAGATGTGTAAAAGAACATATTTCAGTCCGGCTTTCCGGCGCTGTTGTTCTTCTGTACAGGTCGCATTTCTCAACCGATTCTTGTTAAATTTTGTGAGCAGGGTCGAAAATTATGTAGAATTTTACTGTCGAGCCAGTTTTTATTAATTTTTCAAAATGGCGGAGATATATACTTAATTATATTTTAGTCTGACTTTCTAGCTGTCTGTTCTCCTCTACAGGTCCCATTTCTCAACCGATTCTCGTGAAATTTTGCGAGCAGTTCGATAATATTATTGATTTTTTCAGTCGAGCTAGTTGAAATTTATCAAAAATATCACCCATTTCCAAAAATAAGTATTCAAAATAAGAAGCGCCATCTAGCTGCGCATAGCTACCAAATAATATACCAAACAGCACGTAACCAAATAATATATCTAACCTACTATGTGCTTTGAAAGACCTCATGAGCAGTGAGGAAAAAGGGGTTTCGATTGCTCGGCCACGGTGTCGTAGAAGAAAAACGACTACGTCAACATTACGAAGGAATGTGTAGAAAACTAACAATGAAAGTCGCAAATTTGTAGGTTCAATATTCAGAAAGTTTAACCATGACTGCGCGGTCGAAACGTGTAGAACCTCGCGGCCACGCAGTTCTCTCAAACGGAGCTTAGTAGAGGTTACATTATTTTTGCTAATCGCAGATACGATTTCGTAGATAATTAAGACAGTATAAGTAAAGCCCTAATGTTTGGACTTTACGACCACGTTTTTCTGTAGGTCGTGAAATCCAAACCTTAGGGCTTTATTTATACTGTCTACTATTTTTACCTAATCGTATCAGGGATTATAAAAGAGATTGGGACCTCTATTAAGCTCCGTTTGAGAGAACTGCGTGGCCGCGCGGTTCTCCATGTTTCGACCGCGCGGCCATAGCATTTAATTTCTGTAGCAGGTCGTGAAGTCCAAACATTAGGGCTTTATTTATACTGTCTATATTTTCTACATAATCGTATCAGCGATTAGCAAAAATAATAGGACTTCTACTAAGCTCCGTTTAAGAGAACTGCGTGACCGCGCGGACTATGGCGCGGCCATAGCATTTAAGCTATGTAGGTCGTGAAATCCAAACATTAGGGTTTTTTTATACTTTCTATATTTTTCTACGAAATCGTATCAGCGATTTATAGCAAAAAGAATGGGACCCCTACTAAGCTCCATTTAAGAGAACTGTGTGGCCGCTCGGTTCTCCACGTTTCGACTGCATGGCCACGGTTAAATTTACAATTTTCTGAATATTGGTCCTACTTTGCGACTTTTATTGTTAGTTTTCTACATATTCCTCCGTAATGTTGATGAAGTCGTTTTTCTTCTACGCCATCGTGGCCGACAATCGAAACAGATATTGAATATTTTGTTATTAAAAGTTGTAAAATAGCTAAAGTTATTCGTAATTTAAGCCAACTTATTTGTTTATTGTTTTGTTCTATAATTATGTTGATATATTGACAAAATGCATGTAATTTTGTTTTATTTAGGTCAGATGAATCTTAAAAATAAATTTCACTCTAAACTGAAATATTTCAAACCAAAATGAAATTTATTCTAAATATTTCACAGACCGAAATTTTTCGTGAAATTTACCCAACCCTAAGTGTGATACTATTAAAAACCTCGCCTACGGCTCGGTTTTTAAACACACACTCATGTTTTAATACCCCTCATTATGCATCAGTTTCATAAACTACTATTATGCAACTGTAGTATGAGGGGTATTAAAACACGAACGTGGGTTTAACTACGAGGCGAAACCGAGGTGATAATAGTATCACATTAGTGTTTTAATACCCAAAGTTATGTACAGTTGCATACAAGACTTCATCTACACCCATCATATGAATCCTCTGTAAAAGGTTTTGAAATAGTAGCTAACGTTAAAACAACAAGTGTAATGGTAGCCGTAATAGCCGAGTGAGTGAGTGGCTGGTTGCGCCCCTAGCGCCTACGCCCGCCGCACGCGCCTCCGTCGTAATATTATCGAAACGAGTGTTTTAATGTTGTACTGAATTTCATAATGCAACTCATTCGGCCGTGGTGCTATGACACTGGTTGTTTAAATGTTGGCTATAAGCTAACTGTTCCAGAATCTTTGATAGAGGAATTAAAGCATGGGTGTAGATAAAATAGTTTAGATTATCAAATTTATTGCTATAACTAAAAAATGTATGCTTATATTTAACTATGCATCACACAATTTTTTTTAATGCCAGTGCCGATCTTTTTTTCTATAAAGTATTATTAATTCACGCCAAATAGACAATAGTAACTATTTGTATCAAGCTTGTAACAAATTTGTCAGAGTGTACTGTATCATTACAATTTTTTGTGTGTGAACTGTATCATTACATCTAAAATATTTTATAAGTAAACTGTAGCATGACGATCAAGTATGTAAAAACAAGTTGACGAAAATGTCTGGCAGGTTTCAATTAAGGGACCACACCACATATGGTGAACTAGTGTTTGTGCGTGAAAGGTATGGTTACAATTAGTACTCGTGAGTGAACAGTATCATAACAACTAGTGTTTGTCCGTAAATTGTATAGTTACAATTAGTACTTGTGAGTGAACTGTATCATGACTATCAGGTACGTAAAAGACATGTTGACCACGATGACCGGCAAGTTCCAGTCAAGGGGCACCACGCCGCAGTAGTAAGTGTGTTAGTATTGTATAGAATCGAACCTATTTAAATAAAATTGTAGTTTGGTATCGACTGTACATTAAGTTGTTTATTTATTTTCCCTTGAGATGTCATCGAGGTGAGTTCAGAATCGCATGAGTTTATTTATTAATTATTGTTTCTTAAGCCAAAAGGCTGAAAGGAAGGAAAAATCGTATGACAAAATACTGTGAAGAAAACTTAAAACATTACATTTATTGTGTAGGATTTATAAAAACTATTCGGTAAATTGATTGTTTTATTTTTAGAACAAGTCGCGGAAAGCTGCTGGATGCAGATAGCGCAAAACTAATTGTGGTGAATAGCCTTGAAGGAGGCATATGCCCAAAAGTGGCTATTAAGTCGGCTTATGTTATACCTATGATGATGATTTAAAGATATCTATGTAACTAAATGAATATTTTGCAGTTTAACAGAAATAATGTGCTTAAAGTCCCACGACATGGTACAATTATATACTGCGTCAGATATAGCATTCCAAGACAGAGGAAGTCTTTTTTATGTATAGTCCTGTCTGCGCGTTTGACCTCACTTTCTCCTGATGGAAAGTGACAAGGAAGACGAAGATGGAGCACGTGCAGACAGTAAATGCCTATTTGCTCTGGCTTTAAAAAAGCCCAAGTCAAGTGGCTAATTTACTTGCTTAAGTCATCTCCGCTATCGGTATTAAAAATAACTTTCATTTATTTTTTCCTTAAACTGTTTCGTCGCCCTAAGAGAAACAAATCACAGAATCATATGCACTATAATAATTTTGTAACGAGTTATGACAGAATAAAAATTCTTGATAATTTGCATGTTACTATAGAGTCGTGCAGTTGCACGATAGTACGATAGTATTGCAAGTGTGTCTTCCAAAATGCCAGACCTTATTTTATTAAATCATGTCCCACGGTAACAATCAAAGCATTAGAAAAGCCTGATTTGTGATGTAAGTTTTTGTGTATTTTTATAAGGTAACGAAAATTTAAAACTGTGTCAGTTGATTTAAACAAATTGTTTAGCAATTAAAAATTACCTTTTGCAACCAGCACTTTATCACGCAACGCAAGAACCAGTTTCTCGACTTCGGACGCAAGAAGGCCAGCTGTAAAGGTGGGCGCCAGCATAATGAGGAGGTTCTTCACCACGGTTGTTATGTCGCTTGATAGCTTCCAAACGGATTCCTGGGAATTGATGTCAGTTATTAGTGTTAATAATATAGCCAGTTGGTTTAAACAAAGTACCAACTCATAATACCAACATGCTCTATAACATTGTTTAATTATTATGAACAAAATAAATATTTTGATAAACACTTACATTTTTAACACTTCCTCCAGCAAAAGGTAGAAACAATAGGATTGTCATTGATAATGTGTTGAATATCAGTGTAACAATAAACTAAAAACAACGATTATGATTAAACTTTTGGATCATGTGGCTCTGTATTTTTCAATGACAAAGATATTTAAAGATGTAGATTAAAATAATCTGTGCTAGTGGGGAATTAACACGGGTGAAGCCGCTGGACTTTTGCCGCACGCCGATAATCGACTGTAGAAATGGCAATCCGGCCTTAGCCCTCTAGATGATTGAACTTATCTGATCCGGTGGTCAAATCTGTAACTTAGTGTTATTACATATTGTGGCTTAGGTTACGCCATTGACTACATAAACGACAGCACCACCGTCAGCGATTCAATCTTACAAGCGACTCAATAAGTGACTAAAGTTGAACGTCACAGGTAATTAAAATTGACCCAGGTAAACCTATATAACCCTCAAACGACGACATACTTTTGTATGTCGTCGTTTGAGGGTTATATAGGTTATAGGGTATTGATAATGCTAAAATATGAAATAAAACACTTTTTAACAGATACTAGCGCGGTTTTATTGAAAGTACTTTGGTAGTTAGTTGGTACCTATTTAGTTAGATTTTTTATTTTCCCGACATTTTGGTATCTTTGCAGCTGTCATGGTCACGAAGGACTGCAGCTGCAAAGGTGCCGAAGCCTCGGGAAAATTAGAAAATCATACCAAATACCAACTAATTGCAAAAGTATGTTTAATAAGTCAACTGTTACTTACGTGACCTTCTCTGTCTCGGAATGCTATAACTGGCGCAGTATGTTATTGCACCATGCCGTAGAGATTTTTATCTATTAAACCGCAAAATTTACATTTAGTTAATCATCATTATAACATAAGCCGACATGCCGCCCACTGTTGGGCATATGCCTCCCTCAAAGATTTTCACCAAAATCGGTCCAGCGCTAACCGCATCCAGCAGCTTTTCGCTACTTGATCTAAAATGAAACTATCAATTTGCCGAAAAAGTCTTAACCTACTAAATAAATGACATGCTTTATGTTTTCTTCAAGTATTAGCGACTGGATTTTATTTCAGATGAGAAACAAAGAGTTAACATCAGAAGATTCATTGGCTACATCGAGGCTCGTCCACTGAAGTGCACCATCTGCGGCGTGGTGCCCCTCGACTGGAACTTGCCGGTCATCGTGGTCAACATGTCCTTAACGTACCTGATAGTCATGATACAGTTCACTCACAAGTACTAGTTGTCACAATACAATTAACGCACAAACACTAATTGTTTATGATACAGTTCACTCACAAGCACTAATTGTAGTGAATACAATTCACGCCCAAACACTAGTTGTTATGATACATTTCACTTAATAAAAGTTCACCATCTACGGTATGGTGTTCCTTGACTGGAACCTGCTGGTCATCATCAACATTATGTTTTTACATACCCGATCACCATAATCAGCTACAAAATATATGATTAAGATGTTGTGATGCAGTTTACACACAAAATGTTGTAATGATACAGTACACTCTGTCAAATTTGTTACAAGCTGTTTACAAAATTAAATGGTTACTACTTGGCACGAATTAGTAATACTTCACACAAAACTTACTTATAAAAAAACAGCATTGGTATTAAAAAAAACCGCCTGCATCAAAAGACAAGTCAACTAAAAATATAGCATAGAATACAAATCATTTATAATAAGCATGCCTCCGACTGCATGTAATCATGTTGCCTTTAATATTTAATCTTGTTTTTTATCTTTCCAGTTTACTTGTCTGTTGATGTAAGCGGTTTTTTTTATTTATTTATTTATATTATATTTTTAGTTATAAAACGTTCCTGATTTATACCTTTTGAAATCCTTTTGACAAGCCCTTTAACTTGACACACATATTGCACTATTCTAAGAAAATATTTTCTTTTCACTTCCTATGATGGCACCTACAGCTGCCATATTGGTTTTTTAACGCCACTTATTTTTGAAGGCCCCGTTTTTCGGTTTTTCACATATGTCTCATGAACTATGCGTTTTAGTGACTTAAAATTGATAACAAAATAAACGACGATTAAATTTGCTACAAGTTTTATTAAGTTAAATTCTTTGATAACATTTATCGTTTTTGAGATATCCGCTCCTGAATGTCTGTCAACATGCTTAAAGTGAAGCTTGAGAGAATGGGATGGCACATTTTTCCTGTGTCAATGGTATGGCACGGCAGATTGTCCTCAAGCTTCACCTTAAGCATGTTGACAGACATTCATGGCATAGGGGCTACGGGCTACGGGGATTTTTGATATGTTCACCTCCTAATAGGTCCAAACAAAGTTACGATCTCAAAAATTGTGTTCCAATCAATTCCCCCTATACATTTTTGAGCTTTCTTTGCCTGAACTATTAGGCCCTGCCCTTATTTCCGTTGCCTTAATACAGATGTGTCACGACAACGCTGGCATTCTGGTAGGGCCTACGTCAATAACAAGTCCATAAAGTTTTTTTAATGCCTTTTTACCCGACTGCAAGAGGGTTATGTTTTTCGCGCGTATCTTGTATGTTTGTATGTAATATTCTTTATTACCTCATATCTTTTAAACGGCTGAACGGATTTCCATGATTAACATATAGATTTGTCTTGCCAGCCCAAGTGTTCTTAAGAAAGTGGCGTTATAAAAAAACCAACATGGCGGCTGCACGGTGCTATTATACGTAGTGAAAAAAAATTTTTTTTTAGATTACTGCAATATGGGTGTCAAATTAAAGGTCTTATTTAAAGGATTTCAAAAAGGTATATCATGACTGTAATAAATAATAACTAAAAAGAAATAAATAAAAAAATAATTTAAAAAAAATTAAAAACCCTCCTGCTTAAAAAGACAAGTCAACTGAAAAGATGGAAACAAGATTAAATTTAAAGGCAACCTTATAACATGCAGTCGGAGGCATATAACTCAAATCATTCATAATGACACTTTATGCATGCCTCCGACTGCATGTTATAATGTTGCCTTTAAATTTAATCTTGTTTCCATCTTTTCAGTTGACTTGTCTTTGTATGCAGGAGGGTTTTTTTAACCTAATCTATGTAGGTTCCTACTTTTTTCAACAATGAACACAATGAAAATATTTTAATACACACAGATAATTTTGGAGATATTTTGAGCATAATTAATAAACAAGTAATAACTATAATAAAGTAATTATAGGTATTTTCACAAAGTTTTTTTTTAACCAGAGCTTTATCATTATAAATATCACTGTAACTACAATATATCACCAATTCGTTTCTTTTTAGGGTTCCGTACCCAAAGGGTAAAAACTACAGACTCGCGCCGGAGTCTTAGTAATAGGGTCCCGACCCTATTACTAAGACTCCGCTGTCCATCTGTCTGTCTGTCTGTCGGTCTGTCGGTCTGTCGGTCTATCTGTCTGTCTGTCTGTCTGTCTGTGTGTCTGTCTGTCTGTCTGTCTGTCACCAGGCTGTATCTCATGAACCGTGATAGCTAGAAAGTTGAAACTTTCACAGATGATGTATTTCTGTTGCCGCTATAACAAAAAATACTAAAAACAGAATAAAATTAATATTTAAGGGGGGCACCCATACAACAAACGTGATGTTTTTGCCGTTTTTTGGTACGGAACCCTTCGTGCGCGAGTCCGACTCGTACTTGGCCGGTTTTTTATTATTTTGAAAGGCCCATTGTCCTTGTAATATCATCCATGAAAGTGTATTTTCTATAAATTGAAAGCAATAATGAGAATTAATTTCATCATCATTAATCTACAAATCGACATGCTCTCTATAATAAAGACAATAATTCAAAAACACTTATGTATTAAGTGTATTAGACAACGGACGTTTACAACTAAACAAATTGCAAGATAATTAAATATTAAAAATGATATTGCGTAAAACAAAAGTGTCCCCTAGCGTAAATTTTCTTGTTAAATCCAAATCTGAAAAAAGCCGCATGTCTAAATTTTTAAGATACATTTTCATTTTCTTTCAAATCGTTTTCGCTTTAGACAATGGTTTTATACGAGCAGCAACTCCTAAGAAAAAGATGTTGATAAAATTGTTCGCTTTACTACAATCTTTTTTTATGAGCGCTTACGCAATTTACGGCATGTTTTATATTTATAAAAAATTTGACATTTGGGCTGTCAATGTTGTTGCTATATATTTTATATTTTCCCTTGTCTTAATATCTTGTAAATATTCCTATTACGATTTTCAAACTGATCTTTACTCTTTTGATAGAGAAATATATGCCGATAGTCTATCGTATCGATTGGATTTAAAAATAATTGCAAATTTTATTGTAATTGTTTTATACCTGACATTAAAATCCGTGTTGAATTCTATTGTATATCCTCCTATGGATAGATTAAATTTTACTTATATTTCAAAGGAAATATGTGTCAGAATATGTATACTTGGGGTAGATTTTGTTAGGATTATTTATTTTCTGGTTTTCTCTTCGGCTTGTTGGCGTATTAAGAAATTTATTGAGTTCGTGAAAAGAGATAATGTGGATGTAGTAGCTTGTCAATACCTTTACAAGAATATTGCAGATATTACTGAGAAGGCGAAGGCTAATTTCAATCTTGTGGTAAGTTATTTTACTATTACATATTATTATGAAAAAAATCAATGATTTATTTGAGTAATACAAGTTATTCTAGTGTTTTTCACCTCTCAAGCTTACGCACTCACTAGACATAAAAAAACCTTTTCTAATGGATACTAGCGCGGACTTATTAAACATACTTTTGCAATTAGTTGGTATTTGGTATGATTTTCTAATTTTCCCGAGGCTTCGGCACCTTTGCAGCTGCAGTCCTTCGTGACCATGACAGCTGCAAAGATACCAAAATGTCGGGAAAATAAAAAATCTAACTAAATAGGTACCAACTAACTACCAAAGTACTTTCAATAAAACCGCGCTAGTATCTGTTAAAAAGTGTTTTATTTCATATTTTAGCATTATCAATACCCTATAACCTATATAACCCTCAAACGACGACATACTTTTGTATGTCGTCGTTTGAGGGTTATATAGGTTATAGGGTATTGATAATGCTAAAATATGAAATAAAACACTTTAACAGATACTAGCGCGGTTTTATTGAAAGTACTTTGGTAGTTAGTTGGTACCTATTTAGTTAGATTTTTTATTTTCCCGACATTTTGGTATCTTTGCAGCTGTCATGGTCACGAAGGACTGCAGCTGCAAAGGTGCCGAAGCCTCGGGAAAATTAGAAAATCATACCAAATACCAACTAATTGCAAAAGTATGTTTAATAAGTCCGCGCTAGTATCCATTAGAAAAGGTTTTTTTATGTCTAGTGAGTGCGTAAGCTTGAGAGGTGAAAAACACTAGAATAACTTGTATTACTCAAATAAATCATTGATTTTTTTCATAATAATATGTAATAGTAAAATAACTTACCACAAGATTGAAATTAGCCTTCGCCTTCTCAGTAATATCTGCAATATTCTTGTAAAGGTATTGACAAGCTACTACATCCACATTATCTCTTTTCACGAACTCAATAAATTTCTTAATACGCCAACAAGCCGAAGAGAAAACCAGAAAATAAATAATCCTAACAAAATCTACCCCAAGTATACATATTCTGACACATATTTCCTTTGAAATATAAGTAAAATTTAATCTATCCATAGGAGGATATACAATAGAATTCAACACGGATTTTAATGTCAGGTATAAAACAATTACAATAAAATTTGCAATTATTTTTAAATCCAATCGATACGATAGACTATCGGCATATATTTCTCTATCAAAAGAGTAAAGATCAGTTTGAAAATCGTAATAGGAATATTTACAAGATATTAAGACAAGGGAAAATATAAAATATATAGCAACAACATTGACAGCCCAAATGTCAAATTTTTTATAAATATAAAACATGCCGTAAATTGCGTAAGCGCTCATAAAAAAAGATTGTAGTAAAGCGAACAATTTTATCAACATCTTTTTCTTAGGAGTTGCTGCTCGTATAAAACCATTGTCTAAAGCGAAAACGATTTGAAAGAAAATGAAAATGTATCTTAAAAATTTAGACATGCGGCTTTTTTCAGATTTGGATTTAACAAGAAAATTTACGCTAGGGGACACTTTTGTTTTACGCAATATCATTTTTAATATTTAATTATCTTGCAATTTGTTTAGTTGTAAACGTCCGTTGTCTAATACACTTAATACATAAGTGTTTTTGAATTATTGTCTTTATTATAGAGAGCATGTCGATTTGTAGATTAATGATGATGAAATTAATTCTCATTATTGCTTTCAATTTATAGAAAATACACTTTCATGGATGATATTACAAGGACAATGGGCCTTTCAAAATAATAAAAAACCGGCCAAGTACGAGTCGGACTCGCGCACGAAGGGTTCCGTACCAAAAAACGGCAAAAACATCACGTTTGTTGTATGGGTGCCCCCCTTAAATATTAATTTTATTCTGTTTTTAGTATTTTTTGTTATAGCGGCAACAGAAATACATCATCTGTGAAAGTTTCAACTTTCTAGCTATCACGGTTCATGAGATACAGCCTGGTGACAGACAGACAGACAGACAGACACACAGACAGACAGACAGACAGACAGATAGACCGACAGACCGACAGACCGACAGACAGACAGACAGATGGACAGCGGAGTCTTAGTAATAGGGTCGGGACCCTATTACTAAGACTCCGGCGCGAGTCTGTAGTTTTTACCCTTTGGGTACGGAACCCTAAAAAGAAACGAATTGGTGATATATTGTAGTTACAGTGATATTTATAATGATAAAGCTCTGGTTAAAAAAAAACTTTGTGAAAATACCTATAATTACTTTATTATAGTTATTACTTGTTTATTAATTATGCTCAAAATATCTCCAAAATTATCTGTGTGTATTAAAATATTTTCATTGTGTTCATTGTTGAAAAAAGTAGGAACCTACATAGATTAGGTTAAAAAAACCCTCCTGCATACAAAGACAAGTCAACTGAAAAGATGGAAACAAGATTAAATTTAAAGGCAACATTATAACATGCAGTCGGAGGCATGCATAAAGTGTCATTATGAATGATTTGAGTTATATGCCTCCGACTGCATGTTATAAGGTTGCCTTTAAATTTAATCTTGTTTCCATCTTTTCAGTTGACTTGTCTTTTTAAGCAGGAGGGTTTTTAATTTTTTTTAAATTATTTTTTTATTTATTTCTTTTTAGTTATTATTTATTACAGTCATGATATACCTTTTTGAAATCCTTTAAATAAGACCTTTAATTTGACACCCATATTGCAGTAATCTAAAAAAAAATTTTTTTTCACTACGTATAATAGCACCGTGCAGCCGCCATGTTGGTTTTTTTATAACGCCACTTTCTTAAGAACACTTGGGCTGGCAAGACAAATCTATATGTTAATCATGGAAATCCGTTCAGCCGTTTAAAAGATATGAGGTAATAAAGAATATTACATACAAACATACAAGATACGCGCGAAAAACATAACCCTCTTGCAGTCGGGTAAAAAGGCATTAAAAAAACTTTATGGACTTGTTATTGACGTAGGCCCTACCAGAATGCCAGCGTTGTCGTGACACATCTGTATTAAGGCAACGGAAATAAGGGCAGGGCCTAATAGTTCAGGCAAAGAAAGCTCAAAAATGTATAGGGGGAATTGATTGGAACACAATTTTTGAGATCGTAACTTTGTTTGGACCTATTAGGAGGTGAACATATCAAAAATCCCCGTAGCCCGTAGCCCCTATGCCATGAATGTCTGTCAACATGCTTAAGGTGAAGCTTGAGGACAATCTGCCGTGCCATACCATTGACACAGGAAAAATGTGCCATCCCATTCTCTCAAGCTTCACTTTAAGCATGTTGACAGACATTCAGGAGCGGATATCTCAAAAACGATAAATGTTATCAAAGAATTTAACTTAATAAAACTTGTAGCAAATTTAATCGTCGTTTATTTTGTTATCAATTTTAAGTCACTAAAACGCATAGTTCATGAGACATATGTGAAAAACCGAAAAACGGGGCCTTCAAAAATAAGTGGCGTTAAAAAACCAATATGGCAGCTGTAGGTGCCATCATAGGAAGTGAAAAGAAAATATTTTCTTAGAATAGTGCAATATGTGTGTCAAGTTAAAGGGCTTGTCAAAAGGATTTCAAAAGGTATAAATCAGGAACGTTTTATAACTAAAAATATAATATAAATAAATAAATAAAAAAAACCGCTTACATCAACAGACAAGTAAACTGGAAAGATAAAAAACAAGATTAAATATTAAAGGCAACATGATTACATGCAGTCGGAGGCATGCTTATTATAAATGATTTGTATTCTATGCTATATTTTTAGTTGACTTGTCTTTTGATGCAGGCGGTTTTTTTTAATACCAATGCTGTTTTTTTATAAGTAAGTTTTGTGTGAAGTATTACTAATTCGTGCCAAGTAGTAACCATTTAATTTTGTAAACAGCTTGTAACAAATTTGACAGAGTGTACTGTATCATTACAACATTTTGTGTGTAAACTGCATCACAACATCTTAATCATATATTTTGTAGCTGATTATGGTGATCGGGTATGTAAAAACATAATGTTGATGATGACCAGCAGGTTCCAGTCAAGGAACACCATACCGTAGATGGTGAACTTTTATTAAGTGAAATGTATCATAACAACTAGTGTTTGGGCGTGAATTGTATTCACTACAATTAGTGCTTGTGAGTGAACTGTATCATAAACAATTAGTGTTTGTGCGTTAATTGTATTGTGACAACTAGTACTTGTGAGTGAACTGTATCATGACTATCAGGTACGTTAAGGACATGTTGACCACGATGACCGGCAAGTTCCAGTCGAGGGGCACCACGCCGCAGATGGTGCACTTCAGTGGACGAGCCTCGATGTAGCCAATGAATCTTCTGATGTTAACTCTTTGTTTCTCATCTGAAATAAAATCCAGTCGCTAATACTTGAAGAAAACATAAAGCATGTCATTTATTTAGTAGGTTAAGACTTTTTCGGCAAATTGATAGTTTCATTTTAGATCAAGTAGCGAAAAGCTGCTGGATGCGGTTAGCGCTGGACCGATTTTGGTGAAAATCTTTGAGGGAGGCATATGCCCAACAGTGGGCGGCATGTCGGCTTATGTTATAATGATGATTAACTAAATGTAAATTTTGCGGTTTAATAGATAAAAATCTCTACGGCATGGTGCAATAACATACTGCGCCAGTTATAGCATTCCGAGACAGAGAAGGTCACGTAAGTAACAGTTGCCTACATCGTCTCCGCTATCAGTATTGAAATAACTGTTTCGTTGTCCAAAGAGAAACAATATAATAATTTTGTAACGAGTGTGACCGAAAAAATGCTTCGTGTACCTAATTTTTTTTTGTTTATCTTTGTTTCTTTTTTAAGTTTTCTGTTTTCTGTAATTTATGCTGTACCTTTGTTGTTTTTTAGGGTTCCGTACCTCGGAAGGAAAAAACGGAACCCTTATAAGATCACATTGTTGTCCGTCTGTCTGTCTGTCGGTCAGAACCCTTTATCTCAGGAACGCGTGGAGGTATCGAGTTGAAATTAAAATCATATACTCAGATCTACGGTATCTTGAAGCTGTGAAAAAAATCAAACTTCTTTGTTTAAAGTCTGTTCATCCTTACTTGTCTTATATGGTAAACAATCTTCACCCCACTCTTTATTGAAATAATCATTTATAAAATAAAACAAAGGGTTTTCCACAAACAGATTACGAAATAAATTGTTAATAAATTAACAATAATTTCATAAATTTCCCGTTGACCTAAAACTTAAAAATTTGGCAAGTAATATTTTCTTAAACTAAAATTACAGAGAGAAATCTGAAAAATATTTTTTTTTTAATTATCTTATGTTTAGTTGCGTTGCGTAAACGTCCGTTGTATAATTAAATACACTTTATACATAAGTGTTTTTGAATTATTATAGAGAGCATGTCGATTTGTAGATAATTGATAATGAAATTTCAATAGAAAATACATTTTCATAAATGATATTTCAAGGACAATAGGACTTTCAAAATAATTACAAAGAAATGAATTTGTGATGTAACAAAGGCAAGGTGATATTTATAATGATAAATCTCTTAAAACAAAAACTCAGCATTGTGAAAATAGAGACAATTACTTAATTATTGTTATTTCTTATTTATTCGTGTTATCAAAACCTCTCTAGAATTATCCTCGTGTGTAAAAATACGTTCTTTGTTTAAAAAAGTCGGAACATGCATAGATTTAATCAAACGAAGTCAGTAAAAACGGTTTATGATCTTGTTATTAACAAAGCGACCGACTTGTCATTAGACTTAGGTAGGTGAAAGTCCAAAAATTAAGTATACATAATCTTCACTGGTTCGTTGAGGTCTTAACCTATAGGTATTTGAAAGTATATCTATTAATGAACCTAGTTAAAAGTATAAGAAAAGAAACATTAGTTAATATTTCACCAGGCCCTGCTATTTAGAATACCAGCGTTGCCGTGAAACATTTGTATCATGGCAACAGAATTAATAATAGAACTGATCATGACAACAAAAGCTGAGGCAGTACCTTATTAGCCCCTAAGGCCTTTTTGGTTATGAGGTTTGTTATACAGTGCCTTTGGTCTTAAACTAGCGATAATTAAAAGTCGTGAAATACAACTAATTTTATCGACAAAAACACCCACATGTTGGGGTCTATCCCCAATCCTGTTGGAATTGCCGCCATTTTAAATTTGACTATTTATTTTAGATGACCCTGCCGAAAAATATTAATTTCTCCGGATTTAGAAGTCCTACAGTTATAAAAAAATACCGTTCGAAAGCTAATACCGCCTATTAATTTAAAAGAAAATTTGTGAAAACTTTTAACTTAAATACGTCATAAAAAATTACTGAAATTAAATTTTACACGAAATTTGTGTGTTTTTTTTAGTTTTTCTAACACATCTCAAAAATAAGACATTAATGCATTTTTTTTAATTATTCTAATACACAGTGATAATATATTTAAAACAATTTCAAAATTTATTGCTCTATGTTGCATATTTCGAGAGCTATTGTTGTTTGAATATGACCCTTACAATCACTAAATTGTTATTTTCGAAAAATAAAAATAAAAACAAAATTCGACAAAAATTAGATTTTATCATTTGATAAAAAAAATTTTCAGATAAAATTATCAACCTTTTTAAAAATTTGTTCAAAATGCCTGTAATTATATTCATTTTCGAAAATAATCATTTTTTAGTTACGAAAGCGTCATAATTCAAACAAAAATAACTCTCGAAATATGTAACATAGAGCAATTAATTCTTAAGTTGTTTTGTAGATAACATCCTTGTGTATTTGAATAATGCAAAAATATGTACATTAATGTCCTAGTTTTTGAGAAATGTAATGAAAACTTAACAAAAGCACACAAATTTCGTATAAAAGTTTATTTCAGTAATTTTTTATGACGTATTAAAGTTGAAAGTTTACAGATATATTTTTTTAAATTATTAGGTAATATTATTAGCTTTCAAACAAAATTTTTTTATAACTGTAGGACTGCTTAATCCGGAGAAAAAAATATTTTTCCGCAGGGTCATCTAAAATAAAAAGTCAAATTTAAAATGGCGGTCATTCCAACAGGAGTGGAGATAGACCCCAACATGTGGGTGTTTTTGTCGATAAAATTAGGTGTATTTTTTGCCTTTAAATTATCGCTAGTTCAAGACCAAAGGCACTGTATATTCAAATGATAAACACTAGAAATCTTTTCTATAGTTTATTTAATTACTCACATATAAAAACAAGCAGTAGAAGAAAATTAGCAGTAGAAAATAAATAATTCTCACTACTTATCCACCACAAACGAAACAAACTTACAAAAAGTTGTATATACATTTTTTTTACGTCATTCTTTCAAAAACACACAAAATAATTTATTTTCTAAAATTCAAACTTATATTCTGAAATTCATAACTATTAATAGTCCGCTGTTTTATTACGCTTAATGATGGGGTATTTCCATGGGTGACTAAAGCCACACCTTTCGCCACACGGTGAAAATCGACCGTGTAAATGAACAAAATTATCTGATAAAGTAAAACTGAAACTACGTTATTACATATTGTTACCTAGGTTACGCCATCAACTTAGATGACAGCGACGCCATCACTTGCGATTCAATTTTGGAAGCAACTTGCTAGGTGACTAAAGTCGACCGTCACGGTTGACTAAAATCGACCCATGTAAGTATATAGCCCACCAAGAAAAGAAAACAACAATATATTTTCGGTTCATTCTGTTTTGTTATGCTTGTTTGAGTTGCTGCTATATATTTTTTTGTTTTGCTTTGTGTAGACTCGCTTTAATGCTATTTAGTTATAATAGATAATAAGTTTATTCTCTATCTAAATCTTTCGGCAAGGTGTGCAGTTTTCTGATTTTTTTTAATTATTATTGTCGCTGTAATAGTATCCTTTTTTTTCTTCATTTAGTGATAATATTATTTATTTACATTTATTTGTATAGTATATTTATATTTGTTCATGTCAGATACTGATGATTTTTTTCTGCTCATGACAGTAGTTCGTTTTCGTTCCAATCTCTTGATTCCGCAACCGATGACTCCGTAAACTCATACTTGGCTCATGAATTGGACTGCATGACTGGAAGCTTTAACGTTTGCCTCATTAATGCTCAAAGCATTCCATGCCACCATACTGACCTCCTTACTACATTTTCGTCAAACACCATTCATGCAATTCTTATCTCTGAGAGCTGGCTTAAGCCGTGTCTCAACACTGCGTTCTACTCCCTGCCCGGCTACACTTTAATCAGGAATGACCGTGTGGGTAAGGGTGGCGGGGGGGTGGCGATCTACTTGGCGTGTCATATTCAACACAAAATACTGTCAACATCATCTTCTCGCTCTGGATGTATGGAATACCTAATTCTCGAACTAGATATTAAGGGTACAAAAGTCGTTTTAGGAGTTGTATACTGCCCACCTTCTATTGACTTCCACAGTGACTTGGAATCACTACTCGAAATCTTCTCCACTGATTATAATCACAAAATAATTATGGGTAACTTTAATACCGATCTTCTCAAGAATTCACCTGCCTCTCGTAAATTTAAGTCCCTCACAAAGTCACTCAATCTTTCTATCCTACCTCTTGAGCCCACTCACCATAATCTTTCCACCGACGACACTTGGATTGATCACATACTTTCATCCTTTCCTGATCATATTCTCAAGCATGGTCAAGTGTCTGCTCCTTGTTTTTCTAAACATGATCTTTTATATCTAGCTTATAAGGTAAAACCCACTAAACCAAAGCCAACCGAAGTCTGTATGCGTAATCTTGCTAGGCTGGATGTGGAAAAATTAAGAAGTGATGCATGTGCCATAGATTGGTCTCCTATTGGGGAGACATCTTCAGTGGACGATATGGTGACCTTCTTTAGCTCAGCAGTTCTCACGTTGTACGATACGCACGCGCCATTAAAAAAAGTAAAGTTAAAACGTCCACCAGCTCCCTGGATAACTCCCGGTGTGCGAATAGCCATGCGAAGGCGGGACCGAGCTTTTCGTATTTTCAAAAGATGCCGCACCAACGATCATTGGGAGTCTTTCAGAATCGCTAGAAACAGATGCAACCAGATGGTAAGAAGAGCCAAACGCCGATACATCCACAATAACATTTTAGAATCTACTCCAGCTAATACCTGGAAATTTCTTCGCACGCTCGGTATTGGTAAACCTCAGCTTCCTCATAAGCCTTCTTTTACTTTGAACGAACTCAACAAACATTTCTCCTCTGTCACTCCACTTTCCAACACTGTCAGACTTGCTACTATTTCCAATATATCTTCTGAGCCCTTTTCTCCTGTTCCTCAATTCTCTTTCAACCCTCTTTCTGAGGACGAAGTCCGCAAGATTATCATGTCTATCAAGTCAAACGCTGCAGGCTGTGACGATATCAGTCGAACTATGATTGTCTTGCTGCTTGAATGCGTACTCCCCATCATAACCTACATGGTAAATCACTCCTTATCATCTGGTACTTTCCTACAGCATGGCGCAAAGCTATCGCTATTCCTTTACCTAAAACTCCTAACCCTAATGCTCTTAACCACTACCGACCAATCTCCATTCTCCCCTTCCTCTCTAAAATTCTTGAGGCTGCCGTTCACAAACAGCTTACATCCTTTATCCTCTCCAACAATCTTCTCAACTCCTTCCAGTCTGGATTTCGACCTGGACATAGTACCACAGAATACATAATAGTACAAGTACAGAAGATCCACTCCTCAAAGTCATTTAAATAAATAGCGACTCTATCCTAGACACAATAAAGTGCAATTCAGGTCGCACACCGCTCCCTTCGCTACAGTTATATTCACCTAGAAGTTACCTCTCTTTCTATCGCGTAGCTCTTATCTCTTCTAACGACTTCAGGGTTTCTTCTTTTAAATAATAATGAAATAATAGCTTACAATACTTTATTATAAGTTATGTGTTTGTTTGTGAACTAAATGCGTAGGTACTTAAATACGTTTCAAAAAACTCTAGGCTAGATACAGTCAACGCCACATCAGACTATACATACTGATTTGAGGCAATTTGCTTTCTCATTGTTTAAGTCTGAGTCATTAATAATTAAGTTTATTTCGAAAGGAGATAAGTACCTACCTAAATAGGACCTAAGAATAAACAAATACTAAATACTAACTAGGTAGTAGATAAGCACCATGTCGTTTGGAACTTTTGAAAGTGTGAAAAACGTGAGGTTCGGATCCTTTTAATTACTATTAAGGCAGCCCATTGCGATGCAATATGCCTTCATTTTGGTTAAATATCATAAATATACGAACGAACGACGCGACAATACGCGAATGCGGTGCGTGAGTGAGTATCGAAATCGAATTGCTAACGTGCGTCCCAGCCGGCACGCGGCAGCCCTCTGAAATTAGTCCGTCCGGACGGACCCGCCGGCTACTTGTAGCTTCGTACCTAAAGCGCGGAGTGCGCCTAGCCTGATAGTACGACAACAGCCCTCACTAAGGTATTAGAGGATATCCGGAATGGTTTTGAAGCCTCACGACTGACTGTGTTAGTCTTAATTGATTTTTCCAACGCTTTTAACGCAGTCGATCACGACATTCTCTTAACCATGCTCTCCCGATATCTATCTCATTCAGCCCAGTCATGGATTTCTTCTTATCTTCGTGGACGCAAGCAAGCCGTACGGATCGATCGGACAATGTCCAACTGGTGCGATTTGCAAGCTGGCGTTCCGCAAGGCGGTATACTCTCTCCCCTTCTCTTCTCCTTATTTATTAATTCTCTCACTGTTGTTCTAACCTTTTCTTTCCATCTGTATGCTGATGACTTGCAATTATACGCCCAAAGTGATGCTCACGGTTTAAACGATACCATAACATCACTCAACCGCGATCTCGAAAGGATTTCTCAATGGTCGTCTAACTATGGTATTTCCGTAAATGCAAGTAAATGTCAAGCTATAATTGTTGGCAGCTCTCGTCAGTTATCTCGCTTAAATATGGGTGATATGGAGAAATTAAATTATAACAGCGATGTTATACCATACTCGCATCAGGTGAAGGACCTTGGATTGACAATTGATGCGTGTCTCTCATGGAGGGAGCATATTAACCATGTATCCCAAAAGGTAACAAATGCGCTCAGGTCTCTTTACAGGTTTAAGTACTTTCTTCCATCCAGCACTAAGATTGCGCTCATACAGGCTCTGGTATTACCTATTATTGACTACGCTGATGTTTGTAGCTCTGACCTTAATGAAAACCTTCTGGACAAATTGGATCGACTTCTTAATAATTGTATTCGTTTCATATATGGATTAGGTAAATACGACCATATTTCTCACTATCGTCGGCAACTGAAATGGCTTCCTATTCGTGAGCGCAGAAACCTGAGGGTTGTATGTGCGCTTTTTAACATCTTATTCGATCCACATACCCCAGAATACTTGAAATCTAGATTTCAGTTTCTGGGTGATTCTCATCAACGTGACCTTCGCTCTAGTAGCAATCTTTGTTTGAAAATTCCTGCCCATTCTTCTGGTTTCGTCTCCTACTCTTTCTCCCTTTCAGCTATACGACTTTGGAACGCTTTACCCGTGAATGTTCGAAGTGCCCCTAGCAAGTTCGTGTTCAAGAGATTGGTTCGTGAACATTACATGAGTTCTACACTTTAGCTTGTCATATCTGACATTTGTGCTGTATTTTTTTATATGTTTATATATTGTATATTATGTATTTATTATATTGTATTATATTTTTAATATTTATGTATGTATTGGTATTTCACTACTTATTCTTATTTTATATTAATATATCTATATTTCCGCCACAATTTCTTTCCTGAACACCCTTTCTGGTTGACTGGAAGAGAATGCCTTAAGGCTTTAAGTCCGCCATTTGCTCTGTTTGCAATAAAGTTTAAATAAATAATAAAATAAATAAATATTTTAACGCTTATAACACATAATAGATATAACGGGTATAACAAGACCTTCAACGTTTTCCTGACCTTCATCGAAGCTTTTAGACTATACTTACCTAGGAATTAATAGTTACGAAGTTTCAAATTATCAACATTTTAAGAATTTCGTAACAAACAATGGCTTCAAAACTTCATCACTCAATGTATTTCATGAGCACGCACATAAACGCTGCCTTTCATCTCGGCCGCACGCAGCTGTGTGTCATACACTCGCGGGCGCGGTCTGTTGTACGCGTTACATTGCATATTGTATGCAATGCTTTTTTAACACCAAAAATCAAAATCGTTTCCCAGCAATAATTTTGAACAGAAATGGTTCTGATGATGGGCAGAATACGCAGACCTCGGCTTCGTTGAGGGTTTTGTCACACCCCGCATGTAAGTACTACGCTTATAACTTGAACTTTATTCGAAAAGGCGAAGCGGTGGAAACAGTTTTTAATGTATCCTATGAAAATCTTCATCCAAAACTTTTTCCTTTTGAATCCTTACAAATATTATAAATGCGCAAGTCCGTTTGTTTGTTTGTTACGCCTTCACGTCTTAACTACTGAACCGGTCATCATGAAATTTTGCATACACGTTCTCAGGGGTACAGAGAAGGACATAAGGCCTTTCATCCCGAAAAAAAGTATTGGTACCGAGGGATAACAAAAAACCTTTCCACGCAGACGAAGTCGCGGGCGGTCGCTAGTTTTAAATAAATCTTAAATCGAAACTTTATAAGCGTTGTTTAAAATGGAAATTATGCATTTTCTTTGCAAATGATATTGTCACAACGAGTTTCAAAGATAGGTACTAAGGTACCTTATAATAATATGTTATAAACTATGCTTAATTTGATTATTTTAAATGCTATAACACCAACACCCAAAACACTAACGTTAAAAGCTTATTAGTTATTTATGCAACTATACTAGCTAAGTGAAATAATAGTGTCACATGAGTGTTTTAATATTTAATTATGTACAGTTGCATACAAGACTTTATTTACACCCAGTTTTTTTATTTGGGAAATAAACAATATTTTAATGCATATGGATTTAAAACACCCATGATATTTATCTACACACACACACACACACACACATGAAATGTATCCTCTATAAAGGTTTTGACTTTGACTTTCCTCCCTCTCCTCGTCATTATGTTATCTGCAAGCGTGTGATAATGTTGTTTGTTGAATTTCATAATGCAACGCTCGCGCGTGGGCGCGCGGCGCAGCAGGACACCAGCTCTCGCTCGGAATATTGTAATGATAGTAGTAAGCTAACTGTTTCAGAACCCTTTACAGAAGATTTAAAGCATGGGTGTAGTTAAAAATTATTTATGCAACTGTAGTATAATGAGGGGTATTAAAACACGAAGGTGGGTTTAACTACGAGGCGAAGCCGAGGTGATAATAGTATCACATGAGTGTTTTAATACCCAAAATTATGTACAGTTGCATACAAGACTTCATCTACACCCATCATATGAATCCTCTGTAAAAGGTTTTGAAACAGTAGCTTACAGCCAACATTAAAACAACCAGTGTCATATGATAGTAGCCGTTAGCCGAGTGAGTGGCTGGTCGCGCCCCTAGCGCCGATGCCCACCACACGCGCCTTCGTCGTATTAGCATCGAAATGAGTGTTTTAATGTTGTACTGAATTTCATAATGCAACTCATTCGGGCGTAGGCGCGGGGGACCGGGCGCGTCAGCTTTGACTCGTTTGGATATTATTGGTACTAATGACACTAGCTATTTTAATGTTGACTATAAGCTAACTGTTCCTGAACTTTTGATAGAGGATTTAAAGCATGGGTGTAGATAAAATAGTTTTTATTTTCCGATTATAACTATACCCCGGAAATGTATAGTTTATCTATCACGCTTTTTCTTTTGTTTTATTAAATGCCAATGCCGATCTTTCGATTAGTTTTTTATAAAGTATTATTAACTAGCAGCCGCCCGCGACATCGTCTGCGTGGAAAGGTTTTTTGATATCCCTCGGGAACAATACTTTTATCGGAATAAAAGATATCCTATGTCCTTCTCTGTACCCCTGACAACGTGTATGTAAAATTTTATGATGATCGGTCAGGCGTAACAAAGAAATAAACAAATATACAAACGGACTTTCGCATTTATAATATCAGTAAAGATTCACGCCAAGTAGTAACTATTTGGAACAAGCTTGTAACAAATTTGACAGAGTGTACTTTATTATCATTACAATTTTTTGTGTGTGAGTGAACTGAATCACTACATCTTATATATTTAATAAGTTAACTGTAGCATGACAATCAAGTTGGTAAAATCATGTCGACGAAGATATCATGGTGAACTAATTTTGGTGAACTGTAACATAACAACTAGTATTTGTGCGTGAATTGTATTGTTACAATTAGTACTTGTGAGTGAACTGTATCATGACTATCAGGTACGTAAAAGACATGTTGACCACGATGACTGGCAAGTTCCAGTCGAGGGGCACCACGCCACAGATGGTGAACTTCAGTGGACGAGCCTCGATGTAGCCAATGAATCTTCTGATGTCAACTCTTTCTTTTTCATCTGGAAAAATATCCAGTTGCTAATACTGTGAAGAAAACTTAAAACATGACATTTATTTAGTAGAATTTATAAGACTTTTTTGGCAAATTGATAGTTTCTTTTTTCAGAGCAAGTCGCGGAAAGTTGATGGATGTGGGTAGCGCAGGACCAATTGTGGTGAAAAATTTTGAGACAGGTATATGCCCAACAACAGTGGGCGTCATGTTATAGCTATGATGACGATATTAAAGATATCCAAGAAACTAAATAAATATTTTGCAGTTTAACAGATAAAATGGGGCTTAAAATCCCACGGAATGGTACAATAAAAAACTGCGCTAGGTATAGCATTCCAAGACAGAGGAAGTAATTTTATATGTAGGTATGGACTGTCTGCGCGTTGAACCTCACTTTCTCCTGATAAAAAGTGACAAGGAGGACGAAGATGGAGCACGTGCATTCAGTAATTGCCTAATTACTTTGGCCTTAAAGAAGTCAAAGTTATATTGTTCGGGGAATAAATTCTTTACTTGCTGATATCCGCTATCGATATTGAAAATTACGTTTATTTATTTTTAACTCGAACTGTTTCGTTGTCCTAAGAGAAACAAATGAAATCACAATTATAATGTCTCACTATAATTTTGAATCACAAAATCATGCACTATTATAATTTGTAACGAGTGTGACAGAATAAAACATTTTTATAATTGCTTGTTACAATAAAGTTCTGCAACTGGATAGTATCGCAAGTGTGTCTTCCGGAATGCCAGACCTTATTTTCTTAGATCATGTATGTCCCACCGTCCTACGGTAACGATCAAATCATTACAAAAACCTGATTTGTGATGTTAGTTTTTGTGTTTTTTTTTTTATAATGATTCAGTTACTTCAAATAAATTGTTTAGCAATTAAAAATTACCTTTTGCGACCAGCACTTTATCACGCAACGCAAGTACCAGTTTCTCGACTTCAGATGCAAGCAGGCCAGCTGTGAAGGTTGGTGCCAGCATAATGAGAAGGTTCTTCACCACGGTCGTTATGTCGCTTGACAGCTTCCAAACAGGTTCCTGGGAATCGAAGTCAGTTATTAGTGTTAATAAAATAGCCAGTTGGTTTAAACAAAGTACCAACTCATAATACCAACATGCTATGTTACATTGTTTAATGATTATGATGTAAATAAATTTTTGAATAAAAACTTACAGTTTTAACACTTCCTCCAGCAAAAGGTAGAAACAATTGGATTGTGATTGATAATGTGTTGTATATCAGTGTTACAATAAACTAAAAAAAGATTATGGTTAAACTATATTGAATCACAGACAGACAGAGATATTTAAAATTTTAGATTATGGTCTACTCTGTGTTAATAGGGGATTTATACGAGAGACTAAAGCCGCTCGACTTTTGCCGCACGGCGAAAATTGACTATAGAAAAGGCAATTTGGCCTAGACCTTAGGTGACTGAACTTATCTGATCCGGTATAACTTTTGTTATTATGTATTGTTGCTTAGGTTACGCCATCGACTAAAGAGACAACAGCACCGCCATCAGCAATGTGTCACCTGCGATTCAATTTTACAAGCGACATGACAAATTACTAAATTTGACCGTCACAGATAATTTAAATCGACCCACGTAAATAGCCCATAACTCTTAACGACCACAAACAAAATATTATTAATAATTTGAATCACTCATAAATCATAGATATTGTTTTTATAATAATAAGTAATGAAAAAATAAATTACCACAAGATTGAAATTAGCCTTCGCCTTCTCAGTAATATCTGCAAGATTCTTGTAAAGGTATTGACAAGCTACTACATCCACATTATCTCTTTTCACGAACTCAATAAATTTCTTAATACGCCAACAAGCCGAAGAGAAAACCAAAAAATAAATAATCCTGACAAAATCTACCCCAAGTATACATATTAAGACACATATTTCCCTTGGAATATAAGTAAAATTTAATCTATCCACAGAAGGATATACAATGGAATTCAACACGGATTTTGATGTCAAGTATAAAACAATTACAATAAAATTTACAATTATTTTTAAATCCAATCTATACGATAGACTATCGGCATATATTTCTTTGTCGAAGGAGTAAAGATCAGTTTGAAAATCGTAATAGGAATATTTACAAGATATTAAGACAAGGGAAAATATAAAATATATAGCAATAACATTGACAGCCCAAATGTCAAATTTTTTATAAATATAAAACATGCCGTAAATTGCGTAAGCGCTCATAAAAAAAGATTGTAGTAAAGCGAACAATTTTATCAACATCTTTTTCTTAGGAGTTGCTGCTCGTATAAAACCATTGTCTAAAGCGAAAACGATTTGAAAGAAAATGAAAATGTATCTTAAAAATTTAGACATGCGGCTTTTTTCAGATTTGGATTTAACGAGAAAATTTACGCTAGGGGACACTTTTGTTTTACGCAATATCATTTTCTAATATTTAATTATCTTGCAATTTGTTTAGTTGTAAACGTCCGTTGTCTAATACACTTAATACATAAGTGTTTTTGAATTATTGTCTTTATTATAGAGAGCATGTCCATTTGTAGATAAATGATGATGAAATTAATTCTCATTATTGCTTTCAATTTATAGAAAATACACTTTCATAGATGATATTACAAGGACAATGGGCCTTTCAAAATAATAAAAAAGAAACGAATTTGTGATATATTGTAGGTACAGTGATATATATAATGATAAAGCTCTGGTTAAAAAAAAACTTTGTGTAAATACCTATAATTACTTTATTACACTTATTACTTGTTTATTAATTATGCTCAAAATATCTCCAGAATTATCTGTGTATTAAAATATTTTGATTGCGTTCATTGTTGAAAAAAGTAAGACTACATACCTACCTACATAGATTAAGTTAAAAAAGGCATTAAAAAAAGGTTTATGGACTTGTTATTGACGTAAGCCCTACCAGAATGCCAGCATTGTCGTGACACATCTGTATTAAGGCTACGAAATCTAGGGCAAGGCCTTATGGTTCAGGCAAAGAAAGCTCAAAAAATGTATAGGGGGAATTGTTTGGAACACAATTTTTGACTTCGTAACTTTGTTTGGACCTATTAGGAGGTGAACATATCAAAAATCCCCGCCCGTAGCCCCTATGCCATGAATGTCTGTCAACATGCTTAAGGTGAAGCTTGAGGACAATCTGCCGTGCCATACCATTGACACAGGAAAAATGTGCCATCCCATTCTCTCAAGCTTCACTTTAAGCATGTTGACAGACATTCAGGAGCGGATATTTCAAAAACTATAAATGTTTTCAAAAAAATTAACAAAATAAAACTTGTAGCAAATTTAATAATTTTTTTATTTTGTTTGCAATTTTATGTCACTAAAACGCATAGTTCCCGAGATATATGTGAAAAACCGAAAAATGGGGCCTTCAAAAATAAGTGGCCTTAAAAAACCAACATGGCAGCTGTACGGTACCATCATAGGAAGTGAAAAGAAAATATTTTCTTAGAACACTGAAATATGTGTGTCAAATTAAAGGGCTTGTCAAAAGGATTTCAAAAAGCTATAAATCAGAACCGTTTTATAACTAAAAAGATAATACAAATAAATAAATAAATAAAAAAACCCGCTTGCATCAACAGACAAGTAAACTGGAAAGATAAAAAACAAGATTAAATATTAAAGGCAACATGATTACATGCAGTCGGAGGCATGCTATATAGAAAGTGACATTATAATTGATTTGTATTCTATGCTATATTTTTAGTTGACTTGTCTTTTGATGCAGGCGGTTTTTTTAATACCAATGCTGGTTTTTTATAAGTAAGTTTTGTATGAAGTATTATTAATTCGTGCCAAGTAGTAACCAATTAGTTTTGTAACCAGCTTGTAACAAATTTGACAGAGTGTACTGTATCATTACAACGTTTTGTGTGTGAACTGTATCACTACATCTTATTCATATATTTTGTAGCTGATTATGACGATCAGGTATGTAAAAACATAATGTTGACGATGACCAGCAGGTTTCAGTCAAGGAACACCATACCGCAGATGTTGAGCTTTTAGTAAGTGAAATGTATCATAACAACTAGTGTTTGGGCGTGAATTGTATTCACTACAATTAGTGCTTGTGAGTGAACTGTATCATAAACAATTAGTGTTTGTGCGTTAATTGTATTGTGACAACTAGTACTTGTGAGTGAACTGTATCATGACTATCAGGTACGTAAAAGACATGTTGACCACGATGACCGGCAAGTTCCAGTCGAGGGGCACCACGCCGCAGATGGTGCACTTCAGTGGACGAGCCTCGATGTAGCCAATGAATCTTCTGATGTTAACTCTTTGTTTCTCATCTGGAATAAAATCCAGTCGCTAATACTTGAAGAAAACATAAAGCATGTCATTTATTTAGTAGGTTAAGACTTTTTCGGCAAATTGATAGTTTCATTTTAGATCAAGTAGCGAAAAGATGCTGGATGCGGTTAGCGCAGGACCGATTTTGGTGAAAATCTTTGAGGGAGGCATATGCCCAACAGTGGGTGGCATGTCGGCTTATGTTATAATGATGATTAATTAAATGTACATTTTGCAGTTTAACAGATAAAAATCCCACGGCATGGTACAATAACATACTGCGCCAGTTATAGCATTCCGAGACAGAGAAGGTCACGTAAGTAACACTTGCCTACATCGTCTCCGCTATCAGTATTGAAATTTACGTTCATTCATCTTTAATTTGAACTGTTTCGTTGTCCAAAGAGAAACAATATAATAATTTTGTAACGAGTGTGACCGAAAAAATGCTTCGTGTACCTTATTTTTTTTGTTTATCTTTGTTTCTTTTTTAAGTTTTCTGTTTTCTGTAATTTATGCTGTACCTTTGTTGTTTTTTAGGGTTCCGTACCTCGGAAGGAAAAAACGGAACCCTTATAAGATCGCATTGTTGTCCGTCTGTCTGTCTGTCGGTCAGAACCCTTTATCTCAGGAACGCGTGGAGGTATCGAGTTGAAATTAAAATCATATACTCAGATCTACGGTATCTTGAAGCTGTGAAAAAAATCAAACTTCTTTGTTTAAAGTCTGTCCATCCTTACAATCTTCACCCCACTATTTATTGAAATAATCATTTATAGAATAAAACAAAGGGTTTTCCACAAACAGATTACGAAATAAATTGTTAATAAATTAACAATAATTTCATAAATTTACTAACATATTTTTAAATAACGATTTAAGTTTAAAAGACATATGACAACTGTCAAAAACTGTTCACTAAATAAGACAAGTAAGGATGAACAGATTTTACGTAAAAAATACGGCACGTTTAATGTAAAAAACGCATATTTTGACACTCTCAAGAGAATCAAAATTCATAGGGTACTTCCCGTTGACCTAAAACTTTAAAATTTGGCAAGTAATATTTTCTGAAACTAAAATTACAGAGAGAAATCTGAAAACTATTTATTTTTTATTAATAAAAAAGTATTTATTTAAACACCAATAAATTAGTACGGAACCCTCGATGGGTTCTTTGTGGGTGGACTCGCACTTTTCCGGGTTTTTTTTCCTTATTATTTTCTGTAAATATGTGTGTGTCAATAAAATCTATTTTATTCTTTTCTTCATTCTGTCGCGCATCTGAGTAGTGGCGTAAGCAAGTGTCTCTCCCAGAATGCCAGACCTTGTTTTCTTAGATCATGTCCCACTCCAAAAATTAAAACATTAAAACAGCTGGATTTCTAATGTTAGTCTATTATAATGTAACAAACATCGAAAATTTACTCAGTTGCTTTAAACAGCAATTTAAAATTACCTTTTGCGACCAGCACTTTATCACGCAACGCAAGAACCGTTTCTCGACTTCGGATGTAAGCAGGCCAGCTGTGAAGGTTGGTGCCAGCATAATGAGGAGGTTCTTCACCACGGTTATTATGTCGCTTGATAGCTGCCAAACGGATTCCTGGGAATTGATATCTGTTATTAGAGTTAAAAAAACAGACAAAAAGCATAAAATAAATTCTTCTGTAAATATTGATATCCCCTAACTATACCTACAGGAGTTTTAAACCTAAAAACGTGGGGCGCATTTTGTAAAATTTATCATCAATATTGTCATTAGCATGCGCCCCACGTTTTAGGTGGGTTGTTCCGTATTCATCCTATGACGTTTCATCCCAATTCTTCACTCATATAATATTGGTATTCCTTCCCAACAAGCAAAAACGTCATATAAGTTCTGACTTGTACGACTTTAAGTCGGATAGCAGTCTCACAATAGTAATGAGATAACTGCTAGGTCATATAGACGTCTTAAATCTAACTTTTTAGTCGTGCGACAAATATGTCATAATAAACTGGTCATAGTAACGTCGGCACGACTTAAATTATACGACGTTATATTAAAGTTTTAGCCAAAACGTCTGTACGACTTGTAGTCGCATTGGAGTCAAGTTTCGACTTTTAAACGACGTTTAACAAAATGGCGGCTTAACTTGGTCTTCAAATAACCTTAAAATGACTTTTTGTCTTTAAAACGTCATATAGAGATTAGTGTGCGACAAAATTAACATGGCTGACATTTGTAGAATTAAACATAATTTTATTAATAAAAAAAAATATGTTTCAAACGCAAAATTACGAAGGGGCATGAAAATATGAATAGTATTTACATAGGTATATTATCATAAAACTTTAATTCCCAGACTAACTAAACGGTATGAGAGACAGACACAGTTAGCAAGATATGAAAGTTAAATAATACTCACCTTTTATTCCTTGTAATAGATTTATTTTGCACTCAGATCTCGAAACATAACCACAAACACGAGTCACTGACAAACACAAAAAATCAGTCGTACAAGTGTTGTTACTTGACTCATATACAACGTTTTCGTCATTCAAAAACATCTGTATGACCACAATATAACGAAAGAGTCGTTGTAAAGTTTTGCTGCGACTACTGTACGATGAAAGTGGTAATCTTGTGACTTTTGTATGACCATTAAACAACAATGTAGGTCGTATAAATGGGGCCCTTTTCGCGTTGAGTAAACGTTATTATAACGTTAGTGTGACCTATCTTTTGCGACCAGTGGTAATAAGAAAACGTTTGTACGACCATTGTACGACGTAAAATTGTTAGTTGGGTTACTCATTCCATCACATTATTTTAATATAATTTATTAATTCAACCCGATTGTATTCCTTACTTATCCCAAATCAATTCATCACTAAAAGGTATGGATAGCAATAAATTGATTAATATTTTATCAGAAAATTAAATAATATAGGAATACCTACAATAAATCAAACAACAGAATAACTAATTTATTTTATACTTTTTAGTCCGTTTTAATGTTTTTAGTCCAATTTTTATAATTTTATGTCTGTTTTAAAAACGTGAATTAAAAAAGTTTTTTTAGTAAAGTATTATTTTCTGCTTTTTAGGTAACGAACTAAGACTAAATATATAACATCTCCAATCGGAGCATTCGTCAAGATAATTTAAACTGAAACTCGATTGTGTTGCATGGTTTTATTACAAAATTTCAGTGGCCTTCTTCCAGCTCCATCATAAGACCCTGGACACTATTTCCCAACAAAGTACCCTTCAAGACAATTCAAACGAGCCCAAATTCGATGGGGTTGCATAGTTATTTTTAAGATTTTCTATGGCCTTCTTCCGGCTCCATCCTCAGATCCTTGGACACTATTTCCCATTAGAGTACTCCTCAAGATAATTCAAACGAGCTCAAGCTAGATGGGGTTGCATGGTTATATTACAGAGTTCGAGTGGCCTTCATCCGGCTCTATAATCAGACCCTGGAATATTTTTCCAACAAAGTACTTGTCAAGGCGATTCAAACGAGTCCAAACTCGATGGGGTAGCGTGGTTTTATTAAGAGTTTCTGTGTCCTGCTTCCGGATCCATCATCAGACCTTGGAAACTTTTGCCCAACAAAATACTCGTCAAAACGATTCAAACGAGCTCAAATTAGATGGGGTTGCACGGTTTCAATATTGAGTTCCTATGGCCTCATCAGACCCCGTACCTCGTTTCCTTTCAGAGTACTCTTCAAGACAATTCTACCGAGCCTAAACACGTTGGGGGTTGTATGGTTTCATCATATAGTTCCTGTGGCCTTCTTCCGGCTCCATCATCAGAACAGCTCAATGACACCATAATATTGCATTATCTTATCTTATCCAGTTCTGACCAATATAAATTTTCAAGTCTCTAGCTTATCGGGAAGCTGGTATAAAATAGTTTGCAAACTTTGTGGACAAACAAACAAACGAGAAAGCAACCTAATAAAAACGTGTTAAAAATAGCCAGTTGGTTTATAGAAAGCGCCAAATCATAATAACAACAGATTTAAAGCATTTATTGATGTTTTAAATTACATTATTTAATATGAAATAAACAAATATTTAAATAAAAACTTACATTTTTAATACTTCCTCCAGCAAAAGGTAGAAACAAGTGGATTGTGATTGATACTGTGTTGTATATCATTGTAACAATGAACTAAAAAAAGTTGATGGTTAAACCGGGTGACTCTGCATTTTTCCATGACAGGAATGTAGATTATTGTTAACTTTGTGCTAATATGCTAATCCTTAAACGATTACATAAAAAAATCTTAATAATACTGTAATAATTAAAATTACCCAAGTACATCATCGATTTTTTATATATAATGCCACAAGTCAAAAATAACTTACTACAATATTGAAATTTGCCTTCGCCTTCTCAGTAATATCTGCAATATTCTTGTAAAGATATTGACAAGCTACTACATCCACATTATCTCTTTTCACGAACTCAATAAATTTCTTAATTCGCCAACAAGCCGAAGAGAAAACCAAAAAATAAATAATCCTGACAAAATCTACCCCAAGTAAACATATTATGACACATATTTCCTTTGAAATATAAGTAAAATTTAATCTATCCACAGAAGGATATACAATGGAATTCAACACTGATTTTGATGTCAAGTATAAGACAATTACAATAAAATTTACAATTATTTTTAAATCCAATCGATACGATAGACTATCGGCATATATTTCTTTGTCGAAGGAGTAAAGATCAGTTTGAAAATCGTAATAGGAATATTTACAAGATATTAAGACAAGGGAAAATATAAAATATACAGAAACAACAATGACAGCCCAAATGCCAATTTCTTTATGCACACCATATATGCCGTAAATTGCGTAAGCGCTCATAAAAAAAGATTGTAATAAAGCGAACAATTTTAACAACATCTTTTTCTTAGGTGTTGCTGTTTGTATAAAACCATTGTGTAAAGCGAAAACGATTTGAAAGAAAACAAAAATGTATCTTAAAAATTTTGACATGCTTCTTTTTTCAGTTTTGAATTTAACGAGAAAATTCACGCCGGGCGACACCTTTAGTTTACGCAATATCATTTTTATAATATTTATTATAAATTATCTTGCAATATATTTAGTGGCAAACGTCCGTTTTCTAATACACTTTATACCTTTGTGTTTTAAAATTATTGTCTTTATTACAGTGAACATGTCGATTTGTAGATAAATGATCATGTTATTAATTCTCATTATTGCTTTCATTTATAGAAAATACATTTTCATAAATGCCACTTCAAGGATAAATAGGCCTTTTAAATTAATTACATAGAAATAAATTTGTATTATGTCACAAATTAATTTCTTTGTAATTATTTAGGTACGGTGATATTTATAACGAGAAAGCTCTGGTAAAAAAAAACTTTGCATTGGTAAAATAACTATAATTACTTAATTTTAGTTATTACTTGTGTATTAATTATTTTCAAAACAACAAGGTAGTTTAAACAATTTTTAGTCTTGGTATTGACAAAGCGACGGACTTCAAGTGTGGGTAAGGTCATAAGAGTCAGGTAGGTGTTTTTACCTGGATTTGGATTGGATTTTTCCAAAAATTAAATATAGAGAATCCTCACTGGATTCGTTATGATCCTGTAACTATAGGTATTTGAGTTTAACTATTTTAATAAATACCTACAAAAGAGTAAAAGAAAGGAAACAGTGGTAAACATTCCAGCAGGCCCTACTAGAATACCACCGTTGTTGCCGTGAAATTATGTATCTTGGCCACAGAACTAATAACTAGTACTGATCATGGCAACAAAAGCTGAAGCAGGGCATTACTATCCCCTAAGGCCTTTTTGGTTATGAAGTTTGTTATTTTCTAATAACAAAAACTAGTAATATTTTCTATAATTATTTATTTTATTAATTTATACGTAAGTACAAACTAGAAAATTAGCAGCAGAAAATAAATTATTCACAGTTTGTAATCCACCACAGACGATTTAACAACAAATTTACAAGAAGTTGTACATACATTTTATTTTATACGTCACACTTTAAAAAACACTTTGAATAATTTGTTTTCAGAAAGGTGAATGCGCAAAAATGCCCGAGCTCCGGCGCAAATGAAATCTATCTCAAGTTTTAGTACCTTTATGAAAAAAAATTAAAAAAGTTACTGTGTTCACATACAGAAGCTGTAATTTTTTATTTGTTTATTCAATATGATATTATTGTAGTAATATGTGCGAAATAAATGTATTTTCTTTCTTTACAATAATGAGGCGTGTACGTATGTAGTTAAGAAACACCAGTAAACTCTATTATTTTCGCAACAACATGAATTGTAGAAAAATGTTATTTTATCGCTAATAATGAAAAAAATACTTTTTCTTAAGCGTATAATTGAAATACTCATGGTTGTAAGACATTATTTCATATTTTTAAATTAATATTTGGTATTATTGTTAACAAAAATACTACCGCCTGAAGCATTATAAGAGCGGGTTTTTTTGTGTTAGTTCCCGTTCAGGGAGATCACATATACTAAGTTGTTATACAAATAACAACTTTTATCTGGGACAAGTTTCATTTGCGCCGGGACTCCGGTATATGTAACCTGCGCATTCACCTTTAAAACTTTATTTTTAGTTCACTGTTTAAATAAGCCTATAGAAAAGAAAACAAAAATAATTATTGCTATACTCGGAAATGTATAATATTTTATAAATCGCAATTTAAATTCTTATGTTTTTTTGGATACCAATGCAGATTTTTATAAGTTTTGTTTAAAGCATTATTATTTAACGCCAATTAGTAGTCATTGATAGAGTGTACTAAGTATATCAATTCATTACAACTTTTTGTGTGGAAACTGTATCACTACATCTAATACCGGGTGTATGGGACAGCTTGGCCAAAACTGAAACAGTAGCTTCAGACCATGATTTATGATTGAAAATAGCTGGAATTTTCCTCAGGAAAATTTTCTAATTTTCCGACTTTCTTCCGAAGTTATCAACACATCACAGATTAAGTGGAAGAAAAGTCGGAAAATTAGAAAATTTTCCTGAGGAAAATTCCAGCTATTTTCAATCATAAATCATGGTCTGAAGCTACTGTTTCAGTTTTGGCCAAGCTGTCCCATACACCCGGTATACAATGTGTTATAAAATAGCCCCTAATGCTGAATATGGTTTATAGGGACTATCGATATGAACAACTTTTACTATGGAACCAACACTGAAATCGCAAAAAAAAAAACAGCTATTTCATATATTTTTATATTTACCAGCAGGTGCCGTCACAGTCAAGGGACACCATTCTGCAGATGGTGAACTTTTATTAAGTGAACTGTATCATAACAATTAGTGTTTGTGCGTGAATTGTATTGTTACAACTAGTACTTGTGAGTGAACTGTATCATGACTATCAGGTACGTAAAGGACATGTTGACCACGATGACCGGCAAGTTCCAGTCGAGGGGCACCACACCGCAGATGGTGAACTTCAGTGGGCGAGCTTCGATGTAGCCAATGAATCTTCTGATGTCAATTCTTTGTTTATCATCTGGAATAATATCCAGTGCTAATACTTAAAGAAAAATTAAAACATGACATTTAATTATAAGAATTTGTAGGACTTTTTAGGCAAATTAGTTTCATTTTCAGAACAACTCTTGGAAAGCTGCTGGATGCGGGTAGCGCAGGACCAAATCCTTGAGGGTGGCATTTTATGCCTAACCCTATTTCATCATGTCGGCTAATGTTAATATAATATAATGATGATTTGCAGTTTAACAGAAAAAATATTGATTGAAGTCCCACGGAATATTACAATAATATACTGCGCCAGGTATAGCATTCCAAGACAGAGGAAGTCAAGTAATACTCGCTTACGTCATCTCCGCTATCGGTATTAAAACTTACGTTCATTCGTCTTTAACTTTAACTGTTTCTTTGTCCTATGAGAAACAAATCACAAAAAAATATATCATTCTTTGCTTGTTACATAAAGTTGCGCAACTTTATAGTGACGTAAGTAAGTCTGTCTCCTAGAATGCCAAACCTTATTTTCTTGGATCATGATTCATGTCCGACGGTAAAAAATAAATCATTAGAAAAGCTGGATTTCTGATGTTAGTCTTTGTGATACGAAAATTTAAAAATGACTCAGTTGCTTGAAACAATATTTTTATAGTACCTAACTAAAAATTACCTTTTGCGACCAGCACTTTATCACGCAACGCAAGCACCAGTTTCTCGACTTCGGATGCAAGCAGGCCAGCTGTGAAGGTTGGTGCCAGCATAATGAGGAGGTTCTTTACCACGGTTATTATACTTCGTCGCTGCATCCTCGAGATTTTCATATTCACCATGTAGTCCACTCCTAAATGTACCAGGCATCGAACAATTTTTAGAGCTAAATAAGAATAAAAATTAAAAAAAGAGTACAATATTTGACTAAATAGTTTGATAGCCGGCGGCGCCAGGGGGCGCGCGCGCAACCTGCCGCCAACCCGCCATTTTACTTGTCATTCACTTCTTTTGTTCGGGCATCGAAACATCTCAATCTCAGTGATCGTTTTATTATTATTTGAAGTCGTTATTTCTCGTAAAAGTGTATTAATATGGGTGCTACTATTATTATAAACGTCAATTTGATTTCATTTTGGAATTATTAGAGCCGTGACGCGATTACGGCCGTATTCCTTAACCAACTAGGAAAATAAAGAACCACGACGCGATTGTGGTCTACCTTCCTACATTTATCAGAGTCGCGACGCGATTGCGACCGTTTTACTTATAATATAGCAAGGTCTTTGCTAGTCTTTTTTGTTGCAACTAGATCGTTGTACTTACAGATTATGAATCCGACTTTTCGACCAATCGCGGCATCCAGTCAACTATATCCTTACCTCCAATGGAACCCGAACCTATCGTAGAGACAGAGGAACCTTGTACGTTAGAAAATACTCCGGCTGTACAGACAAATGATAACAGTAATGTTTTACCGGAAGTTGCGACAATATCAGCCGATATTTTAGAGGCTTTAGGTCAGCCGAAAAATAAAACCGAGATATTTGGTCCAAAAATTAGAGATGAAGTATCTGAACGATGGGGAAAGATCGTTGTCGACGGGTTGAGCAGGGAATCGATCCAAAAGTTAATAGAAAATATTCTTATACCTGAAAATTTCAAATTACTTAAGGCTCCCGTTCTTAACCAAGAAATTGGTTCTGTTTTGGCGGAATCAACCAAAAAAAGAGATTCCCGTCTTGAAAAAGCTCAAAATCACTTAGGAAAGGGTATATCAGCTATTACAATTTTGATGTCAACCCTAATCGATGGTGAAATGGATAAAAATGATATCATAAAGAAACTTTCAGAAGTTGGACAAGTGTTGTTAGACCTGCACTGCCAAAATACCTTAGCTAGAAGGAAATTAATAACATTCAGTCTAGACAAAAAATTCTTAAATATAGTGGAGGGGGTAAAACGGGACTCTTTCTTATTTGGTGAGAACTTAGGGGATAAGATTAAAGCAAATCAGACGGCAGTGCGTTCCGGATTGCAAATCAAGAGATCGTTCGAACCACAATCGTCAACGTCGTCGTACTCGACTCGGCCTTATGCACATGCAACGCGCCCGTTAAACTCGAGAGGCCTACCCAGAACTCAAGTCCAGAGAGGCAAACGCGGTGGGCCGAGATACCAAGCCTCCCCTCACCTACCCAGACGCCAGCCTGTAGTTCCGGACCGGTACAAAGTCCCTCCAAAAGCTGCCAACAACAAGCCGAATCAGCAGCCATAGAGGTAACACCTTTTGCTGGTAGACTAAAATACTTTTTTGACGCATGGAAATCTATAACTAATGATCCAGTTGTACTTGGTTATGTTAAAGGATATAAAATACAATTTGACGGCCCTGTTATTCAAGAATTTGAACCAGTTGAGCCATCTTTTTCCGCAGTCGAAATTTGTCATATTTCTAAGGAAGTAAATAAGCTACTACTATCGGGAGCGATTATTGAATGTGAGTCTGTGCCTGGTCAATTCTTATCAAACGTTTTCCTTACACCAAAAAGCGATGGTTCCTTTAGATTTATTTTAAACCTTAAAAAGCTCAATAAATTTGTTGTGACACACCATTTTAAAATGGAAGACATTAGAACAGCGTCAAAGCTTATATCTAAATATGACTATTTGGCAAACATTGATTTGAAAGAGGCCTATTTTATTGTCCCCATTCATCCTACTAGTAAAAAATTCTTAAGATTTAAATTTCAAAATCGTATTTATGAATTTCAATGTCTACCATTTGGTTTGAGTTCGGCGCCTTACGTTTTTACAAAACTTATGAGACCAGTTGCAACGTACCTAAGAAACCGTGGTCACTTATTAGTACTATATTTGGATGATTTACTATCTATAAACAGCTCTTATGAAAGCTGCTCCAAAAATGTTGATGAAATTATCACCCTTTTAGAAAATTTAGGCTTTATAATAAATTATACGAAAAGTGATCTCCAACCAAGCCAAAAGAAATCCTTCTTGGGATTTGAAATAGACACAATGGAAATGGCGCTTAAGCTTCCATATTCCAAGCGTCAAAAAATCTGGAAATTAGTTAATGACATTTCTCAGAAATCTTCAATAACCATTAGAGACTTTGCCAAATTCTTAGGTATACTTACCTCCTCCTGTCCAGCTATAGATTACGGCTGGTTGTATACGAAGCGATTCGAGAGAGAGAAATACTTAGCTTTACAGTACGCAAATGATGACTATGATAAATCAATGCAAGTAAACACTAATCTAGAATCAGATTTTTTTTGGTGGAGAGATCATATTATGACGTCAGTCAAACCATTCCGAAATAACAAATATGTCCTTGAAATATTTTCTGATGCATCTTTGACTGGCTGGGGCATTGCCTGTAATGGGGAAACGTCAAATGGGTTTTGGAATAATGCAGAAAAACAGGATCATATAAATTTATTAGAATTACGAGCAGCTTTTATAGGACTGAAATGTTTTGCAAACGATATTTATAATAAAGAAATTCTTTTGAGAATAGATAATATGACCGCGATCGCTTATATTAATAGAATGGGAGGCGTGCAGTATGAGCACCTGAATGATATTACACGCCAAATTTGGCAATGGTGCGAGGAACGCCAGATCTTCATTTTTGCGTCTTATATAAAATCGAAAGATAATGTCGAAGCAGATCGTGAGTCTAGGCGGACTAACATTGATACAGAATGGGAACTTTCACAAGTTGCGTTTAATGAGATCTCGCAGACACTTGGTATTCCGGATATTGATTTGTTCGCATCTCGCCTAAATGCAAAATGCTCATTATACGTTTCTTGGAAAAGGGATCCAAATGCCTACAATATCGACGCATTTACCTTGAATTGGAAAGAATATTTCTTCTACTGTTTTCCCCCTTTTTCATTGATTTTGAAATGTTTACGTAAAATTATCGACGACCAAGCTTCAGGCATTATAGTTGTCCCTTACTGGCCCAGCCAAGCGTGGTTCCCGCTATTCTTAGAACTTCAATCCTCGGATCCAATTTACTTCCCACCGAGCAGAGACTTATTACACTCTCCTTTCAGGACTCAACACCCGCTCTGGCGAAGCCTTACCCTGGTGTCATGCCGCTTATCAGGGAAGCGTTTTCACGGCAACTCTTGACACAAGAAACTATCAAGATTATGATTGCGTCCCTTTCTCAAAACACACTTAAACAATATGATTCAGCATATAAAAAGCTATGGGAATTTTGTAAAACTAAAAACATTGTTGATTATTTGTCTATTTCAAACTCAGTCGCTCTTGAGTTCCTTACTATTCAGTTTAATACAGGGTCTAGTTATTCAACAATTAATACAATTCGTTCAGCACTTTCACTCATATTAGGTAAACGATTTAATTCAGATGCAAATGTCAGTAGATTATTAAAAGGAATATTCAAAATTCGTCCATGTTTTCCAAAATATCAAAACACTTGGGATACCAACGTTGTGTTAGATTTTATTTGTAAATGGCACCCAAACGATAGTCTACCTCTATTAACGATTACCAAAAAACTGGTAGTTCTACTCGCATTGTCGACTGCACAACGAGTTCAGACACTATCGGTTATTAAGTTGTCCAATATTAAAATAACGAATACTGGAATCGATATCAAAATAGATGACTTAATTAAGACTTCTACCCCAGGACGGCAACAACCGCACCTAGTAATCCCTTTCTTTAGTGATAAAGTCCAAATTTGTCCAGCACACGCTTTAATATCGTATATAGAAAAAACCAAATTGTTCAGGGCCAACGTGAATTCAGAAAGACTAATTTTGACGACCAAGAAACCCTACCATAATGCCTCCACCTCTACTATCAGCCGCTGGATCAAACAAGTATTGTGCGAAAGCGGTGTAGACACAAATGTTTACTCGGCGCACAGCGCTCGACATGCGGCGACTTCAGCGGCTGATCGCAGAGGTGTCCCTATAGAGATCATTAGAAAAACTGCCGGATGGTCAGGGAACTCACTGGTTTTTGGAAAATTCTATAATCGCCCTGTTCAAGCGAACAATAATAATAATAACGCTTTTTCTTGTGCTATTATGAATAACGCTGATTCAATATCTGATTGTGTTAATTAATATACTTATTGAAATTGAGTTGAGTTCTTTTTATTTATTGGTATTTCTTCTCAATTTACGATTTCCCTAACACTCTGAACATCTACATGGTGAATATGAAAATCTCGAGGATGCAGCGACGAAGTATAATTGAAGGTTAAACAAACTTACCTGAAGTGAAGTTTGACCGTAATTATACAAGTCGCTGCATCCGAAGAGATTTTCGATCCCGCCTCTCCCCGAAGTTCATTTCTCATGAACTTCCCAAAGTTTTTAGGGAAATCGATCTCTAAAGGAATGACAAGTAAAATGGCGGGTTGGCGGCAGGTTGCGCGCGCGCCCCCTGGCGCCGCCGGCTATCAAACTATTTAGTCAAATATTGTACTCTTTTTTTAATTTTTATTCTTATTTAGCTCTAAAAATTGTTCGATGCCTGGTACATTTAGGAGTGGACTACATGGTGAATATGAAAATCTCTTCGGATGCAGCGACTTGTATAATTACGGTCAAACTTCACTTCAGGTAAGTTTGTTTAACCTTCAATTATGGCGCTTGATAGCTGCCAGATGGATTTCTGAGAATTGGAGTTTGTTATTAGAGGAGCTCGGTGGCGCAGTGGTTTAGCGCCCGGCCCAGCGATTGCGGAGGTTAAGCAACGTTCGCAAGGGTCGGTCATGGGATGGGTGACCAAAAATTTATTATCTCGAGCTCCTCTGTGCTTCGGAAGGCACGTTAAGCCGTTGGTCCCGGCTGCATTTGCAGTCGTTAACACCCACTAATCCGCATTGGGCCCGCGTGGTGGGTTATGGCCCGTCCTCCTTATCCACCCATAAGGAATGCCTGTGCCCCAGCAGTGGGGACATTAAAATGGCTGATGGTCATTAGAGTAAAAAAAAAATTATTGATTTCTTAATTTACAATGCTATTTTTAAACAATACTTAATAATATATTAGAAAATATACGATTCGCACCAGATCAATACTCAGACGGGAATCGAACCCGCGACCTTTGGATATCCGGTCCAATGCTCTGACCGCTGAGCTACCGAGTCACTAGTGACATCGTCGAATTTCTTCTAGTATATACTCTTACGCTGTAAGTCAGCGTTATTTTACCAATGTGAGGAATTACCTCGACATTCAATTGAAATATCTTTCCAGATATTTTGCCATTTGAGTAAAATGAAATAGCTATATAATTTTAAAATTTGAGATTTTTGCATTGCTATTTTTAAACAATACTAAATAATATACTAGAAAAAATACGACTCGCACCAGATCAATACTCAGACGGGAATCGAACCCACGACCTTTGCGGGTTTGAAGTATGATGATTTTAAATGATTTTATAGTTGTACCGCAACATAATTATTTATGTAAGTGACTGCTACATATAACATGCGAAATGTCTATTAAGCATAAAATATTAATAGAATAAGGTTTATTGTAATTGCTCGCTTTAAAATAAATACAGATCCAACCACGGAACGATAAACATGTGTTTTCTTTAACCACCAAAACCAATAATATCTGATGGCGACCTTGCCGAAAAACGTTTTAAATATATTTGGGTTTCATTAAGAAGACATGAAGAAAGAAAAATAATTTAGAAGATTTATGAAAACAAGAACATTCAACATGGGAAAACAACAGAGTAAAGAAGAAGTGGTCATCGCCCAGACTGCCAGCGGAACTTCCAACGCCGAAGCAACTCAAAAATCCATGAATTTGAGTGAAATTCTTATCATTGTGGTGGTCATACTGCTCTTGGTGTCAATCGCCTACTACTTATTCAAGAAGGCCAGACATCAAACAATCAAAGCGTTGCGTCGTGAACTGACAAGACATAATCTGGCGAACAACAGCACTTCAACATTCGAACTGCCTACAGCTTCAGTATAAAGAACGAGCGGAGTCCAGGGAAATCCCGGCCCAGGAGTCCAGGGTATAGCCCGGCCCACGAACGAGCGGAGTCCAGGGAAATCCCGGCCCAAGGTGTCCAGGGTATAGCCCGGCCCAATCATCGATGCAGCTATCGCTCAAGCATCAAGTTCAAGCATCAAGCTCAAGCATCAAGCTCAAGCTGCACGCATCAACTGTTCTATGCTGTTTTCTTCCGCTGTAGCTTCCTACGAGCATCAATTTGGCAACGACATGGACCGCAGCCAGCGCCTGCCTGCCAGTCCTTGCTCCCAGTTATAAGTTTGTAACCAGATAAGAGGTACATTTATTTTTATAATTTTATAAATTGTGTTTTATATTTTTTTTAATTAATTAATTTGAAAGATAGACATTAAATTTAAGAAGTGAAGAAATAATTTTAAAGTTTATAGTTTATTATGTCAGATGAATTGATTAAATTGCAAAGTTCGTTAAAATACATTAAAGAATACTTGGTAAAGTTAGGTCCAGAAAGGCGAAAGTCTGATTTAGCTTATAAAAAACTTGAAGAAGCGAAATTAGAATATGGTAAGTTGGCGTATATTTTGTCTCAAGTGAGTTTGCAAATAGATAGTTCTGAAATAAGTTCTAAAGGCACAGTTTTCGTAAATAAATTAGTAGAAGATATTAATATATTATATAGTAAGATTGTCGATTTAGTTAATGAACCTATAAGTACCGAAAAAGAGTCCAAAATGGCTACGGGAAATTTACCTAATTTTGACCTTAAAACTGCTATTGCACTTTTACCTACAATGACCGGACAAGAGGAGGTCACCAAGCAGTTGATTGAAAGTATTGAATTTTATAGCACAATGATTAATGATGCCTCTCAACAACAATTAATAAATTTTGTTTTGAAAACACGATTGTCTCAAAGTGCGAAACTACGTTTAGACTCCACTTATGCCAATACAACTCTTTTGATAAAAGATATGCGATCGAAATTAATGCAAAAGTTATCTTCAGTCGCTATTCAAGCGCAATTACAGCGTTCAAAACAAGGTCACAGAACCATCGAATCATTCGGTAGAGAACTAGAGAGCTTATTTGTTAATTTGACCATAGCTCAAGCCGACGGTAATGACAGCGCATTTCAAATATTACGTCCACTTAATGAAAAAATTGCAATTAAAAGGTTTTCGGATGGACTGTCAGACCCTCGACTTAGCACGATAATAGCATCCCGCCCATTTTCATCGCTGCCTGAGGCTATCAGAACAGCCATTGATGAAAAGTCAATGTCAACGAGCACTGAGCACGAGGTCATGAAGGTAAGACATTCCAATTTTCATTCCCAGGCTCAGTACGGCAAAACCCGACAAACAAGTCACCGACAAAGGGATTTTAGGTCGAATTACCCACGTAACAAAAATCCACAGAATTATTATAATTCCAACTTCCAGAGAAATATGCCTAACTATTCTAATGTAAACCGATCTGGATTGGTTTCAAAGGTTTCAAATGTTTCAAACGTTTCAAATAATAATTATAGACGGAATAATCCATGTAATTATAATCAAAGCGGTTCCGCCGCCCCGCATCGTATTATTTACCGCAACACGTTGGGAACTCGAGCGCCGCGTGTTCAGCACACTCAGCATTTGGCTGACATGAGCGACAATAATGCGCACTATTCTGGTAATTCTGAGTTTTTTCTTCCCTAATGAACACTTTGATAATAACTTGATTTTAAATTTTAATAATAATAGTAGTTTAGTTTCGTGTCTTATAGAAAATAATTTAGATATTAGTTTCTTAGTAGATTCTGGCGCCAGTCTTTGTGTTATTAAGTACGATTGGTTAAGAAAATATCCGGATTTAGTTAATAAAATGATTAGTAATAAAATAATGATTAAAGGAATTAGTGGTAATCTTGATTCCATAGGATATATTTACTTAGACTTATATTTTAATGGTGTACTATTTACACAAAAGTTTTACATATTTGAAAGTATTTCTTGTTCAGCTAACGGAATTTTAGGACAAGATTTCTTGTCAAAGTATAAAGCAGTAATTAATTATGAAAACTGCACTCTTACATTGACGGATAATAATCAGTCAATCATAACAAGTTGTCTTTCTAATGGGTATTTACATACAATACCACCGCGCTGTGAAGTGATTAAACACATCCCTATACACTTAATTAGCGATTGTGTTATTTTAGGAGGTGAAATTCCTTCGCATAATGGAATTTTCATTGCAGGTATGATTGCAAGACCCAAAAATGGAAAAATTGCAGTTAAAATTTTAAATACGACTGACGAAGAAAAAATCATAGACTTTTCGTTTTTAGACGTACACAATTTACATGATTTTGAGATATGTAATTTTGACTCTAGCTCTATTACAGTAGACCGAGTTAAAAAATTATTTGAATTACTTGACTTGAACTCATATTTGAATAAAGAGGAACAAATAAGTATAGAAAACATATGTGCAAAATATGCCGATGTTTTTCATCTTCCTGGAGATAAATTATCTGTAACTAATTTAATGGAACACTCGATTAAACTGCATGACAACGTCACGCCAGTATATAAAAAACCGTATAGACTGCCTCATGCACTTAAATCAGAAGTACAGAGACAAATTCAAGAAATGTTAGAAAATGACATTATTGAGGAAGCGACTTCAGAATGGTCGAGTCCAGTGTTATTAGTGCCGAAAAAGTCGGACAAATTAGGAAACAAAAAATGGCGTCTTGTAGTAGATTACAGACAGCTTAATAAAATTATTCAAGATGATAAGTTTCCATTACCTAATATTTCGGAAATCCTAGACTCTTTAGCAGGTAGTGTTTACTTTTCCAAACTTGATTTATCTCAGTCTTATTACCAACTTTCGTTAGATAAAAATTCACGAAAATATACAGCATTTACTACGGACAAAACATATCAAATGAAAAGATGCCCCATGGGACTCAAAACAAGCCCTAGTGTGTTCTCAAGGTTAATGACGATAGCAATGTCAGGTTTAAACTATAAAAAAGCATTTATTTACTTAGATGATTGCATAATTATTGGAAATTCTATTGAAAATCACAATAAAAATTTAATTTCTGTTTTAGAAAGATTTAGAAAAGTTAATCTTAAACTAAATCCAACTAAATGCGAATTTTTGCAGAGAGAAATAATGTATTTAGGTCACAAAATTACATCTGAGGGAATAATTCCCGACCCTTCTAAAATCCAAGTTTTACAAAATTATCCGAAGCCCGTAAACACAGATGATATCAAAAGATTTGTCGCGTTTGCAAATTACTACAGAAGGTTCATACCGCAATTCGCTAGTATAGCATATCCATTAAACCAACTTTGTAAGAAAAATGTAACTTTTCAATGGTCATCACAATGCGAATTAGCATTTCAAACGTTAAAAAATGCATTAATTACTCCACCTATATTACAATATCCCGATTTTTCTGAAAATAATACCTTTGTCCTTCAGACAGATGCCTCAAAAACTGGATTAGGTGCTGTACTATCCAATAGCACAGGAGGTGTGGTAGCCTATGCTAGTCGTTCCTTGAACCCTGCGGAAACGAGATACCCAATAATTGAATTGGAATTATTGGCTATCGTATGGACTGTACGACATTTTAGACCCTACTTGTATGGCAAAAGATTTAAAATTATGACCGATCACAAACCTCTTATATATATGTTTAGTAAGACGGATCCATCAAGTAGATTAACAAAATTTAGATTGCATTTAGAGGAGTATGATTTCATTATTGAGCATGTTCCAGGTAAAGATAACGCCGCCGCTGACGCGTTAAGTCGTTTACCTATAACTAGTACCGAATTAAAAGAATTAAATCGAAAGGTTGTATCCGTTTTAACAAGGGCACAACGTCAAAAATTAAATATGAATAAAAATATTACTAACACGGATTTATCTACCCAGACTTCTGCGATCGATAGGCCTGATCAACCTAAAGTCGTTGAGATTCTGAAGAAACCAATTAACGGAATAGAATTGATAATATGTTCAAAGTATAGTAGTTATGATTATAACTATAATGACATAATTAAAAGTAAGTCAGGCAATTGTATTTACGTGCCGACGGAAAGTTGTATGTACCTATTTACTCGATCGTCATCTACTTACGAAGTGCTGATGAGAGAAATAGAGTCGTTATGCAGAAAGATAGGAATAAATGAGCTCATTATTATAAAAAATAAATGTAATAAGAAAGATGTCAATATGTTATTGAGAGAAATACGACCGTTAGAGTCACCACGAATTCTTGTTATTAAAGACATAATACGTATTACTAATCAAGACGATAAAACCTTAATTTTGAATGACTTTCATCTTTTACCCACGAGTGGCCACGCGGGTATAAACAGAATGACAAATAATATTAAAAAATATTATTTTTGGAAAGGATTAGACGATGACGTCAAAAACTATGTTAAAAAATGTAAGCATTGTCAGTTATACAAGTTTACAAATAAGTATGTTAAGGAGCCGATGGTCATTACGACAACGGCAAATTCTTCTTTTGAAATAATAAGTTTAGATTTAATAGGACCATTAGAGAAAGATAATTTTAATTATAAGTATGCGTTATCCCTACAATGTAATTTGACAAAATTTGTCGAAGCTTACCCTTTGCAGAATAAAAATTCAGAAACAGTAGCTCAAACTTTGGTAGAGAATTTTATCTTAAGATACGGTGTGCCTCACACGATTCTTACTGATCAAGGTACTGAATTCCTGTCCTCAATTTTTTCAGAAATTTGCAAATTATTAAACATCAAAAAGTTACAATCTACAGCTTACCACCATGAAACCATAGGTGCTTTGGAAAATACACATAAAAATTTAGGAGCTTTTCTTAGAATTCAATGTGAATCAAATAGACAAGATTGGAGTTCATGGTTACCCTACTGGTGTTTTGCCTTTAACACGAGTGTACACACTGAAACCAAATACACGCCATATGAACTTGTTTTCGGAAAACTTTGTAATTTACCAAGTAACCTACAGAATGTACCTATTGAACCCCTGTATAATTACGATAGTTACCCTTTACAACTGAAATTTAGATTACAGAAAGCACAATCAGATGCAAGAAAAAATATTTTATCTAGTAAGGAAAATAGGAAACAGTCTTATGATAAGAATATTAACCCTGTGATGTACAAACCAGGTGATCTTGTATTGCTAAAAAATCAAGCACGTGATAAACTTGATAAAATTTATTTAGGTCCATATACTGTAATTGAAGACTTATCACCAAATGTTAAGATTTTAAGGAATAGCAAAGAATATGTAACACATAAGAACAACACAAAATTATTCAACCATTAAAGCTATTGTATTTAACTTTAATTTTAGTTAACTCTATGTAAAAAAAAAATATTTGTTTTTTATTTTTTTTTCTCTGTTACCGTTGGGGGTGTACAGTGAACTTTCAGGGGAGGTGAAGTATGATGATTTTAAATGATTTTATAGTTGTACCGCAACATAATTATTTATGTAAGTGACTGCTACATATAACATGCGAAATGTCTATTAAGCATAAAATATTATTAGAATAAGGTTTATTGTAATTGCTCGCTTTAAAATAAATACAGATCCAACCACGGAACGATAAACATCTGTTTTCTTTAACCACCAAAACCAATAATATCTGAGGTTCGATTCCTGTCTGAGTATTGATCTGGTATTGATCGTAATTATTTAGTATTGTTTATAAATTTGGTTGATGATACAAAGTGCCAAAATATAATAATGACATTTCTAAATATTATTACAAAACATATTTAATGTGATATGAACTAAATATGTATTTGAATAAAACTTACAGTTTTAACACTACCTTCAGCAAAGGATAGAAACAGTTGGATTGTAAGTGATACTGTGTTGTATATCAGTGTAACAATGAACTGAAAAAAACGATTATTGTTAATTTATATTGGACTGAATGGCCCCAAATTTTTCAATAGGTCTCTTTCCGCCACTCAGAAATAACTTTACTCAGTAGTTGAGTGGTTCCAGTTGTAGTGCGCTACTTTCGGTTTTATCGCTAAACATAGAGGAAGATGAATGCCAAGAACAGTGATATTAAAAAAGTATAGATACGTTATCCACACTCCAAAATAGAAAGACAAAAGTCAGGTAATTGCCCGACTTTCAATTAGTCAGGCACAGCCTCGCGACACGGAATCACACGCGGCTCTCGTCAGTCAGACGTTATAAAATTGTGAAATTCCATAAAAAAAATCTCTACTTGCGTCATTAGACGATGTACAAATTATACAGCAACAGTCAGAGATCGGAAAAATGCTCAATTTCACATGAGTATTAATTATAAATATGTATTTTTTATAACTTTATTCGGCCATATTGTACAAAGGGGTACGTATCAAAATGTCTAAAGTTAGAATGTCTAAACTTAAAATGGCAAAGTTCAAAATGTCAAAAATTTGAATGTCCAACGATTAAAACGTAAAAATTTCAAAATGTCAAAAACGAAAATGTCAAACGGTCAGATAGTCCTAAATTAAAATGTCTAAGTTCAAATGATCAAAACTTAAAATGTCTAATAGTCCAAATACATATAATGACGTATAGAATTTACTTATTTTCTTTCATTTAGGTATCTTATTAATTAGGTTAAATAACTGCATGTTAACCTCTGTGCCTCTGCCGCACATCAACATAGCCGCGCCACTCCCTGATTCGGTAGCCGGTGCCAGTCACTGATTTAGTAGCCGGCAAACAAAATCCACCAATTGACTTTGAAATAGATTTTTTTCTAGCGCTTCGCCGGCCGCCCTCGCGCGCTGGGTTCATGTCAACCTAACATGCTCGTCGCTACGCTCCTCGCACCTATCTCGTGACCTGCGGTCTACGGTTTCTAAGTCCCAGTAGACTAGTTTAGACTCGTTTCCGACAGCTAAATTTGCTATAAAGCATTTTAGGCGAAGCCCAAAGACACTTCCACAGACTCAATTAACATCAAAGATGGCGATTCGTTTTAAAATCCAACCCAATTCAAATAAATCATTGTGAACTTAGACTTAATGACCATTTGATATTTTAACTTTCAAGTATTTGATACGTTTGATACTTTGAATTTGCCATATTGTGAAGTTAGACATAATGATTTTCGACATTTTAAACCATTTAAATTTTAATTTTTGACTTTTTGAACTTTGTCATTTTAACTTTAGACATTCTAACTTTAGACATTCTGATACGTACCCTGTACAAAGAGCGAGTTGTCTGCTTTGCGTGTGTGAGTGAAGGAGACAGCTGACGCGCTGTCAATTGGCGGCCAATGCGCATGCAGCGCTCAATGTGTGTATCTATAGTACCTTTACGCTGTTTTAAATAGCAATGATGTTGGCGTATTAACTTATCTTTACTGTTAATATTATTTGCCAAGAACAGATCTGTTGTAAATAAAAAAAGGACCTCAACCAAAGATTTTAGTTAAGGCGGTTGTATGACCGAAAGTGGCGCCCTCAGAGGTTTTTATTTAATAAGTTATTAATAGAAAAAGATTTTAATAATGTTTATCATGGAGATTTTAGGGCCCATGGTCTAGTATTTTTAGAAGGTATCACTACATGCCCTCGTCGTCATTCGTAGAAGAAGATAGCAAATGTGTCAAAAACGGCTACTTTTAGCAGTTTTTCTATCTACCTCTAGCAGTGACTACTAGAGAATGTAACGATACCGTCTAAAAATACTAGACTGTAGGCCCTAAAATCTCCACGATAAACATTATTAAAATTATGTATTAGAATAATAATATTAAATAAAATTCACCGCGGCGCCACTTTCGCTCAGGGTACCACCTTAACAAGCGTTTGAGCAGACATAAGCAACAGAAAAATATGGTAACGATCGGCCTAATGTCACAGGGATAAAAAACTAATGAATATTATTGTTAACTCTGTGCTAATGTGCTAACCCATAAATAACATTCAAAATCCTTACATCCAATAAGATAAAATTAATTTTAATATAACATTATACAACAATTTAAACTAGAGGCTCCGTGAGCTGATCTCGCGTTAAAATGTAGATCAAATTGTGAGTTGTTTAAAAATCAATTTCACCTCTGCACTTAGAATAATATTAATAATATCTCGGCGACCGAGCTTTGCTCGGCTATTACTATTTATTTTAATAATAATATGGTGGTGTTATAAAACGTAGTAAAAGTAGTTATAATTTCTTTTTTATTTTCCAAAAACTAAAAATCTAATTGGTAATAGTCGGAGTATCGCCATCTATGAAGTGCTGTGTACATTTTATTCTGTGGTGCTACTTTACTACACAGCCTCTGCTTGCCGCATAGCATGCTAGCCAACTTAGAGCATTCAACCAACTAGCCAAGCACCTATTTCAAAAGCCTTTGCTAAATGGCGTTAGACTACACAAAAAATGACCATATTCTGCGCCAAAAGAAAAACGCATGAAAACTCGAAAACACGCGTTTTCCCAAACATAAGACTAATCTAAATCGACTGTTTACCCCCGAAAACCCCCACATACCAAATTTAAGCGAAATCGTTAGAGCCGTTTCTGAGATCACAGAAATATATAATTAACAAAAATTGCTCGTTTAGATGTATAAGATTCCAATCAGTAGGTAAGCAACGAAGTTCTAATAGAAAATCCAAAGTCATTCAACGTTATAAATTCATAATAAGGTTATTATTTTATTATTATAATCTTATTATTTTCAAATTTCGAATATTGGCCAGATATGTTTTGATTTTGAACTATGAACTTTAAGGAAGAGCGCCCACGAGCAACTTTTGTCACCGCAACTGTTTTGTCTCCTAAGTATAAAGGTTTGTATGAAAGAGCGCACACGTAGCGACGCAACAGTCAGCAACTTTCATACAAAACATGTGAGAGACAAAATAATCAATCTTCAAAAAATAAAAATAAAACAAAACTTGCATTGCACCGCTAACGAAAAATGTTTGTGTTATTTTTGATCATTTTTTGAAATGGCTAAAATATGACTATTAACATATTATCACCGCCATTTTGAAAAATTTTAAAAAACTCGCTTAACAAAAAAATTATATCGAACTTGTTCACAAAATTTCACGAGAATCGGTTGAGAAACTGTAGAGGAGAACAAATGGGGCGACATTAGGACATACGAAAGAGCTTTTGCCCAAGTTGAAGCAGAGAAGCTTTGCGCTTGTTCGGTCAATTACTCACTGTAATATTTGCTTTATTATATAAAAAAATATGAACAAATAAATTAAATATGTAACTAAAAAAACTTACCACGAGATTGAAATTAGCCTTCGCCTTCTCAGTGATATCTGCAATATTCTTGTAAAGGTATTGACAAGCTACTACATCCACATTATCTCTTTTCACGAATTCAATAAATTTCTTAATACGCCAACAAGCCGAAGAGAAAACCAAAAAATAAATAATCCTGACAAAATCTACCCCAAGTAAACATATTATGAAACATGTTTCCATCGAAATATAAGTAAAATGTAATTTATCCATAGAAGGACTTATAATAAAATTTAACACAGATTTTGATGTCATGTATAAGACAACTACAATAAAATTTGCTATAATTTTCAAATCCAATCGAAATGACAGACTATCGGCATATATTTCTCTATCGAAAGAGTAAAGATCGGTTTGAAAATCATAATACGAATATTTACAAGATATTAAGACAAGGCAAAATATAAAATATACAGAAACAACAATGACGGCCCAAATGTCAATTTCTTTTTGTACACCATACTTGCTGTAAGCTGCGTAAGCGCTCATAAAGAAAGATTGTAAGAAAGCATACAACTTTATTAATAACTTTTTCTTAGGTGTTGCTGTTTGTATGAAACCATTGTGTAAAGCGAAAACGATTTGAAAGAAAACAAAAATGTATCTTAAAAATTTTGACATGCTTCTTTTTTCAGTTTTGGATTTAACGAGAAAATTCACGCTGGGGGACACCTTTGGTTTACGCAATATCATTTTTATAATATTTATTATAAATTATCTTGCAATATGTTTAGTAGCAAACGTCTGTTTTCTAATATACTTTATACATTTGTGTTTTAAAGTTATTGTCTTTATTACAGTGAACATGTCGATTTGTAGTTAAATGATCATGTTATTAATTCTCATTATTGCTTTCATTTATAGAAAATACATTTTCATAAATGCCACTTCAAGGATAAATAGGCCTTTTAAAATAATTATATAGAAATGAATTTGTATTATATCACAAATTAATTTCTTTGTAATTATTTAGGTACGGTGATATTTATAACGAAAAAGCTCTGGTAAAAAAAACTTTGCATTGTTAAAATAACTATAATTACTTAATTCTAGTTATTACTTGCATATTAATTCTTTTCAAAACAACAAGGTAGTTTAAACGGTTTTTAGTCTTGTTATTGACAAAGCGACGGACTTCAAGTGTGGGTAAGGTCATAAGAGTTAGGTAGGTGTTTGCATCTGGATTTGGATTGGATTTTTCCAAAAATTAAATATAGAGAATCCTCACTGGATTCGTTCTGATCCTGTAACTATAGGTATTTGAGTGTATCTATTTTAATAAATACCTACAAAAGAGTAAAAGAAAGGAAACATTGGTAAACATTCCAGCAAGCCCTACCAGAATACCACCGTTGCCGTGAAATTATGTATCTTGGCCACAGAATTAATAATAGTACTGATCATGGCAACAAAAGCTGAAGCAGGGCATTACTATCCCCTAAGGCCTTTTTGGTTATGAAGTTTGTTATTTTCAAATAACAAAAACTAGTATTATTTGCTATAATTATTTATTTTGTTTTTAAACGACTTCAACAAAAGGAGGAGGTTCTCATTTCGATTGTATGTTTTTTTTATCGTTGTTCGCGCGTAATTTTTTTTAGTCGATTCTTCTTAGTATTCCTTTTTTGGTCGATTGAGTTTGCTTGCGAGATGGTCCCATTTATTTTTTTTTCAAATCGGTCGAGTAGTTTTCAAGTAAACCAGAAAATACTATGATTTTGCATCAACTACCTTGACGACTTTGTTATTTATGAACCGAATTACCGACTACAAAAAAAATAAGGTTCTCAGTTTGACCTGTATATAGTATGTTTCTCCGCGATTAACTCACGTTTGGCTGAACCGATTTTTCTACCTAAATAATATACTTACCTACACTATCTAATACAGAAGGTACTGACACTAAAAATAAACAAATATTATTTTTTTTAAACAAAAAAACCGACTTCAAAAAAAAACCTGCCTTTAAAAAGCAAGAAATAATATTCAAATCATTAGATATGCATTATAACGTCTATTGAAGTCGGGTTATTTTTTTTTGTAGTCGGTTAAAATGACTACACTAAAGGTATCCCCTTTCCAACACAAAAAACTTCATCTAATTCGGTTCATAAATAACAAAGTCGTCAAGGCAGTTAATGCAAAATCATAGTATTTTCAGGATTACTTGAAAACTACTCGACCGATTTGAAAAAAAAAAATGGGACCATTTCGTAAGCAAACTCAATCAAACATAAAAGAATCATCAAAATCGGTCCATAAATATCGAAGATACGCGCGAACAACGATAAAAAAAACATACAATCGAATTGAGAACCTCCTATTTTTGTTGAGTCGGTTAAAAATAAATGATTCACAGCTGTTTGTAATCCACCACAGACGATTTAACAACAAATTTACAAGAAGTTGTACATACATTTTATTTTATACGTCACACTTTAAAAAACACTTTGAATAATTTATTTTCAGAAAGATGAAAATCTATCTCAGGTTTTGTACCTTTTATGTAAAAAAACAATTTTTAACATATTTTTCTATGGCAATTTAAAATTAAAAAAAAAGTTAATGTGTGCACATACAGAAGCTGTAATTTTTTATTTGTTTATTCAATAAGATATTTTTGTAGTAGTATGTGCGAAATAAATGTATTTTATTTCTTTACAATAATGAGGCGTGTACGTATGCAGTTAAGAAACATCAGTAAACTCTATTATTTTCGCAACAACATGAATTGTAGAAAAATGTTATTTTATCGCTAATAATGAAAAAAATACTTTTTCTTAAACGTATAATTGAAATACACATGGTTGCAAGACATAAATTTCATATTTTAATCGACATTTAGTATTATTGTTAACAAAAATACTACCGCCTGAAGCATTATAAGAGCGGTTTTTTTTGTGTTAGTTCCTGGTCAGGGAGATCACATATACTAAGTTGTTATACAAATAACAACTTTTATCTGGGACAAGTTTAATTTGTTCTGGGACTCCGGTTTACGTATCCTTTCACCTTTAAAACTATTTTAAGTTCACTGTTTAAATAAACCTATTAAAAAGAAAACAAAAATAATTATTGCTATACTTGGAAATGTATTATTTATATATCATAATTTAAATTGTTTTGTTTTTTGAATACCAATGCTGATTTTTTGATAAGTTTTGTATAAAGGATTATTATTTAATGCAAATTAGTAGTCATTGACAGAGTGTACTGTATCAATTCATTACAACAAATATACAATGTGTTATAAAATAGCCCCTAATGCTGAATATGGTTTATAGGGACTATCGATATGAACAACTTTTACTATGGAACAAACACTGAAATCGCAAAAAAACAGCTATTTCATATCCTTACTAATATTATAAATGCGAAAGTCCGTTTGTTTGTTTATTTGTTTGTTACGCCTTCACGTCTCAACTACTGAACCGATCGTCATGAAATTTTGCATACACGTTGTCAGGGGTACAAAGAGGACATAGGGTACCATTCATCCCGAAAAAGTATTGTTCCCGAGGGATAGCAAAAAAACTTTCCACGCAGACGAAGTCGCGGGCGGCAGCTAGTATTTTTATATTTACCAGCAGGTGCCGTCACAGTCAAGGGCCACCATACTGCAGATGGTAAACTTTTATTAAGTGAACTGTATCATTACAACTAGTGTTTGGGCGTGAGTTGTATCACTACAATTAGTACTCGTGAGTGAACTGTATCATAACAATTAGTGTTTGTGCGTGAATTGTATTGTTACAACTAGTACTTGTGAGTGAACTGTATCATGACTATCAGGTAGGTAAAGGACATGTTGACCACGATGACCGGCAAGTTCCAGTCGAGGGGCACCACGCCGCAGATGGTGAACTTCAGTGGACGAGCCTCGATGTAGCCAATGAATCTTCTGATGTCATCTTTTTGTTTCTCATCTGGAATAATATCCAGTTGCTAATTCTTAAAGAAAAATTAAAACATGACATTTATTTAGAGGCTTTGTATGACTTTTTAGTCAAATTAGTTTCATTTTTAGAACAAATCGTGGAAAACTGCTGGATGCGGGTAGCGCAGGATCAATTGTGGTGAAAATCCTTGAGGGAAACATAGTCAAAGTCAAAAAAAGCTTTATTCACATAAACTTAATTATTAAGTACTTTTGAATCGTCTATATTTTCCTACCACCCGTTCCAGACTTTTTTAGCTGACAAGAAGAACGGGCGCAAGAAACTTATCAGCTGTAACAGCCATAAGTAACGATAATTACAAACTTTAAAATATTGTTACCAGATAATTACAACAGGGTGACAGGATTATTGGCAACAACATAGACTTATTATATTACTTCGACAAAGTACTTATAGTAGCAAGTTTTGTGTTACATCATTTCCACGCATTTTGATCTTTAAGATAATCGTCTACTTTATAATAACCTTTACTCATGAGCGTTTTTTTAACATGGTTTTTAAATTCATGCAAAGGAAGATCAATCACTTGTTGCGGAACTTTATTAATAAAGGCTATGCCTTTCCCCATTAATGAACCTCTAGTTTTTGCAAGCCTAAATCTTGGAACGGCAAGTTTATCTTTATTTCTTCATCATATTATGTCTAACCCTATGTCATCATGTCGGCTTATGTTAATATAATATAATATAATGATGATGGTAAAGATGTCTATCTAACTAAATGATATTTTTGCAGTTTAACAGAAAAAATATTGCTTGAAGTCCCACGGCATATTACAATAATATACTGCGCCAGGTATAGCATTCCAAGACAGGAAGTCAAGTAATACTTGCTTACGTCATCTCCGCTGTCGGTATAAAAAATTACGTCCATTCGTCTTTAACTTTAACTGTTTCTTTGTCCTATGAGAAACAAATCACAAAAAATATATCATTCTTTGCTTGTTACATAAAGTTGCACAACTTTATAGTGACGTAAGTAAGGTGTCTCCTAGAATGCCAAACCTTATTTTTTTAGATCATGTCCCACTGTAAAAATTGAATCATTAGAAAAGATGAATTTCTGATGTTATTCTTTGTGTTTGTTTATAATGTTACGAAAATTGAAAAATGTCTCAGTTGCTTGAATTAATTTTTTTATAGTACCTAACTATAAATTACCTTTTGCGACCAGCACTTTATCACGCAAAGCAAGCACCAGTTTCTCGACTTCGGATGCAAGCAGGCCAGCTGTGAAGGTTGGTGCCAGCATAATGAGGAGGTTTTTTACCACGGTTATTGTGACGCTTGATAGCTGCCAGATGGATTTCTGAGAATTGAGGATTGTCATTAGAGTTAAAAAAAACTTAATTTTTAAATTTGAGATTTTTGCATTTACTATGCCATTTTTAAACAATACTTAATAATATACTAGAAAAAATACGACTCGCACCAGATCAATACTCAGTCTGAGTATTGATCTGGTATTGATAGTGATTATTTAGTATTGTTTATAAATTTGGCTGATGATACAAAGTGCCAACTTATAATAATAACATTTCTAAATATTATTACAAAACTTATTTAATGTGTTATGAACTAAATAAATATTTGAATAAAAACTTACAGTTTTAACACTACCTTCAGCAAAGGGTAGAAACAGTTGGATTGTGATTGATGCTGTGTTGTATATCAGTGTAACAATGAACTGAAAAAAACGATTATTGTTAATTTATATTGGACTGGATGGCCACAAATTTTCCCATAGGTCTATTTCCGCCACTCAGAAATAACTTTACTCAATAGTTGAGTGGTTCCAGTTGTAGTGCGCTACTTTCAGTTTTATCGCTAAACATAGAGGAAGATGAATGCCAAGAACCGATCTGTTGTAAATAAAAAAAGGTCCTCAACCAAAGATTTTAGTTAAGAAGTGTTTGAGCGGACATAAGCAACAGAAAAATATGGTAACGATCGGCCTAATGTCACAGGGATAAATAACTAATCAAGATTATTATTTATTCTGTGCTAACCCATAAATAACATTCAAAATCCTTACATCCAATAAGATAAAATTAATTTTAATATGACATTATACAACAATTTAAAGTAGAGGCTCCGTGAGCTGATCTCGCGTTAAAATGTAAATCAAATTGTGAGTTGTTTAAAAATCAATTTCACCTCTGCACTTTTAATAATATTTATAATATCGCGGTGACCGAGCTTTGCTCGGCTATTACTATTTATTTTAATATTAATATGGTGGTGTTATAAAACGTAGTAAAAGTAGTAATAATTTCTTTTTTATTTTCCAAAAACTAAAAAAACTAATTGGTAATAGTCGGAGTATCTGTACATGAAGTGTTGTGTACATTTTATTCTGTGGTGCTACTTTACTACATAGCCTCTGCTTGCCGCATAGCATGCTAGCCAAGCACCTATTTCAACAGTCTTTGCTAGATGGCGTTAGACTACACAAAAAATATCCATATCCTGCGTCAAAAGAAAAACGCATGAAAACTCGAAAACACGCGTTTTCCCAAACATAAGACTAATCTAAATCGACTGTTTACCCCCGAAAACCTCCATATACCAAATTTAAGCGAAATCATTGGAGCCGTTTCCGAGATCACAGAAATATATGAGTAAATATACAAGAATTGCTCGTTTAGATGTATAAGATTCCAATCAGTAGGTAAGCAACGAAGTTCTAATAGAAAATCCAAAGTCATTCAAATACAAATTATATACGTGCAGTCATAAGTTCTGTCACAACCTTATTTTTTCAAATTTCGAATATTTGCCAGAAATCTTTTGAGTTTGAACTGTGAACTTTAAGGAAGAGCGCCCACGAGCAACTTTTGTCTCCGCAACTGTTTTGTCTCTCACATTAAGTAAGTATAAAGGTTTGTATGAACGCGCGCACACGTAGCGACGCAACAGTCAGCAACTTTTCATACAATCCGTCTCTCGGACGTTGTTCAGTGCGGTCGTGTGCCGAGAATCGAAAAAAAAAAAAATAAAAAAAAATGCCACGCGTTCACCATTCGCCATCTAAAGAAAAAGAATTGGAAAAAGAACCTGAAATAGCTCATCAAAACTTAATGAGCCACTCGAACTCCACTCCTGATTTATCCGAAAATACTCCCACAAATATTACAAGAAGACCCTACAAACGTAAACAAGGAGATGACACTGAGCTTTTCATATCAAGAATGGAGCAACTTTTCGCTACCTGGACATCTGAAAATGATAAAAAGTATATGGCTTTGCTCGAAACTGTTAAAGAGATCAAATACCAGAATGCTCAAATCTCGGCGTCCATCGAATTTGTTTCGGCGCAATATGAAGACATGAAAACCAAGGTAACCCAACTAGAAAGTGATAAAAAATTGGACCTTCTACGCATCCAATCACTCGAACAGAAAATAGAGAATTTGGAAAAAAATTCCAGGATGTCTTCTCTAGAAATAAGAAATATCCCTTTCAAAACTGGTGAGACTCCGAAAGATTTAATGGCTATAATAAACAATATTGGGGATGTTCTTCAAATTCCAATTGAACCATTCAATATAAGGAACATTTACCGAAGCTACTCTAAATCAGAAAAACAAAAACCTATAGTAATAGAATTAACGTCGAATACCTTGAAAGAAACACTACTCGCTTCATACAAGACTTTCAATCGAGAAAACAAAAGCGGACTCAACCTCTCCCACCTTATCAAGGAAAGCCCTCAAACTAAAATTTATCTATCAGAGTATCTCACACCCAAAATGAAAAGATTACACTATCTTGCAAGAGTTTTTTCAGCAACAAAGGGCTATCGTTTCTGTTGGGCCACTACTGAAACTATCTACCTGCGCAAAAATGAAGGTGACTCGCTTATCCGTTTAAAAAACGAATCGGACCTGGAAAAGCTTCAAGAAAAATAATCCCCAAACCTATTACCACTAATCAGTGTAAGATCTACAGTATTTTTTGGCATGCTCTTGTAATATTATTTTTAATTTTCTTTTGTCTCTTTTTTAATTTGTTATGTACAATCCCAAAACTACCAACAAGTTTTATAGTAAAACACTCAGTTTTGAATTCTCAACCAATATTAAATGTCAAACTAAGAATGCATACAATATAGTTTGCGTTCTACTGTTGTTATTAGCATTAGTATACATTAATAATGTTTATTGTTCTGACAGTTTTATAAATAGATTACTCTGCCTTACATACTTCTGTTTCTACCTTTATCATGTTTTGTTTCTAATAACTGAACAACTTGAAATTATAACAGTTATGCTTGGTTGGATAAACAAACTCCACTCTAAATACTTGACTAACATATCAGTGTCCTTCAACTTTTTATTGATAAATAAGTATAACCATACATACATAGATTATTTCGTACCACTTTTTTTGACTATGAGACCAACACAATATGAACTTGATGCCTACTCAAACTTAAAACCAATAATCTACCTTAACAGAAAACTGTACATATTGTTACTCTTTCTGCTTTTTATACCTACATCCTATAATTGCATCCAAACTAACAATTAAAACAAAATTCGCTGACACAACAAACCAACAATGTTATATTGATGATATCAATATAATAAGACCGGTTATCTGTGAGCCTTACCAATGCAAATCTCATTTGACAACACCGAATCATTACCTCAAAATTTTGCAACAAAATATACGAAGCATAAATCATAACTTTGATAGTCTGTGTACACTTGTTTCGAATTTAAATTTCAAATGTGATATTATTGTGTTGAGTGAGTGCTGGCTCTCTTGTAATAACAATCTGCCCATCCTGGATGGCTTTTTAAATTATAAAACCAATTACACTTTTAATCAAAATGATGGAGTTGTGGTTTATGTAAACAATGATCTAAGTTATACCGTGGAGGAATACTCACTGACTAATGCAAACTGCTTGCTAATAAAGTTTGGAAACGAATATGTGGTAGTTGCTATTTACAGACCACCTTGCTTTAATAACATAGATATATTTCTGTCCTCGCTGCAAAGTCTTCTTAATAGTTTATCATCTTTTAAAAACATTTTCCTAGTAGGAGACATAAACATAAATATCGCTGAAATTAATAATGACTCTAGTAATTATCTTGACATGTTGACTTACTGCGGCCTTGTACCGACCCATTATGCTCCAACTAGAAAAACAGCTGCCTGGATCATGCTGTAATAAAAACAAAATTACCCACGAGTACTTTCATTTTACAGACTTCCATTACTGACCACGAACCAGTACTCCTTTGTGTACAGTACAAGAGTTCAAATTTTTTATTACAGCATAGAACTAAAAATAAAATAAACTATGATAAACTCAGAAATGATTGCAAAGATATAGATTTTAGTAAAATTCAAGATACATGTGACATAAATGTAGCTATGAGCTTGTTTCAACAAAGTATTAGAAATTTGGTTTTGAATAGTTCAGTCATAATGCGATTACCCAGGAATAGAATCACTTTTAAACCGTGGATTACCACCGGTTTATTAAGATGTGTTAGAAACAGGGATGCCATGCACTGTAAACTGAGAAAGAACCCGGATAATATAATACTACAGACTACTTATAAACGCTATAGAAACTTCTTGAAAAATATAATAAAAAAATCCAAACAAACATATGAACAACAGGAACTCTTAAAATCAAAAAACAATAATAAACGAATTTGGAAAACCATTAAAACAATAACTAATTTAAATAAAACAAAGAATGAACCTTTAGAACTTCTGAATATATGTAACTCTAATAAGTCATCTGTGAATCAGGTAAATAACTTTTTTGCTACAATTGGTAAAAATCTTACTACCGATGGTCAGAGTTTTGCTGCAACTGGTCAAACGGCAAACACACAAAGAGACTCGCTCGTTCTTCTTAACACAAATGAAGATGAAGTCGGCAGACTTATTATGAACTTAAAAACAGACTGTGCTATGGGATATGATGACATATCAGCACAGGTGCTTAAATCAATAAAAGATTACATTGTTCCAACCTTAACCCATTTGTTTAATCGTTGTCTTGATGAAGGCATCTTTCCGGGCTGTTAAAAAAAGCTAAAGTCATCCCGATCTACAAGGCAGGAAGTAGAAACTGCGTAGGGAATTATAGACCAATATCACTCCTCCCAACTCTCTCCAAACTTTTAGAGAAGATAATAAACACGAGATTTCTATCTTTTCTTGAAAAAAATAAGTTACTTTCAGAAAATCAGTATGGTTTTAGACGGGGTCGCTCCACTGATGACGCAATACACGAGTACTTAAAATTTTTAGTTGAAAGATTAGATAGTAAAAAGAAATGTATCACTATTTTCCTGGACATAGCGAAAGCATTTGATGCGATTTCTTTTCCCATACTTTTCAAAAAGCTAGAAGACATTGGCGTTAGAGGTAACCAGCTGCTTCTTTTAAAAGATTACATTACAAACCGAACCCAACATGTAAAAATCAGTAGTGTTGTCAGCGATGACTGCCCTATTATTTCGGGAGTACCGCAAGGCAGTATACTTGGCCCAACGCTTTTTCTCTGTTACATTAATGAGCTCTGTGATCTTAAAATAAAAAACTGTAAAATATTGACATATGCTGATGATACAGCTTTAACTTTTTTCGGTGACACGTGGGAGGAAGTATATGAGAATGCTCAACTGGGTTTTAGCAAGGTGTGTCACTGGCTTAATCTCAATTCTCTGACACTAAACGCCGCAAAAACTAAATTTATCCCATTTACCATCAGAAACTCTCCAAATGACTCCTCAAGTTCCTTGAAGATTTTGGCCCACTCATGTCACTCTAATCTGCCATGTTCGTGCCCGGAAATTTCCTCGATAGATAATATAAGATACCTAGGAGTAATCATCGACAAAAACTTAAATTTTCATGAACATATTAATAACCTTTCTCAAAAAATTAGAAAACTAACATATGTATTCAAACAATTAAGGCACATTCCTGACCAGAAGCTCATTAAAAACATTTACAAAGCCCTCTGCCAGTCTCTTCTCTCTTACTGTATCTCCTCATGGGGAGGTGCAGATAAAACATCCATGCTTCGTTTGGAACGAGCTCAGAGACTTATCTTGAAGGTTGCCTTCAGCAAGCCTAAATTATACCCGACTGTGTCTTTATATAATGATATTCAGGTACTTTCTGTCAGAAAATTGTTTATTTTAAACGTTATTCTGCGCCAGCACTCCTTAACACAATTCACAGCTGATTATGAAAGAGCGCACACGAGAAGAAATCATATAGTTTGCCCCACACCCAATACGTCAACATCTTTTGCTCGTAGATTCTTTACTTATCTGAGTGGAAGATTGTATAATAAAACAAACAAATTACAAAAAGTTTATCATTTGACCAAACATAAGTGTAAAAATGTGGTAACATCATGGCTCAATTCTCTTAACTATGATGAAACAGAGGATTTTTTGCAAAGCTGAAAATACTCTTTTTCATATTAGGTAAAATTAAATATTTTACAATATCAAAAATTAAATAATAACAAAAAATACAAATATTTGTCATTTTTAAAGTAGTGTATTTACTGATTTCTTACACCCCAAAATTAAAAAAATTGTAATTAACTTCCTTTTTTAAGTCTTTTTATGCTCCTACCGAATATCATAAATAAAGCCTGCTTCACAAAGTTTGCTTCAGCTCAAATAACTTTTTGCTACAATTGGTAATTGGTGTAGTATTTTTGCTACAATTTTCATACATATAAACTGTCACCACTTTTTTTTTTTATTGAATTAACCATATAGCTTAATCATAGACTGTGAAACAGGTTATATCTTTACTTAAATTTAAGATATAATATATCTCAATGTTTGTAGAGACGGGAGCCAGGAGTTCCATAGCACGGGGTTTACCTAGTTTGGACTCCTGTCCCCCATCACTTATAAAGTTGTATGAAACCTTTATTGTAATTATCTATGTAAAGGGGAGAAGTAAATAAATATTTTTTTTTTTTTTTTTTTTTATACAAACCATGTGAGAGACAATATAATCAATCTTCTAAAAATAAAAATAAAACAAAACTTGCATTGCACCGCTAACGAAAAATGTTTGTGTGATTTTTAATCATTTTTTGAAACGGCTGAAATATGACTATTTACATATTATCACCGCCATTTGGAAAAATTTCGAAAAACTGGCTAAACAAAAAAAAATTATCGAATTTGCTCACAAAATTTCACGAAAATCGGTTGAGAAACTGTAGAGGAGAACAAACGTACCCACATCCGGACATACGAAATAATTTTTGCCCAAGCTGAAGCAGAGACACTTCGCGTTGTAATCTTTGCATTTTTCTGAACAAATAAATTAAAGTCCCTGCATTTCTCAACCATCTTAACTCCATAAACCCCAACATACAATTTACTATGGAGTTAGAAGCAGATAGTAAACTAGCTTTCCTAGACATTCTCATTATCAGGAATCCGAACCAAACCTTGAGCCATACAGTGTATCGTAAAGCAACCCATACAGACAGATACCTTAATGGTGACTCTCACCATCATCCTATACAGTTAGCTACCGTAGGGAAATCTTTGTTTCAGAGAGCCCGCGGCATCTGTGATAAACAACACCTGACTGCTGAGCTTCAGCATGTCAAACAAGTACTGCGTAACAACAAATTGCAAGTACCACGCCTTCATCACAAAAAACGCGTCAAACCAGCCACAGTAGAGCGTCAACCTGCCGTCCTACCATACGTGAAGGGTGTCACTGACAAGATTGGAAACATTCTGAAGCGAGCGTCAATCAAAACTTACTTCAAGCCGCCGAAGAAAATCAACCAATTCTTACGACCTGTCAAGTGTAATTTCCCCCTTCAAGCCGCAGGCGTCTACAAACTAGATTGTGACTGTGGGCTCTCCTATATCGGGCAAATAAAGAGAAGCATAGGGACCCGCGTCAAAGAGCATATAGCTGACATGAAACATAGGCGCGATAACAAGTCTGCAGTGAGTGAACACGCCTTTGAGGGACCCAACCATTATATTAGATTTGATAAACCCCAAATCCTTGCTAGGAAACGTAGATTTACCCCTAGAATGCTCCGCGAGGCTATCGAAATAAATAAATACCCTAATTTCAATAGAGATGATGGTTGGAAAATTCCACCAGCTTGGGACCCCATCATTCACAAGCTTAAGCCCCTCACACACACTGTAAGATCTAATGATACAGTTAGTTCCTTTTGCAAATAAATAAATTAATATAAAAGACGGAGGTCGGTTTTCCTCTCCAAGTTTTCTTTCGCCATTTCTTTCTTGGAGGGGCCTCCCAATTTTATGAAATGGTGGTAGCTTCAGTAGATTCTCTCTCTTTTTAGCACTAAATAGTTCATAAAATTAAATTATAAATCAACATAAAACATTAAAAATTTGTTAAAATTTTAATTTCTGAACGTCTAAAAAAATTCATCGCTTGAGGATAGACTCACGGGTAGCTTAAGTCCCCCGTGACCACGGCAGCTGCAAAGTTGCCGAAACGTCGGGAAAACCAAAAATCAAACCAAATACCAACTAATTACCAAAGTGCTTTCAATAAAACCGCGCTAGTATCCGTTAAAAATTGTTTTATTTCAAATAAATTAAGTATATTGAAAAAAAGAAACTTACCACAACATTGAACCACAACCTTCTCAGTAATATCTGCAATATTTTTGTAAAGGTATTGACAAGCTACTACATCCACATTATCTCTTTTCACGAATTCAATAAACTTCTTAATACGCCAACAAGCCGAAGAGAAAACCAAAAAATAAATAATCCTGACAAAATCTACCCCAAGTACACATATTATGAAACATATGTACGTCGATATATATGTAAAATTTAATTTATCCATAGAAGGACTTGTAATAAAATTCAACACATATTTTGATGTCAAGTATAAGACAACTAAAATTAAATTTGCTATAATTTTCAAATCCAATCGATATGACAGATAATCAGCATATATTTCTCTATCGAAAGAGTAAAGTTCGTTTTGAAATTCGTAATAAGAATATTTAGAAGATAGTAAAACTGAGGAAAATATACAATGTATAGCAACAACAGTAACTACCCAAATGTCAATATTTTTATAATCATCAGACGTGCCATAAACTGCATAAGCGCTCATTAAGAAAGATTGTAACAAAGCGAACAATTTTATTAACATTTTTTTCTTAGGGGTTGCTGTTTGTATGAAACCATTGTCTAAAGCGAAAACGACTTGAAAGAAAATGAAAATGTATCTTAAAAGTTTGGACATGCATATTTTTTCAGATTTGGATTTGACGAGAAAAACGCTGGGGGACACCTTTGCTCTACGCAATATCATTTTTATAATATTTATTTTAATTTATATTGCAATATGTTTTGTTGCAAACGTCCGTAGTCTTATACACTTTATTACATTAGTGTTTTAGAAATATTGTCTTTATTACAGTGAACATGTCAATTTGTATGATCATGTTAATAATTCACATTATTGCTTTCATATAAAGAAAATATATTTTCATAGATGACATTTCATGGATAATAGGCCTTTCAAAATAATTACAAAGAAATGAAAGTGTGATAATGTAGGTACGGTGATGTTTATCGAAAAAAATAAAGATCAAATTTTTATAACAAAATGAATGCATTGGGGACAAAACTATAATAACCATTAAAGTTTTTGCATTCTTTAAAGAGATTTGTCCACTTTTTTATATTATGAGATCTGAATTGTACACGCAACAGCACGTCATGTTATACAATTAAACTGCGAGAACAGCTTTTATTACGTAGGGCATACAGGCGTTCTCAAGGTAGTCTGGCGAGCCGTTGTGTGTACCATGTTTTCTGCGTATAAACGAATTCTAATCCTTCTATTTTTTTATTTCAAGAAAATATGAAGCTAAGCTATTTTTTTACTATTTTTGTTTAATATAGAAATAAAATTTGCTTCTTCTGACATGAGTTCATAAAGCAAAGCTAGTTAGACCTTCGGAATACAAATTATTCTGACCCTGAAGTTATCCTATGAATAATTATTTGCAGAAATAAATAAAATATGGTTATGTTAGGTTATGTTTATTTTACGAGTAGATAGATACCCTTTGGTTACGTTTTATGAGTCTCGAAATATGCGATTTTGCGGCATAACCGGCCGTATCATTTTTATACCTTAACTAATGGAAGTTTGATTTTTTCACAGCTTCAAGGAACTGTAGATTTGAGTATAATGGTATTAATTTCATCTCGATACCTTCATGTGTTCCCAAAATAAAGGGTTGGGGTTGACAGACAGACAGACACATAGACAGACAGTTTATGATACAATTACAAACGTGTAGTTTTTAGATTTTTTCCCTGAACTTATAGTATTGACGATATTACTTACCAAATTTTATAGTTCTAAATCAACGGGAAGTACCCTGTGAATTTTAATTACATTGAGAGAGTTGAAATGTGCGTGTTTTGCGGCATTAACGGTCGTATCTTTTTTGAATTGATTTTTACCTTAACTTTTAAGTTTGATTTTTTTACAGCTCCAAGGGACTATAAACTTCTAACTCAAAGGAGGCAAAAACAATTATGTTTTCAGACAAACTAGGACAGGGATTAGGTTCAGCTCGAAGAGATAAGCTCTCTAAAAAACTTATTAATATTTGTACTCCTGGTGTATCTTTTAACCAAATTGTACAAAATATTAATAAGTCACATATTGATGAAGCCACAACAGTAGTAATATTATGTGGGGACAGTTGCCATATTACAAAAAGGGACATTCTTAAAAATATTAATATTTTATTAACATTACAGTCTGTAACAAGATGTAAAATAATAATTAGCGCTTTCCCTTATGCAAGTAACTTTAACTGGGATCAAAATAAGCGCATTTTTTATTTAAATTTGTATATATATAATTTGATAAGTCGTCACAGTGACGTTATTTTATACTTTGACGTTAATAAATTTATTAACACTTTTACATTGACTCCAGATAGTATGTATCTGCCGAAAAAATGTAGGATGCAAATAGCTAATTTGTTAGCTTACAATTTACAGGACTGTGTTACAGCTGTAACTAAGTCCATAAAACCGAGTATTAGTACTTCATCTACTACTCCGCATATTGTTTCAAATAAAACAGTGACAAACTCAGATTTAAACTGAGGCACAAGACAACAGCCAGGCCTAATTGTATTAATATAATTAGTCAAAATATTCAGGGCCTGTCTGGCAAAGATCTAGAATTAGAATTATTTGTTGAATGTAATAATATTCAAATCATTTGCATTACAGAACACTGGCTAAAGCCTGGTGATATGTCATTTAATCTAAATAATTTTCAACTAGCAAGTGCGATGGTTAGGCAAACAACTATTCGTGGCGGTTCTGTAATTTTTGTGAATAATAATATAAAGTATAAAGAAAGAAAGGTTATTGTGAACTGGTGATTAAATTCTAATGAAAATGAAATGGACTGTATAAGAATTAGCGCTCGTGATACGCAAGTACCTAGGTAGTTTCTTTTTATAGGCTTGCAAACACGAAGTATAGGGCGGAGAAAGTTGAGCCGTAATTAATGGACGGGAGACAAAGGACACAATCACAGCTCCTGCAGGAAATAGGATGTGCACACTTACTTGCTTGCTGCCGAAGGTGACGTCTCCAGGTCCTGATTTCACCCAACGGTCTTTTGGCGGCTTGGCGGCGCGTCGGGGGTGGTAGAAATTTACAGCTCAAGTCACACACCTAGGAATCTTTATTTGTCCACACAGTGGTACCACTTTAACACACTTTTTACACAATTTTTGGGGCAATTAGCGTTTTAAATACGTATAATTTTAAAGGTTTTGATTAGCACATGTAACCGTGGCGCGCGTCGATGATAGAAGGTTCAAGATGTCTTCCATCCGACAGTTTGTGATTCGCTACTGACGTCTCACTCTCTCGCGTAGGTGAGCGAGCAGGACAGCAATATTGCGTGCACACATCAAGGAAAGTGGAAAAATTAAAAGGAGAGGAATGACGTACATGTTTGCAAGTACTAAAAAACAATAAAAGTCCTTTTTAAATCCACCATTCCCCCGGCCTTGAAGGAATCCATTCCTTCGAAATAAGAGAGAGAGAGAGAGTCGCGATTTGAATTCAAAAAATAATATTAATGCGATGCGTGTTAATACTTAAATAAATATATAAAAAAACGTGTGGTGCGGTATATACTTAAATATATAAAATACTAAAAGCTAGGAGTGTGAGATAAAACTAATTATACATAGGCAACGGGCATAACCGCACAACAGGTCGGTCATAGAGTCCAGACTTGGTTTTTACTTGAGCGACTCGAATCACGCCATCTCTACCAGGATACAGACGCGTAATGATGCCCATTGGCCATTGCAGTGGCGGAATATTTTCAGTATTTATTAGAACAATAGTTCCTACTTTTACAGGATTGGAGCTCGTATTCCATTTTTCTCTACTTTGAAGATTATGCAGATATTCAGATCTAAAACGTTTCCAAAATGACTGTACTAGTGAGTCCATTAAAGAAAACCTAGAGAGTAGATTAGGATTCTCTTTACTTAAATCCGCTGCGGGAAGAAAACTTAACGGAGCGGCTCTTATAAAATGCGCAGGAGTTAATGCGGTGGGTTCCGAAGGATCGGAACTTAAAACATACAGAGGGCGGCTATTTAAAACGGCTTCAACTTGAGTCAAAACAGTAAGCATTTCTTCGTATGTAAGTAGCTGTTTGCCTATCGCACGAAACAACAGCGATTTTACGGACTTTATGTTTGATTCCCAAATACCACCGAAGTGACTCGCAGTGGGGGGATTAGTGCGCCATACTATGCGGTGTTTATTAAGTTCTTCATGAAAAAGTTTATAGTATTCGTCATTTAGTAAGAATTTATAAAGCTCATTTAAATATCCCTTGGATGAAACAAAATTAGTGCCATTATCACTATATAAGTATTGACATGGACCACGTCTCGCAAGAAAACGTTTAAAAACATCCAAAAATGAAGCGGAGCTTAGATCTGAAGCAAGTTCTATGTGAACAGCTTTTGTCACAAGACATATAAATAGGCATAAGTAAGCCTTTTGACTGCGTACACCGCGTTTTCTAGTTAAAGTTATATATAGTGGTCCAGCATAGTCTACGCCGGTGTGCGTGTATGCGTTACATTGTTCTAAGCGAAATTGCGGTAGATCTGACATTAATGGAAATGTTGGTTTTGGATTTAAGCGGAAACAATTCAAACATTTATGAATGCGTTGTTTGATAACACGGCGAGCGGACAAAATCCAAAATTTATTTCTTAGAATTGAAATCAAGAGTTGCGGACCTGCGTGACAATGTTTGCGATGATAATAATCTATTAAAAGTTCAATAACTCTACCCTTTTTCGGTAATAATGTGGGGTGTTTTTGTTCATAATTGAGAGAAGAATAACCTAAGCGACCACCGACTCTCAATATGTTATCACCATCTATAAACGGAGAGAGTTTTCGTAGAGCCGAAGAAAGCAATTTATTATTCTTTATATTTGTGATGTCTGAATAAAAATATTTATTTTGAATAATACGAATGAGATATTTTTCAGCCTGTGCTAATTCTTCAGTTGTAATGTTACTGTGCGAGTTAAATTTTTTAGCAAATCTGAAAACATAAACCATAGAGCGGAGCAAAATATTATAATTTGAAACTCTAGCAGCAAGTAACATTATAGGATGCTCATTAAAATTTTCGTTATTATTAACTAGGTGAGTGACAGTTTTTTCTTCGGGTAACGTAGTAGATTTACTTGGTTCAAATTTCTTAATAGGCCATTCACTATGCGGTAGAAAAAGCCAAGCGGGACCATGAAACCAAAGTTTATGAGTAATGAGTTGAGCGGGTGAGAGAGAACGAGATATACAATCAGCGGGGTTTTCTGAACCGGCAATATGATAAAAGTCTTCAGCGGGAAGAAGCGATTGAATTTGTGATATCCTATTGGCTATATAAGTTTGAAATCTGTGCGGAGAAGCATGAACCCAACATAAAGCAACTTCTGAATCGGAAAATGCGAATATTTTATCTATTGTGTGTCTTTCAGAGAGCTGGTCACGAACATTACTAACCATTTTTGATAGAAGGACTAAAGCGTTTAATTCCAATCTAGCTATAGTTGTAGTTGACTTTGGTGAAGCTACACGTGATTTTGAACACAGTAATGAAACTTTAGGCAGATCGTTATCGTTCTGAACGTATAAATATATGACACAACCAAATGCCTTTTCACTAGCATCTGCGAATGCGACCAAATAAACGCGAGGTGAATTTCTTTCTATATTAAGAAAGCGAGGGAAACGTAGCTGTGAAAGGAGCGGTAACTCTGAAATATACTTTTTCCATGCCTCTATTATGTTGGAGGGAGGAGTTTCATCCCAATCGATGTGGAGTAGCCAGAGCTCTTTAATGAGCAGTTTAGCGAACAAAATTACTGGACCTACTAATCCTAAAACGTCATAAAGACGAGCGGTTGCTGACAAAATAGCACGTTTAGTGCATGTTGGAGGTGGTTGAATAACAATAAAAATGAATTCATCTGTACTAGGAAGCCAGCGGAGCCCTAGTATTTTAAAGCCATTACCATCATCAAACGAAACTGACTCGGATTGGCGGTGCGTTACAGGTATATGATCAAGCAATTCGCGGGAGTTACTTGACCATTTCACAAGATCAAAACCTCCTGATTTAAATAACTCAATCAGTTGGTTAGCGGTTGCGGATGCCTCATCAACGGACGGTGCTGAACTGGCTAGGTCATCCATATAAATATCCCTTTCAACCACGGAGGCTGCCAGAGGGTACTTTTCTCTCTCGTCAGACGCAAGCTGGCGAAGAGTGCGGAGCGCCAAAAAAGGAGACGAACGAAGTCCGAATGTGACACGTGTAAATTCCAAGACAATAATTGGTTCATCAGCGGAAAAACGATATAAAATGCGTTGATATTTGCGGTGCGGTTCGTTGACATGTATACATAAATACATCTGTCTTACATCAGCGAAGAAAGCAATGCGGAACATGCGAACATTAAGTAAAATATTAAAAATTTCAGCTTGTAAATTACAACCGGTATGTAAAATATCGTTAAGCGAAATACCTGTATCAGTGGCTGCACTGCCATCTAATACGATGCGGATCTTGGTAGTTGTCTTATCATTACGAATTACTGGATGATGAGGTAGGAAAAAACCAGTTGAATTAATATCTTGTTGCGGAACTTTATGGAGAATGCCCTTACTTAAATAGTCTAAAATTATTTCTTTGTATTTGTCGCGTAAATCTGGAACCCTATTAAATTTATTTTCTAATGAGAAAAATCTCTTTTGCGCGGAAGTATACGAATCACCGAGTTTAACAGGGTCGTCCTTGAACGGAAGATCGACAGAATAACTCCCATCTGGATTACGGACAGTTGTGGTAGCAAAAATATTTTCGCATTTGCTATCATCGGGACTTAAATATTTGTGTGTGGGCGGTTCCTCAACTAACCAAAATTTTTCTAAAAGCGAGTTTAAAGGGTCTGACGAAACAGTTAAGAAAGAGTGCGAGTTTCTTTGCGGTTGCGATAAAATAGGTGCGTTGCCCAACAATAAGTAGCCTAACGTAGTCTCTAACGCGATAGGTGACTCGTTATTATCGCCTTTAATTTTATTAAAAAGTAAAATTTCGCAATAGAAATTAACGCCCAATAACATATCAATATGTCCGGGCTTAAAATAGTCATCGTCGGCTAAAGGTAGGTTTGCTATATGCTTAATCGCACTGGTATCTATAAAAGAGTCAGGTAATAATGACGTGATGCGTTCCACGATCATAGGTTTAATAGAATAACTACTAGAATTAAATCGCGAAGTAATATCTAAACACGTAATTCCGTTAATTTTTTGCGGAGTTCCACCAATACCTTGCACTTGGGTATATGGGGTTTTATTGCTAATTGGAAGCGATAGACGATTACAACATTCGACAGTTATATAATCACTTTGAGATCCCGGGTCAATAAGGCATCTCAATAAATGAGAGCGGCCGTGCGAATCTATGTATTTTAGTTTTGCGGTTCCTAATAATGCGGATGTCCCGGTGCGCTTATTATATATTCACAAGAATGATTACAAATCGTGTTGTTATTAGTGGCGGGCAGTGGCTGCGACGGCGGGTCGCGAGCGCACGAAGCAGGCTCGATGACGTCACGAGGCGGTCGTGAGTCCCGAGCGACAGCGGGTGCGGTAGCGGGCGGCGCTTGACTAATATTATTCTGCGTGCGGTTATGATGATTATTATTAGATTTATTTTTATTGTTTTGCGTATCAAAATGTAATAAAGAGTGATGCTTGGCCGAACAATACGAACAAGTACCATGCGATGTACAATTAAATAATTTATGTTTAGTACTTAAACAGTTAGTACATGATGCGTTTTGTTTAACAAAATTAAATCTTTCATGCGGGTTGAGTTTCATAAAAGCAGAACATTGATATAAATGTAAGTGACAATAATTTTTACATAAAGTGCATTTCGTATTAGAATTATTAGAACTTGTACCAGAACCCAAATCAGTAACAAACGATTTGGTCGGAGCAAACTTCTTTGAATTAACATTAGTATTGCGTTTATTAAAATTAGCGGTAGGAGTATGAGTTGACTGAATTAACGCCTTTGATTGGTCTCTTATAAACTCAATTAAGGTAACATAAGACGGCATACCTAACTGTTTTTGCTGACTATACATTTCGAATAATTTGACTGTTTCGGAGTCTAATTTTTGCAATGCGATATATAGAAAAATAAAATCAGTCAAATCTTTTATATTCAACTGTTTCAGGGCTTCAACAGGTGAGTTAAAATTATACAAAAATGAATCTAAAGCAGCGGTATTATTATTATTCAAGGGTTTAAATTCTAACAGCTGATTGAGGTACGAAGAAGCGAGCGAACGCGGGTTTTCATATTTATGCACAAGAGCTTCCCAAATAATATTATAGTTCTCAGCGGTAGGTGGCAGCCCTGTACACACAGAAGTAGCCTTGTCGGTTAATTTTCCGACTAAATAAAACACCTTTTCACTATTACTTAAAAACTGATTGTCATGTACAACACTTTTAAACTGTTGATAAAAAAGGGGCCAGGTGCGAACATCGCCATTAAAAGATAAAAGTTCAATAGGGGGTAAGTGCGGTTTGATAGGTTTCAAAAAATGAGACTGCGATTCTACAACAGAAGAAACTGAGGGTTGTGCAGGTTGTTGAAATAATGTAATTATGCGTTTTACATAACAAAACATTTCTTCAAATGCGGTCCAAGGTTGGTAATTAACTTCAGCGGAAGGATTATTTTTAGCGAAAGCCATATTAAAGGCATCTAAAGCCTTAACAAAATCATCGCGAAAATTATCTAAGTTAGTGACGTTGCATAATAATGCGCCAGGCTCAGTCCTTTTTGCCTCCACGTGCTTAGCGATATTATAAATACTTTGCATACGCTCAAAAAGTATATTACGTTTAGCGTTTAACACTGATAAGTTCGGATCCATGACAGTGTCCTCAGCTTCACCTTTATTATCTTTCGTCATTTGTTACGAGAAACGATTTATGAACAGAAACAATAAACTCAAATGTTCTATAAAATAGTTAAAATGTGCGGTATTATGTTGCGCGTAAGCAAAACGTAAGTAAACAGACAGGAACAAATCAGCTGGTCTGTTTATGACCTTGGTTGACCTATAATGCAAGCGGGCAGGCTCGAACGGTACGATGCACGAACGAACGAATTTGCGGAATAGCGAGTAAGTACCTACTAGATAAACAAATGAATGATAAACGTTAGCGGGTGAGTGCGCGGGCACTTTGCTAAACACAGCGGATAGAAAAAATACAAATGGCGGAAAGAAATGGAATGCGATGCGATCCTAATAAGGAAACAAAATGGCGGGCGAAATAATTACAATGATATGCGTAATTTATTGTAATAAATGGCGGAAATAGTATGATGCGATGGTGTGATTTAAGAACAAATCATTAAAGTATTTAGTAGGTGTAGGTAAATTCTAAGGTAGGTAATTACCTATTTGTGCGGTTAAGTATATGATTAAAAGATAAAAATAGCTTGCCAATGCGAGATGCGGTGCGGTAAAATAAAGAAATTTTGACAAACTATCAATCTCGTAATCGATGCGGTGAGTAGGTATAATACCTATAGAATGTGTTAGCGATATGTAGGTATATAGGTACAAAATGCGTATTAATGCAGATAAATAGCGATAATTGTGTAAGTGTGTTAAATATTATGGCGAACAATAATAATGATAATTATCAATAGAAATGCGAGTTTGCGGGTAGGTAGGTAGGTACCTAGGTGCAATATTGTTTTAAGTTGTAAACTAGTTAATCCGGCTCGAAGGACCAACAAATATGGTGATTAAATTCTAATGAAAATGAAATGGACTGTATAAGAATTAGCGCTCGTGATACGCAAGTACCTAGGTAGTTTCTTTTTATAGGCTTGCAAACACGAAGTATAGGGCGGAGAAAGTTGAGCCGTAATTAATGGACGGGAGACAAAGGACACAATCACAGCTCCTGCAGGAAATAGGATGTGCACACTTACTTGCTTGCTGCCGAAGGTGACGTCTCCAGGTCCTGATTTCACCCAACGGTCTTTTGGCGGCTTGGCGGCGCGTCGGGGGTGGTAGAAATTTACAGCTCAAGTCACACACCTAGGAATCTTTATTTGTCCACACAGTGGTACCACTTTAACACACTTTTTACACAATTTTTGGGGCAATTAGCGTTTTAAATACGTATAATTTTAAAGGTTTTGATTAGCACATGTAACCGTGGCGCGCGTCGATGATAGAAGGTTCAAGATGTCTTCCATCCGACAGTTTGTGATTCGCTACTGACGTCTCACTCTCTCGCGTAGGTGAGCGAGCAGGACAGCAATATTGCGTGCACACATCAAGGAAAGTGGAAAAATTAAAAGGAGAGGAATGACGTACATGTTTGCAAGTACTAAAAAACAATAAAAGTCCTTTTTAAATCCACCATGAACCTTACATCAGAGCGCCATGTGGAGTTGTCTTGTATAGAACTAGCTTCCGCCCGCGACTTCGTCCGCGTAGATATTAGAGAAAATCTTTAGGGAACCTTCAACCGGGATCCGACCAGCCGTTTTTACGCGATTAGGCGGGTCACCACCAAGCGCTTCCTCGCGGGGCAAGACGTTTGCCAAGACGCGAGACGCAAGGCGTTTGTCGCACGAGGCTCGCTCGCTCGGTGGGGACCCGCCTAATCGCGTAAAAACGACTGGTCATTCCCATTCCCGTTCCCGTTTCGTCCCGCTCCCGTTCTCGTTCCCGTTACCGTCCCGTTCCGTTGTCGTCTCATCCCGTTGCCGTCCCGTCCCGTTCCCGTCCCGACCCGTCCCGTTTCCATTCCCATTCCCGTTCCCATCCCCGTCCCGTCCCGCTCCGTTCTCGTCCTCGCTCTCATTCCGTTCCCTTCCCATCCCATCCCGTTCCGTTCCCGTTCCCGCTCTCGTTTTCACTCCCGTTGCCGTCCCGTCCCATCCTGTCCCCGTTCCCGTTCCCATCCCCGTCCCGTACCGTTCCCGTCCCGTTCGGTTCCCGTCCCGTCCGGTTCCCGTCCCGCTCCCGTTCCCGTTCCCATTCCCACACCGTTCCATTCCCGTTCCCGTTCTCTTCCGCTCCATCCAGTTCCCGTTCCCGTTCCCTTTCTCCCCGTCCCCTGAGGCTGAATCATGCATGTCCCCCGAGTTGGACTTCAAAATGAATGTTATTTTCGCAATCACCATCTCATAAAACCTCAAGAACGTCATCCATATATAGTATTTTATGATTACTTACCCCATTTACCACATAAGGGGTTGATTTTCAAAATCACAAAATATATGTTTGCCTATTTATTTTAAGACGTGCTCCTACGAAGTTTAAAGTTATAATGTCTATTTTATATTATTTTTCCATAAGTTTTCCATACGAAATTTGAACCCCATTTTCACCCTTTTAGGGGTTAAATCATGTACATCGTGTTGGACTTTAAAATAAATGTAATTTTCGCAATCACCATCCCATAAAACCTCAAGAACGACATCCATATCGATTTTTATGTTTACTTACCCCATTTACCCCCTAAGGGGTTGATTTTCAAAACCACAAAATATATGTTTGACTATTTATTTTTAATCGTACTCCTACGAAGTTTAAAATTGTAATGTCTATTTTATATTCTTTTTCCATACAAAATTTGAACCCCATTTTCACCCTTTTAGGGGTTAAATCATGTACATAGTGTTGGACTTTAAAATAAATGTCATTTTCGCAATCACCATCCCATGAAACCTCAAGAACGTTATCCATATCGATTTTTATGTTTACATACCCCATTTACCCTCTAAGGGGTTAATTTTCAAAATTACCAAATATATGTTTGCCAATTCATTTTTAGACGTGCTCCTACGAAGTTTAAAGTTGTAATGCCTATTTTATATTCTTTATCCATACAAAATTTGAAACCCATTTTCACCCCTTTAGGGGGTTAAATCATGTCCACCGTGTTGGACTTCAAAATAAATGTAATTTTCGCAATCGTTATACCAGAAAACCCCAATAACGACATCCATCTCTATTTTTAGGTTTATTTACACATTTCACCCCTATTTCATCGCCATAGGGGTTGACAGACAAAATCAATATACGTTGCGTTAGATTTTCTTTCATAAGCCTTTACTATAAATTAAGTGATTTTTACTTCGAAAATGAAAGATTTTTTTCTATATACAACTTCATACCCCTTTTCACCCCTTCGGGGGTAGAATTTTGAAAAACGCTGAGACCCGTATTTATTAATTTTCAATCTTCAGCCTAAACACAAAATTTGAAAATCCTAGCTTCAAAACTGAGGGACTTTCATAGAAACTTTCATCCCTTATTTCACCCCCTTAGGGATGGAATTTTCAATAATCCTTCCTTAGTGGATGCCTACACTGTATGAGGTATCTGTGTGCAAAATTTCAAGTCTTTAGGTCCAGCGGTTTGGGCTGTGCGTTGATAGATCAGTCAGTCAGTCAGTCAGTCATTCAGTCAGTCATTCAGTTTACGATTTTATATATTAAGATTAGATAGCATGATTATTGTGTCTGTGTACCGCCCCCCTAAGGGTATCTATGAAATCTTTGAATCTGTCATGGAAGATGTTCTAAAAAAGTTAAGGTTAAAAAATAAAACCAGTAGTAATTTGTGGCGATTTTAATATTGATATTCTTGAGAGCAATTCTTCGACCACTCGTTTTCTGGCATTATTTAAATGTTTTAATTTGCATAATAAATTTTTAGAACCCACTCGGGTAACTGAACACTCCGCCACTTGCATAGATAATGTTTTTTCAGAATGTGGTCCGGAAAACAAATTTGTTTTTAGTAATATTTCATCCGACCATTACGGTTTGAAAGTTTCATACGCTGTGAACGTTATAGATACACCTAAGACTGTAGAATGCAGACCTATCACAAAAAAGGGATCGGACAATTTTAAAAACAACATTGATGAACAAATTTCTTTATTGCCATGGATTTCAGATAATCCTGATGTTTTGTACGGGAACCTCTTTCATTTAGTTACTAATGAGTTTGATAAATCATTTAAAACCAAAACTATTAAATGTACTCAGAAATTACGGATCTGCGATTGGGCTACGACAGGTATTTATAAAAGTAGAAACAGACTTTATGAACTTTACAAGCTTAGAGAAACTAGCCAAAGCCCAGGTTTTTTAGAACATGTTAAAAAATACTCGAAGACTTTCAAAATGCTATGTGCAGTTGCAAAGTCTAACTGCATTAAAAAGCAAATTAAAAACTCTAATAACAAAACTAAAACAACCTGGGATATCATTAATCGTGAAACTGGTAAAACTAAAGCACGGGAAAATAGCCTAACGCTTAATATTAATAATTAATTAATAAAATCAGATAAATAAATTGCTAATATTTTTGATAAATTCTTTGTAAACATACCAGTAGAAACTACATCAAATTTGGATTCCTCACCAGCAGCTGCTGTATCTATGCTAAAGGGACATGTGGCTAAAAGTGATTCATTGTTTAATTTTAAATGTATTAATGCTTTAGATATAATAAAAGGTTTCAAATCTCTAAAAATGAAAAGCTCCACTGATTTATGGGGCATATCAGTTAAGGTAAAATATTGTGCATACTATTGCCCCTTATCTTGCTGACATTTTTAATCGGTGTATTGATCAAGGAATATTTCCTGATCTTATGAAGTTTAGCAAGGTAATACCATTGTTTAAATCAGGAGATAGAGAAGACCCTAGCAATTACAGACCAATATCGATATTACCTGCCCTAAGCAAAATTTTTGAAAAAATAATACTCGAGCAATTATTAGGTCATGTCCTCTACAAATTTCTCTACAAACTCTCTCCGTCTCGTCGTCCGTCCGGGAGGGAGAAACAAACGAGACGAGAGAGAGAGGAATATAACGAGTATCAATATCTCTGTCAGTGTCAGCACACAATGACGACAACACTATGTTATTAAAGTATTATGTGGTATTTACATGAGTCGACTTAGCAGGCAAGTACCTACCTAGCGCATTTTGTTGACAATCACTACTTAAATCGAATCGCCACCTCATTGAAACTAGTTTTGCGATTAGATTTTACAATCGATTATCGATAAAAAAACGCTAATTGACTAAAATCGACCAGCAAGTTGCCTGCTTAGTCGACCCATGTAAATAACTCCTTATGGAAAAGATAATTAAATAATTTCTAGTATTTATTCGTAAATTGTATCATCACAACGAGGTACGTAAAAGAAATATGAAGGAGAATTATAGGCAGGTTCCAGGCGAGAGTGACAACCCTGTAGACTTTTATCTTCAACGGTCGAACTTCCACATATCTTATGAATCTGTGAAGATCTGCCTTAAGTTTTTTATCTGAAAAAAAAAAACTTTAAAATGACTGTGCATTAACTAAGAAAAGACAGAAATCTTTAAAAATATTATAGTACATTACTTCAGCGGCATGCAACACAGGCATTTTTGGACGATCGTGAAAATATGGGCCAAGGCGAAGCCGAGATAAAGCCGCTATAATGATACCTTTTGTTTCCACAACTTTATTCCGTAGCACCAGCAGTAGTTTCTCCACCTGCGACGCTAGCTGTCCAGCTGTGAAACAAGGCGCGAACAACAGTAGCAGGTTCTTCAGGGTGCCTGTTAGGTCAGCAATATACTTTATTTCCTAAAACAAAGTTAATTTGGAAATGACACCCTTTAGTATAACCAAACAAATAGCTGAAGAAATTAATGTTCCAAAAAAATGTGACTTCATAATTTTGTAGAATACATCAAAATTATTGCAGTCAAGTGGTTAGGATAGGTAAAGTAAAAGGTAAGGTTAGGTTAGTGACAATCAAATAGAGAGACAGGTAGATTTGCTTTTGCATTTATTTTATAAGCTTTATTGATTGGCTAAAGGTATTCTAATTGATTCAAAAGAGGTACTTGCATCTTTCTTAACACCTTGTGCAAATGGCAGAAATAAGATGAATATAATTGTCATACTATTGTAGATCAAGGTGACGATAAACTGTAAAAGAGGAATAATCTTATACATAAAAGAACATCAAAATCATTTTAACCATTATGTGAGCTATGATACCACAAGAGATACAAAACATCCCTTTTTTCCATCGGGGGTTAATTATCTACTAGGTACCGCCCAAGACTTCGTCCGTGTGAACATTCGAAAAATTCCTAGGAGACCTTTGACCGGGATAAAAGTATCCAGGCTATAAACTCTCTGTGTGCTATTCCAAATCCATTCAGGCATATTTTAACGTGATTGAGTAACAAACATACAAATATTCAAACTTTCGTAGAATATCCATATTCCCGCCACCCCATCACCGTTCCTGTACCCGTTCTCGTTCCTGTTTCCGTATTACTTTTCCATACAAAATTTGAAACCCCAACTATCTATTCCTACGTCATATAGTCTTACATCATAAAAAAATATTAATTATTTTTTTTATACGAAATTAGTGATATTTTTTGTTTTTCTTACAGATCTCAAAAACTAAGATATTAAAGTGCATTTTTTTGCATTTTTATATTACAAAGGAATATTATCTACAAAACGACTACCTACAGAATCATTGCTCTGAGTTGCATATTTCGAGAGTTATTGTTGTTTGAATATGACCCTTACGTAACCAATAAATTGTCATTCGAAAATGGAAAAGTTCAAAAACATTTTTATCAGTTTTAAAATAAGTTGATATTTTCATCTAAAAACAAATATCACTGAACCAAAAAGCAAGTATATTCACGAGATTCTAATTTTGACCATTTTTGAAAATTAATATTTAGTACTTATAAGGGTCATATTCAAACAACAATAACTCTCGAAATATGCAATTCAGAGCAATGATTTTGATGTCATTTTGTAGGTAATATTTCTGTGTAATATAAAAATGCAAAAAAAATTGCACATCAATGTTCTAGTTTTTGAGATCTGTGAGAAAACCTAAAAAAAGCATACTAATTTCGGATTAAAATTTACTTTAGAATTTTTTTATGACGTATTAAAACTAAAAGATTACAAATTTTTTTTCTTCATAGGTGATATATTATTAGCTTTCGAAATAACTTTTAAACCCAGAGAAATTAATATTTTTCGGTAGGGCCATCTCTAATAAAAAAGTCGAATTTAATAATAATAATAATAATTGCTTGGACAATTTCACACAGCGCCATCTAGCCCCAAACTAAGCAAAGCTTGTAATATGGGTGCTAGATAACTGATATACTACTTATATAGTTTTTAAATATATACTTATTATACATAGTAACACCCAGACCCGTCACAGAAATTAAAATTCATCATTTCAATTTTTGCCCGGCCGGGAATCGAACCCGGGACCTCTTGCGTGATAGGCGGCATGTTGACCACTGCACCACGCAGGTCGTCTATTTAATATGCCGGTCATTCAACAGGAGAGGGGATAAACCATAACATGTGAGGGGTTTTGTTGATAAAATTGATCATATTATCTGCCTTTAAAAGCTCCGACATCGCTAACCAAACATATTGTATACCACTGGCGAGGAGTGAAATTATATAGAAGGTAAGCCGTTCTACAAAAATGCTATGATCTGCATAGTGGATCAATGGGGTAGGATTTCTAAAGGGAAGCCGATAGGAATCGGCTTGTATGGACCCTTTGTCACTGTTGTATACTGTCAACCTCTTTCCCTGGCCCGGCTAAAGGCAGGGAATAGAGTGAGCAGATTTAATATTTATAAATAAAAGAAGGAGTTTTTAAATGTATAAGTATAATAAGAATAAAAAACAAACCATGTACATGTATTTACGGATCAAAATTAAGTTTTTAACAGTAAACAAATCTTAACAGCTATAAGTCGTTAATAGGTAGATACTATAGTTATCTTTTTAACTTTGAAACTAATCAAAACCATTAGGCATCAAATTATTAATTAAAGTTACTACATAAACAAATGGATAAATTTTTATAGTACTTATCCATGTAAAACAAATGAATGGGGTGGGTACCTAATCTTTTGCTCTCTTAAAATAATAAATATTACGGAAGATTATTTAGTTGAAATAATTAAAGTTATTTACTAGAAAATCGTGGTCATAAAAGTTCGGTTTAATACCGTCGTCGTCGCCCCGAAGTTGCAGTATTTCTTGCCAAATGAAAGTCATAAAAATTAGAACGCCCTTACTTGATGCAGATGAAAAGCACGGATAATCTTCAGGGGATCAGGACTGGAGCTGCAGAACTTCGCAGATTGATGACAGACGCAGATCAAATTTATAAAAACAGTGACTGAATGTGAATAATAGAATATCGAATGAAATCTATTAATGATTATTAATCAGGCAATTGGGGAATTAGTGAATTAGTGAATCTTAATAATATCTATCTATATCGATGAATCTTTAATATCCTAATCAATGAATCTTTAAAATATCTATTTATATCGCTGAATCTTTAATATGTTTTTAAATCCCACCTCTTCCCTCCTGGAAACGAAGGAAAAAAAAGGAGTTAGTAAAAGGAAAAAAATAAATAAAGATAAATAAATACAAAGAATAATTTGAAATAATATAAATACGTACCCTTTATTAATCCAATTTTCATGGAAATGGTATAATACAGCGTCTTTGATGAGCCAACAAAACTTTCCAAAAGCGAACAGTAGTATGAAAAGCCTAAAAAACAAACGATTTCATCAATTGTGTGCAAAATTTATAAAAATCAACATTTATTCTCTTTAAAAACACTTACCCAACAATAATTTATGTGATTCTTACAAGGAATCAACAAATTGTTAACATTCATTTTAAAATTACATCAGCTCGGAGCAAAAATTAGCTTCGCGCCATGAAAAGTGAAAATTTTCCCAAGAAAGCACGGGAAACGCAACGAAGACGTTCAATACAAGAAAAAAGTAATCGAGTGCAAAGGATGAATGATATAAAATGTATGTGTAAGAAAAGGATGGTAGAATACTTCAATATTTTTAAATGTTGTCGAACATGAATTAAAAAGTTATAAAAAATAAAATACATAGATACCAAGGAGTTTTATACAAGGAGGTTGATAATTTGAATTTGGAGCATGGACGAAATGAGGTCGCATGTATGAAATAAATACAGATTAAGGAAAATTAATGAATTATATCATGTTGTATACTTGTAAATAAATAAATATGATGGAATATTAATAAATATGAAAATGAAACGTTGTTTTATCCTATAACGAAAAAACACAGCATTACAATACCTACTAATAACTATTCTAAACTGCGTGCTACAGGAAGGTCAGTCAAAGATTAAAGAAAAGTTCAAGTTTTCGATATTATCACGTCTATTTAGGATCTGACGATAACACTATAATATCATTCTCACAGGTCTCACCTAATCACGTAAAACGGCTGATCTGATTTTGATTAAAATATACGAGTATAATACTTTATATTTTGATTCTATAGGTGCCCCCTATGGGTTTTCTCGAATATCCACGCAGGCGAAGTTATGGGCGGAAGCTAGTTTTATTTTAATTTGCAATACGAAAAAGACTTACCACAAAGTTGTAATTGCCCTTTGCTTTTTCAGTAACATCAGCAATACGTTTGTAAAGATATTGACAAGCTACTATGTCAATATTATCTTTCTTGACGAAGGTAATAAATTTTCTTATACGCCAACAAGTTGCCGAAAACAGGAAAGCATATGTTATCCTTATAAAATCGACTCCAAATGACAAAAATAAAAATATTAAATGATTTCTATGCATTACAGGGGAATTTAAAAGCACAAAATTTCTCAAAAACATACTCAAAAATAAAATTGTTAAAATGGTTATTATTTTAATCTCGGGTTTGTACGATGAACTATTGGCATATATTTCTTGATCAAAAGCAAGGAGATCATTTAGGAAATCGTAATAAGTATATTTACACGATAAAAGTATTACAACAAACATAAAATATTTAAGACAGAAAGCAACCCTTAAGGGGATGGGTACTGAGTTAAGAATCCATAAGTTAAGAGAAGAAATCAAATTGGACGCAATGTATAAAGACATAATCAAGGATTGGAAGAATGCCCACGATTTGAGAAATAGTTTCTTTTTATAAGATTTAGTTCGAATGAAGCCATTATCTATAGCTAAGAAGATTTGAAAGAAAATGAACATGTAACGAAGGGTTTTAGACATGGTATTCTTCTGCGACTTAAATATAGGAAAAATCGCACTCGGAGACACTGCGTTTTCAAACAATAATTTTGGACTCCCCAATAAAATGTTTTAAACAAACGTGCGACATATACGACTGTCGTGAGAAGTTTAGCTATTGAGTAGAGATTTCGGTTGGTGATAAAGTAGGTATTATTATAATACTCGTATTACTTTATTGCTTTCTTATCTTAGTTAAACGTTAGGCATTTCCAGAACATTATTTTTTTATTTGTAGATTACTTTTGATTAAATGGATACTTAAAACTTAAAACTATAAATGTTAGCGAGAATGATAGATGGATTGCATTGTTACAAAGTGGTTTGTTTCTTTTTATCTTATACAAAACTAGCTTTCGCCCGCGACTTCATCCGCGTGGAGCAGCCTCATGCGAGGCCCGCCACACGCGGCAAACGTGTTGCCTCGCGAGGTAGCGCGCTTGGTGGGGACCCGCCTAATCGCGAAAAACGGTTGGTCGGATCTTGGTGCAAGGTTCCCTAAGAATGTTCTCTAATATCCACGCGGACGAAGTCGCGGGCGGAAGCTAGTTTTTTACAATAATCAGAATTGGGTCCAGAGTCCAGAGATATTAGTATCCCGTTCCGTTCCCGTTCCCGTTCAGGGGTTGAATCTTGTCCACCGTGTGGGACTTCACAATTTATTTTATTTTATTATGTTCGTAATACCAACAGCAGTTATACATTATATGGAAACAATTTCTTAAATCTACTTAGCTATTTAACAGGTATTCGCATATGGAATATGGAAAAAATAAATGTCATCTTCGCAATCACCATCCCATAAAACCTCAAGAAGCCTAACGGCCCGGTCACAGCTAGCCGCGGCGGGTGGCACGGCAAGAGAATTCAATAATCACTGCGCGCTATTTCGATGGCGGTCTCTCAGTTCGTCGTCACGACCGCGCAGTGAATAGCGAATTCGCTTGCCGCGCCGCCTGCCGCGGCGAGCTGTGACCGGGCCGTAAGGGATGATTTTCAAAATAACAAAATATTATTTGCCTATTTATTTCTAGCCGTGCTCCTACGAATTTTGAAGTGGTAATGTCTATTTTATATTCTTTTTCCATACAAAATTTGAACCCCTTTTCCCTTTAGGGGTTAAATCATGTCCACCATGTTGAACTTCAAAATAAATGTCATTTTTGCAATCGTGATCCCAAGAAACCCCAATAACGACATCCATATTGATTTTTATGTTTACTTACCTCATTAACCCCTGAGGGGTTGATTTTCAAAATCACAAAATATATGTTTGCCTATTTATTTTTAGACGTGCTCATACGAAGTTTAAAGTTGCAATGTCGATTTTATATTCTTTTTCCATACCAAAGAACCTCATTTTTACCCCTTTAGGCGTTAAATCATGTCCACCGTGTCGGATTTCAATATAAATGTCATTTTCGCAATCGTCATACCAGAAAACCCCAATAACGACATCCATATCTATTTTTAGATTTGTTTACCCCATTTCACTCCCATCCCCATAGGGATTGAAATACTACCAATAACTATATACGTTGCGTTAGATTTCCACTCACAAGCCTAAATATGAAATTTAGAAATTTTTACTTCAAAAATGAAGGATTTTCTTATACAAAACTTCATCCCCCTTTTCAGCCCTTCGGGGTAGAATTTTCAAAAACGCTAAAAAACCTATACTTTAGTTTTCAATCGTCAGCCTAAACACAAAATTTGAAGATCCTAGCTTCGAAACTGAAGGACTTTCATACAAACTTTGGACCCCCGTTTCACCCCCATAGAGGGTGAGTTTCGAAAAATCCTTTCTTAGAGCACCCCTAAACCTCATAAGGAGCCTATGTGCCAAATTTGGTGTCTCTAGACTCAGCGGTTTGGGCTGTGCGTTGATATGTCAGTCAGTCACTCAGAGTCTTCTTTTATATATTAAGATTTCGAGAGCAAAATTTTTTGACTATCCTTATACATTTTTGGGATATTTTTAATCGGGTGGCTGGAAAATATACATGCGACTGATAATAGGATACTTAAATATTTAACCCGCCCGGCAGCGGTTAATTTTGTTTGTGACTAACTATAACTAAGAAGACCGATGATACGTAGCCGAGCTAAGCAGTCATTGCTACTTGAATTAAGACTGTTTCACGAAGCCTTTTAATTGCGTATACAAATTTATCAAGTTTGTAACATACCAGGTCAATGTCTTCAGATTCGATCGACAAATTTTGTGGTGTGGCTTACACTGTCAAACTGAACACCTTTGTCTATGGGACCAACATAATCAGAGCAAAAAATAATCAGCTATTCCAAACAATTTGGTTGTGTAGATATTGATATTTTTTATGGACGTTGTATGTACGAGTATATACTAGGTACATACTGTTAGAATTCATTGCAATAAATAGACATTTTGTGTTGGCTGGGCTGAGTAGCGCTGCAAGATTCAAGCTTAAAATCGTTAATTTTAAACGTTTACACTATTTTTGATAACTTAACATTTCATATCGTTAAGCGTAACTCTTAGCTCTGGCAACACTACAATGTCTGTTTGTCTTTAAATAGGCGGGTAGTCTAAAAATCAGTTCAGTTGTTTGCAGATTTTTATAGTATAAAATATTAAATGGGAAGCCCCGCTAGTTTGTGGGTCGGATATTATTTTATGGATGGATATGTCATGGCTAATACCCGAAGTGCGGCTAAACCTAGTTTTAGCCGGCTAAAACTAGGTGTAGCCGATAGCTGTTGGCTAAAACTGCTTTACTCCTGTAGGTCCCGAATATAGGTTAGAAATTTAAATTTCGAGGTTATTTTTTTTTTAACCTACAACAGAAATAACTTTCTTAATACCCCATGCTACACCTAGTTTTAGCCGGCTACACCTAGTATTAGCCGCGAGCAAATTGGCTACACCTAGTTTTAGCCAACAGCTATCGGCTACACCTAGTTTTAGCCGGCTAAAGCTAGGTTTAGCCGCACTTCGGATATTAGCCGTAACAGATATAAGATCTATTGGACGGATATTTTAGAATAAGTTGGATGGATATTGGTCCTAAAATTACTGTGGTTGAAATAAAAAAAGGTTCTTCAAGTGCAACGCTATTTAATTGGTACGTTTGATTATAATACCTACCTATTGGTTACGGTTTATGACGATGACATGTTAAAAAAATAAATAATAAAACTGTTTATGCAACGGTTTCTTTATTAATCTCAAGTGCAGTGTATTACAATAACAATCCGAAAATGGGTTGAATAAATTTTTCATAAATTTATTAATCACTCTAATGATGTATGTTAAAGCCTTGGTAAAAGCATGTTAGGTATATTACAATGATGAATATTCACTACAAAGTCCAATCATAATATCTCTTCACTCTACACTCACTACACGAAGGAGAAATGACAACATGAATCAATTATATTATTTGTGAAACGAAAATAGTGACATCGTTGTGGTGCACCAATACTTACCTTGTAATTGATTGACAGGATGCAGGAAAATCTAAAGTTCTTGATTAGTCAGTGCCAATGTTAGTGTCGGAATACAACGAGTGTCAACATCGGTGTCAGTGTCAGTGTCAGCACACAACGACGAAGACGACATTATAGACGTATTATGTGGTATTTACACGAGTCGACTTGGCAGGCGACTTGCTGGTTGAATTTAGTCAAGTACGCTTTTATCGACAATCACTACTTAAATCGAATCGCCACCTCATTGAAACTAGTTTTGCGATTAGATTTTACAATAGATTGTCGATAAAAAACGCTGATTGTCTAAAATCGACCAGCAGGTTGCCTTCCAAGTCAACCCGTGTAAATACCTCCTTATGGATAAGATAATTGAAATATTTCTAGTATTTATTCGTAAATTGTATCATCACAACGAGATACGTAAAAGAAATGTGAAGGAGCATTATAGGCAAATTCCAGTCGAGAGTGACAACCCTGTAGACTTTCATCTTCAACGGTCGAACTTCCACATATCTTATAAATCTTTGAAGATCTGCCTTGAGTTTTTTATCTGAAAAAAAAAAAAACTTTTATACGTCTGTGCATAGCATAGACCAAGGAAATATACAAATCTTATAATATAGTACACTAGCTGACCCGACAGACGTTTTCCTGTCTTAGTAATGAATTCGAATTGATATAATTAATGAAAAGTTGGGTTCAGAGATATTAGTAGGTACCGTTCCAGTTTCCGTTTCCGTTCCCGTTTACTTTATGACCCAGCAGCTTTATAACCAAGTATGTATCACTTGTTATGTTAGTAACGTGTATGTTAGTCTATACAAACATACCAATTTAATTTTAGGCGTGATGGCTCTGAACTAACCGTGATGAGCACTAAAATATTCAGTTTTCTTAGATTCTTTTTGTAAGAAATAATAAATTAAATATTTTTAATGTATTTTATCAATGAAATAATTTCGACCGAAGCATATTCAGTTTTTTTTAATATTATCCTCTTTGACGATATTTGCAGCACACATTCTTTCAATTCTGTCAAACGCCATAGGTTACATTAAAACGCTGGTTTTTTTACATTCTTTTTGGGTTACATTAAAAAAGTTTAAATTGTCCAAAATAATTATTCTTATTCTTAAATATTTTAAAGTCATAAGGTTACATTAAAAAAGTTTTTATGTCCAAAATAATTTTAAACATTGGTTAAGTATTCTGAAATTTTCTAATTTTCCTCGCAATTTTCTTAATTTTTTCTTTCATAAGAACCATCTCCTGGTATTAGCAAACACAACAAAAAAGAATTAGCGAAATCGATCCAGCCGTTCACGCGTGATGGCTTGACCACGAGAAATTGGATTCATTTAAATATACATATATATCTATAAATTACTGCAGCGCAGCGGCATGCAACACAAGCATTGATGGACGAACGTGAAAATTTGTGCCGAGGCGAAGCCGATATAAAGCCGCTATAATGATACCTTTTGTATCCACAACTTTATTCCGTAACACCAGCAGTAGTTTCTCCACCTGTGACGCAAGCTGCCCAGCTGTGAAACAAGGTGCGAACAACAGTAGCAGGTTCTTCAGGACGCCTGTTAGGTCAGCAATATACGTTATTTCCTAAAACAAAGTTTATTTGGAAATGACACCCTTTAGTATTACCAAACAAATAGCAGAAGAAATTAATGTTCAAAAAAAATGTGACGTAATAATTTTGTAAATTACATCAAAATTATTACAGTAAAGTGGTTAGGATTGGTAAACAAAGTAAAAGGTAAGGTTAGGTTGGTGACAATCAAATAGAGTGACAGGTAGATTTGCTTTTGCATTTATTTTATAAGGTTTATTGATTGGCCAAAGGTATTCTAATTGATTCAAAAGAGGTACTTGCATTTTTCTTAACACCTTGTGCAAACGGCAGAAATAAGATGAATATAACTGTCATACTATTGTAGATCAAGGTGACGATAAACTGTAAAAAAGGAATAATTATATACATAAAAGAACATCAAAATCATTTTAACCCTTAACCACCTACCATACGTCTCACAGACCCTGTCGGGTGAATAATTGTGAATATTTTTGCGCCCGAGTTTCGTATTGACTTGTTCGTTCCTGCACCTTTTCCCCACACCCCTCGGTACAGGTCAACGGCTCGCCGAGGTTGGACCTGCGCGCGTTTAGCTCAGGTGAGTCTTCTTCTTATCGAATGAGGATTAGTGGCCACCTCTAGTGTTAGAGTTTATCAAGCCGCCTGTTAGGCCTCTGACTTGGCTTAACGACTGTTATCAGATGACAACAGCCGGAACCGACGGTTTAGCGTGCCCTCCGAAGCACGGAAGCGCTCAGTTGTAATGCCACTTTGACGGTCACCCATCCGACACCTGACCGGACCGAGCATTACTTAACAAACGTGATCGAGTACGATCAGTCTGTCAAGTTCCGCCATGAGCGCTTCGGTGAGTAAAAATGTACTGCTGGGGGAGTGAGGAGAGCCAACATTTTTTTAATATTTATTTTTCTTGTGAATGTTAGTTTATTCCTGAGTTTTATCTTTATCTAGTTTAAAAAAAAATAGTAAAAAAAGTTCTTATTTCGTAAGTTTTTTTGTGGATCTCATTTTCCAAAAGTGTTAGTCGGTGAGCCTAAAATAAGCGTTTGAGACATTTGCCTTTAGTTTATTAGTGATTAAACCAAAAATATTCTTGGTTTTCATGTGAGTTTTTTCCAATAAATAGTTAAATATGTTCCAAATCAGACTTTTTATTAAAAACGAAACCTTTCTTCATTATTTTTTCCGTTGCCGTTAGTTTGTCGGAGTTTGTCGCCAAAAACCAGAGTTTGTCGGTCTTGCGTTTAAGAGATACGTGTGGCGCAGCTGTAGAGACGTCTCTACAGCTGAGCCACACAGATCTCGAAAACGGAAGGTCGTAATAGAAATCTGATTACTCATGTGTGTAGCCGGTAGTTTGTCGGAGTTTGTCACCAAGAACCGGAGTTTGTCGGTCTTGCGTTTAGGAGATCACATTTTTTTTTCTTCATAGGTGATATATTATTAGCGTTCGAAATAACTTTAAATCCAGAGAAATTAATATTTTTCGGTAGGGCCATCTCTAATAAAAAGTCGAATTTAATATGGCGGTCATTCAACAGGAGAGGGGATAAACCATAAAATGTGTTGGGTTTTGTCGATAAAATTGATCATATTATCTGCCTTTCAAAGCTCCGACATCGCTAACCAAACATATTGTATGTATACCTACTAATAACTATTCTAAACTGCGTGCTACAGGAAGGTCACTTGAAGATTAAAGGAAAGTTCAAGTTTTCGATATTATCACATCTCTTTAGGATCTGACGATAACACTATAATATCATAGGTAGGGACTCACCTAATTACGTAAAAACGGCTAATCTGATTTTGATTAAAACATACGAGTATAATATTTTTATCCTGATTATAGGTCCCCCCTATGGGTTTTCTCGAATATCCACGCAGGCGAAGTTATGGGCGGAAGCTAGTTTTATTATAATTTGCAATACGAAAAAGACTTACCACAAAGTTGTAGTTGCCCTTTGCTTTTTCAGTAACATCAACAATATGTTTGTAAAGATATTGACAAGCTACTATGTCAATATTATCTTTCTTGACGAAGGTAATAAATTTTCTTATACGCCAACAAGTCGCCGAAAACAGGAAAGCATATGTTATCCTTATAAAATCGACTCCAATTGCCAAATAGAAAAGTATTAAATGATTTCCTTGCATTACAGAGGAATGGTAAAGCACTAAATTCCTCAAAAACATACTCAAAATTAAAATTGTTAAAATGGCTATTATTTTAAACTCGGGTTTGTACGATGCACTATTGGCATGTATTTCTTTGTCAAAAGCAAGGAGATCGTTTAGAAAATCATAACAAGTATATTTACACGATAAAAGTATTACAACAAACATAAAATATTTAAGACAGATAGCAACCCTTATGGGGATGGGTACTGAGTTAAGAATCCATAAGTTAAGAGAAGAAATCAAATTGAACGCAGTGTATGAAGATATAATCAAGGATTGGAAGAATGCCCACGATTTGAGAATCAGTTTCTTTTTATAAGATTTAGTTCGAAGGAAGCCATTATCTATAGCCAAGAAGATTTGAAAGAAAATGAACATGTTACGAAGGGTTTTAGACATGGTATTCTTCTGCGACTTAAATATAGGAAAATTAGCTCTCGGAGACACTGCGGTTTCAAACATAATAATTTTGGACTCCCCAATAAAATGTTTTAAACAAACGTGCGTCATAAACGACTGTCGTGAGAAGTTTAGTTATTGAGTAGAGATGTCGGTTGGTGATAAAGTAGGTATTATTATAATACTCGTATTACTTTATTGCTTTCTTATCTTAGTTAAACGTTAGGCATTTCCAGAACATTATTTTTTGAATGATGAATGAGAAATGTCATTTAGACTATTTGTAGATTACTTTTGATTAAATGGATACTTAAAACTATAAATGTTAGCGAGAATGATTGATGGATTGCATTGTTAAAAGCGGTTTGTTTCTTTTACTCTCATAAAAAATTTTGAGAACAAAATTTTCTAACAATGCTTATAAATTTTTGGGATATTTTTAATCGGTTGGCTGAAAAATATACATACAACTGTTATATAATCGGATATTTAACCCGCCGTCGGTCGCGCTAACTTTTGTTACATCTTCGGTCGCGTGGGGTCTTTGAAAGCCCATTACTTCAATCATCAAAATTTTGTAGATTGATTTATGGATGAGTATCCTTTTTTTATTTTATATGTTACATGGGAGAGCAAATAATAATAAGAAATCAAAAACACATATAAAATCATTCATTTTGGCTTGAAAATTAATTACTGGCCAAAGCACAATATTTTTCCACACTATTTGACAATGCTTACTTCACATTGACAAGAATATAACAAAAGTAAACTTTGCTGAGAAGAAACAATAAAATTATAAATTTGAGGATTTAAGATAAACACACTAATAAACTTATAGCGCAAATGAAGAAACATAGTATAGAAAAAGAACTTTAGATTTTAGTCTTGTGAACAGCTTACTAATGGACGCCGCGTGTCTGGTTTGACCAAATGAAGGCCACAGGGTCAAATATTTTTATGTGTTTGTTTCATGGAAAAGAAATGCATCTTTTTTGACTAAATTTGGATGGTTTTGATATCGTTATTATTAAAATTTGTTGCCAGTACAGGGTCTAATATGCTACAACCACTTCATAGATTACCACGTACCGTGGTAGAAATCTCTCAAGACCCTGAAAAGGTACCAAAATGTCGGAAACCTTAAAATAAAACGAAATATAAATCCAAAAAGTGAAATTAAATTTTTTAAGTTGTACATAAATCCGTTAAAGTGCTTAATTTCAACACAATGTAATGACAAACTCTATAGATTCTTCAACGTGGGGAGAGTCCCATAGAGTAGGTACATCTATGTTTCTGATAATAATAATAATAACGTTAGCATTTTAGAATTATATTTTGTAGATAAAAATGTAATTAACTATCATTTGAGGACCAGCGACATCCAATAGAGTAAAAAATATCTTTGAAAACCAGCTGTGTCAGGTGTTTGCAACGAAATAAGTGTAATTGCAGATACCGCATCATCTACTGGGTCATAATCATCATACCCTGCTTCTAGCCATCCAATCATTGTATCATCTTATCCAGTTTGCAGTTAAATATGATTTTACACTTACGATCGTCAAGTAAAAAATTATACGAAATCGGTCGCGTGGGTTCTTTGAAAGCCCTTGTGCGAAATAAATGTGTATTCTACTCAGATGAAGTATAATAAATCTACAAAACTTATATTACATGGTAGCTACATCCTTTTTATGCAACTTTGTTTATTTTGTTTGTGACAAACTAAGAAGACCGATGATGCGTAGCCGAGGTAAGCAGTCATTGCTGCTTGAATTAAGACTGTTTCACGAAGCCTTTTAATTGCGTATACAAATTTATCAAATTTGTTACATACTCGGTCAGTGTCTTCAGATTTTTGTTAATCATTTTGCCTACAATTTTGTATTTTGAACTTGTTCTAAAATAATCGGCAAAATTTGTGGTGTGGCTTACACTGTCAAATTGAACACCTTTGTCTATGGGACCAACATAATCAGAGCAAAAAAATAATCAGCTGTTCCATACACTTTATGTCGTGTAGATATTGATGTTTTCTACGGACATTGTATGTACGAGTATGTACTAGGTACATACTGATAGAATTCATTGCAATAATAATAATAAATAATAATAATAATTTATTTCAGAAACAATGTCCATAGTGTTAGTTACAAATATTTACCTTAAAACTATGTTAGTAATTTACAGTAATAAATATTAGAATGAATTAATTTGATTTGATTTGAATTGAATTATTGAAATACATTACATTAATTATATTTTCACACATTATATTTTGCTATACTGGCGTGGCGGTCAGCCCACAGTCTCAGGAAAGCAGAGTCCCAGCGCTCGACTAACAACGCCTTCAGGATGGTATTGTCGCTGTTTCTCACTCGGTTTAACAGAGACGCACAACGCTTTCGAATAATGGTAGAGAAGCCATCAACCCGCGCCTCTGTAAACATACCAGATGCACTACAGCGACGTGGGAGTCCCATTAGCACCCTGAAGGCGTCGTTGTATTGCACACGCAGGTCGCTGTATGCCCGCTGCGTGTAGTCGACCCACAGGCTGCATGTATAAAGAGACTGGCAGTATGCCGTGAAAAGTGTAACCTTTACGGCTTTTGTACAATGTGCGAACCTGCGGGCCAACATATTACAACGAACAGCCAGAGACCTACGTTCCCTTTCAACATCTAGGTTATCTTTGAGATCCTCGGTGACCCAGTGACCTAAATACTTAAACTTAGTCACCACATTCAGGGCCATATCACAAAGTTTTATTACAGGCATCGAATAAGATTTAGTGCCAGCCCTGAATAGCAGTAACTCGCTTTTCTTTACATTGTATGTAAGTCCATGGGCCATAGCATAGTGCTCACAAATGGATAGCAACTTCCTCAAAGCACTGATTGATGGGCTCAGCAGCACCATGTCATCGGCATAACTAATATTGTTTATACATACGCCATCAATATGACAGCCGATGCCCGTGCCGCTGAGCTCCTCAATCAGGCCGTTCATAAATAAGTTGAACAATTTAGGCGAGCTTATCCCTCCCTGTCTCACGCCAGACTCCAGACAGTATTCTTTCGACTTAGCTCCACCCCACTTTACACGGTTTGTCTGGTGACTGTACCAAAATTTTAATAGTGATGTTATTTCATTAGGAACAGTTGTCTCACATCTTAGCTTCAGCCACAGATCGTTATATGACACAAGGTCAAATGCTTTTGAAAGGTCTAAAAAACACGCATAAATTGGGGTGTTTCTGCTCGTATAGTACTTTACAGTCTGCTTGAGGCATAGGATGGCACTTTCTGTAGACAAACCAGACCTAAAGCCAAACTGCGCGTCATTCAAATGCAATAAATAGACATTTTGTGTTGGCTGGGCTTAGTAGCGCTGCAAGATTCAAGCTTAAAATCGTTAATTTTAACCGTTTACACTATTTTTGATAACTTAACATTTCATATCGTTGAACGTTACTCTTAGCTTTGGCAACACTACGATGTCTGTTTGTCTTTAAAAAGGCGGGTAGTCTAAAAATCAGTTCAGTTGTTTGCAGATTTTTATAGTATAAAATATTAAATGGGAAACCCCGCTAGTTTGTGGGTCGGATATTATTTTATGAATGGATATTAGATTTATTGGACGGATATTTTAGAATAAGTTGGATGGATATTGGTTCTGAAATTACTGTGGTTGAAATAAAAAAGGTTCTTCAAGTGCAACGCTATTTAATTGGTACGTTTGATTATAATACCTACCTATTGGTTACGTTTTATGACGATGACATGTTAAAAAAATAAATAATAAAACTGTTTATGCAACGATTTCTTTATTAATCTCAAGTGCAGTGTATTACAATAACAATCCAAAAATGGGTTGAATAAATTTTTCATACATTACTAATCACTCTAATGATGTATGTTAAGCCTTGGTAAAAGCATGTTAGGTATATTACAATTAATACTCACTACAAAACCCAACCATAATATCTCTTCACTCTACACTCACTACACGAAGGAGAAATGACAACATGAATCAATTATATTATTTGTGAAACGAAAATAGTGACATCGTTGTGGTGCACCAATACTTACCTTGTAATTGATAGACAGGATGCAGGAAAATCTAAAATTCTTGATTAGTCAGTGCCAATGTAAGTGTCCGAATACAACGAGTGTCGACATCGGTGTCAGTGTCAGTGTCAGCGCACAACGACGACGACATTATTGACGTATTATGTGGTATTTACACGAGTTGACTTGGCAGGTGACTTGCTGGTTGAATTTAGTCAAGTACCTAGCGCTTTTTATCAACAATCACTTCTTAAATTGAATCGCCACCTCATTGAAACTGGTTTTGCGATTAGATTTTACAATAGATTGCCGATAAGAAACGCTAATTGACTAAAATCGACCAGCAGGTTGCCTGCCATGTCAACCCGTGTAAATACCTCCTTATGGATAAGATAATTAAATTATTTCTAGTATTTATTCGTAAATTGTATCATCACAACGAGATACGTAAAAGTAAAGTGAAGGAGCATTATAGGTAGGTTCCAGTCGAGAGTGACAACCCTGTAGACTTTCATCTTCAACGGTCGAACCTCCACATACCTTATGAATCTGTGAAGATCTACCTTGAGTTTATTATCTGAAAAAAAAAACTTTTATACGTCTGTGCATAGACCAAGAAAATATACAAATCTTATAATATAGTACACTAGCTGACCCGACAGACGTTGTCCTGTCTTAGTAAAGAATATTGAATTCGAATTGGTATAATTAATGAAAAGTTGGGTTCAGAGATATTTGTAGGTACCGTTCCAGTTTCAGTTTCCGTTCCCGTTTACTTTATAACCCAACAGCTTTATAACCAAGTATATATCACTTGTTATGTTAGTAACGTGTAAGTTAATCTATCCAAACATACCAATTTAATTTTAGGCGTGATGGATCTAAACTAACCGTGATGAGCACTAAGATATTCAGTTTTCTTAGATCCTTTTTGTAAGAAATAATAAATTAATTATTTTTCATGTATTTTATCAATAAAATTATTTCGACCAAAGCATATTCAGTTTTTTTTATATCCTCTTTGACGATATTTGCAGCACACATCCTTTCAATTCTTTGTCAAACGCCATAAGGTTACATTGACAAAGTTTATATTATCCAAAATAATTATTCTTAATTCCTAATTTTTTTTTAAAGTCATAAGGTTATATTAAAAAAGTTCTTATGTCCAAAGTAATTTTATATGGTGATTAAGTATTCTAAAATTTTCTAATTTTCCTAGCAATTTTCTTTAGCGAAATCGGTCCAGCCGTTCACGCGTGATGGCTTGACCACGCGAAATTGTATTCATTTTAATATATATAGATTAGCGATGGGCGATTACTACTGAAAGTAATCGAATTAGTCGATTGTTCCGTTTAGTCGATAAAAGTCGCTATGTCAGTCGATTGTTATCGACTCACGCCGGTGTGCGGCACGCAGTCATAGTCGACTGCGTGCCGCTCACGTCAACTTTTTAATTACTAATTCGTAGCGCAGCGCACTCGTACTACTAAATCAGTAGTTACAAAAGACGGTTTATGCGTGCGCTGCGTCGTGCAAGGTCAACGGTTAAAAGTCCGTGCGCCTCTACTTACGACTGCAGTCACTAAACGATTGGCGCTTATAGATTATTCGATAGAGGGAACGTCCATTCGTAGTGTAAGTTGGTACTACCTACATTACGAATCGATGGGATAGATGGGTAATTTTAAGGAGTTTCTAACTAAGTAAGAATATAATAAGAATTAAACAAAAAAAAAATAGTATATTAATAATAATCTGAATATGTTTTTCACAGTGTAAATACTTAAATTAGTCATAAGTTTAAAAGAGATCAATCAATGTAGGTATTTATTTAAATTCTAATCTATCTAACCAAACGATGTTATAGGAACAACTAAAAAGGTAAGGTATTGTCAAGTCCAATACAAGATTGATACAACTTTATTAAGTATAAAACAAAAATTATATTACTTCTCAAATCAACTAGGTAGCTAATAAATAAACAAAACTAAAAAAATATGAACCACAAAAAAATGAAACAAAAACAATTATTTTCTTATATTTACCTATTTATAAGTCAACTTTTATCTTCCGCACACTGCAGTTCACTGCACGCACGCACGCACACTCGCCTGCATAGCGGATTGCGCAAACAAAGTGTACAAATTAGTAGTTCAGTTAGTAGTTCGTCGATTGTTATTCGAATAATCATGATGAGGAACTACTAAATCGACAATCGAATGTGTAACTGCTCGATTTTCGATTCAGTCGATTGTTTTTTTTGCAAGAATCGCCCATCGCTAATATAGATTACTGCAGCGCAGCGGCATGCAACACAGGCATTGATGGACGAACGTGAAAATTTGTGCCGAGGCGAAGCCGATATAAAGCCGCTATAATGATACCTTTTGTATCCACAACTTTATTCCGTAACACCAGCAGTAGTTTCTCCACCTGCGACGCAAGCTGCCCAGCTGTGAAACAAGGCGCGAACAACACTAGCAGGTTCTTCAGGACGCCTGTTAGGTCAACAATATACGTTATTTCCTAAAACATATTAATTATTAATTTGATAACGACACATTTTATTATTTTTTATCACACAAATAGCAGATGAATAAGCATTAAAAAAATGTGTTCTAATTTCAATGTCCATCTCTAGTCTATAAGTACATCAAAAGTATTACAGTGAAGTAGTTAGGAGGTGACAATCAAGCAACTCAGGTAGAGTTGCTTTTGCATTTATTTTAAAATGTTTATTGATTGGCCGAAGATATTCTAATTGATTAAAAAGAGGTACTTACATCTTTCTTAACACCTTGTGCAAACGGTAGAAATATGGCTATTATGACTGTCATACTATTGTAGACCAAGGTGACAATAAACTGCAAAAAAAGGAATAATTAGTTAATAATTTTATATATAAAACAACACATCAAAAATCATTCCAATCGTTTTGGGAACTACGATGCAATAGACAAAACATACAGTCCCTCTTTTTCCGTCAGGAATTTACTATCTACAAGCTTTCGTCCGTGAATTCGTCCGCGTGGACATTCTGAAACTCCCTTGGAGAACTTGGACCGGTATAAAAAGTATTCAGGCTACAAACTATGGGCCTACACACATGGGTCGGGTTATCACTCGTCAGTTTCCCTAATTCGTCAGTTTCTCAAACTGGTCAGTTTCCTTATTCGTCAATTCCATGAAATTTTTTAAGTAATTAAACCCATCCATAAGAAAATTAAAAAAAAACGGCCAAGTGCGTGTCGGGCCACGCGCAGTAGGGTTCCGTAGGTACATTATACCATACCATATTTAATACCACCTATCATTTTTCGTCTGCAAAAATAACTTTGCTTTTCACAGTGTTGGTATGAATGACAAAGTTATATTTGTGGTTTTGGAAAATGTGCTATATCTCGAAAACTAATTACTATATCTCGTTCAAATTAATTTTGATTGAAAGTGTTTATTAAGATCTACAGCATATATTTTTTTTAGATTTTTCACTCTCTTATTTCAAAAGTTAAAGGGGGGGGGGGGGACACATTTTACCACTTTGGCGGCATATATCTTTCAAACGGTTGACTTTAAAAAAAATAGTCTTAGAAACCTCAATGTCATTTTTAAAGACCTATCTATAGACACCCCACAAGTATTGGTTTGATGAAAAAAAATATTTTCAGTTTCAGTTCCATGTATGGGGAGCCCCCCCTTAATCTTTAATTTTTTTATTTTTGTATAAAAATCGTAAAGCGGTTCACAGAATACACCTACCTACTAAGTTTCAACTATGTAGTCCTAATATTTTTGGAATAAAGTGGCTGTGACATACGGACAGACAGACAGACATGACGAATCTATAAGGGTTCCGTTTTTTGCCATTTTGGCTACGGAACCCTAAAAACAGACCCAGGTAACTTTCGCCCAATAGCCCTCTTGTCTACGGCGTCAAAAGTATTTGAAAAAGCTATGTATGATCGTGTATATAAATTTTGTGAAAAATATAATATTTTTGATAACTGTCAAAACGGCTTTCGTAAAAACAGATCGACAATTCTAACAATATATAAATATATTCAAGCAATTCTAAATATAATAAATGAGAAAAAATATGCAGTCGGTATATTACTTGATATGACAAAAGCCTACGATAAAGTCCAATTTAACATATTATTAAAAAAAAATATATAACATAGGAATTAGGGGAAATACTTATGAATGGTTTAAAATTTTTTTGTGTGATCGGGAACAATATGTCAGTATAGACTATTAATATTTTAATGCAAAAACTAAAGAAATAGAAAACATAATATCAAAAAGCAAAACTACTAACGCCTCTATTCTCCCTATTATGAGGACCTCCGTGGTCGAGTGGTTCGCACGCCGGTTTTCAAGGCGTCACCATCTCTTGAGGTCCCGGGTTCGATCCCCGGCTGGGTCAATGTAGAAAATGAACTTTTCAATATTGTCTCAGGTCTGGGTGTGTGTCATACCACCGTTGTTTCTGATTTCCATAACACAAGTGCTATAGCTACTTACTTTGGGATTGGAGCAATGTATGTGATGTTGTCAAATATTTATTAGTTGGCTGTCTGTTGTTCCTTGTATATGTCGTGGGCCAATCGTTGAACTGGGCCGATCGAGATCTGCCTGGGCAGATCATGATACGCCGGCATTTCTTGATTTGCCTTTTAAAACCCGCCATATCGTTCAAAGCATAGCGTTTGACGATTTGCCCGGCCATGCTTGGGCAAATCGATTTTGCCTACAAAATCGATTTGCCCAAGCATGGCCGGGCCAAAATACAAGCAAATAAAATGAAGTTTAGATAATAATAATTATTCTACTAGATAATAAAGATATAACCAGCCATGCTGGGATAAATAGTCTGTAGGGTGACCAAAGTATTAGTAAAACTTTTTTCTTCAACTAACTCACTGTTATTGTTTTTATTATCACAATTTTAACTCAAACTAACTCTAAGGTTCGGAACGACCAAGAACTTTAGATGTCATTAATAGTACAAAGTCTTCGTTTTCAATTTGGAATACGAATAATTAAAACTTTCCTTTATTCTAAATTAAATAAAAACTGTTTTTTGAGAAGCTACCATGTACTATTTGAAACTTAAACACTAAAACATCAAAATACAAAATAATGTCAAATGACACTGTCATTTTTTCTATGGACTGTAAACTAAAGTCAGAGAAGACCGAAGATGTCGATTGTAGAGTAAAACAACGTAGACTTTTCTTACACTTTTAATAACTTTCTATTTCTCTAAAATAACAACCCAGTAAAAAAACTTTTACATCCACAACTTATCGTACAAGTTAATCGTTCGAGACTCCGAAACAGAATGCCAGAAAACTGTTCAACTTCTTGCTCGTAAGCCTGGTTTCCCGCCAAAACAAATTTAACAGTGACGAGAAACGGAAATAGATAAATTCACATTTTTTTGATAATTACAAAATCAACAAATAATATTGTTTATGACCAAATATAAATTTTAAAATGTTTGTCGATTTAAATTACCAACTAGCAAATATTTAAATTGTGAACTCAACATAATTTAATGAGCGAATAAGACTTAATTCCTACTGGAAATGTAAGTACTTCCGGTTAAAATCAAAAGAATTGAATTGAATTATCAGGCACTTAATCGTTACCGGAAATGTAGACAATTCCGGTTAAAATCAAAACTATACTTTTTAAATAAAAAAAAAATAACAAACGCTTACAGATTTACATTTCCGGCAAAAAAACAAAGAATTGAATACTTTTAAATAAAAAAAACTAGTAACAATAATAATAACTGCTTACAGATTCGTCCATCCTGATCATCATTCACGACCTCGTGACAATTAAACAATATAAAAACAAAAACCCATACACTCTTAAATTATTTTTTTTGTTTATTACAATAATCATCGTATTAAAATAAAATCATTTTAAAGCAATAATATTTTATCTTAAATAACTAATGTTAAATTTTCATTTTCAAAGTATTATTTTACTAGTTTATTTACATTAATTTCTATAATCCAAATATGAACAGCTGTAATAACAAATATAATATGTTTTCGAACAGTCATGATAAATTTCCGCAACTACCAATTTATGTTATGATATGTTATGATCTTAATCAACGTTTATGCAAAATGACAATTATATTAATAATCTAACATTATGTATCCTGCTTAATAAAAAATAATTTTACCACAATTTCAAATTCATCATTATTTTTATACACAATCACAATATATTTATAAATTAAAGCATTCGAATCTAAAATTAATAAACTTAACTATCCTTCTAAAATAATTATATTTTATACACAGTTACAATATCAATTAAAGCCTTTTATGGAAAAAAAAACATTAATATATTTTCATCCTTCAATTCAAGATTATCCTTTAAACATATTATCACATTTACAATATATTATCTATTAAACCTTGACCTATTAGCTTAAAAAAATCAATAGATTCATCCTTCCAAATTCATCATCATTTTACACCATTTGGTGCCCACAAATCATCCTATTATCCAATATTCAGATTAATCCAGAACCATTTAGATGTCTCATTTACATGTTATAATTTTTAAATTTACATATTGAAACATACAGACCTATCATAAAACCAGTAAAATTAACATTAATTGCCTTAAGTGTGATCCTTCCTTTTGTCTAATAAATATCATATAATTGTGCCAATTTTATTTTCCATCCATCTCTGTACTTTCATTATCATCCATATCACTATTTTCACTAACACTCTTTCCATTTTCATCATCCACTCTTGTATTTGCATAGTCATTCACACCATTATTACACGCATCATTATCATCATTTGTACACGAATAATTTTCTTCCGAACTCTCATCACTGTCATAAGACCGCTTAAAATTCAACCAAGGATGTATTTTCTCTACTGGATGTACACCCCTATATATAGCCTTGCCCTTACGCCGAGTGATAGGAGTATCCTCCACAGTATACCTGTCATTGCTCATAACTTTGATGATTTTGTATGGACCTAGACACTTCAAAGTTAATTTCTTACTCTTACCTGGGCATAAAATAGATCTTTCCACTCTAACTAAGTCTCCAACATTAAATTTTCGTGGTCCACATCTGGATTTATCAAAACGTTGTTTTTGTTCTTTTTGCGTTTTTTGTATATGAGCATTAACTTCCTCCCTAATTTCACCTAAATTGTTCGCTAGATTAGTGTGTTTATCGTCATCATTAATTATCGTCGACCGAATCCTACCTTCCGCCATACTAGTCAAATTTAATCCAAACAATACTTCAGCCGGAGAATGCCCAATACCCTTATTTTTAGTATTATTAAGTCCCCATTCTACATCTAAAATTTAATTGTCCCAATCAGTTTCATCCCGTCCGTGATTCATAGCAGTCAAAGAGTCCAAGATGGTACGGTTGTACCTCTCCACTTGTCCATTTGCACGTGGAGTGGCAACCGCATTCATTACATGCTTTACTCCTATATCCCTTAAAAATTTTTCAAATTTCTTCCCAGTGAAAGACGAGTACCTGTCTGTTATTAATCTAGTGGGACATCCAAAAGTAGCGAAATACTCCTTAAAAACTTTAATTGTTGTGAAAGCCTTTGTATTTCTGACTGGTTTTAAAACAATGAATTTACTGTATGAATCTATAATAACCAACAAATATTTGTTTTTATGTTTACTCATGTTGAACGGGCCCAAGTGGTCAGCGTGGAGGGTGTGAAATGGTTTAGGGACCTTAGGGATTGGGTGTAGATAACCAGATTTTTTTCCTGACGGAATTTTGCTATGCGCGCATTCTAAGCATGATTGGATGTATTTTTTAACAAATCTTTTCATCTTCGGAAACCAATATGATTCCTTGATTTTATCCATAGTTTTTTCCACCGAAAAGTGGCCTATGTCGTCGTGACATGCTTTAAGTATATGCCATCTCACACCCTTCGGCACGAACCACCTGAGCCCATCAGCAGTTGTTTTATAAACATTGTTATTTTTTACGCAAAAATTTTGTCTTATATCTACGACATTTTTAATATTTGGATCTTGCAAAATATTTTTGATTCGTTCTATTTCGCTATCTGAAGATTGGACAGTTTTGAGCCAATCGACTGAAATACTTAACACGATGGGAAAATCCAGTTCCTCAATGACATCACTAGAAACGGGGTTTCGACTTAGAGCGTCTACGTGGCACATCCGTTGACCGGGTTTATATTTCACATCACAGTCAAATTCCTGTATTAAACTCCACCAACGAGCAACCCTAGGGATCATATCCCTTTTCATGAACGTAGCGCGTAAGGAATTACAATCCGTAACAATTGTAAACGGCATGCCGAGAAGATATGGACGAAATTTGACAAGCGAAGATACTACGGCTAGGGTCTCTAGCTCATATGAGGAAAAGTGTTGCGCGATTGGTGTAGTTTGACGACTAAAATAAGCCACTGGTTTTAAATCACCACTATTCTGCCTTTGAAATAATATACCACCTACACCCCATTTGCTTGCATCGGTATGCAGTTCGGTAGTAAGCGTTGGATTATATAGTGCCAAAATGGGTCTAGAAACTAACTTTTCTTTTAATTCACCGAAAGCCTGTTCTTGCTCATGAGTCCAAGCCCACGGAGTATCCTTCTTTAGTAAACTAGTGAGGGGTTTAGCTATTGTTGCAAAACTACGGATAAATTTTCTGAAAAAACTTGCCAATCCCAGGAACTGACGGACGTTATGGATATTTTTGGGGGTGGGGAAGGATTGCACCGCCTCTATTTTTCGATGACCCGGCTTTATACCGTCGGCGTTTATTTCGAAACCTAAAAATTCAACAGAAGTTTGAAAGAAAAAACATTTATTAGGTTTGAGAGTTAAATTGAATTCTCTAAATCTTTTCAAAACTGATTCTAATTTTTGCAATCCTTCCTCAACCGTTTTGGACGGCACCAAAATATCATCCATATAGGCTACAGCGTTACTAAAACGAAGTGACCCCAAAGCCTTGTTGACCACCCTCTGAAATACAGCCGGTGCGTTGGCCAGCCCGAAGGGCATCCTATTGAACTCCCACTGGCCATCTGGAGTGACAAAGGCTGTTTTGGGTTTCGCATCTTCTGTTAATTCTACTTGGTAATAACCGCTAGCCAAGTCTAAGGTGCAATAAAACTTATTACCTGACAATCTGTTCATTTGGTCCTCCATACAAGGAAGAGGATAGTGTTGTTTGATTGTTTTTCTATTTAAAGCCCTATAGTCTACACAAAGACGCTTGTCACCAGTCTTCTTTCGAACTAAGATTATGGGACTTGCGTAAGGAGAATTAGATTCACGAATCATGCCAGTAGTGCTTAACTCATCCACCATACCTTGAACCTCTTCTCTTTCTTTTTGTGACAACCTATACGGACGATACACGATAGGCTGGTCGTCACTAAGGTCAATATGCATCTTCTCTATATCTGTGCGCCCTAATTCACACAACGACGTAGCGAAACAATCACGGTAAGAATTAATTAATTCGAGCAATTTTAATTTATGAGCTTCATTAATGTTACCAATATTTAAATCCTGCAACGTAAATGGCTGCAATGGTTCACCTGATTTAATTCTATTTACTTCGCAAAATCCGAAAGACTCTAGAACGATTTCTACTCTTGCAATTAATTCGCGTCTTTTAAATGTGATTGGCCTAGCACTCATTGGAGTGATCAAGATTTCACCTATTCCATCTTTTAGTGCATAAATACCCTCCTCTATTTGATATTCTTTACCTGGTAATCCTCTGTAGCAATTCCGAACATAAACATCCCCACTAAATTTAGGATCACATACAACTTCTACCAAATCAACACTTCTAACCGTGACATCATTTGCTACATACAATTTTAATAACCCATGGTCTATCCTTTCTACGTCATAACTTGTTCTAAATATCAAATCTTTATCAGTTTTAATAATTTGAACGTGAGGTTGTTCAGTTAATGTTTGACCCATCAATATGGGATACTTTAATAATTGATCTGGAACTACAACACATGTAACTTTGGCACGTACGTTTTGAATTTGCACATCGGCTATGCACGATCCCAAGGAATGAACAACCGCACCTCCAAACCCTACCATTTGATGACTAATAGTACTATCAATTTTGTCGAATATTTTTTTAGCCTCACTCTCTTGTATTAGTGTCAACTCGCTACCCAAATCAACAAAAGACAAAGAGTCTTGTTCGTTAACTTTAATCTTCTGCACATATTTATTTGATAGTCAACTTGACTGATCAATTTTCAAAATAGCTTTCTTATCCTCAACTTTTCCATCTCTCTTTGTACGGAAACACTCCGAATCCGTATGACCAACTAATGAACAGTTTGTGCACTTCTTAAGAGGTTTTGTACATTTCGATGCAGGGTGACCGTCTTGTTTGCAATTATAGCAACGGATGTTATGATTCAGTTTGTTCATGGTATTAGCAGAGGAAGAGTTAGCAATCAATTTTGGATCGCGATATTTCTTGATCCCGGAGTTAAAATTCCTGATATTACTAGTTGTCTTAGCATTCCGTAAATAAGCAAGTAACTTGTCTGGATCAATAAATTGTGCTGCCTCAGCTCCCAAACGCACGGACCTGTCATCTATCCCATGCAAGATACACTCCACGGCTCTCTTACCTACAATATCGCAGCGATTAAGAAGCGCAACCTTTTCGTAAAAATAGTCTTCGAGAGACTCGCCAAACTTAGCCCTTTTTGCCAACATATCGGTCAGCATTTGCCCATAGTTTTCCTCTGCAGGAAATGCAGACTTAAGTTTGGTTTGCCACTCATCCCACGAATACAGAAGTGTTGGTAAGCCTTCGTACCACTTCTTCGCAACGCCTACAAGCTTTGGTAACGCGTAGTGTACAATCTGACGCTCAGTCCATCCATACAATTTAGCACATTCATTCACCTTGGTAAGCCAATTATTTATTGTTTGGTTCTTTAAGGAAGGATCAAATTCAGGCACGACATTTGTATTTGAAAAGTTTTCCCTATTATTATTTGTCGAAAAATTCGAAAAGAACTTTGTAAATTGAGACATAAACTCACGTGGCCTATTTTCTTCTGATGGCGAACGCCGATGCGATGAGTGTCGCTGTTCAGAAGAGCGGTGTTCTTCATGTCCGGATCTTCGACGCCTTGCTGGACTGCGACTTCTGGAATGGTCTTCATGCCTTGAATGTTCCCGTCCACGAGTATACGAAGATCGTTTTTCTGGAGATCTTGAACATCTACAACGCGGTGGTGGGCGATCAACTCGTTGCCTTGGAGTCCGCGTTTTGCTGCGCCCGCGACGAGAGTCGTTATTCGGTAGTATCGGAGAAATTATTCCACGTCCATCCGCCAACGGTGGTACCATTGACCCTTCTTCATCACAGTCCATCGCTCTGAAATTGAGAAAATTGTCACGGACATCAATAGTTCCGAAATGATTTGGTGCTCAATAATTTGTAAATAGTAGTGAAATATGTTCCTTAGTTAATTTATTGCATATAATTAGTATGTGTAACTTAGTAAGGGTGCTAACTTTGTAAACTTTGAAAAATAAAATTACTATTTTTTTTTTCATATATTAAGAAATACGTCTTGTGAAACTTGTAATTTATTATTTGTTATTAAATGTGTACGACCGTTTGTTTCTAAATAAATAGGATATAATAAGAAAATAAAACATATGTAACGAAACTGTACAAACAACAAAAAATTAAGTACCTATTAATGTTTTAAAAAAAAAATATATCAAAAATATACATTAAATTGGCTAAAGTTATTTTCCAGAAAGTGACTCATACTATAACGTGAAGTATTGAAATTATCATAAGTTCTTATTTAAGTAACATTCATTAAATTTGTTATAACAAAAGATCACATCACATGTGACAGCACTACCAAAGTGTAGCCTTGGCCATGCGCCGTCACATCCTATGCTCTCATCCAGATTGAGTCGATAGCATAACCAAAGAGTAGCCTTGGCACTATGTTATCCACTCATGGTCAGAGGAAAAAAAAAATTAATGCATGTACTTTTACAATAATAATAATAATACCAGCTTAACCAAAGTGTTAGCTGCAACTTACAGTTAACAATCCCATCTACGCATGCAATTTTTTAAAATGAAACTTAACTATATGTAATACTTTTCTTTTTAATAAAACATTAATAATGATGAAAATTAACAATTGTGTTAAATGTGTAATCAGCACCGCCAAAGAGTAGCCTTGGCCATGTGCATCAAAACACAACCTATTCTAGTGTAATCAGCACAGCCAAAGAGTAGCCCTGGCCATGTGCCTCAAAACACAACCTATTCTACTAAAAACGTAATCAGCACAACCAAAGAGTCGCCTTGGCCATGTGCGTCATACAAAACGATCTATTTTACCAAAAAGTGTAATCAGCACAGCCAAAGAGTAGCCTTGACCATGTGCTTCAAACACAACCTATTCTATCAAAAGTGTAATCAGCACCGCCAAAGAGTCGCCTTGGCCATGTGCGTCAAAACACAACCTAGTCTACCAAAAATTTTCATCATTCTTAATGCACTTCCATAAAGATATGATTGTAATGATTAAATGTACACGTGTACGTACCTGTATCCCGCTTCTGACTTTGTAAACTAAAGTCAGAGAAGACCGAAGATGTCGATTGTAGAGTAAAACAACGTAGACTTTTCTTACACTTTTAATAACTTTCTATTTCTCTAAAATAACAACCCAGTAAAAAAACTTTTACATCCACAACTTATCGTACAAGTTAATCGTTCGAGACTCCGAAACAGAATGCCAGAAAACTGTTCAACTTCTTGCTCGTAAGCCTGGTTTCCCGCCAAAACAAATTTAACAGTGACGAGAAACGGAAATAGATAAATTCACATTTTTTTGATAATTACAAAATCAACAAATAATATTGTTTATGACCAAATATAAATTTTAAAATGTTTGTCGATTTAAATTACCAACTAGCAAATATTTAAATTGTGAACTCAACATAATTTAATGAGCGAATAAGACTTAATTCCTACTGGAAATGTAAGTACTTCCGGTTAAAATCAAAAGAATTGAATTGAATTATCAGGCACTTAATCGTTACCGGAAATGTAGACAATTCCGGTTAAAATCAAAACTATACTTTTTAAATAAAAAAAAATAATAACCCACGCTTACAGATTTACATTTCCGGCAAAAAAACAAAGAATTGAATACTTTTAAATAAAAAAACTAGTAACAATAATAATAACTGCTTACAGGACAAATGTCAGAGCATTTTTCAACCACCGATTTTGATGGTTAAAAAGTTGCAACGCTCTGACGTTTGGAACGGGAAAGTTGTGTCAACCGAACGTCACGCGTCATGCTCTATAATGTTTGGAACGTCGTTAAAGCGTTTGGTTGCACTCGGAGCGTAGGTTCTGAACGCAATCCAGCTGACAGAGCGCAAAAAGCATTACAGCGCCACAAGCGTCGCATAACGGAAGTATATTACGATGCGCCCAGCCATATCTCGATGTGGCCAAGTACTAGTAGGGTAAATCGACGAATGAGATGCTTTTATCGATCTGCCTAATTTTTGATTTGGCACATCATGAAATTATTGGCCAGATCATGAAATGCCGGCACATCGTAATCTGCCCAGGCAGATCTCGATCGGCCCATTTCAACGATTAGCCCACGAAATATACATAAATGACCTTCCCAAAATAATAAAAGAGTTTACTCAAAAAAGCTTGTAATATGGTCATTATTTTGACAACCTTCTTTGAACAAAGTCGAGCTTGCCGGTGTCCTCCGATGGTGACGCAACAAAGTTATATGGGATTTCATTATTGTCGAGTTTTAGCCACCAGCAATTTCCTTTGAGAATCCATTATTGTCGAGTTTTCTTTCAAACATAGTTAGGTGAAAAATACACTGTACAACCCGCGCAGATAAAGAATAGGATTAGAAATGGCGTCGTTCATATTCACTATCGCTCTCTCAGTCACACTCGTTGTGGTAGGCGCGGTGAGCCGCCATTTTGAATCCCATTCTATATCTGCGCGGGTGTTGTATTGTTGTACCTAGATGATGTTTTTGTACTTTTATATAAAATTAGTATGGAAAAATATGAAAAACTCGCACTTGACCGTTTTTTTACCTTTCATTCAATACCCCATATCTACTTTCAAAGTTACAAAGGGGATCAAAAAAAACCTTATTTTTTGACTCCGACGCACCGTTTCTGAGATATTTGCATTTTTGTATTTTTTAGAAATTAGGTTATAAGTACCTACTATAGTAGGTATAGTAGGCAGTATTCGCATTTTTTGAGTAAAGTACTATACAAGCCTTGGTCCACAATGACTGCACTGCTGGCCACGTTATGATGGCCTCGAGCTAAGCTTAACTACGCTCTCGGCCTTCAAGCTTGGTCATCATTGAAGCCCTTGCTGTCCGCGCTATAAAGGCCTCGACCTCCGGTCTCGGCCTTTATTCTAGCTTGTCCATCAAGGGCTGCAATGCTGACCGCGCTGTGACGGCCTGGACCTGCGCTAAGCTCCGCTCTCGGCCATCATCATCGCTGCCAGCAACGCAGTCATTATTGACCGCGGCAGTAATGTACTATTAACGTTCTGTTCGCTGATGACATTTCACTTCTGTCATGTAATAGTAACACGAATCTAAATAATGAACTACATATTATGTTTGATACGATAAACAAGTGGATGATTGAACATAACCTAGAAATAAATTTCCTGAAAACCAAAATAATTACTTTTCATCCGTATCAAAAACCACCACTGGAAATAAATTTTTCTTATGAAAATCAAAAAATAAAGACAGTTAACGAAGCAACTTTGCTCGGACTAGAAATAGACACACAATTAAATTGGAAGCCCCAAATTCAGAAATTAAAATCAAAACTGTCAGGCTTTGCGTTGCATTGCGAGAAATTAAAAAAACAACAGACATACAAACAGCTATTACCACCTATTACGCATATGCATATGCGTGGCTTAGCTATGGTGTGATTGTGTGGGGAAATAGTACGGACGCTCCCTCCTTATTTACCCTGCAAAAGAAACTTGTGCGCATAATTTTTAACCGACTTCAACAAAAGGAGGAGGGTCTCAATTCGATTGTATGTTTTTTTTTTATCATTGTTCGCGCGTATCTTCGACATTTATGGACCGATTTTAATGATTCTTTTTTTGTTCGATTGAGTTTGCTTGCGAGATGGTCCCATTTAATTTTTTTTCAAATCGGTCAAGTAGTTTTCAAGTAATCCTGAAAATACTATGATTTTGCATCAATTACCTTGACGACTTTGTTATTTATGAACCGAATTAGATGAAGTTTTTTGTGTTGGAAAGGGGATACTTTTAGTGTAGTCATTTTAACCGACTACAAAAAAATAAGGTTCTCAGTTTGACCTGTATATAGTATGTTTCTCCGCGATTATCTCACGTTTGGCTGAGCCGATTTTTCTACCTAAATAATATACTTACCTACACTACCTAATACAGAAGGTACTGACACTAAAAATAAACAAATAAAAAATTGTTTAAAAACAAAAAAACCGACTTCAAAAAAAACCTGCCTCTAAAAAGCAAGAAATAATATTCAAATCATTAGATACGCATTATAACGTCTATTGAAGTCGGGTGGGGATTATTAGAATAAAAAAAGGAAGTTGTACTTCCCGTACGTACGTACGGTACGTTTGTACCCCACCCGACTTCAATAGACGTTATAATGCGTATCTAATGATTTGAATATTATTTCTTGCTTTTTAGAGGCAGGTTTTTTTTGAAGTCGGTTTTTTAACATACAAAATCGAGATAGCTGCAAACCCTATTTTGTTAAATATGAAATTCTTACTCTACCTTGCATATTTATACTAGAAACTTGTAAATTCGTTAAAAAGCATCCCGAATTTTATATAAGACGCGAAGACGTCCAAACAAGATACGCTTTAAGAAACCCCCAAAAACTTAACCACCCAACCTGCTCTCTACGGATATACCACTCGGGTCCTTTAGTTATGTCAGTAAACATCTACAACAAATTACCCAAAGCACTAAAAGGAATAAATAAGGAAAATGATTACATAAAACAAATCAAAAAATTTTTAGCAACTAAGCAATACTATACCATACAAGAATATTTAAACGATAATACCATCTGACTCCCATAATAAAAAGGTACTTATATAAATTAACATAATATGCAATAATAAATAATAAAAATAATAATAATGAACAATAAAAAATATAAAAAAATTAAAATATATTTATTACTTACATAATTTCAATTTGACATTTATTCCTGAAAACATTTTACAATATGATAAAAAAGCTTTATTTTATTTTAATGAAAGATGCCTCCCTCTCTTTTGCTGTGCCCGACAGGGTCTATAATGCGCTGTAACATTATATTAACATACCATCCTGTAAACAATATGGTGCAATAATAGTACATTACTGACGCGGTCAATAATGACTGCATTGGTGGCAGCGCGATGATGATGGCCGATAGCGTAGCTTAGCGCAGGTCCAGGCCGTCACAGCGCGGTCAGCAAGGGCTGCAATGATGACCAAGCTTGAAGGCCGAGACCGTAGTTAAGCTCAGCTTGAGGCCATCATAGCGTGGGCAGCAGTGCAGTCATTGTGGACCAAGTCTTGTATAGTGCTTTACTCAAAAATGTCAAATAAGTAAAAAATGACAAAAATGACAAAAATTTTGAGCAAAGCACTATACAAGATTTGGTCCAAAATTACAAAAATGTTAAAAATGATTAAAATGACAAAAATAAAAAAGGGTAAAAAGTCAAAAAAGTAAAAAACAGTCAAAAAGTAAAAAATATCAAAAAGGTAAAATAGCAAAAAAAGTAAAAAAAAGTACAAAACATCATTTTCAACAATATAACACCCGCGCAAATAAAGAATGGGATTGAAAATAGCGGCTCACGGCGCTTACCACAACGAGTGTGACTGAGAGAGCGATGTGTGGCGTTTAATTTGTGAGCGAGAAGTGAATATGAACGACGCCATTTTTAATCCCATTCTTTATCGGCGCGGGTTGTACAATGTACTTTTTTCAACTATGTTTGAAACAAAACTCGACAATAATGGATTCTCAAAGGAAATTGCTGGTGGCTAAAACTCGACGATAATGAAATCCCATACAACTTTGTTGCGTCACCATCGGAGGAGCGCGGCAACCTCGACTTTGTTCAAAGAAGGTTGTCGAAATAATGATCATATTACAAGCACTTTTGAGTAAAAGATATGAATATGAATAAGTCGTCAGTTTCCCTAATTCGCCAGTCTCGTTAACTCGTCAGTTTCCTCAATTGGTCTGTTTAAGTAATTCGTCATTTTTCGTTAATTGGTCAGTTTTGGTACAGTTTCGTACAAATTTATAGAAATATTGTTTTTTTTTGTACATACCTAACAAACTTTTTACTTTTTATGCAGTGACAATGTCAAATCGATGTCGAATATGATTTTTGTTTACATAAATACTTAAATTTTACATGGTACTTATATTTAAAAAATAAGTATTTCAGAAATATTGTTTCCGATCTTTTAATAAATTTATAACGTATTTGAAAACAATACCAGAGCGAGCATGCAGATATCCACGCGTGTTTATCTAAACTTTATTATCATGACTGTACTGGACTGACGAATTGCATAAATTGACAAGTTAAGTAAAGTGACGAGTTATAGAAACTGACCAAAAAGGAAACTGACCAATTGACGAATTTCGCGAAACTGACAAATTAGGGAAACTGACGAGTGATAACCCGACCCACACACATAATCGCGTTGCGGCGACGCACCGCAACGTAACGCCAAAATCGGCGGCACCGCGCGTCGCGGCGCCGGAGAAATGACGTCACACTTGTTGACAACACTTTCAGTCCCACCTCGGACATTCCATACTATAGTACTTGTTGTATGGTCTGTGATACTATAAAACCGCCGCGTTTTAACTAAACTACCTAATTACAGATGACATTTCTTCATTTATAACAAAATATTTATGAAAAAATTATAAATTACCTGTAGATATCTAGATATGGTGATAATTTGCTTAATAGCTCTTCAAATGTCGATACACTCATTCTAAAGTATAAAAATCTTCTCACTCTTTCTGTCGTCGTTTATTTAATTTGGCGAAATGTCTACATAAGAACAAAAGACCTACGAGCATCTACCTAAAGAGAAAAGCGCGGTGCCGCAGGCCACCGCGCGGCACCGCAACGCACCGCAAACGTCTGCGACGCCGTTATGTGTGTCGGCCCTGTCTGCCATTCCAAATCCATTCAGGCCGTTTTGCGTAATTGATTAATAAACATCCAAATATTCCAACTTTTTGAAGCGCTCGTGGTGGAACTTGCCAGACTGATCGTTCTCGATCACGTTTATTAAGGAACACTAGATCCGGTCAAGTGTCGGATGAGTGAGCGTTAAAGTGGCACTACAACTGAGCGCTTCCGTCCTTCGGAGGACACGTTTATCTAGCCGTCTGTGACAACAGCTGAGACCAATAAACCATTGGTCTCAGCTGTTGTCACAGACGGCTTGATAAACTCTAACACCAGAGGTGGCCACTTATTCTTATTCAATAAGAAGAAGAAGTAGATTCCAACTTTCGTAGGATATCCATATTTTGTTCCTTTTCTTCCCTTAACCGTACCTGTTCTCGTTCCCGTTCCTGTATTACGTTCTCGTTCCTGTTCCCGTATTATTTTTCTATACAAAATTTTAAACAATATTCTATTAAAATTGCAATGTGAAAAAAACTTACCACAAAATTGTAGTTGCCTTTTGCTTTCTCAGTAACATCAGCAATATGTTTGTAAAGATATTGACAAGCTACTATATCAACATTATCTTTCTTGACGAAGGCAATAAATTTTCTTATACGCCAACAAGTCGCAGAAAACAGGAAAGCGTATGTTATCATTATGAAATCGATTCCAAATTTCGAAAAGAACAATAGTAAATGAAGGCCATCCATTACAGAGGAATGGTAAAGCACAAAATTTCGCAAAAATAAAATCATTATTAAAAGTGCTAAAATGGCTATTATTTTAAACTCGGGTTTGTACAATGAACTATTAGCATGTATTTCTTTGTCAAAAGCAAGGAGATCGTGTTGGAAGTCGTAATAGGTATATTTACACGACAACAGTATTGCAACAAACATAAAATATATAAAAGAGATAGAAACCCTTAGAGGGATGGGTACTGAGTTAAGGTTAGGAATCAAATTTGACGCAATGTATGAAGACATAATCAAGGATTGGAAGAACGCCCATGATTTGAGAAACACTTTCTTTTTATAAGATTTTGCTCGAATGAAGCCATTATCTATAGCCAAGAAGATTTGAAAGAAAATGAATATGTAACGAAGGGTTTTAGACATGGTATTCTTCTGCGACTTAAATGTTATGGGAAAATTTGCTCTCGGAGACACTGCGTTTTCAAACATAATCATTTTGGACTCCCCAATAAAATAATTTTAACCAACGTGCGTCATAAATGACTGTCGTGAGAAGTTTAGTTATTGAGTAGAAATGTCGGTTGGTGATAAAGTAGCTTTTAATATAATACTCGTATTACTTTATTGCTTTCTTATCTTAGTTAAACGTTAGGCATTTCCAAAACGTTATTTTTCGAATGATGAGTAATGTCATATGGATTATTTGTAGATTACTTTTGATTAAATGGATACTTTAAACTTAACTTAATATGGGAAGCTTTAGTATGTCATGCTCACTTTAAACATTTCTGCGGTGGTGTCGTGTGAGGCGGGTCGTTGCGTTCCCTCAAATATGGTTGAGCGAAACGATGGCCAGTTTATGTGTCATGCTCATGAACGGCTGCTGCGAGTGGGAATGGGTCTGCTTCTGTCTGCTTGTATTAAGGGCATTGTATATTAAAAATCTGTTTTATATTATCTGTATGTATGGCACTTCTTGCTCAAAACAATATCAAAATAACTTACCTGGTTTTGATTTATTTAATTGCAATATTTTTACCTTCTATAGTCAGTAGTTTTGTTAAAGGCCTATGAAATGCTTTTGGATATTTATTTTCAATTCGATGCCTTAACATGGGTAGCCTTTGTATGTCATGCTCTCTTTAATCATTTCTGCGGTGGTGTCGTGTGAGGCGGGTCGTTACGTTCCCTCAAATATGGTTGAGCGAAGTGATGGCTGGTTTATGCATCATGCTCGTGAACGGGTGCTGCCAGTGGGAATGGGTCTGCTTCTGACTACCTATCTTAACGCATATTGAATTGTTTTTTTTTCTTGTAACAGCCTAGACTGAATAATAACTTCAAACTTTGAATTTAGCTTGAACCCTGTAAATTGATTAAGAAATTTAAAATTCATTAAGTAATGATCTAATTAAATAATGTTGTTTATTTGTTAATTTTTGTTAATATAAAATCTGGAAACGATATACATATTTGTAAATATCGTTTCATTTGATAAAGCTGATAAGTTTTTTGCGCCCATTTTTCTTGTCAGCTAAAAGACGTCATAATGGGGGTGGTAGGGTAAAAGAATTGACGATTTAAAAACGCTTATTATGTGAGCTTATTTAAATAAACAATATTTCACATTCACTTCACTTTCATTTTCACTTAAAACTCTAAATGTTAGCGAGTATCATTGATGCATTGCATTGTTACAAAGTGGTTTGTTTCTTTTACAATCCTTATTAATTTTTGGGATATTTTTAATCGGGTGGCTGGAAAATATACATTCCACTGTTAATCGGATATTTAAATATTAAACCTGCCTGTCAGCAGTTTATTTTATTTGTGACAAACTAAGAAGACCGAAGGTATCTTTGGTCTACTGGCTACGTATGTAGCCGAATTAAGCAGTAATTGCTGCTTGAATTAAGACTATTTCACGAAGCCTTTTATTGCTTTAAAATTTGTTACATACAGTTTTAAAGTTTGTTACATACCAGTTCAGTGACTTCAGATTTTTGTCAATCATATGTCAATCATATGGCCTACAATTTTGTACTTTTTACTTGTTCTACAGAGTGAAATTGAAAACAGTCGACAAATTTTGTGGTGTGGCTTACACTGTCAAACTGAACAAACACCTTTGTCTATGGGACCAATATAATCAGAGCAAAAAAAAAATAATCATCTGTTCCATATATTTTAGTCGTGTAGCTATTGATATTTCTGTGGGCGTTGTATGTACGAGTATGTACTATTAAGTACCTATTGGTTACGTTTTATGACGATGACTTGTAAAAAAATTAAATAATAAAACTGTTTATGCAACGATTTTTTATTAATCTCAAGTGCAGTGTATCACAATAACAATCCGAAAAATGGTTGAATAAATTTTCATATCGCGTTAATAAGTGATGTACGTTAAAGCCGAGGTAAAAGAATGTTATTCTACTATAAATATTCACAACAATCCCAATCATAATATCTCTACACTCGCTACAAGTAAGAAAAATGTGCTATTAACATTGGACTAGAATCAATAGTATTCATATTGTTTAACGAAAATAGTGACGTCATTGTTGGGCACCAAAATTAACCTTGTGATTGATTGACAGGATTCAGAAAAATCTAAAATGTTTGATTAGTCAGTGTCAATTTTAGTGTCGCAATACAACGATTGTCAGTATGGAAGTCAGTGTAAGAACACAACGACGACGACACTATTTTATTGACATACATATAGATAAGATAATGAAATAATTTTTAATATTTATTCGTAAATTGTATCATCACAACGAGATACGTAAAAGAAATGTGAAGGAGCATTATAGGCAGGTTCCAGTCGAGAGTGACAACCCTGTAGACTTTCATCTTTAACGGTCGAACTTCCACATATCTTATGAATCTGTGAAGATCTGCTTTGAGTTTTTTATCTGAAAAAAATAACTTTAATGTGACTGTGCATAGACCAAGAAAATACAGAAATCATCAATATTATAGTACATTACTGCAGCGGCATGCAACACGTGTGGGGCCTATTAATGTCTAGTTGCAGCCAAGGCTTGTAATATTAATTTTCTCAAGCAATGCGCGCAAATTTAAAATATTTTCGTATAAATATACATACCATAACTATTGTATGGTATGTATGTATGTACTACCTATGGGTGTAGTGCTGGACTTGTTATCTATAGGTAGTGTTTACTAGGTGCAATGCCAAACCCCTCATCCATGTGCAAAAACTATGCAATAAACGTACACATTGATGTAATTTTTAATTATGGTGTGCGTAAACTTTAAAGTTAACTTTCCGGGGTTGTATGGATGGCATCAACTAACACTATCAGAATTATTCGGGTTTATGTAAACACACTGTAGAGCTAGGTATATAATATACATGTGGGCGTATTATGGCTGTAGGATTATGATCCATAGTAAAAATATTATTAATATTTTTCCTTTAATAATACTCCGGCGACAATTGCATACAAACGACAAAGAGTATTACTGTACCTACCCGCACTTTCAATAGGAAACTATTGGGTAGCTACTACACTCTACCGCGCAAGAGGCGTTGTTGGGGGTCACCACCCTGCCCCGCACTTCACCTCATCGTTACCCTGTCAACAAGGCACGAATTCTCCACTATAGTTATCATTACGCTATAATGATACCTTTTGTATCCACAACTTTATTCCGTAGCACCAGCAGTAGTTTTTCCACCTGCGACGCAAGCTGCCCAGCTGTGAAACAAGGCGCGAACAACAGTACCAGGTTCTTTAGGACGCCTGTTAAGTCAGCAATATACGTTATTTCCTAAAACAATTATGTATATTAATTTGAAAACGACATAGACCGCTGCCCCAGAGGCTTATTTTCAATCTATCGCATATTGGGACGAGACCACATTGGCAAGATAGCCTTTAGTTTTGGTGTTATCAAATGTCGTAGTCTGGGTTGCGAATAAGGAAGCTTCTGGGAAAAATGCCACCCTGAATATGATATGATATGTCCTGATGTCCTCCGCTCCAATAATTTCCGATCGCAAAAAAAATCGATCGCATATTATTATTATTGATATAAACATACATCATCATCATCATCAGTTACTAGCCGATTTCGGCCTCGGCGACTATTTTGTGTCTCATCTTCGTTATATGAAGGTCCAACGGTCCGCCCTCTCGTGCGCCCGCATGTGACTCGCAAAACCAATCTTTGACTGGAAGGTCCGGGCACAGATGATACACGTTAGGACCCCGCCGCAGTAGTTGTAAGGCCGTAGGTGGTCTGGCTTTGAGCTCATCTCTCTTAACATCTAGCTCCAACTTACTTTCATCTTCATAATTGTTAACACTCTTTTGGACGAGTCGTCCACTCTGAGGTCTATGGTGCTACCGCTTCTCACCGATTAGTGTTGATGTTGCATCTCTTCATATGCCTCTTTTGCACGTCCTTATACCGAAGGAGCAGGAGAAGGAGGCGCTGGCCATCTTGAAGCTCACAGTAAAACACGCGCTTAGCCAACCTTTCGTCGTCGGGCATACGAAGGACATGTCCGCACCACCAAAGCTGACGCCGCATCAGATACGCTTCTATGCCGCAGATGTTAGCGCGACGCAGAATATTTGTATTCCTGACGTTAAATCACCAGCTTACGCCCATGATGTCCCGTAAGCACTGCAAGTGAAAGTGGTATAAAGTGCGAATATGTTTCCTATACAAACACCAAGTCTCCGAAGAATACAGCAGGATTGGCAGAATTATTACCATATACACGGATATCTTCATAGCCAGTTTCGGAAAACCCCTCTCCTTAATTTGCCAAATGCAGCTGAAGCGGCATCAATTCTGTTATTGATTGCAGTATCCAGGTCACATTTTGATGTTACCGTGCTTCCTAGATATCTGAATTTCTCCTCATGTCTTTGAACCTCACACCCGAGGTATAATTTGGGAGGCTCTTGACTGCCGAAACACATTACTTCGGTCTTCGTAATGTTGATATTGAGACCGAATCTACTGCATGAATTATCTAGACTGGTCATAAGGCTCTGTAGAGCAACCGGTGTTTCCGTTACAAAGCACAAGTCATTTGCGTACAGTATTTCCGCTATTATATCATAGGAGACCTTTGCGCGTGCTTTAAGTCTTGCCAAATTAAAAAAATTGCCATCAGTTTGGAAGAGGATACGGATTCCTTCGTCAGTTCGATGTAGAACATCATTTGTGACAGCTGAAAAGTAAATCGCTAAAAGTGTGGGTGCCACTACAGGCTACAGCAAAGGATTCCATCTGTGCGCTGCCCACCGACACACAGCATGTCATGTTGTCGTGTAGGAATCTTATCATCCATATAAACCTTTCAGAGCATCCGATCTTATCCAATATCTTCCATAACGCCACCCGACGCACGTTAAGTCCTTTTCTAAGTCCACAAAGGAAAGAAACAGTGGTTGGTGTTGCTCTCGGCTTTTTTCCTGCAGTTGGCGGGATGAATATTGCCTCCACGGTACCTCGCTGCGGGCGGAAACTGAATTGAGTCTGTGGCAAAATCACCTCAGATACTTGGTATGATGGTTAAGGAGTATTCTAGCAAAAACATTTCCAGAGGAGGAAAGCAGATATATGCCACGATATGAGTTGCAATCAGCTCTGTCACCACTGCTTTTATACAGGGAGCAGATCCTTGAGGCCTTAAAAACGGTTGGAACTTGCTCTGTTGAAACAATTTGTAAATCGCAGTATGAAGCGCATCCCGGCTGTACTTAAGTAGTTCACCAGGTATACCATCTGCACCCACAGCTTTGTTATTTTGCTGACCTTTTATCACCTGGGTCACTTCCTGCAGAGTAGAAGGTTTATCAAAGCTAGGCACTTTTGGTAGAGATGTGATGGAGTCATAATGGCTGATCGGTCAACATTTAGCAGATCCTCAAAATGCTCCGCCTAGCGCTTGAAAATATCATCCTGTGACGTTAGACGCATAAATCCATCGCGCGACCTTAAGGGAACACTTCTTCGAGGCGCTGTTCCTACAAACTCTTTTATCTCGGCGTAGAAACACCGGACTGGTTTGTGTCACTGAGCCATTGGAGATATTTTGACTTTTGCAACCACCAATTACCCTTCAGATTGCAACCACCAAGTACCGCCGTAGTTTAGAACTACTTCGTCTGATTTTCTCCACCAGGTCTCCATTCCAGTGCCCAGCATCCTGCTGGCGTAACAAAGCACGATGAGCATACAGGCTTTCTACTAATTTCGCATTATCGTCGTCAAACCAATCTCTATGCGGTCGTTTTTTGACCCCTACAGCATGTATTCCAACCTCTGTTATATTTAAGGACAATGTTTTCCAACAAGAGGAGAGTTCTGTGCTTTCAGTGCCAATATCATTGTTCTGCTCTTTCAACTCCTCAGTGTTGAGGTCTTCAATATCATGATCTTTAAGTTTCTTCACGTCAATACTTGTGGGTTTCTTTTGGCACAAACATACAAACTACTGGTACAAACATAGAGCTTTTTTCCAAATAAGAATCAATTTATTTTTTGCGATCGGTGGCTATGTTCAGGGTGACATATCACCCAGCAGCTTCCCACTTTACAACCTAGACGACGACATTTGGTAACAGCAAGCTAATGGCTATCGTGCTAATGTGGTCTCGTCCCAATATGCGATAGATTGAAAATGTGCCCCTGTGCCGTCTAACACTCTTTTTATACCAAACAAATAGAAATTAATATGTTAAAAACCGGCCAAGTGCGTGTCGGGCCACGCGCCATAGGGTTCCGTAGTTACCTTATACCATACCATATTTAACACCACCTATCATTTTTCGTTTGCAAAAATAACTTTGTTTTTCACAGTGTTGGTATGAATGACAAAGTTATATTTGCGGTTTTGGAAAATGTGCTATATCTCAAAAACTAATTACTATAATCTTGTTCAAACCAATTTTGGTTGAAAGTTTATATTAAGATCTACAGCATATATATTTTTTAGATTTTTCACTCTCTTATTTCAAAAGTTAAAGGGGGGGGGGGGGGACACACATTTTACCACTTTGGCGGTGAATATCTTTCAAACGGTTGACTTTGAGAAAATTTGTCTTAGGAACCTCAATGTCATTTTTAAAGACCTATCTATAGATATCCAATACGTGTTGGTTTGAAGAAAAAAATTTTTTTCAGTTTCAGTTCCATGAATGGGGAGCCCCCCCTTAATCTTTTATTTTTCTTATTTTTGTATTAAATTCGTTAAGCGGTTAACAGAATACATCTACTTACCAAGTTTCAACTGTGTCAGCCACTTTATTCCGAAAGTATTAAGACTACTTTCGGAATAAAGTGGCAGTGACATACGGACAGACAGACAGACAGACATGACGAATCTATAAGGGTTCCGTTTTTTGCCATTTAGGCTACGGAACCCTAAAAATGTGATGAAATACATAGTTTTGTAGTCTTAATCTACTCTATAAGTACATCAAAATTATTACAGTCAAGTAGTTAGGAGATGACAATAATTAGAGAGACAGGTAGAGTTGCTTTTGCATTTATTTTAAAAGGTTTATTGATTGGCCAAAGTTATTATAATTGGTTGAAATGAGGTACTTACATCTTTCTTAACACCTTGTGCAAACGGCAGAAATATGGCTATTATGACTGTCATACTATTGTAGACCAAGGTGACGATAAACTGCAAAAAAAAATTCGAGTTGCACTCCGGGAATGCCGGCAGAAGTAAAAACTTTAATATTAACGTTGTGCATTTTTGATACTTTGGAATGGTTAGGGAATAATTTTGCACGAATTACTTAAATTATTATCAGTATAAAAGTACTATCACTTATGAGGTAGAATACAATGTTTATTTATTGCGCTATCGTACACAAACATGACAATTTATATTATATTAAAAAGTGTATCTTTCAGAAAAATCAACCCGCTGAATGCCAAAACGACGCGCCGCCATTTTCGCCGCGCCGTAGAAAGAGAGGGGGATACTTCCGCCGCCGGCTGTCTACGCTACATCCATCTTACGAATTTTCAATCAGGGTCACGTGACCCTGACTGACGCGAGTTTAACATTTTTTCCCCATTACATATAAAAGTTTACAACGCCGCTAAAGAAGTTTTCACTTCAATAATTAATAATTTTATATGAACAAAACACATCAAAATAATTTCAATCGTAATGAGAGCTACGATGCCACAAACAAGCACATAATGTCCCTCTTTTTTCGTTAGGAAATTATTTTCTACTAGCTTCCGCTCCCGACTTCGTCCCCGTGGACTTTCGGAAAATCCCTAGTAGACCTTGGACCGGCATAAAAAGTATCCAGGCTATAAACTATCTGTGTGCCATTCCAAATCCATTAAGGTGTTTTTGCGTGATTGAGTAATAAACATCCAAATATTCAAACTTTCGTACAAAAGGGGAAAGGGAAGAAAAGGAACTAAATATATCCATATTTCCTGTCTGTTCTCATTCCCGTTCCCGTACGGCGTACCCATTCTCGCTTCTGTTCCCGTATTATTTTTTCATAGAAAAATTGAAACCCAATTTAATTATAATTGCAATAAGAAAAATACTAACCACAAAGTTGTAGTTGCCCTTTGCTTTTTCAGTAACATCAGCAATATGTTTGTAAAGATATTGACAAGCTACTATGTCAACATTATCTTTTTTAAGGAAGGCAATTAATTTTCTTATACGCCAACAAGTCCCAGAAAACAGGAAAGCGTATGTTATTTTTATAAAATCGATTCCAAATATCAAAAAGAATAATAATGAATAATAGCCATCTAATACAGAGAAAGAATAAAACACAAAATGTCTCACAACTAAAATCATTGTTAAAAGTGCTAAAATGGCTATTATTTTAAACTCGGGTTTGTACGATGAACTATTGGCATATATTTCTTTGTCAAAAGCAAGAAGATCGTTTTGGAAGTCGTAATAGGTGTATTTACATGACAACAGTATTACAACAAACATAAAATACATAAGACAGATAGAAACCCTTATAGGGATGGGTAATGAGTTATGGATAGGAGTCAAATTAGACGCAATGTATAAAGACATAATCAAAGATTGTAAGAATGCCCACAATTTGAAAAACAGTTTCTTTTTATAAGATTTAGTTCGAATGAAGCCATTATCTATAGCCAAGAAGATTTGAAAGAAAATGAACATGTAACGAAGGGTTTTAGACATGGTATTCTTCTGCAACTGAAATGTTATGGGATAATTTGCTCTTGGAGACACTGCGTTTTCAAATATAATCATTTTGGACTTCCCAATTAAATATTATGGAATAAACGTGTGTTTTAAACAACTGTTGTGAGAAGATAAGTTATTGAGTAGATGTCGATTGGCGATAAAATAGCTTTTATGATAATATTAGTAAAACTTATTTATTGCTTTCTTATCGTAGTTGTAATAAACGTTAGGCATTTCCAGAACATTCTTTTTCGAATGATAAAAAATGACATGTTAGCTATTTTTGGATTAGTTAAAATTAAATGGATACTTAAAACTAAATGTTTGCGAGAACGATTGATGTATTATATTGTCATAAATTAGTTTGTTTCTCTTACTCGAATACAAAATGAAAGAAACATAATTTTCTATGGTTATAAAATCCTAATTAATTTATGAGATATTTTAAAGCGGGGACTGGAAAATATACAGGCGACTATTTATTGGATACTTAAATATTAAGCCCCCAGAAGCAGTTTATTGTTTACTAGCGGCCGCCCGCGACGTCGTCTGCGTGGAAACGTTTTTTGCTTGCCCTCGGGAACATTATATTTTTTCGGGATGAATTCGTGGACATTCGGAAAATCCCTAGGAGTCCTTGGACTGGCATAAAAAGTATCCAGGCTATAAACTATATGTGTGCCATTCCAAATCCATTCAGGTGTTTTTGCGTGATTGAGTAATAAACATCCAAATATTTAAACTTTCGTAGGATGAATATCCTGAATATATCCATATTTCCTATTTGTTCTCATTCCCATTCCCGTACGGCGGCGTACCCGTTCTCGCTTCTGTTCCCGCATTATTTTTCTATACAAAATTTGAAACCCAATTTATTTTAATTGCAATGTGAAAAAGACTTACCACAAAGTTGTAGTTGCCCCTTGCTTTTTCAGTAACATCAGCAATATATTTGTAAAGATATTGACAAGCTACTATGTCAACATTATCTTTCTTGACGAAGGTAATAAATTTTCTTATACGCCAACAACTTGCCGAAAACAAGAAAGCATACGTTATCCTTATAAAATCGATTCCAAATGCCAAAAAGAAAAAAAATAAATTAATGTCATCCATTAGGACAAAGAAATGGTAAAGCACAAAATGTCTCAAAAATGAAATCATTATTAAAAGTGCTAAAATGGCTATTATTTTAAATTCGGGTTTGTACGATGAACTATTGGCATTTATTTCTTTGTCAAAAGCAAGGAGATCGTCTTGGAAGTCATAATAGGTGTATTTACACGACAACAGTATTACAACAAAAATAAAATATATAATAGAGATAGAAATCCATACGATGGGTACTGAGTTAAGGGTAGAAATCAAATAAGTCGCAATGCATGAAGACATAATCAAGGATTGGAAGAATGCCCACGATTTAAGAAACACTTTATTTTTAAAAGACTTAAGTCGAATGAAACCATTATCTATAGCAAGGAAGATTTTAAAGAAAATGAACAAACAACGAAGGGTTTTAGACATGGTATTCTTATGTGACTTAAGTGTTATGGGATAATTTGCTATTGGAGACACTGCGTTTTCAAACATAATCATTTTGAATTCCCCAATAAAATGTGGTTAAAAAACGTGCGTCATAAACGACTGTCGTGAGAAGTAAAGTCATTGAGTAGAGATGTCAATTGGCGATAAAGTAGCTTTTATGATAATATTCGTATTAATCATTTATTGCTTCCTTATCTTAGTTAAACGTTAAGCATTTCCGAAACATTCTTTTTCGAATAATGAGAAATGTCATTTAGACTATTTGTAGATTACTTTTGATTATATGGATACTTAAAACTATAAATGTTAGCGAGAATGATTGATGCATTGCATTGTTTCAAAGTTGGTTTGTTTCTTTTACTCTAATTCAAAATGACAAGAACAAAATTGTCTATAGTTAAACAATCTTTATTAAATTTTTTGGATATTTTTAATCGGGTAGCGAGAAAATATACATGTGACTGTTAATCGGATAGGTACTTAAATATTAAACCCGCCCGGCAGCGGTTTATTTTGTTGTTGCACCATCTTACTTTAACAATAACAAGCTTGTTATAGTACCGGTACCAAAAAAAGAGGTTGCCAGCCAGCATGATGTCCTTTGACAAGTCTGACGTGACAAATAGGTAGCATTATCATTTGACGATAACTCTAACTTTGACAGCGTTTTGGTGCAACTCACACAGAAGACCGAAGATTCGTAGCCAAGCAGTCATTGCTGCTTTTTAAGACTGTTTTACAAGGTCTTTGAAATGCGTATACAAATTTATCAAGTTTGTTACATGCCAAGTCAATGTCTTCAGATTTTTGACAATCATTTTGCCTACAATTTTGTTCTTTTTACTTGTTCTACAGAGTGAAATTGAAACCATTCGACAAATTTTGTGGTGTGGGTGTGGCTTACACTGTCACCTTTAAAACCTTTGTTTGTGGGCAAACATAATGAGGGTTGTTCAAAGTGACATTTAAAAAATATAACTAGTAACTATTTGCCTCATTAGGTGGCGTTGATGGAAAGAGAAATGTCAAAATTGGCTTTTAAAAATAAACGGCATGTACCATAAAATCAAGTAAGCGCTCGCGGGCTGTCATCTGCCCAAAGAGAAATATTTCAGGGTTATCTGCCTTCCTACCTAGGTACTCTTCGAAGCTTAGTATAATATCACATTGACACACACGTTTTTATCAACGCCATCTATCGCGCCTACAGATTTTTATCATTTTGAAAAGTCCTCAATTCAGCTATTCCATACATTTTGGTCGTATAGATATTGACGTTTTCTATAGACGTTGTATGTACGAGTATGTACTACGTACATACCTACCTATTCGTTTCGTTTTATGACGATGACATATTAAAAAAATAAATAATAAAACTATGTTTATGCAGCGATTTTTTTATTAATTGCAAGTACAGTGTATCACAATAACAATCCGAAAATTGGTTGAATAATTTTTTCATAAATTTAATAATCACTCTAATGATGTATGTCAGTTAAAGCCTTGGTAGTGGTAAAAGCATGTTAGGTATATTACAATGAATACTCACCACAAATTTCAATCATATTATTTCTACACTCTACACTCGGTACATGTAAGATAAATGTGCTATTAAACATACAATTTGGATCAATAATATTATATGTGAAACGAAAATAGTGACTCGTTGTTTTGCACCAATACTTACCTTGTAATTGATTGACAGAATGTACAAAAATCAAAAGTTCTTGACTAGTCAGTGTCAAGGTTTATTGAATAAAACGAGTGTCAATATCTGTCAGCACACGACGATGACAACACTATTTCATTGACATGTTATCAATAGGTACGATAATGTAATAATTTCTAGTATTTATTCGTAAATTGTATCATCACAACGAGGTACGTAAAAGAAATGTGAAGGAGCATTATGGGCAGGTTCCAGTCGAGAGTGACAACCCTGTAGACTTTCATCTTTAACGGTCGAACCTCCACATATCTTATGAATCTGTGTAGATCTGTCTTGAGTTTTTTATCTGAAAAAAAAATAAACACTTTAATACCACTGTGCACAGATCATGCTCACTCACACACACACTTTTCTTTATTTTATAAATGATGTTATGAGGTTATTACAATTTTTTATTTATGCAAATTAAATGTTTTCGTCGCGAACCCCGAACTGGTGTTAATCAAGTCAAAATCAAAACTTTTGCACTGTTTGTTGAACGAGTGACTGGGTATACGCCACGTGTATTCATTTTGCCTGTAGTTAGTACTCGCTGAAGGTAGATGTAAAAGTGGGTTAATCCTCAATGGTTTAGCTGGACACCATTGGGATAAAAGTGCAAGGAACTCTGAACAGTTTATGGAGCTTGACGCTATCCGTAACAAAAATATCAAATCTAATTAATGGAAGAAGGTTAGGTTATGATAGTTGCTAGAATGATATTGGTCGTGAGCTATATAGTGTAGTCCCCATTTTTACCCGACTGGAAGAGGGTTATGTTTTTCGCGCGTATCTTGTAAGTAAGTATGTAAGTTTGTATGTAATATTCTTTATTACCTCATATCTTTCAAACGGCTGAACGGATTTCCATGATTTACATATCGTTAGATTTGTCTCGTCAGCCCAAGTGTTCTTAAGAAGGTGGCGTTATAAAAAAACCAACATGGCGGCTGTACGGTGCTATTATACGTAGTGGGGAAAAAAATTTTTTTTTTGAATAATGCAATATGGGTGTCAAATTAAAGGGCTTATTATAAGGATTTCAAAAAGGTATATCATATAAATAATAACTAAAAAGAAATAAATAAAAAATTAAATTTAAAAAAATTAAAAACCCGCCTGCATAAAAAGACAAGTCAACTGAAAAGATGGAAACAAGATTAAATATTATAGGCAACATTATAACATGCAGTCGGAGGCATATAACTCAAATCATTCATAATGTCACTTTCTTTATGCATGCCTCCGACTGCATGTTATAATGTTGCCTATAATATTTAATCTTGTTTCCATCTTTTCAGTTGACTTGTCTTTTTATGCAGGCGGGTTTTTAATTTTTTCAAAAAGTCTTCAAATAACGATTTCCGTGGGACCCACCTCCGTTATACCGACTACCAGTATGTACTTGTTTGGTATGTTTTCTTAAATACAAAAAGTGCGGTTGTCACTTCCTAGGGGTATGGAGGGGGGAGCTGTGACGTAGCAAAGATGGCGGCCGGCCCATTCTATTAAACGGTATTTCTAGATAGCTACTAAACCAATTTACTTAAATAAGGTGTTGAATGAAATATAATATAATTCACATTATTTGATTTTAAACAAACGTTCATGTAAAGCTAATATCAAATGAAATAATAATTAAAAACCAAAAATTTGAAAAAAAAAAAATTGGTCCTAATGTGTATAATAGTAAATATCTCGGTATCCGTTTGGATTATGGAAATGTAGTTTATTATAAAACGTATTGTTGCTTTTATCAGCTTTTTAATAAATCTTAAATCATTACAATCGGGTTATAAACAACGAAGCCACAGTCGTTATAGTAATGGGAGGGAGTTATAAAACTATATTTTTTTTTGTATGGAACTAAATTTAATTTTTCCAAAACCCATCGTGTTTGGTATCTAATAAAAGGTCTTCTTGAGCTGATTCCAAATATATATAATATTATAACATTTTAGCTCCTGGTTTAGGAAAAAAACTGAAAAACTTTTTCCAAACATACTGAGTTTGGTTTCATGGAGAAAGAAAATGGTTAATCGAATTCTTATGAAACATACGCCAAATAACTCGTCATGTACTCTTATCTTATATCCTGGAAGTAATTTGGAAAATATTACCATTAAATATCACCAACAAAGATAACTAACAGCAGAGGTTCAAGTAATGAACCTTGGGGTACGCCGCTAAGGATTTTAACCCAACTGGCAACTGATTGCGATCTTTTGTCGATGTACTATGAGAACCATCTAAGGAGGTCACCGCTTATACCGATGCGTTTGAGTTTAGTTATAAGCATTGAGTGATTAATTCTCTCAAAACACTTACTGTAGTCAGTGTGTATAATATCTACCTGAGCACCCGAATCCATTGCATTTGCTTGAAAGTTGTTAAATAGAATAATGTTAGAGACTGTGGAGCGCCCTTTGAGAAAGCCGTGTTAAAAGAACAGTAGGAATACCTTAGCTCTAAATATACTTGGTCGTACATTATTCTCTCAAGAAACTTGGAATCGATGTGTGCAGGTGCGATCATCCCACTACATAATCAATCAACGAATGACAAAGTAATGCATCAGGATCATTGAAAAGTACAATATGTAAACATTATGAAGACGTGACGTCGCACTAGGTACGTCAAGTTAATACCAAGACAAAAATGTATCGAGACATGACTCACGGTATCGAAGTTTTCTAAGCACTTCACATAAATACAAATTACAAAGTTCAACAACTGGACCGCGGTCCCTGAACACAGACACCTAGCTCGGTGGAAGAATTTCCCTTTTCGCGGAATATATTATGGCGAAAACATCCTGCCTCAACAGATGCAAAGCTTAGAAATGGGTATATAGTTGGTGACCTCCGTTCCAGTTCCCCATACTTTAGTTATAATGACGCTATGAATGATGCTACCTTTGTTCCACTACTTTATTTCGTAACACCAGCAGTAGTTTTTCCACTCACCCATCCCATGACTGACCCTTGTGTAAGTTGCTTAACTGTCGCGATGCACTAACGCACTGAGCTATTATATACCAATATTATTTATGATGATACCTTTTGTTTCCACGACTTTATTCCGTAACAGCAGCAATAGTTTCTCCACTTGTGACGCAAGTTGCCCAGCTGTGAAACAAGGTGCGAACAACAGTAACAAGCTCTTCAGGATGCCTATTAAGTCAGCAATATACATTTTTTCCTAAAACAAAATTAATTTGAAAACGACACGCTTTAGTATTACTATTAACTATATTATTACCAAACAAGTTTATATTCCAAAATAATTAGTGATCTCATAATTTTGTTAAATACATCAAAATTACTCGTATTACAATCTAATGGTTAGTATTAGGAGTAAAAGTGACAATCAAATATAGAGACAGGTAGAGATTTATTTTAAAAAGGTATATTGATTGGCTATAGTTATTCTAATTGATTCAAAAGAAGTACTTGCATTTTTCTTAACACCTTGTGCAAACGGCAGAAAGAAGAGAATTATGACTGTCATACTATTGTAGACCAAGGTGACGATAAACTGAAACAAAAAAGAATAATTCATTAATAATTTTAATTTTTGACTTTTAGATTTTAGGCATTCACAATGCTATTTTTCTATTAAAATATTTATATTAATAATAATTTTAAGTTCCCGTATTATTTTTCCATTACAAATTTTTAAACCCCAACAATCTATTCCTAACTGACTGACTAAATGATTGGCTGATATGTCAACGCACAGCCCAAATTACTGGCTCTAGAGACTAGAAATTTTGTACTTTTCGAGTAGCGAGCAGACTCGTGAGAGACCCACCACACGCGAAAAATGTCCTGCTTCGTGAGGCAGCGCGCTTGGTGAGGCCCCACCTAATCATCTTAAAACGGCTGATCGGATTTTGATGAAATTATAACAAAGGATAATGTTTGTCCTGATTATAGGTGTCCTATGGGTTTTTCCCGCGGACGAAGTCGTGGGCGGAAGCTAGTTTTATTATAATTACAATGTGAAATAGACTTACCACAAAGTTGTAGTTTCCCTTTACTTTTTCAGTAACATCAGCAATATGTTTGTAAAGATATTGACAAGCTACTATGTCAACATTATCTTTTTTGATGAACGAGATAAATTTACTTATACGCCAATAAGTCGCATTAAAGAGGATAGCGTATGTTATCCTTATAAAATCGATTCCAAAAGCCAAAAAGAAAAATAATGAATGAATGCATTCCATTTCAAAGGAACGGTTAAGCACAAAATTTCTTAAAATATTAATTATAAATAAAAGTGTTAAAAAGGCTATTATTTTAAACTCGGATTTATACGATGAACTATTGGCATATATTTCTTTGTCAAAAGCAAGAAGATCGTTTTGGAAATCGTAATAGGTGTATTTAGATGACAACAGTATTACAACAAACATAAAATATACAAGACAGATAGCAACCCTTACGGAATAGTCCATGACGTTATGGGTAGAAATCAAATTAGACGCAATGTATGAAGACATAATCAAGGATTGGAGGAATGCCCACGATTTGAGAAACAGTTTCTTTTTATAAGATTTAGTTCGAATGAAGCCATTATCTATAGCCAAGAAGATTTGAAAGAAAATGAACAAGTAACGGAGGGTTTTAGATATGGTATTCCTCTGCGACTTAAGTGTTATGGGATAATTTGCTATTGGAGACACTGCGTTTTCAAACATAATCATTTTGAATTCCCTAATGTAGTTCAAAAAACGTGCGTCATAAACGACGGCCCTAAGAAGTTGTTGAGTAGAGATGTCGTTTAGCGATAAAGTAGCTTTTAGGATATATTCGTATTACTTATTTATTGCTTTCTTATCTTACGTTAGGCATTTCCAGAACATTCTTTTTAGAATAATGAGAAAAGCCATTTAAGCAATTTTTCGATTACTTTAGTTTAAATGGATACTTAAAACTAAATGTTAGCGAGAATGATTGATGTATTGCGTTGTTATAAAGTGGTTTGGTACCTTTACTTTAATAAAAAAATGTTATGAACAAAAATATATCTTAATTTGCTTATTTGTCAAATATATAATATTTTGTTAAATATTATGAATAATGGCATATATCCCTTTGTTATAAATGCAAATTGTAATCTATCACTGAAAAACCAGTAAAGTGTGATTTTCTTTAAAAATCTTGTCAATAATAATAAGTCTAATAAGCCTTGATCAATGTAGTAATTTCTGAATGTTTTGCAAGCTTCATCGTTGGGTATAATGTAATTTATATTCGAGTTAAAAACAAGGCAATTAATTTTTCGGATACTAAAATTTTCTCGTAATATCGAAAACAAAAATGGCGGTAATTAATCTTACCCTTTCACGAGTTGTTGGCCACGTCGCAAGTTAAAAGGATTTAAACTTTGAGCCTCATTAACTGCAAAAATTCATAAAGGTCTTAGAAAAGAGGTCACTTTATTAAGTACTTTTTGGGTAATTTAAATATTACTAGGGAAATTAACCCTTTGCTATCTTTAGCAGCAAGTATTCAACGTAATCTCATTTAAAGTGAACATTGTAAGTTCTTATGTAAATAACAGTGGCGAAGAGTCCATACTTGTCGATTCCTATCGGCTTCTCTTTTAGAAATCCCACTCCAGCAATCCACCATACAGTTAAGAGAAATTTTGGCGAAATTGTTGGTCCGGCTTACCTTTGCCATATTTTGACTTCTCGCCACTGGTAAATAATTGTCTTTAAACCTGAAACTGTCACCAAAAAATTGCAGGATATTTCGTTTTGTAATTTTGCACTTGAAAGAATTAATCCAAACTTGATATTTTTAAAAATGTTTGTTAAACCTTAACTAATATTATAAATGTAATAGTAAGTTAGCTTGTTTGTTACTCTTTTATATCTTAACTACTCAACCCACATAACAGTTCATGGGGTTCAGAAAAAGCTTTAGGTACCTTTAATAAAGTACTGTACATGGATAGATAAATACGAGTATAATGCTGTTTACTTTTTAATTTCATAGAAAATTCAGTAGTTTAAGACCTTCAAGTCGGTTTCAAGTAGGCAAAGTCTCATGTTAAAGGAAACTTATCTTAACACTCGCCATTTTCCACGCCTCATATTGCGCGAAGCCTATTCAATTTCAATCCTCACTCAAGATTGACATGACATCGCCGCAATAGCACACATCCCTACTGTATTAGGTAACGGCCGATGTCGGAACCGATCGTAAAAGTTTACGAACTGCCGCCCTTTCAGAACTATCGGCGACAATCATCGGAGGGCATAGACTACTAAAGGGCTTCAGGGACAAACACATTCCTTTTATTCATTTAAATTTTATTCACTGCGCTTTTTGATGCCAAAGTTACAAAGTAGAAAAGTACTTCTATTTTAAAAAAATACTTATTAATTTCATATGTATACTACGTAAAAGTACGTAATTTCTACAAAAGAATGTTTGTGCGATGAACGTTTCTACGAAAGCATATTTGTGTGAATGAGCGCTTGTACGACGAATTGTCAATCCAAAAGTTATGAAAGGGTGCTTTTTAATTTTCAAAATTTTAAATAGATACCAGAGAAAAATAAAATACACTGCCAACAGGAAACTCATTTCTTCCATCGTACGCTTATTACTTCAGATATTTGTTTTAAGAATGAGTCTCTGTTCTTCCTCTTATTCTATTTTGCATTCGCTGAGATTTCAATAAAGGCATCCGGCCTCTGATTGCTACATCTCCAGGCGTCGTTAACGTGACAGACAGACGACACACTCAGATCCTTATGATATCACTAAATATTGGATCCGTATCAGCGTAGGGGAATCTGCAAATAAAATAGACAATTCAGATTTTTATATATTGTTGGATTTTATACCACCATAATGTTTATACTTTAGTATTGTAAGAATATTAACAATTTCTTTTAGTTTGGTAAATTAGTTTTTATGAATTACCAAATTACCAAATATCTACTTTGATGACCGGCTTAACTTAGGATACCCAAGTACCAATAATAAAAAATAAAGCATAATCACTCTTGGATCCTTTCGAAATCAAGTTAGGAGGCATTATTTCTGCTATGTCACTAATTATATTTATCACTAGCTTCCGCCCGCGACTTCGTCCGCGTGGACATTCAGAAAATCCATAGGGATCTTTTGACTAGGATAAAAAGTATTCTATGTTTTAATCCAGGCTATAAACTACATATATATGTGTCAAATTTCATCCAAATCTGTTCAGCCATTTTTTCGTGATTGAGGAACAAACATACAACTTCAACTTTCACATTTTATAGTATTAGTAAGATTTTCTTTTTCATTTTCCTGAATTTATTTTATGTATGTACATACACTGTCCTATGAATAGTTGCACCCATTCCCTTATTGTTCTATATCTTATATCTCTTTCTCCCAAGGTTGTCTGGAAGTGATTGCTGTTTAACAATAAGGCCGCCTGTTTTGTATTTTCTTCTTTGTTTTGGTTCTTTGTTTGTAATTTCTTATCTTAAAAACTTCTGCCAAGTAACGCCTGATTCTATTAAATAATTTAATGATAAATTTCTCAAATTTGGTAAACATTGAACTTAAAAATTACATCAAATATTACAGTACCAATAACATAAAAGTCGTCTGCACCAACAATATATCTGTTATCAATTTAAAAACCGATGCATCTCCATTTTAAAGTTTATTGCGATCGCCTCGCGCTGTGACTAACGGTGTACTATCACGCCACGATGCTTGTGGGATACGTCAATAAAGCAAAACAAACATTTTATGTGTAGAGCTTAACCAATCGTAGATATGGCTTGAAAAATAAAAAATCTCGATCCAAGTAAGAGATTCTTTTTTTTTTTTTTGAAATTTTGTAAAATCTCTAACAGTTACCGACCGTTTTTAGGAATTCAAATTGCATTCTGAAGCCCTTTGGCGGACGCACACTTTGATATAATAGTTCATCCGTGTACCTCTCATATCTACGAAACTACAGGCAAATATTACAATTTCATAAATAGGGGCACTATAATCGATCTCGAAAACATAAACATTTTCAATGTTAAAACATAAATACGGAAGTGGTAAAATATCTTTTTCTATGTAAAAAAAGTATGCCGATTTCCGCTGATAATGATATGTAGGAGGTTTTAATAATTTTAAATGTAGGGTTCAAGTTGTATCACTCTTGGTAGATTATTTATTTAAATGACTCATTGTAAGCACCAATTAATTTAAATGATCAAAAATGTACCACATGAAGCGCAATAAAATATAATGTAATTCTGAATTCTACTCTACTTCTACTCCAAAAAACTTCTCTACTCTACTTTGAAACTAAAAACTAAAAACTTTTGACTTATCTAGTGATAAGTATTTAATATAATAATTTCGACAACTTATAATCATAGGCATGACATGTGCGTGTATATTGCTTATTAACTTACTATGAATTATTTTGGTAAAAGACCGTTTGGAAAAAAAATACTGAAGGAGAGAGACTTTATATGGGTAGTTTTTCATTCAGCATTTTTTATTTCTTTCTAAGTCTATGGAAATATTAGTGGCGAGTTCGTGACCACAGCTTATTACCAGCAACGGCCGAATTCCTATAAGAATTGCTAACAATATTTCACACGCGATTATTATGGTGACTAAAACCATACGGAACAATGCTATGCTATTGGTCGTTAGTTATATTATGAAAGGTTATCTTTCTTAAGGTCCATTTTCATAAGTAAATATCAGTATGAAAGTAGAATTCCTAAATATACTTAGTAGTAGTGTAAGCAGTTCCTAGTAGTAACATATCAACGGTATCAACACAATGTTCACATTCTTGATAAACAATAGATACGTATTTTTTTTTTCAAAAGGTTTTTTTCCATGTCTTCAAATCTTTGGGAGACACAAAGGCTATTATTGCTCTAAAGATTTTAACTTAGATATCTCTAAAATATACGAGAAAGGTATATACATATATAAATATATATTTATAATAATAGAATAGCCCGTCAAACCGAGAACCTAAATCAAATAGATAGGACCAGAAAGGTACTTAAAAGAATATCCTTTGTTTACTTTATTTTATAAAAATACAATGCAAGTTTACAGAGACATTCTCCAAAGCACATGCAAGTCACAAAAATAATTAATTAAAAAGAATGTGAAAATTAATATTAATAGATCAAGGTGGGTTAACACTTATAAAACATTTTTTCGGGATAAAATATACCCTATGTCCTTCTCTGTACCCCTGACAACGTGTATGCAAAATTTCATGATGATCAGTAGAGTGGTTAAGACGTGAAGGCGTAACAAACAAACAAACAAACGGACTTTCGCATTTATAATATTAGTAAGGATAAGAGATTTTAAGGTGTCCGCAACAGTTTTCAAAAGTATTTCAATTGAATAAAAAGTCGTAAAGTCCAAATTGAGATACAATCACACTCACATAACTATGACGGACAGACGGGCGCAGGTGTCGATCGAGCGGGTTGTGATTGATTCTGTACTCACCAACACTGATGCATGTTGTAGCTTTTATAGGGGATGCTTTTTTAGTGACCACAATGTACTTTATTTTTAAAGTACTGAATTTATGAAATTGGCATTTGAAAAAAACACAGAATATTGCTCGAGATTATTCATTAACAATCTAACTTTTGTACAAACAATTTTCAGATAGTGAAACCTTGTAAATATTTATGCATCTTCCAATTAAAACTAAGTTTTATTCCTAGGGATTATTTTTTTTTGTTGGTAGTAGGTACTAAAATTAAGTTAACACTTAAAAAGTGAGACACGCATATTCTAAAGAAAAGAAGCCTGACATTTCATGAAGACAATTTAAAAATATCAGAGCTATAGAATTAAGTTGGCGATGTAAAAAATTGTAAACAATGTTTTATTTATTAGGGAGCCAAGAAAAGAAAAAAAATAGGTACACAACTAAACAAACTGTAAAAGGCGCAAACTTAAATATGATGGAAAGGTAAAGAAGACAATACCATCGAGAAAGCGGAAGAAAAGCAAAGGAAATATCAGACTGAAAATGCATATTCATACGTGTCACTTAAAATTTTCAAACGGATGCGATTGTCAATCACCCTGTATCGCAGCAAAGCATGACGTGCGCTGAGTCGACGGAATGTAAGGGGTGTTCCAGTTGGCTCGGTTTATATCTATTGTTTATGCGATTGGGGACGATTTTGATGGAATACCTAGAAAGTAGCGCCGTTGAAAATGTATTTATGCGAATAAAAGATTTGGTTTGTTTATCCGGGTTTGAATGGCCATTTGTATTGCTACATGCAGGTAACGTGGGATGTAAGTTTTTTTTTTTTGTTTTTTTAATGTTCCAGACTCATTTTAAGAGTTTTAAATAATCGTTTAACCACCAAATGCGATCGAGTATCTGAGATTGAATTTGTATCGAATCGAGTAAACGTCAAAACGGTACAAAGGAAACTTTGGAACCGTTTTCAATGTACCAAAATAACAGATTTTTGACGTTTATTCGATCTTGATGTGAACTCAATCTCGTTAATTCCCGTCGAGATTAGGGGGCTGTTTGTAAACCGGATGCTGTTTGTGTTATATTATATAAGCTTATCTAAGCAAATATCAATTCATTCCTCCCTTGAAACTCTTGAAAAGACCAAGACCTTTGAGTTTATTTGTGTTTATGTCAGATAAAATTAAACTATACTGAAAAGTAGAGACGGAAACCCCACAGAAAATAATAATTTTCAAATTTCATGAAAATTACACCTGGACATAAATTATCTTGAATTTCCGAAACTAATTAAAGTCTTTTAATAGTCCAACCCGGGGCTAACCCAAATATCTATCCACTTCAACTTTTAATAGGTACTTAAGTCAAATCCTCATCTTTGGTTCAAGTCCGTGACGAAATTACGTAAGTCTTTTAGCAATAAAATTGGCCGTAAAGACCATTTTATAATAGGAACATAAAACCGAGGAATAGGAATTATAAAGTGCTCCCTGAGGGCAGTTTTTAAAGATATTTCTGTTTTATTTATACGGTTAAATAAAATGTTGATGTATTTTAGTATTGTTATTTGGATAGGATTTTGCTCGTGATATTAACTTTAGTTCAAATATTTCTAATGCATTTTCTATTGCTACTTCTTTGAAATGTATTACGTTTTTTTTCATAATGTTATGGGTAGGTTTTTAACAATAAGTGATTTTTAATCATTTTAACTGAATGGGACTTTCCTTATTATTTGACCAAGCGAGCGCAAAGCATTTCTGTTTCAGCTTAGGCATAAATGCTTACATATGACCGTCCGGCTGTCCATCGGTTCTCTTTTACAGGTCGCATTTCTCAATCAATTCTCATAACATCATTATTGAATTGAATTGACAAAAAATATATTTTTTTGGATTTTTTTCAAAATGGTGGAGATATGTTAAAACAATTTCTACAGCTCACAAAGCTATCATATAAAATTAAAGAGAAAGTAAAAGAAAAATCGAGATCACATACCTACTAAAATACACTAAAAAGAGGAGAATATAAATTATGTATCCAAAAAATTTACGATTTCTTACGCATTTATCTCTTTTAACACATAAACCAATTCAACTATGAACTCCAGCGTAATTCTTCCGTAACCCACAATTAGCACTGTCAACCGGACCAGCCAGAATCGGCCGGATTCTTGCGATTTCCGGCAGATTTTTCATTAACCCTGCCGTCCGGTTATTGTGATCCGGTCATGCGGGTAATTAGTGAGGGTCGTTTGTGATCACTGATAATTATTTTGTGTCTGTGGAGGGTTAAGAGTCAATGTTGACAATATTATGCCTCTATATTGCGTTTGTAAAGAATTGATAACGATATTTGGTGAACAGTAATTTATACTTTTTCTTTGTCATTAAAATTTAATGATAAAGACTGTACTGAAATCAACTCAAATTATCTCCATTCAATAATATTTGTATTTGGCGCCATACATAGTTCATATATTGAACTTCTTGTTTGAAGAACTTGCAACACACATTTGAACACAATGTTGTTGCACACCATTATACCCAAGAATTAAGAAATTATTTAAGAAATTAAACGATCCTTGCCTATGCGAACGCACTGCGTTGAAAAGAACTCCGTGATTGGTTCGTTGGTTTTATGTATAACATGTGATTGGTAGTTGAGACGCTGTGCATCCGGAGGTACTGTGAGACCTCATAGTTAACTATTAGTTTTTTTCTCGATATCCCCCAGTGGGTAACAAGAGCATAGAACGTCCATACTTTATTTCCCAATATCCCTCAACAGAGGACAAACGTGGGGGACAACGGAAATAGGCCCAAACTTTGAACATTATCAAATGAAATCCAGTCTTGCCGAGAGTCTCTTGTTGAGCAAACGAATCTGGCACTTGAGGCTGTCTCTGATTGAGGCAACGCCAATCTTGTCAGTTTCAATGCTACAAAAACGCAGGCTTGTTTATTCACCGCAAACTATCCTTACCGATAGCCGAACATCTGCAACTTCTTGGCCTGAATCTGTTATCAAACCTGAATTTTGGCGAATACATCGACTCCATTGCACAGTGTGCTACTAAGAAACTGGGCGTCCTCTCACGGGCTAAGGGGTACTTCTCACCGAACCAGCTGCTTCTGCTATACACAGCGCAGAATCATCCGGTCATTGAGTACTGTTGTCACCTGTTGGATGGTTCTGCTAAGTATCAGCTTGAACTTTTTGAATCGATTGAAAACCGTGCCAGGAGGCTCATCGGCAACTCAACATTGGCCACGGTAGAACTTAAGAGCCTTAGTCAGCGTCGCAAACTTGCTTGTTTATCGATTTTTTATAGAATACACTTTGGAGAGTGTGTGAGGGAACTACACAACCTTGCTCGTCCAGCCCCTTTCCACCATCGGGGTACCAGAGGCAAGTTAGCATATCACGCTTACATAGTAGATACTCCAAGGGTACGTATCAAGTGCTTTGCCAATACATTTCTTATGCGAACTGCTAAAGAATGGAATGCGCTGCCTGCTCATGTGTTCCCCGATAGTTACAACCTTGGTATCTTCAAGGCAAGATAGTGAATAGGCATTTCCTAGGCAAGCGTGCTACACCTTAGACCACATCCTGTTTACCAAACGGTCAAATGCCTGCCCAGTTACCAAAAAAATAATAATATCCGTGCAGTACCTACATCGCGATTTTGTATGTATTTGCGTATTCGAAGCTAAAAACGTTTTTTCCTACGCAAACAATTTTCACCAGATGGAAATATCAGATTAGCATACAGTTTATGCTTTTGTTTTTCCCTATTTAAAGCTGATTGTATTACTTTTACGACATCAGAATGGCTGCGTGGGAGTAAAGTAAATAGTTAAAATAGCACTTTGGCATCTTTGTCCGAGCCAATTTAGAGCAATGGTCCGATGGAATCGTTAAATTTAATGTACACTAACTCGGTGCTATAAACGAGAGTTAATCTCAATACACCGATAGCGCTTATTATGTAGTGATGTGCTTTTGTCGATACTTTTATCGTTGCTTAAAGTTTATCGAGGATTTTCTAGCAGTGGAGATAATAAAATTGAAATGACACAATTTTTAGATTACAAACAGTAATGGCGTGTAGTGTAGGCTTTGAAATCTATGTTACATTTGAAAAAACAGTAATTATAAATAAGTATTTGGTAGACTCGAAAGTAACGCTAGATTTAAAACCCATTTTTTCATTTATTTAATTTTTACTAGTTGGCTTTTTCCTCAGTTACATTTTTCTTTCTTTCATAGAGTCCACAAATCATTCTTGGAATAAAGTAATCAAACGAAGGCTTCGCTTCTATCATATCGATATATTACGGCTAATACCCGAAGTGCGGCTAAACCTAGTTTTAGCCGGCTAAAATTAGGTATAACCGATAGCTGTTGGCTAAAACTAGGTGTAGCCGATTTGCTCGCGGCTAACACTAGGTGTAGCCGGCTAAAACTAGGTGTAGCATGGGGTATTAAGAAAATTATTTCTGTTGTCTGTTAAAAAAAATAACCTCGAAATTTAAGGCTCACGCTACGCTGCGCTTCGCGCTCGCCTTAAATTTCTAACCTATATTCGGGACCTACAGGAGTAAAGCAGATCGGTTCACCTAGTTTTAGCCAACAGCTATCGGCTACACCTAGTTCTAGCCGGCTAAAACTAGGTTTAGCTGCACTTCGGGTATTAGCCGTAACAGATATAAAACTTCTCGTCCCATCACTACACGGAAATAAAAATCGTAAATGAAGCCATTCCTGCCGAAGTCACGACGATTAACTGCGTTTTCGGACTGCCCGCGTTTTCTGTCCTTTTATTTCAGGTGGAAGCGTTATTTATTTATAGCGCGCGTGGGGTCGACGACTTACAACCATTTTATACTAGTTACCAATACGTTTTATAACTGCTGTAATTTACTTAGACCTTTTAAAAGTAAATGAGGGCTTTTAAAATGACAAAAACTGTAGGCTCAATAAATGGTGTTGATAAACGGGCAAGTGTCAACTGTAGAAAAAGTAAGAAAAAGGAAACACAATGAGGCCTTTTCAAAATGACATTTGTGAAAAGAAAACATGAGTTTTCTTTATTGGTGATAGATGGCATAGCAAAGATCAATGTCATGTATAAAGTGAAGATTTGTTCCGGATTCGTCATGGCAACTTCCCGACGACAACAACAAACAAACGTCAACTCAAATTTTGCTATTTAATGTACGTACAATGCTATTTATCGGAGCATTTTTTTTTAAATCGGACCTAGAAAATAGCTCATTTACATGAAAACACCGCAAACAATCAACGAACGCCAAGGAATGAAAATGACTTTTTTTAAGCACAAGCCACCATCTAGTGAGGCAAATAGTCACTTTGAAAAGCCATCATTAGATTACTAAAAATTTTTACAGCAATTGCAGTAAAATGTACTAGTAATTACTAGTACATTTTATATTAACGGACTTAAAAAAAACACGATAGCCCTGGCAAAAAACGAACTAAAAAATTAAAAAAAGTTGCATTTCTACTGAATTTGCTAATAAAAATATTTACTTTTAATGTGGTAGAATCAGATTGTAGTAGTATTGTATTGTAGCAGTAGAATCAGATGCGGTATGATATTTATACTATGGCTGTTATACAATCATAAAAATATGCTTATAATAGTAAAGTAAGAACCCGCAATCCATTTTTCTTCCTTATAAGGAACAAATCTAATAATGGAAGGTGTTGGTCGGAAATTGGCGGAAGATGGTTCGTAACTGGGTGCGAATGGACCGGAAGTGAGGTGTTTGACCGGTAATATGGCCTGATAAGGTGGATATTGCAATTTTGGGCTGAAGATTGATCGATTGAATCTGAATAAAATTTCAAGAAAACTAAAATTTAGGAAACAACATTTCAGCAAACAAATTGTTGTTGGTAAAAATAACTCGGAAATCGTGAAACAACCTTGTGACGTACAATAATTGTGAAAGTTTGTATGTTTGGATGTTTGTAACTCAATAACGCAAACATGGGTGAAACGTTTTGTATGCTACTTGGTGCACTAATAGTTCTAAGGCTGTATTAACATAGACTATAATTTTATAACCCAGCTGTATGTTTCCATGGGATCACTAATTATATAAACTGCAGGGATGAAGTAGCGGGCGGAAGATAGTATTTTCCTAATATTTATTCATCAACCGCCTCTGTGGTCTAATGGTTCGCCTACCTGTGTCAGACGCAGAGGTCCCGGGTTTGATTCCCAGGGGGGTACAATTTGTACTTGGTTTGGTTGGTGGTAGGGCTTATTTCAAGTCCGCCTGGCTAGTTACCACCATCTTACCTAAGTCTGACGCCATAATAACAATTTAAAAATTGTTCTGTTCCGGCAGATAGAGGTAGGATAGCCAAGCCAGTTCCTCAGTGATGAGGATTCCGGGAGTAGTGCGCTTCCACCTTCGGCCTTATCGTCACTTAACATCAGGTAAGATGAAGGCCAATCACTATTGTCCCGTTGCACATAAAAAAATAAAAGAGTAAAAAATACAAAGATTTATTTTTGAGACAATGACTCTTTCTTTCTTTTTTCTAAAAAAATACATACCCACGTATAAAATAAAGTCAGGTTTATAACCATGCTACGTCGTAGAAGCCGTAGTACAGTCGCTACGAATATCTCGTAGACGCTACGGATGCTACGAGATTACAAATAACTTTGTTCTCCTCCGTTTTTAGGGTTCCGTAGCCAAAATGGCAAAAAACGGAACCCTTATAGATTCGTCATGTCTGTCTGTCTGTCTGTCTGTCCGTCTGTCTGTCTGTCTGTCTGTCTGTCTGTCTGTCTGTCTGTCTGTCTGTCCGTATGTCACAGCCACTTTATTCCGAAAGTATTAAGACTACACAGTTGAAACTTGGTAGGTAGATGTATTCTGTTAACCGCTTAACAAATTTAATACAAAAATAAGAAAAATAAAAGATTAAGGGGGGGCTCCCCATACATGGAACTGAAACTGAAAAAAATTTTTTTCTTCAAACTAACACGTGTTGGGTGTCTATAGATAGGTCTTTGAAAATGACATTAAGGTTTTTAAGACAACTTTTTCTCAAAGTCAACCGTTTGAAAGATATTCACCGCCAAAGTGGTAAAATGTGTGTCCCCCCCCCTTTAACTTTTGAAATAAGAAAGTGAAAAATCTAAAAAAAATATATACTGTAGACCTTAATAAACACTTTCAACCAAAATTAGTTTGAACGAAATATAGTAATTAGTTTTCGAGATATAGCACATTTTCCAAAACCGCAAATATAACTTTGTCATTCATACCAACACTGTGAAAAACAAAGTTATTTTTACAGACGAAAAATTATAGGTGGTATTAAATATGGTATGGTATAAGGTAACTACGGAACCCTACGGTGCGTGGCCCGACACGCACTTGGCCGATTTTTTAAGTTATATTTTTTCTTAGTTTAAAAAAGTATTTCCATTTCTCAAAGGTATTTTGAACAAATGTGTACGGATTCGCAATAAAAGAGCAAACTTCAAAGTAAATCAAAGTGTCTCATTAACTTATCCTGTAGGTAACGGGACTGCAATGATCACAAAGGAAACTCCCGAAGGAAAACCGTCTTTTTATGCGTTTGCGATTGTTTGCGAGAATGAGTATCACAATGTAGGGTGAGTATGTTTTTTTGTAATGCAAAACCAGTTTTAACTTAAAGACGTAACATTTTGTTAACTGTGATTTTGTGCACAAATATAAATAAGTTGTCCGCCCACGACTTTGTCTGCATGGATGGTTTTTTATGCTGTCCCTCGGAAACATTTGTTTTTCGATGGCGTAACAAACAAACAAACGGAACTTCGCATTTATAATATTAGTAAGTATTCAATCATTATTATTGTGATTTGTATTTTATCGGACTTTTTGACTTTATTTTATCCATAATTTACTATCATGTAAAACCAATCACCTTTTGCAAATAAATTTTTGATTCATAAAAAAATATTTGAATTTTAATCGTTAAAGAAAACTAAAATAATTGACTCAAGATCATGATTAAATTTAGTAGTTTCTATTGTAATACTAGAAAAAAAAAAATACGTCTTATGATTGCAACTTTGCGCATACTATGACCTTCAAAAAATATTTATCAAAAAAAAAAATCTATTCAATTATACTTATTTGTGGATAATAATAGAATTTATTGTAATATTTGTGAACAAATAATTTTGTTTATACTATAAGCATCCCAATACGCCTAAAATAAATAATTGCAAAATAAGGGTATGTTTATTCGAACAAAAACAATTAATAAAAATCATTCATCCATCTTTCATCCTTTATGCCATCGACTAATGACAAAAAATACGTCAAGTTCTCTCCACGGGAAGCCTCCGTCAATTTGTCTCCATCGCAGCCTGTTTCATGGTCACCGCACTCGGTCTATTGTCGGTGCCGCCAAAGAGTTGCATCCTGTGGCGGCTTCCGCACGCACCTTTAATGAACTGAGTACTTTTTATCAGTCTGTCTGTATTATGACTTTTTTAAAGGAGTTGCGCTTTTTTGGCAATTTTAAAAATTAACAGCCTAGTACATAAGATGCTATGTGTCAGTGAGTAGATATGGTAAACTTTTAAAATGGACCAAACTTAGTAAGGATCGTGTAGAGTTGCCAAAGCTTTGAAAATAAAAAACCAACAAATAATGAATATAAAATGTATAACATTTATAACTAGGGAAGAAAACGTGAACCATCAAAATAACATATTTGTGTAGTTTCAAAGCTGCAACGTTGGATTTTGCATTTTGACATTCTAATACATTCCTATAAAGGTAATTTACAAGTACTCGTGTGATTTTTCAGACATATTATTTACTCTAAATATCAATTTCTCTTAATAAATATAATTAAACATCACCTCAATGTAATTAAACATAGTTCACAATAAAAGATTAGTAATAAGATAAATAAACAAATACATGTAGAAAGCTAAAAATAATATAAGTACAGTATAATAGAAAAAAGTGCATGCTATATAGATATATCGATAAATAAATAAAGCTGAAAAAAAAAAAAAAAGTATCAAACAGTCAAATATTTCGACAGAAATTTATACCTAGCTTATACGTATCAATAAGTCATTGTACCAATTATGAATAAAACGGGGTGCGATTTGTTATGTTAGAGAATAAGTCATAAGTTTATAGTACATACATATTTAATTAGACTGTAAGTTAAAAACTAAGGCGAGAACTACTGCCGACAAACTGCTGAGCAGTTTGGCAGGTGTTATTTTTGTGAAACATTGTATACATACTTAACGGAAAAAAAAAAAATAAAATAAAAAAATATTAAAACACTGAACTGTAAATGTAAACTCAAACTTGTACTAACAGCTGTGAGCTGTAATAGCAATAAATTAAACTGACGTGAATAATTGCTCACAATCAGGAAAAGTAGTGGTGTAATACTTACCTATGAAAATAACAAAAAAAAAACTCTTAAAAGATTCGTAACCGCAAAGTTTATAGATGAATGCGTCACTGCATCTGTGATGGCTCTGACAAAAATTGCTTTAAGGGTTACACAGAAAAATGTTATGGAAGTAGCTCTTATGTAACAGGAAATAAAAAACATAATCGTTTGCGACTTCATAAAAATTTAAGTGGTCTTAACTATTACCCATGTTAGACTTTTTTGCTTACTTAGAACCTTATGTTGTTGGTTTAAGGTTGATTTCATTTTTTAAATTTTAGGAAAATTTTTGACAACATTCGGGGGTTGAATAGTCTATTTGAGTCTATAACGATTTACCTTGTTATCGTTTCTACTGTTACGATTCAGTGTAATATTTTACTGTTAAAGGTAGTCGTGCGAACCCTTTCTTCTTTTTTACAGCAGTAACATAAGAATATATTTTATTCCTGTGGTAGTCACGTGTTATTTGAAGGACCGAGCTTACAAAGCGCAACTTATTTAAAGAATATAAACCAATGACCTGTAAACATATTGTTAAGTGTCAAAACTACATTAGGTATTAACCCCAAAGTTTTAAATTATAACATGACAAAGAAATAATTTATTGACAGTGCTGAAATAAGTTTTAAATCGTAACGAAGTCAAAAAGGGTGTGGTTTATTATAAATTATTAAATTTTATATTTTTCTTACTTTTTATATTTTTATATTACTCTTATATTTTTCTGCTAAAAATAAAATCGGATTAACTTTTGTAAGCCCCTTTCAGTCATCTTATTTTTCTTTCATCTCAAAGTTATACATCAAAGGGTTATTTTGTAACCCTTTTCTAATTTACATAATTGTTTATTTTTTCTCATAAATTAGTGATTAAGAGATTACAAAATTCAATCCAATTAACGTAAAAATAACTAGGCTTTTTTACTTTGCTCCTTTTTCTGCCATTGATAAAGGGACCCATAAGATTTGCACTCAAACAGCAAATAAAATTATGCAAAAAACAATAAGGGTCATTTTATCATTCAAAAGTGTTAATCAAAAGCTTTTATCGGCTATAACAAGAGTCTCAGGTGTAAGAGTGTCACCAAATTGGCTTCTAGATTGTCCTTGCTTATAATAAAAGGTAATTTGGACACATCTGGTGATGAGGCAGTTTGGAGATTTGATTGTTTGTACCAATTATGGGTAAAGGAAGGTTCCGTTTAATATTTTGTTTGTAATGTCTGTTAATGTAACTAAATTCACGCGAAAAATCCACGCGAACTTATCAAAATTTTCAAATTTTGGTATTTACACCAGGTCAACGTTGTTCGGTGGTCGGGGGAGTATTCGGAAGCATACAGACTGGAGTGTGGAGTGAGGCAGGGAGGGCTGACCTCGCCCAAGCTCTTTAATCTGTATGTGAACGCGCTGATAGGGGAGCTGAGCAGCACACATGTAGGCTGCCACATAGATGGTGTATGTCTAAACAACATAAGTTATGCGGATGACATGGTGCTGCTCAGTGCTTCGGTCTGTGGACTGTCTAAGCTCCTTGCCATATGCGAACGTTATGCTTTTAGTCATGGCTTAATGTACAACGCAAAGAAAAGTGAATGCATGGTCTTTCGAGCCAGAGGGAAGTGTCCAGATAATATTCCATCAATAAAACTAAATGGTACACCTTTGCGAATGGTAGAACAATTTAAATATCTTGGACATCTGGTAACCTCTGACCTGAGGGACGATGCTGACATTGAGAGGGAGCGCAGGGCACTTTCTGTCAGAGCAAACATGATCGCCCGTAGGTTTGCTCGCTGTTCGGAGGGCGTCAAAATTACTCTTTTCAGAGCGTTTTGTACGTCCTTCTACACGAGCAGCCTATGGATTAGTTATACTAAAAAACAGTACAGTGCCTTGCGTGTCCAATTCAACAATGCCTTTAGGGTGCTGTTGGGACTGCCTCGGTTCTGCAGTGCGTCAGGGATGTTTGCACAATACCGCGTAGACTGTTTTTTCACAACAATGCGTAAACGGTGCACATCACTGGCGCGCAGGGTCAGGGCTAGCCGGAACAGCATCCTGAAGCTGTTTTCTGAGCGTTTTGACTGTCAGTAAATGAATCATTGCTCTATGATACATGTACTGACTACTAATTATTTGTGAATTTATTATTTTGATTGATGACATTTTATTTCTTAATTATTTATTTGAATTGAATGTATTTCATTTATTTAATTTATTGATTTGATGATTTTTATTATAAATTTTAATTAAGTATTATTAAGAATTTTATGATCCAAAGTTGGTCGAAATAAATGATTATTATTATTATTATTATTATTATAAATTTCGTATCCCTCGACACAACAAGCGTAGTGTCATAATATTGTATTAGTGAGGTTACTACCCAAGTAACAAAATTTGGTACTATAAAAGTCCTGAGAACGCTTTAGGACGTGCTAATTAGTTTCATGAAAAGCACTATAATGGTATTGTAAACCTTTACAGAACCCCAAATAGGCCCTAGTTTTATCACTGATTAATTCTATAAACATTACATAAAGCCTCTCACGGTAATAAATCAGCTCTATACTTGAAAACCAAAATATGTTTATAGTGCTTTTTTGATCTTTTTATCACACTATTGTTCGCCATTTTGTTCGTGCTGTGCTAATGTCATCGTGAGTGTTCCCCAAGAAAACAAAATGTCATTCGCTATTATAATTTGTAATACAAAGGACATTCTACAAAACATCACCTTTGATCGACCGTTGACCGTAACTCCACCGTAACATGCACTTACGAAAATAATTGTATCGATAAAATCACTATGCTGATTTCAAATTTGACAATGCGCCCTTATAATTTTCGTGATTTAATTAAATTTAAATTAATAAAATAAGGACTCGTCCCGACTATGGCTGCTATAGTACACATTGGCTCCAGCTGTGCTACTAATGTGCTATCATGGCATAAACAGCAGCCAAATTTTCAGCGAAAACGGTTTAGTCCATTAATTATTCATTTTAGTGCTTTTATCTCACGCTTTAGTCAGGTAGCAGTAACACAAAAAGTTTAAGTTATTTAGCAACTGCACCAGAAGACGCTATGACACTATTTAGTACCATAGAAGAGTTTTCACGACTTTTACAGAACTAAACCGTGACATAATTGTTGTGCAAGGTACTTTTATAGTGCAGATTGATTCTGTAATAGTGTTTTCGATACTTCTACAATACTAGTACTGTAAAAATTATTTTGACGCAATATTAGTGCAAAATAGATACATAAAAGTGACAGTAAAGTCGTCTATAGTACTAAATAGTACTATAATCGCTTTTTCCATATCTATTACAGTGCAACACTTTTACATCATAGAACTTAAATGCTCTTTAATATTATAGAACCAAAACGCTCTCTGAAAAACCTTTATAGCACAAGCAGTCACAACGGTTACCATTTAAGGCCTACTATATCACTGTTTGGTGATAAAACCCCTTGGTTATAGAAACTTTTGTTACTGGATCCTTTATCTCGGTGATGAATGCAACGGACGACAAGTACAGTACCGCACTATCAGTAGTGCAAAATTAGGAACGGCTCGCCTACGATGTAATTGCTTGCTCCTGTGTTTCCTGATAGTTATAATAACCTTGGTATCTTCAAGGCAAGACTTAGAAGGCATTTTCTGGGCAAGCATGTAGACCACATCCTGTTTACCTAGCAAGATGGTGGTCAAATGACAGTTACTAATAATAAGATGTGGTGGGGGACGCCTCCTACCCACTTCATCGTTGCCCTCTTATTACGACCGAGTTACCCCACTATAGAAATCATTTCGAAAAAGTTAAAAGTTTTTACGTACTTCTTGATGTGACAGCGTATCGTAGATACAGTAAAATCTATGCACATTGGTTGATATCACAACATATTTATAAATTATAATAAATTTTGACTAGAAGTTGGAAACCCATTTTTAATTTTATACCACTTAATTTTGTTGTTGCCTCTTTATATTTTATACATATAAAAAAAAAAACCTTAACCCATTTTTTATTACACACACTTGAGTATTAACACGTCATTAGCTATATCCGTGGGGTGGAATCGAACCTTTTTCCATGTTAATTAAACAGATTAAGAGTATACCCGCATGACCTAGTTTTACCCCACATGTTATTTTACCCCATCGGGGAAAATGTGAGGGTGAAGTATGAATGATTTAGAAGAATAAAAGTTAATTAATTAGGGAAATATTGCTCGGCTCTGTTAATTGGACGAGTCGGGTTTGATTTTTTATTGGTAATTTGATATTTTTTCTAATTACGGTTTTTGTGTTGAGATATTAAGCTTTTGAGTTAATCTGGGATTTGTCTTTTTGAATGATATTTGTTTTTTATTGTTTTAAATTTCCTTGGTTATTGACGTTATTAGAATAAACTATGTCGAGATTTACACCATGTAAGTAAGTACCTGTACATTCTTAAAAATAAACAGGTAGTAGGTACAATATGGTGTAAACGAGGTTAAATAAATTTATTCTCATAAAAGACTTTCTCAAAAAGTCACTTACAGGAGAACAATGATAAAAGTAATAATTATAAATCATTCCGTCGCTCGTCCAACTAGGCATACCTATCTCCTCAATTAGTGCACTTTAATTAAATTTGTTCTAAAACATGTTTTCCTAGTTGTGATTTGAATGCACTAAATCCCGACATAGTTTATTCTAATATTATTCGCTTTATTTTATAGTCATCTCCAAAAGAGTCACAATCACAAATGTAAATTCAACATTTATATACAAACAAAATTATCTAAATAAATTAATAGAGTTAGTTACAGTGATAGTTCGTACATGAAAGTCAACAAAGTCATATCTCAAAAAGTGTAGTTTCGAGATAAAAAAATGAAAAATTCTTTATTCAAATAAGCTCACACAATGAGCGTTTTTAAATCGTCAAATTTTTTTTGCCCTACCACCCATTATGACATCTTTTAGCTGACAAGAAAAATGGGCGCAAAAAACTTATCAGCTTTGTTAAATGGAACGATATTTACAAATATGTAAATCGTTTCCAGACTATAAATTAACAAAGATTAACAATTAAATAAAATTATAATTAGAACACTACTTAGTGAATTACTAATTTTCTTAATCAATTTACAGGGTTCAAGCTTGAAGTTATTATTCAGTCTAGGCTGTTACAAGAGAGAAAAAAAACTTTACAATTCAATATACGTTATAGATGTAGAGAAGAATAGAGATATATAGAAGTAATAGATAGGTAGAAGCTGCAGACCCATTCCCACTGGCAGCACCCGTTCACGAGTATGACGCATGAACCAGCCATTGCTTCGCTCAACCATATTTAAGGGGACCTTACGACCCGCCTCATTACCCGACTATTCCGTTGTCTATAAAAAACTGGCCAAGTGTGAGTCGGACTCGCGCACGAAGGGTTCCGTACAAAAAACGGCAAAAAATCACGTTTGTTGTATTGGAGACCCCCTTAATTATTTATTTTATTTTGTTTTTAGTATTTTTTATAGTCTGTCTACCTGTTGTCGTAATTAATATCGAGCAAAAAACGGCAAAAAAAAATCACGTTTGTTGTAAAAAATAAATATTAAAGGGGGTTCCCCTTTAATATTTATTTTATTATATTTTTAGTAATTTGTTGTTATAGCGGCAACAAAAATACATGCATCTGTGAAAATTTTAACTGTCTAGCTATCACGGTTCATGAGATACAGCCTGGTGACCGATAGACAGACGGACAGCGAAGTCTTAGTAATAGGTTTCCGTTTTTACCCTTTGGGTACGGAACCATAAAAATATAAAATAATTCTTACTACAAACCTATTCCATTAAAATCTCTCTGCCACCATCATTACCTCATATTATCAAATCCGACTTACCATTCTCATATCGCCTCAGTTTTCTATTTTCCCGCTATAAATCATGAATTACCTGCGCAGTAAGGGTTGCGACTTGCGACGCGACAGGCGATTTGTCACATGACCACTCATACGGAAATGGGAGATTCAACGAATCTCAAATGGAATTCTATTATTGGTAGGTTTTACTGTTTTGAAATATGTTTTATGCACATTTTCGAAAAAATTTCCTTTTCTCAAACTTTTCTCTTTAATAATATTCCGTAGGTACATTGATTAAAATAGCAATACTAAGTAATATATCAGATACAGATAATTTTTTAGGGGTTTAAGTATAAAAGCCGTTTTGTATGGAGAGTTCTAAAGAATTTGCATTTTCCATACTAACATTGTTTTAAGTTACTTAACAACCACTTAGCGTTCACTAATGTTTTAAAACTTTTATGCGCAAATGTATAAACATTCAGCTAACTAATGCTATAGGTATTAAGTGAAAAAATAATATCAGCTAAGTACGACGAATTAATTAGAAAGCAAATTTTTTAGTGTTCTGGAAAAAATCTGAAATAATTTTACTGCTGATAGTATGATCATTATGTATTGTATAAAAATGAAGCTTGAAGTTTCTCAAATAAAATTCTTTTGTAATTTAGAGAATTTTAAGATACATCATTTTAGTATTACTTTTAATAGATACGTTTTGATTTTCTTGATGATATTTCAAATATTGACATTATTTTGATTTCTTGAAATAGGTAGGTACTCTGCAAAATCCATAGAATCCATATCCACAAATGGAGTGTAAGCGAAAACACTAAATTCTTTACCACTCGGAGTTCCATTACAGCAAAAAAACTAAAGTGGTTCATAATATTCGATTATCCATCCATTCGGCATCGAATGATTCGATTAAAGGCCCTTCACTTCAATTTACCAGAAATAGTTGTATTTAACCGCATTTTAGGGAGAATCCTCGGATTACGGGGAGGTTTAGGGGTGAATATTTTTCTCCCTATATTTCATTATCATAATTCAGTTGTATTGTATATCATCTCATTTTGTTTCTGATTACTGGTGATGAATCTGAAGGTACGTAACTAGGTTAGATTTACACTTGACATCAAGCTTTTTAGGGTTCCGTACCAAAATGGTAAAAAAGGAACCCTTATGGTGTGACGCAGTCTGTCTGTCTGTCACAGCTGGATATCTCGCGAATATCCAGTACCGACACTATCTAAGCGAACGGACTTTACTAATTTGTAGCAATTAAGCTTTTATTTTTTACTTTTTTTCTCTTTCGTTTCTTGGCTTGAAAATATCTTATGTCAATGTAATGATGTCAAATCGGGACATGGACGGATAACGTATTGTTTATTGGCAAATGGATCGCGCTCCGTCCTCGTTCGGTTGAGTGGAAGACGGATAATTAGAAACACCCACAACATACAAGGGCAGTTTGATAAGTCCGTGACTTTAAGGTTGAATACAATATTTTTTCATCTCTTAATTTAGAACTCCTTGCTGAGCTTATGCTGTTCCATTTTTAGGGTTCCGTAGCCTAAATGGCAAAAAACGGAACCCTTATAGTTTCGTCATGTCTGTCTGTCTGTCTGCCCGTATGTCACAGCCACTTTATCCCGAAAGTATTAAGACAACACAGTTGAAACTTGGTAGGTAGATGTATTCTGTTAACCGCTTAGCGAATTTAATACAAAAATAAGAAAAATAAAAGATTACCACCCTCGTAGTCTTTGGAAACACCAGTCGATTTTCATACAAACGAGGTAACTTTGAAGCCTTGGTTCTCCGTTAAGGATTGACTTAGCTGTGGTCTGATGATGGCCATCCAGGGAGTGAATGAAGAGATTCAGATCGCTATGTATACACACTCAACTGATCTGACCAGCATTCTAAGAGATATTCAGAGTACAAATTATTTCCAATTCTTATTTTCACTAATAATAAATAATTATCAGAAAATACTCTTCCGATTCAATACGTCTTACGTTCAATATTCTGTCAACCCTTAAGGTACGTTTGTTTTGAAGTTTTGTAAACAATAAAATATCGAACTTGAACAAAAGCAAACTTTTCAACGATTTCCCTAAGGCCGCAATGGAATCGTCAGATTTCTTTGATCTACAAAATGGCTGCGCGGTTGATGGAAAACTTACAGTTCACTGGTTGGTGCAAAGGATTGAGAATAATCGAGAGGTACTTTGATGTACTGAAATAAACTGGCTTTTCAATCGTCTTAATGTTTATTAATAATTGATTTTGAGTCTTATTAGATCAGATACACTGTTTTCGTTTAGATTTGAATTTATTGATGCGTAGACTATTGTGACTAACAAACAATTAAGTTTCTATTGAGTCTAGATAACCTATAATTAAAAATTAATTAAAATAACTTGTTGCATTACTTTGTTAAAATCGGATGAATGTGCATCGCGGTGTCAAAATTTTTATGACCTTAAAGAAATATTTGGAAATATTAATGAAGTTATCATCTAAGTTCTACAAAATTTGCATTCTACAAAAATTAGCAAAACATGTACGACTTGAATTGAATGAAATAACTTTGTAAGTACATACTTACCATGTTTTAGCAAATAAAGATATTCTTATTCTTAAAAAAGAAGGTGTCTAGAATCAAGCAAATAAGCGTTTTGCACTCCACACATCCTCCATTAAATATTTCATAAAAAAATAATCTATCACATGAAACTAAAACGTAGCGATAACTTGCTCAGTGCATGAAACCACAGAAAATCCACATTTCCTAAGCTCAGGATTACGACCTCTCAATAATAAATATCATTATGTGACCGAACAAATTATGTCCGTCGTGCACAGTGGGGTCAACCCAAAAAAGCGCCGCGCACTCCACACAGTGCGGCCTTCGTGACAGGTTTATTGCCGGGCACGGTAAATAATATCGGCCATGCAACATTCATGGGCCTATTGGTTGTATACAGGGTGGAAAAGATTTAGCGGGAAAAAATAAAAAAAAATATTATGTTTGTATTAAAAATAATAATAAAGCCTTGGTAAAAAAGCGCAGTTGTAGTATTTAAAAGAAAATGGGGATTAGAATTTCAATACAATATTTTTTACAATAAACTTTTACTATTCTCAATTATCACACAGATATATTTGGAATCGATTAGTAAATTTGTTAAAGGTGTCTAATACAATTTCATGTTAAAATTTGATTGCTATATTTAATTGTAATAACGCGCAACACGATACTAATAGCAAAAGGTTTCATTTATAAATATGGTAAGATTTATATAAACTTTATTTATAGATTAATATAAAGATTAGATTAGATTAATTATATTAATATTAGATAAATTAAGATTTATATAAACTAGATTTATATAAACTTATGGTAAGATATCTTAAAAGAGCTTAAAAGTAAATAATTCTAATAAGGTAGCAACCCAATTCAAAATTAGGTATGCGTTACATACCTGTTGCCGTATCAATCTATAATTCTGTGTTTCCTGATAGGTACAATCTGAGGGCCTACAAGTCGCTAGTGAATAGGTATCTTCTTGGCAAGTGCATTTCATCGTAGATTGCATCATCGCTTACCATCAGGCGTGATAGCGGTCAAGCGCTTACTCTCAAAAAAAACTTCAACCTTGCACTATGCCAAACCAGACAAAACTAGAAAAAATCACCCTGTACTGTGTCCTTATAAGTGGATTCCCACAAATGCCTCTGCGGCATTATCATTGTTTCTGTTGGGCTCTAACAAGAATTATGACGGCAGCTGGCGGCGAGTCTCACGCGCCCAGAAATATACCGAATGAAGGAAATATCGACGTGATATTGCGAGGGGACTAACTTTGATTACAGTTTTCTTATACCTAAAAGTCTTCTTTTATTTTTTTAAGAATTACTGACGACAAAATCTGTCGTCTCATTTTGGTATGTCAGATAAATGACCCTATAATCAAATTATAGGTTGTAGATTTACATCTTGTACCCGCTAAGCTAAATAAGTGCATCAAGTAAATAAGAAATGAGATAAGGCTGTATTACTTATTATAAAGGATGGACTACTATGCGATAAGATAGCTACAATCAAATGTTTCTGGTTGTTCAATTATTTCATAAGATATCGTTAATGCAGCGTTGGGTGACTGGTTTTCAATTTTCTTTTTCTTTTTCGATTTTACAATACTGTTTTTATATTAAAATAAATGATATAGGTACTAAAAAAATACTAGAAAAAAACTCACAGATCTCGTGCCTTTCACGACGTTCTGGTACATTGAAAATGAATTTATTGAATTTTATAAAAAATATTCAAGTGTTTGAATTAGTACTTACAATACTTTAAAGTCACAGCAAAGCCATGAACATATTTTGGATCTACTTTACTGTGACTCATTTATATGAAATGGGTATATATTGGAATGCCTATTTTTTTTTTATCCTAACTGTCTTTGGCACACTAATTATTGGCTTAAAAACTTTTCGCACAATTTTTATTTGACCTAAATTTGTTTAGCCTATTTTCATTTCGCCTAAAATTTTTTCGCCGTATGTTTACTTCCCAAATTCATCATTATGCATAACTATTCATAATCCCTAATGTTTAAAAGTACTAAATAACGATTCGCACAATTGTGTAACGCCTAATAATTTTTTCGCCGAAAGTTCACTTCCCCTTATCATTATAGGAATAACCGTCCTTAATCCGTTTTGTTTATTACTTGTAAATTGAAAATTAATAAATTTAATTAAACACTTTTGAATTATTTGATCAACAATTAATAACAATTGCACATGATTTAGAATACGAAACACTAAAAATTATGTTTTTGTTAATTAAAAATAAAGCCTGAGCAGATAAACTTGTAGTTGTCTTTTTAATTGCCTATCTTATATTTTTCTTACACTCAAGATTGCAAGCATACAAGTAAGCAAGCATGCATGCATACAAGCAAGCAAGCAAGTATGCACACAAGCAAACATGACAACACAAGTACAATCAAGATCAAATAGAATGCTTGCATGGCATGCATGCAAACAAGGCCATACATACTTTCATGCAACCAATAGCAGGCATGCATGCATGCAAGCAAGCATGCAGCATGCATGCAAGCAAGCATGCAGCATGCATGCAAGCAAGCATGCAGCATGCAAGCAAGCACGCAGCATGCAAGCAAGCATGCTGCATGCAAGCAAGCACGCAAGCATGCAGCACGCAAGCAAGCATGCAAGCATGATTTGAGGCGACCAATGATTTTAGGCGAGTCAAGGGACACCCATATGAAATTCATATAAAAATATTTCATTACTTACAATACTTTGAATAACCTGACAACTAGACATGGGTTGTAACAGGGTAAATTGCCTACCTGTTACAACTATTCCTGTTACACTTGAATAACAGTTCCAACACCCTGTTACAAAAATAACAGTCGAAACAATAAGCTTCCATTGTTCCTCCTGTTCCGTCCGTGGAACAAGCGCTTTTTTACTCTAACCTTAGGACTACTTACATAAAGAAAAGAGATGAAGCTTGTTGTTTTTATCTATAATGATCATAAACTGTTATTTTTTTCTGTTTAGCAAGACTAAACTTTATTACAATTATGTAAAATCTAATCTTATAAAATATGTTTTCCATTACGGCAGTTACGGCACACATGCGACATTTTGTTTGTATTGAGTGAACCATCATGTCACCTAATGAAGTTGCTTTCAGTATTACTTTCACTAAGCATTTTACTTAAATTGCGATAGATGGCAGTAATTATCATAAATTTACTAAATAAGTTCAAATAATAAAAAGAAAAATAGATTGTTGTTAAGAACTAGTGCATGCGATTTTCGACCATATTGACGTTAGAAAGTCAGTAAGGTCGAAAATCGCTTGCACCCGTGTTTTTTAACTAATGATCACTAGTCAAATGTTTTCCTACCTTCTCTACATCATTTTGTTCTTCCGGTCATTGCCTGTGCCCCAGCAGTGGAGACATAAATGGTGATGATGAAATACCAGGTGAATTAAGTCTACTGCAGGAAAATTTTCAAGGACATTTTTACTACAAAAAACCCCCAATCTGGGAACCCTGATCTTTTCCTTAACTCCCTGGCAGCACTAGATGTCCCATTTCCTATCCGCATATCCTAATTTGCTTTAAGAATGCATCCATTCCACGTAAATAATAAAGTGCTTAAACATCCTTTAGAATCTCAATAAAATTAAAATAGTTTTATTTGATTCAGCCTGTTTACCTACCTTTTAACATAACATTGGCAAAACAGCCAAACTCTATTGCCACAAAAAACAAAAAATGCCATAAACAAACACAGGAACAGATAACACGACTAATTTACAAAGTCTAAAATGTATTTTTGATATGGTCGGTTTATATAACAGATAAAAATAACAAGCTTTGTCTCTTTTCTTTCCATATGTCAGAGTAAGAAAGCGCTTGTTCCACGTAACAGGCGAAACAGTGGCAACAGGTTGTTTTGTTACTCTGATAACAGCTCGGTACAGGGAACAGTAAAGACGGCGAGAACAGTCTGTTTCGCCTGTTCCTTTGAACAACAGTTATTTCATAGCGCTCGTAACAGGGCGAAACAGTTACATTTAATTATCTGTTATTTTTAACTGTTACAATAAATACGCCTCACGTCTATGACAACGTACGTATTGAAATCACAGCAAAGCCATGAACATATTTTGGATCTACTTTTATGTGATTCGTGTGTATGATATTCATATAAATATATTTCATTGTTATAAACATTACTATTTTATTAAAAGAGAAGTACTATTATAACCTAAAACCCTTTCGATGCATAGTGCCAGAAACGCAAATTACCGTACACGCTAATGACCATATTTCAAATTCGCAACTTACTAGACGTGCAAATGACCCGATACGCAAACGAACTGAAATGAATTCGCAATCGACTATGTACGCAAATGACCTGAAATTAATCCGCAATTGACCAGGTACGCAAACGACCTGAAATTGGTTTTAAAATACAATATCTTTTGGTGCTTAGGATATTTTTTTGGTAAAAGAGCTTAGGGTATCAGATTATTTTTTGGCTGTCAAAGACCAAGTCTCTAGCAGTTAGGACTCCCGTTGAGGGCTGTGGGGAATATGCTGATTGGATCTAGTGAATACGTATGATAACCTCCTTTACATTCATGATAGCCTGGTACTTTTCAATAAACTGATTGCCATTGTTAGACCAAAATGGGGGCTATTCTGAAGCGATCGTAAAATCATTTTCAATGTTAAAAGGTTACTACAGGGCAAACCCTTAACCCGATCGTCTTTGTTTTAAACTCAAATTGTAGCTGACTAAATTGTCCAGAGCAATTTTATTCCATTTTTTGATATCATTCTTCGTTCCCAAAATATGGACCGCCAAAATCAAAAAATCGGAAATAAATGAATTATTTTATCTAAATTTCGGCCAAAACTTTTTTCGTTTTTTATTTTCTTGTCCGTCCGCAGGTCTGCAGGTCCGCAGTCCCATCTGAGGTGCTACGGGTGACGTGCTGTTGCTACGTCAATTTTTTCAAGTATATATCATAAAATTTAAGATGACATGACAAAAACAATATACTTAGATCGTATGAGAAAGCAAAATTAAATTGAACGGCTTGGGAACAAGGTGACAACATAGTTTCTATGAAAGGGTTTTTGAATGTTTTTGTTGGACTATGCCTGAATACTTCCTATTTCTTTTGAAATTCTTCTTCTTATTTCTTAAAGTTCATAAAAGTATTGTTAGTATGTTTATATGGTAGCGTTATTTACATTACCTTATTTTTTGGCAGAATTAATAGCCATTTTATTATCACTCAACATTAGAAAGCAATAGCTTCAATTTTTATATGCCAAACAAAAATTCAAATAAAACCAATCGATCAAAGTTTTACGTCCAAAAATAGTATTCCACAAACGAAGAATTTGCAACAGATTTGTATGATCCCTCGGGACCCTTACTTATAAATATTCAATGGCAATCGGTCTGTAGTGTCATCTATGGTGCTCAGAGTTGTCTCGCAATGAAGACAGATGGCTCTGATCAAGGGTCTTGAGAGGGGATCGCATTGTGGGCAAATTATGAGCTGTGGTCAGTGTGCATTATTTAATTATGGATAAAATACTGTTAGTATGATCCAATCTGTAGCAGTAAAGTATCATGTCTTTTTGCTGACGGCAATATTTTTTATTCGGAGTAACAGATAGCTTAGATAGCCTTATTAACTGAGTAAATCCACGAGCACCTGTAACGCCGGCATTCCCATCAGCATATTTTCATAATTTTAGGGTAAGAAAATCCTTTCCCTGTTTTTAGTGACGTGGCGAGAATAGGTCCCAGACGTATAGAGTTTAGAAGAGTAAGTTACATATATTATTTTTGCAATATATATCGAGGAGAATGACGGCGTTTTTACTAGATGAAATAGATATCTTTTTAACAATTTTTAAGTATACTTGATTATAAAAGTCGCAATAATTGAATACACTTTCTATTTAATTTCGTAAATAGCTTGTTACCAACATTTTTTCCACTTGGAATTCTTACACAAAATTTCTAGTTATATATGCCCCCTAGCATACTCACCGTAACATCGGTTAGGTTTCGTTGGTGGTAAGGCTTATTTCAAGTCCATCTGGCTAGCTACCACCATTTTACCTAAGTCTGACGCCATAACAACAATTTAAAAATTGTTGTGTTCTGGCAGATAGAGCTAAGATAGGCAGTTCCTCAGTGGTGAGGATTACGGGTGTAGTGCGCTTCCACCTTCAGCCTTATCGTCACTTAACATCAGGTGATGTGAAGGCCAAGCACTATGCCGTTGTGTATAAAAACATGATACTTAGGTAACAACCTTATAGCACTTATTTATTCTGTTCTAATAGTTAGCAATACATAATAAGGGTTATATCAAAATACTGATTTAAATATACTGAAACTTGCTATAAGCAAAACTATTTGTACTTATTTGTTTTAAAAATTTTCAAAAAGTTATTTAAAAACCGGCCAAGTGCGAGTCGGACTCGCGCACGAAGGGTTCCGTACAAAAAACGGCAAAAAAAACACGTTTGTCGTATGGGAGATCCCCTTTAAATATTAATTTTATTCTGTTTTTAGTATTTGTTGTTATAGCGGCAACAAAAATACATCATCTGTGAAAATTTCAACTGTCTACCTGTTGTCGTTATTATATCGAGCAAAAAACAGAAAAAAAATTACGTTTGTTGTATAGGAGCCACCCTTAAATATTAATTTTATTCTGTTTTTAGTATTTGTTGTTATAGCGGCAACAGAAATACATCATCTGTGAAAATTTCAACTTTCTAGCTATCACGGTTCATGAGATACAGCCTAGTGACAGACAGACAGACAGACAGACAGCGGAGTCTTAGTAATAGGGTCCCGTTTTTACCCTTTGGGTACGGAACCCTAAAAAACTCCTCTTCCAATAAAAATATTTATAAATACATCATCTCTCACAGTTTTCGCTTGAAAAACATTCGCATGACAAATATGATTTAATTTTCCACAAAAAAATCTGTCAACGGTATCTAATACGATTTGATTCAAATCTACATACATACGCCAGTTCATTTCTTCGCACGTCATCCATGCAAATTGCCTTTATTTTTCAATCTGTGCGACATACGGCCGCACGTGGCTTCGCTTTCTGTACAAGGATTACATTTGTTTTCAATCAAGGATTTTGCATGTTTGCATTGCGATGCGCAAAGTAGGATTGAGAGTGACTTTTAAATTGAAAGTGTTTTGTTTAAGGTGGCTATACCACCAAAAGTGGCACCCTCAGAGGTTTTTATTTAATAAATTGTTAATAGAAATGGATTTTAATAAAACTTCACGTGGATTTTTAGGTTACAAATCTAGTATTTTTAAAAGGTAGTTTAATAGATAATCCCTCGTAGTCATTAGATAGCAAACGTGTCAAAAACGGCAACTTTTAGCAGTTTTGCTATTTACTTTGAGCAGTGACTACGAGAGGATGTAATGATACCGTCTAAAAATATTAGAATTGAGGCCCTAAAAATTTCACGTAAAGTTTAATTAAAATTGTGTAATAGAATTAATAAATAAAATTTATCGCGGCACCTATCTGTGCCACCGAAAATTTAAAGTAATGCAACCGTCTGGATTAAGGGCCCAACACATTTGGTAATAAATGCTATAATTCACGTTTTAGAAAGTTTTGAACCTTTCCTTCAAGTTTTTTGTATTATTTATTAGTTCCAATTTGAATCGCAATGTTTTAAAAAATGGGTTCTCAGTTCAGATCCTTGATATTTATTCTAAATATAAATTATCTTAAAAACAATATGTTTCTGTCTAAATACTTACCTAAATAAGTGATTTAAAATTCAAAGCCATTTTTCTTCTGAAAAGATAAAACAAGTCTTGTTGTCTCGAAAATACAATATGTAACAACCAAAAAATTGCGTTTCACGTTTCACAATTGAATACTCTCAAAAACTCTTGGGTCGTAACAACTGAATTTTTTATACGTTAATTGCTAATTTGCCTCGTCTCCCTCGGGTTTCGTATTTTTCGTATTTTGTTTCGAATATTTCGGCGCCATCTTCCTTTACCTGACTTATTACTATTGTTTTTTACTCTCGTTCTACGCCGCCCTAATTATTTCCTCTTCAATAAACAAAGGGAAAATTTTCCCTGTAATATTAAATGTATCTTTGTTTTAATTTGGTATCATGAGCTTTTGTCGTTACAAAAGCATTTTTTACAACGTCGTGATACTTGGGTTAGTGTTCAAAGGAATGTAAACATTTTTTGACCAAAACTGAATGTAAAAATTGAATATAAATAATGTGAATAATCAATAGTGATTGAATTTATAACAGAGACTTGCTTTATGTTTGAAATTGTTAAAAATCGTCCACTAAACAACGTGTTACAAAATAACCCCTAAGGCTGCGTTCAAATGTTAACGCACGACTCGCCCTCAACCCGAACTCAACTCAAACTCAACTCGAACTCAACTGGAGCCCACTCCTTGAAATACAGCGCTTACAATTTTGAGTTTTATAACACATTAATAAGCTCCGTTATATTTTGTCGATGCAACTGCACACGCCTCGCGCTCAACCCGAACTCAACTCAAAGTCAACCCGAACACAACCCGAATTCAACTCAACGCAACCCGAACTCACCTCAAACTCACCTGAACATTACACAAGAGCTTATTAATGTGTCATAAGACTCAAAATTGTAAGCGATGTATTTCAAGGTGGGCTGTGGTTGTGGTGAGTTTGAGTTGAGTTCGGGTTGAGGTCGGGTCGTGTGTTATCGTTTGAACGCAGGCTAATGCCGAATATGGTAGATGGGATAATCAAACTGAACAACTTTTACTCTGAAAATCGTGAAAAAAATCAGGTGTTTCATTTTGATATTTTCGTTATTAATTTTTGTACGATGATTTTTTTTCGCGATTCAGAGTTGGTCCCATAGTAAAAGTTATTCAGTTTGATGGTTCATAAATCATAACTATACCATATTCGGCATAAGGGGTTATTTTGTAGCACGTTGTATAGTGATCGAATTTTTCAGATGTCTTTTTATATTTTTATTTACTACATACATAAATACATATTTATGGATACCTATCTTTCTTATTTTTTTTAACCCAATAGTAATCTTGTGTCAAAACGCTTTGATCCCTCTCGACCCACGACATTGATGTTCACATAAACCCCATTAATACAGCATGTCTATTAAAAAAGGATATACTAATAACATGCAGACAACTGTATGCTAGTTTCTTATCTAAAATACATTTGAAAATATTTTTTTTTTAAGAAAATACTGACCATCAATTTTTACATCATTTCAAGTGACAACGGTATCTCGTGTCAAAACCTTTTGAACCGTAAGTCCGCGACGGTGATGTATCACTTGTCCCCGCGTATCAATTGTCCCCGTCTTGGGGCAGTAATCTGATGCCGTCTTCACAATTACTTGCCCCAACATTCGCACTCAATATGGGTTTGAGTACAATGGCAGTTGGAGGGTTAAAGCTGTTTGGAAGTGACGAGTATTAATTTTAAAAAGTCGAAAATAAGTATGATTGCCGATGTGAAGTCATTGTAAATTTGATTTTAGATTGAAAAATTTGATATCTTTCCTGTGGTTATAAATAATTGTATAATGCCCGGTTTCCAAGGTTAATCTGAGGTCTATCAAAGGTTCAACTTTATCAAAGGGATCCACAATATCTGGCTTAAATTTAATTTTATTACTTTATACCAGATAATGTGGAACATTCCTATAAAGTAGGTATTGGGAGGGTGCGAAGGTATAATAATCGATCTCAGCGCTCATGGTGGCAAAAAGTAGAAATAATGGAGGCTCTGTAATCTGTTTGAAAACGATATTTAATTTATTATTAGCGATACAGGAATAATTATATATGTTTATTATCACTTAGTAAAATTATTAAAGTAGCTTTATCCTCTTGTTTTACAAAATCTACAACTAAAAAAGAAGTAAACAAACCCTGATATAACCAAAATAAAACTCTCATTTTGAATAGATCTTTCTTGCCATATTTAATTTAAATGACCAAAAATGATTTCACAACACTTTGTCCACCCAAATCATAGTAATTTTGAAATTTACATTAATAACACAATATGTATAGTATTTTTTAACATTTTGTCACAATGCCGCCATTACATATCAAAACGTCAAAACGGTCAGGTCAGAGCCAACAAAGTTGCAACACGCTAGGTGGCGCTAAAAGCGTGCACGGAGCCAATACTGCCCGGCATTTACATTGGCAAGAAAAAGATGAGACAAAAGATGTGCAATAGCCATAAACTTAGTGTTTATGGCTACTGCGCATCTTTTGTCTCATCTTTCTCTTGCCAATTTATATGCCGGCATCTGTACTTCAGAAACTGGGGGTAAATAAACCACCAAATAGTATATTCTATTTGATTGTTTCACCATCCACCATAATGTCATTATTGAACAAAAATCTTTGAGGTTAAAGTTGAATAAAAGTGTTTTGTAACGTTATGAAACACAGTAAACGCAAAAATATAATCCGTCTCCTAATATTTTTATTATTTTTCAGGAATATGTATAGGGAACATGCATTAATTTTTTTTTGTATCAAAATCAAAAGTATAATTCGTGAGAAAATCAACGGTAATATTAAAACTTTTCTTTTGCATTTTTTTCTCGTGATATAGTTACTTGAAATTAGCACGCAGCAGCACCCGCCGAAAACGCTCTATACAAAACGGTTAACATTTGTGACGTCACTCATGTCACGTTTCAGGCGCATTATATGGAGTTAGCCAAGAAATTGCGTTTAAATACATATGTGTCATACAAAATATTATTTCTTATTCGATATTCTATCCGACTGTTAAGTGCATTATATCCGAAAATGAAAAAAAAATCGTTATTTTCCCCTGTGTGATAAAACTAAAATAATACATTTTTTTTATTTATTTTTCTTTTCCGTCATGATTTATACGTGTCCGCAGCGACCATGCTCAAATTTATCAAAATCGGTAATTTGCATGTTCCGGTCATTTATTTATCGTATCCATCGCTTTAACTAGTATACAATGTGTTACAAAATAAACTCCTAATGCCAAATGGTAGATAGGGACCATCAAACTGAACGACTTTTACTATGGGACCAACTCTGAAATCGCGAAAAAAATCAGCAGTTTCATACATTTTGATGTTTTCGTTATTAAGTTTTGTATGGAACTGTTTTTTTTTCACATTTTCAAAATTGGTTTAATAGTAAAAGTTGTTCAGTTTGATGGTCCTTATCTACCATATTCGGCATTATTTAAATGATTTTATTAAAAAACACAACGACTCATTTTTTCTTTTAAAAGAACGGAACCCAAAACTTGTCATGTCTATGTACAAAAGGCGATTCCAGAAAATCTTATTCCACAATAAGAAATACAATGGGGACCCTTAAAATCCCCCCGATTTATCGCATGTTGATTCAATCATAGATTCCTTTTTAAAGTTTGCTGTTCGGAAACCAATTTGGGATTATGACTGACGGTATATTTATTTTTTGCATTATGCCGCGTCAAAACTGATATTACGGTTATGATAAAGTGTTACGATTATTGGGAAGAATCAGATTATGATCTTTTTGAGAAAACATGCCAAAGACTTGCACTAAGCGTTTTGCTTCAAATGTTATAATAATAATATGTTATAAAATATGTTGTCGTATACCGCGAGTGATACTCTTTGCCTGAGTCTGTGTTTCTCAAAAGGTACAATCTGGGGACCTGCAAGTCGCAAGTGAATAAGTACGGTCAGCAACGAAATTTGTTTAACACTTAAGTACTTTGTCATAGTAACTTTTTTGACTAATGTTTCAAACCTTGAGAAAATTGTCAAAAAAGTTTCTATGACAAAGTACCAAAGCATTTAGCGACTTTCGTTGCTTGCTGAACCTAGGTACCTTCTAGACAAGCGCGCTTTATTGTAGATCGCATCATTGCTTACCATGATGTGATAGCCGTCAAGCGCTTGCCTATCTATCATGAAAAAAGTTGTTCTTTCCATTTAGTTTAGTTTTATTATAGAAAATATTTACGATTTAAACCCAATTTCAGAGAAATAAAACTGATCAACAATACTTATTACTCGTTTTTGTAAATAAGGTGATGTGTTTAACTGAAAAATAAAGAGATATTATTACCAAAAAGTATTTCTTCTCTCTAAGAAATTGAAAATCTGCCAGTTTAGTAACAAAAACCGGCCAAGTGCGTGTCGGGCCACGCGCCGTAGGGTTCCGTAGTTACCTTATGCCATACCATATTTAATACCACTATCATTTTTCGTCTGCAAAAATAACTTTGTTTTTCACAGTGTTGGTATAAATGACAAAGTTATATTTGCGGTTTTGAAAAATGTGATATATCTCAAAAACTACAAAATATATGTCATTCAAACCAAATTTCGTTGAAAGTGTTTATTAAGATCTACAGCAAATATTTTTTTTAGATTTTTCACTCTCTTATTTCAAAAGTTAAAGGGGGGGGGACACACATTTTACTAATTTGGCGGTATATATCTTTCAAACGGTTGACTTTGAGAAAAATTGTTTAAGAAACCTCAATGTCATTCTTAAAAACCTATCTATAGACATCCCGCACGTATTGGTTTGAAAAAATTTTTTTTTCATAATCAATTCCATGTATGGGGAGCCCCCTTAATCTTTTATTTCTTTTATTTTTGTATTAAAATCGTTAAGCGGTTAACAGAATACATCTACCTACCAAGTTTCAACTGTGTAGTCTTAATACTTTCGGAATAAAATGGCTGTGACATACGGACAGACAGACATGACGAATCTATAAGGGTTCCGTTTTTTGCAATTTAGGTTACGGAACCCTAAAAAAAACCGGCCAAGTGCGTGTCGGGCCACGCGCAGTAGGGTTCCGTAGGTACATTATACCATACCATATTTTAATACCGCTATCATTTTTCGTCTGAAAAATAACTTTGTTTTTCACAGTGTTTGTATGAATGACAAAGTTATATTTGCGGTTTTGGAAAATGTACTATATCTCAAAAACTAATTACTATATCTCGTTCAAACCAAATTTCGTTGAAAGTGTTTATTAAGATCTATAGCATCTATTTTTTTTAGATTTTTCACCCTCTTACTTTAAAAGTTAAAGGGGGGGGGGACACACATTTTACCACTTTGGCGGCATATAGGTATCTTTCAAACGGTTGACTTTGAAAAAAAAACAGTCTTAGAAACCTCAATGTTATTTTTAAAGACCTATCTATATACACCCCACAAGTATTGGTTTGATGAAAAAAAATATTTTCAGTTTCAGTACCATGTATGGGGAGCCCCCCCTTAATCTTTTTTTTTTTAATTTTTGTGTAAAAATCGTAAAGCGGTTTACAGAATACACCTACCTACCAAGTTTCAACTATGTAGTCTTAATACTTTTGGAATAAAGTGGCTGTGACATACGGACGGACAGACAGACAGACAGACAGACAGACAGACATGACGAATCTATAAGGGTTCCGTTTTTTGCCATTTTGGCTACGGAACCCTAATTATGGCATTTGATGTGAAAGCTTTTTACAAAGTATTTTGGCGGATCCCGCACCGGATGAAAATGATTAAATGAATAAATCAATTTATATTCTCATCACAATAGATACTCTTAACTAGGATGTTGATAACCACAATATGACAATATGAACTGCATTGTGAGAGACTGGTGCCCGACATAGGTACTTATCTAAAAGAACCTGTGCCACAGGTCACCAGGGCCCTCTTGCTTAAACATTTAGGCAAAAACACCGTATATGCAGATGCAGCCAGGGTTGTCTATGACATGGTGAAATCACATTCTTAATTTGTGGGTATAATGGGGCTGACGTACTCCGTATAAAAGTCCCTAAATTAAATAAAGATTAAAAAAACAAAGAAATTATCTTCGGAGACTTATCTGATGAAATTAAAAAGAGTGTCACAATATATGTACCTGGGCCACTGGGTCACCGATAATTTAAGTGATGTTGTTGATATAGATAGGGAACGCAGGGCGCTAGCACTTCGATGTAATATTCTGGCCCGCAGGTTTGCACGCTGTACCAAGGAAGTTAAAATCACACTCTTCAAAGCATATTGCCAATCATTCTGCACGTGTAGCCTGTGGGCCAGTTATACGCAGAGGGCTTACAGCGCACTGCGAGTCCAGTACAACGATGCCTTTACGGTGCTGCTGGGACTGCCTAGGTTTTGTAGTGCTTCCAATATGTTTGCAGAATCACATGTTGATGGTTTTCATGCCATAATCAGGAAACGCTGTGAAGCATTGCTAAGCAGAACACGTAGTAGTCCCAACAGCATCCTGACGGCAGTTGTTGATCGATGGGACTCTCCATTGCTAGCACACTGGTTGCGTCTGCATGCGAGGCCACCTGCGCGTATGTAGAACGCAACTCGTGTCTAAACTTACCTGCTCATTACTTACTAACATAGTTTTAAGACTCATTGTTACTAACACTCTATGGACTACTTTTTTGTCTGGAAGAAATTACTTATTATTTATTACTATTATTAAACTTAAATTACCGAATAGCAAGAAATTGTTGTTTGCAAAATATCTATATATGCCTTACTTAACTTACAAACAAAAGCCTTAACACACAAATACCTCATCTAAGGCAAAGTGAAACAGGAATCTAAAGTGCCCAATCAATTCACGGACCCAGACCATTGTGACTAATATCAAAACGTTACAAACAAACTGTTCCATTAGTCAAATTAATTATTTACCAGACTAGACATTTGTCCTTTTGACCGTAGAGCTGACTTATCGCTAATCTGCTAAAAGGTAAGTTGTCGATGTTACTATTCATTTCGGGTTCCAGTTTAAGTTGGGACAGGTGTTAGGTGACAGTTTTGGGTAAGATTGAGATGTTGGTAAAGTGTCATGGTGGTATTATTGTTAAATCTTGTATGATGCTTAAACACAGAGACTATGTATGGGAATACAAGAACATGGTGCATATTATATTATTAGGAATCTAATGATTTAGAGAAACTCGATGGCGCAGTAGTTTAGCCCTTAGCCTAGTGATTGCAGAGGTTACGCAACTTTCGGAAGGGTCGGTCATGGGATGGGTGACCAAAAAGTTTATCATCTTGAACTCCTCCGTGCTTCGGAAAGCACGTCAAACCGTTGGTCCCGGTTGCATTTGCGTTGTTAACAACCACCAATCTGCATTGGGCCAGCGTGGAGGGTTATGTCCCATCCACCTTATCCACCCATAAAGGCCCAAGCAGTGGGGACAATAAAATGGCTGATGTTCAATGATTTTCATGCTTTCGCTTTAGGTCGTAACTTTTGTTCTATTTAACATAGAATATAGAACATATAGATATAAGTAGTTATACTATATCTTTCTATTTTTTCAAGTTGGTTTTTATTGAGTTATTTTTCAACTTGACTTTTTTTATTCCGATTGATTGTAATGAAATTATGTTTTCGTACCTAATTTTTCAAGTTGATGATAGATATAAAACTAAACTGATGAATCAAATCAAAGCTTCATTAGGTAAAGTAGCACTTTTCTTAAACGTTTATCGATACTTACTCAACCTTTCACTAGAAACCAGCAATTTGATATCTCATTCGTCTGTCTGTCGCAAACAATACAACGGAATACATTAAGTCGAGCAAAACCGCGGGCACGGTCTTGTCTTATGCAGCCGCATTGTTAATACTCAATCTTGTTACATATTTTGACGTTTCAGTATTGTAAGTAATGATTGACTTGCAATTGGTAGTCGGTTTTGTTGTATCTGAGCTATACAAGATTTGAAATGTCAATATGGTATGTAGATCTTTTCTTTTGATGCATCGGTTCAAATTTTTCATTTTTGTATACTTTTACTTAGAAGATTACAATGAACAAAGATTCGAAATGCAAAATTAAATACACCGTCATTTTGTAGTCATTTTAATTAACTTAAGAGAGTGTTCTACCAATGAAACTAAACATTTATGCCAAAGAAACATGGGTCGAAAAATTACAAAAAATGTTCGTCCTCTCGTACAAACTAGACAGCTAAAACATTGTGTTAGTATGGAAAAGTAAAAAAAAACGTATTTGGACCCATGGTTCTTTGGCAATTATGTTTACTTTCATTTGCAGAACACTCCCGTAAGTTAATTAAAACGACCACAAAATGACGGTGTATAATCTATGTCAATATCAAGTACATTATTTCACCCATAACGAAACTCTTACAAGATAAGTAAGTTACTTTTCTTGGTCACAGCTTTCTCTACAACAATTGAAAAGGTCACGGCACAGCACATTTTTAATACTTACCTCGAACATAATTGCAAATGCAAACGGTTTGATAAAATACAACAAGAACTTTCCCGGAAATTGTAAAGTGTACCAAATTTCCATTTTATCGTATTCAAAAATATCCCATAACGAAGCCTTCCAAATGGCACTACAAATCGCAATAAAATTAGGCATTCGTTGTAAAATCGCTCCGATAAATCGGGCAGGCTCTCATTGACGCACAAACGGCCTGTTTTGAATTTATATATTTACTGGAGATTTCGAAGCTCTTAGACACAGTTCGCTGGGTGCTAACACACGGTTCTCAAGTGTGGTTTTCAATATGGTATTGCTGTAGCCATACTCGTAGCTGTGCTTATGGTTTTCAATACGGTATTGCTGTAGCTTTAGTGTATGCACTTGTGAGTTTAACCATGTGAACAATATTTTAATTTTTCAAGCAGGTTTACCTATTTTTCTAGGCGAAGCTGAATTCATGAATGTTATGGTAAAAATGTTGAAAAAATGGCGGAAACTGAATGGAATAGTGTTTTTACTAAGAGCATTTATAAAACGATTTCAGAATATGTGTCGGAACAAAAACTCTACTTTAAGAAGTTGAAATAAATATTACATAAGTACCTATACTAATTTGGCAAAAGCAGATTAAATATTTTGCCAATAAATTAAAATTAAGTCAAAGTACTAACTTAATTCGTAACTTTTTTCAACAGACTGCAGTATTAAGTTTCTATCAGAAGTGTGGGAAATATCAACAAAAACTGATTTTGAAACATTATGTTTTTTGTAAAATTTTCTAGATAAACATACAACTAGCAAATCTTTTAGATCGATGCTTAAAGAGTTAATAATATTTCTGTGGTAATCTTATGAGCGGTGTGTCCCGACCGTCTTACCTACTTGTTGGTGCTCAGCATCTTGCCATAACAATAAACAGGGGATCCGAATCCCGCATTACCATACGTATTGTACAGTCCGTTCTGAATGTTTGACAGTTCGCGACGGAGGTCGCTACGCCCGCCGCTCTGCCTCTGACGTATGGGCTTACCATAGAGTTAAATATGACAAGAAAACCGGCCAAGTGCGAGTCAGACTCACGCACGAAGGGTTCCGTCAAAAAAATCACGTTTTTCGTATGGGAGCCCTCTTAAATATTTATTTTATTGGTTTTTGTATTTGTTGTTATGGCGGCAAATAAAATATATATCACGGTTCATGAGATACACCTGTGACAAACAGATAAACAGTGGAGTCTTAGTAATAGGGTCCCGTTTTTACCCTTTGGGTACTACCGTCAAAAAGCACAGCATTCGCAGTGCAAAAATTTTATACACAGCAGTGAAATAACTGAAATTAAAAAGTTACCTAACTGATCTGAAATATCCAGACAATTCTATCACTAGTGTACTATGAATTAGTATAAAAAATTCTTTCTGATTAATTAGGTTAGGTTGTATTGTATAGCAACAATTCCTGACTAAATATCTACTCTATCTAGCTCTAAATTAAAGTTTGAGATTAATCATCTAGTGGTAGAGTTGTCTTGATAATATGAATTGGTTCACGATTGTTAAAAGATCCGAGCAAGGTTTTGTATTCAATTTTTAGGTTTATGTTTGATGTTTATGTATTTCTTTCTATTTACGACAAATTTTGTATTTGATGTCACTTTCTCCATTAATTTGTTAAATTACTTATCAAACGTTTCAGTCTAAGATACAAGATTCACAAACTCCTTTACTCTGATTCATAATTAACGTATGCGTTCTTTCTGTCGATACATAGCTCTATGGGAAGGTAATCTCGCCTATTTAGATGAAGTGTTCTAACTGAAGTTACGTCTTCAGTCCGCGCGGTATTAGTGAAGGCTTTACAGTTATTAAAGTCGAATTGCACACAATTATTGGAAGCGAAATTGAACCTTTGTTGATGGGAGGATGTTATTCACTATTGTTGTCATAATGATGCTTATTTGAGAGATGGAATAGTTTATGACTTAATGGATTAATAGTCAGTTGCAAGAAAGATCTTTAGAATTAAATGTATCGCCATCTTTTTCTTCTTTTAAAAGAAGTAAATGACGGTAATACCTTTAATGACGCATTAACTTTAAGCGTAACCGCTCACGGGCGACTTTTTGTAGCTGCGATAATCGCCCGCGAAATGACACGACAAAGGTTTTACTTAGGCGCCGCGATTAACGCCGCATTTATCGCAGCTACAAAAAGTAGCTCGTGGGCGTTTACGTATAGAATTCCGTATGTTCTATTCTCAGCGACAAAAAATCGCTCAGCGATTAATCGCCCGTCAGCGGGGACGCTAAAGATCGTTCTTGCAACTGACTGTTTATCTGGTGAAAGTAACTAATTAGTATTAAATTGTGTATAGGTCTTCTATCTCACGAAGACCGTTTTGCTATAAATGTTCTTAGGCGTGCACATGCACATTATTTTAGTGTGCGTGATACGAGAGCGTGCAGATGCACACTATAAACAACGTGCATTAACACATTCATAGCAAAAAGGACTTCGTGAGTTATTATAGTTCAAAAACGTAAAATAATTAATGAAAAAACCGGCCAAGTGCGTGTCGGGCCACGCGCCATAGAGTTCCGTAGTTACCTTATACCATATCATATTTAATACCACCTATCATTTTTCGTTTGCAATAATAATTTTGTTTTTCACAGTGTTGGTATGAATGACAAAGTTATATTTGCGGTTTTGGAAAATGTGCTATATCTCAAAAAATAATTACTATATCTCGTTCAAACCAATTTTGGTTTAAAGTGTTTATTAAGATCTATAGCATATATTTTTTTTAGATTTTTCTCTCTCTTATTTCAAAAGTTAAAGGGGGGGGGGGGGGGGGGGACACACATTTTACCACTTTGGCGGTGAATATCTTTCAAACGGTTGACTTTGCGAAAAAGTTGTCTTAAAAAACCTCAATGTCATTTTTAAAGACCTATCTATAGACACCCAACACGTGTTGGTTTAAAGAAAAATTTTTTTTTTCAGTTTCAGTTCCATGTATGGGGAGCCCCCCTTAATCTTTTATTTTTCTTATTTTTGTATTAAATTCGTTAAGCGGTTAACAGAATACATCTATCTACCAAGTTTCAACTGTGTAGTCTTAATACTTTCGGAATAAAGTGGCTGTGACATACGGACAGACAGACAGACAGACATGACGAATCTATAAGGGTTCCGTTTTTTGCCATTTAGGCTACGGAACCCTAAAAAGGACAAGTAAAATACCTATGATAATAACAATAGTTGTTTAGCCTAAACGTTCCAGATCATTATAGGTAAGAAAAATTTACGAACATTATTTAAAAATATATATATGTAAACGTATGTACTCGTATAACTCATAAAAAGTTTTCGAAATAACTTAAATTACCTTTTTCAATACAGTTGCTCGAAAATGTGAGCTTGCGATGGCAGGCCAGCGTGCGGTAAGTTGATTTTACCGCACGCCGTGCGTTTTTGTTACGGTTTAGTACAGCGTGCGGTAAGTTGATTTTACCGCACGCCGGCGCCGTGCGTTTTTGTTTACGTACGTTTTTTTAATTTCTACTAGCTTCCGCCCGCGACTTCATCCGCATGGACAGTAGAAAAATAGAACGACCACTTTAAAATGACCTTTTTAGTGTATGAAAGCTAGTACTACGGAGAGTTCAAGCTGTTTCCCTGGTTCCACCCATCTGAATTTAATGAAACATAGTTTAGATTTTAAGTTGGACCTCAATCTACTAAACTGTGAAAAGCACATCAAAATTAGTTTAGCGGTTGTTGCGTAATTCGCGCACAAATGTTTAGAATTTACAGTTTTATTATATGTATAGATTACAATTTCAGTGGTACCTATAATGTTTTCTCGCATATGTATTGAAAAACGTAGTATGGCACACGGTTGTTAAGGTTTTTTAAAACTCGTGACAATTATAATCCCTCGCCTGCGGCTCAGGCTTATAAAACGTCAACTCGTTTTAAAAACATCCTTACCAACCTTGTATCATAAACTACTATTACTTATTTGTCATAAATGATAATTATAGTACTATTACACTATAGGTGCAGCCATAAACTTTAGCAACACAAAAAGTTTATTTTATTTTTTATAAGAATTAAAATAAATAGCAAAATTCAAAACCCATTTAATCATAATCAAACGTGATGGACTTAATTTTCCTCACAATATCTAAATTTGAACTTTAAAGTTACGTAACTAAGGCGTTTAATCATTTTGTTGACATGATCTTATCGTCCTAACTTCGTTTGATAATCGGAAGTGATCTATTCTGTTCCGAACGCGTGCGCGCGATCAATCATTTCCACAATTTTGTTACAGCAAAGATGTATTAGATGATTGAGCTATTGAATTCGTTGCATCACTTGTGTTGTAATTTAATTTTAGAACTTGGTATGTTATACTGTGGGAAATTATATGAAAGTTAATATTTGATGTATTGTCAACATAAAACTGCTGCACTATTGAGAATAAATAATAGGGGGGGATGTGACATATGGTTATAATAGTGGTATCCCTAAATGTAAATTTGTAGTTGGTAACACTGACACTTCCTTCCAGGATGTCGATTATTGTTTGTTGTATCCTAAACGTGTGCTTCACAAATAAAATACCAATTTCAAGCAAACACATATTTTATTAATATAGTACAGTTTCAAAGTAACAATAATGTTAGGTAATCTGTGCGGTTAAAAATCTAGAAATACTGTATGTGTGTGTGTGTACACTCTTGTAATACATTGGATTTTAATCACCTATGACGGTTGGCTTTAGTCACCTAGAACTTTGTCCAGACTTGTACATTTTGGCGTATCAGATCACCGTATTTTTAACATACGTCGTTTCTTTGATACAGTTTTACTTCAACGCACGCCCAACCAAACTAGCGATGTATGGTAAATACGATGATCTGATACGCCAAAATGATACAAGTCTGGACAAAGCTTTAGAAGTCGTTTTCAAAATTTAATCGCAGGTGATAGCGTCACTGTTGTCTATGTAGTTGATGGCGTAACCTAGGCAACAATATGTAATAACGTAGTTCCAGTTTTGGCCACCGGATTAGATAATTTTGTTCAGTCAAGGCCGAATTGCCATTTACACGGTCGATTTTCGCCGTGCGGCGAAAGTTGTACGGCTTTAGTCACCAATTTAAATATCCCATAAGTCTATTTCTTTGTTAATAAGGTTTTATAATGATCATTAGCTTTCCTTTTCATTTTGCAATGCTACATGAAACCAATAAGGCAGAAACTTAGTCACTACTAAAAAAAAAAAAATGTTCAACAGATATCCCTATGACCATTAGCTTCCCTTTTCATTTTGCAATGCTACATGAAATTGGAACCAATAATGCAGAAACCTAGTCTCTTTACAAAAAAATATAAAACAGAAATTCTTAAACACACACTGAAGAAACGAGATTACCATTAAGTTTTCGTAAACGCAATAAAAACATTAGCAGCGACATTTCGAATGCACATCTAGTGGAATGCAACGTGACATTTTAATCTTTTCAAACGCGGACTTAAAGCGGGGAATCCCATAAAATTTAATTTTAATAGCGACACGAATTCCGTCCAATTACAAATACATTACACAGGTATAAAAGTACACTGGATATGTTTTGACACAAAAAAAAATATGTAACCCATAACCCTAAAGTTGTCGACGGCTGTCCAAACAATCATGTTAACTGTGCTGATTTTATCAATATTTATGAGAACTTCTTGTCTATCTACAACATCTTTTTACATTTAACTATGTGTGTTAACTTAAACAAAATAAAAGTAGTTTGTTTTTGATAAATACTCCGGTTAGTAGTCTATGATGTCAAAAGTGAATGCCTAAAGCGTTTAAGACCTATAATTTTAATGAAACACGTAAGATTACAAATATTTTGGGTTATTTGGTTTTTAGCTACTTCTGACGTCAGAAACCATGTAATTATACATAGACCACACAACAATACTACATACTATTATTATCATTACAGAACCAATACCTGCAAGAAAACCCTACATAGTATGGTCTGTGTCTTCCATTCTCTCTACAGCCGTGATCCACGTCAGTTTCCGCGTCGCAAAGCTTTGCGGATCCGGTCGGATTTGGCGTGAAGGCCGTCCGCGCTAATTGCAATGCGATGCGGATCTAGCCGGGGACATTTGCATCCCGTGAACAACGAATTCGGAATCGGAGACAGACATTAGCTAATGAAAGTTATCTTAGCATCTGTACATCTTCGATAACTAATTAATAGGAAAGTATTAATATAGAGGCAACCTCGACATCATATGATTCATAATGTAATATGATCTCAAAGCTGGTGTCAATCATTAATTATGTATAATGACATGATAATTAAAGAAAAAAAAATATTGGACAGCTTTACCTATTCAAAAGTTAATAAATATTATAACTTTGTCACCGTGTTAAAACCACATTCTATGAATTTTGCGTAAGATAAATTAAGTCGTTATTACTTACACTAGAATTCAAATTCTGAATTAAGTACCTAATGGCTGTATTTGCATTAAAAAGATAACACGGATTTGTGAGTCTTTATAGGGTTAAGATTGCTATGGTAACAGATACATAGTAAGGTACAGTATCTTGTTACACAACCCAATAATTATAACGTTTACTTTTAGGACTGTTTTTTTTTTAATAAATAGCTGCCTATTATAATAAATATAAATAAAAAATAAGACAATTTAAATGTGAAACTAAGGTCTTAAAAATGTCAATAAAAATCAGTGTACACATTTCGGTATACTTCAATTGATATTTTACCGTCTACGAGTAATAAAACTTTTGGAATCGCCTTATCAATTCTAAATGGAAAGCCAATAAAAACTGCAAACACAGACCCCAAAGCTGTTTCTTCTAAGTAACAACTATTAGGGTCACTCGGAGTAACATCCATCAATGTCCTGGCTAATTCCGAATCGGCCAAACTTGGTGGCAAAGCCGGTGTTTTTCCTTCGGCCAAATTGTTTGGCTTACGACAAATAGTTTTCTGGAGGGTGTGGGATTGTGATAAGGAAAGGGTTATAATTAGTGGTATATTACATTACTGGGGTGAGTTAGTATCATTTGTTTAGTGGAATCAGACTTTTATCTTCTTATTTTCTTTAGATAAACGGTTTTTGTATAGTCCACTTTAATTACGAGTATTAACCATCAATGAAACTTAAAAAAAACCACATAGTATTGTATTCCAAAATTTAAACTTCTAGATAGATAATTAGGATTTTGTTTTCATACTTATTGATTTTAGGTACAACCGCAAAAGCATTAGATTTTGGTTCCTAACTAAATGGCGTGTAAACTTTGATTTCCCTAGATAAATCTACATGTCACATTAAAATACTTTCAAATTAAATCCCACGCTTAAAAATTTAATCAAATAACATTTTAAATATGTTTACACCCTAGAGGCTAGATTTCCCATGTTTTAGAATAATTTATTGTTATTCACTATAGTTGTGATCCCATGCGTGATCAATTGAGTGTTATAGAAACCATTTAACATCTAACAGGATCGTTGACTTACATTAAGTTGTCTAAATCACACCCCGCAGTTTACATGACGATTTGATTAAAATCTTCACAAATACCTTCAAATATAGTCTCTATTTCATTTACATTTATAGTCGTATCTTCTATAGCAATATTGTTATTTTTAAATTTAAGTTTTGACTTCGCACACGCGTCTTCACACATGATAGGATTCAGAACGTTTATCATACTCAAAAGATGTATTACATGTAATTATTTGCTAATGTTTAGGGCGTGAGAATATTTTGCTATTATAAGAATATTGATCCCTTAGGAATTTCATGTGAGAAATTAAATTCATTAGAATTTCCTTCCATATGATCTTTCTATGTAGATTATGTTTTGTGTTTATTGATTATATTGCGGACGGTTTCAGATGTATTACAATACAATTGACTTCCATGCTCAGCAGTTGCATAATTTAATACACTACTCAAAACAATATCTATAACCAATCATGAATTCCAGATTCCTAGACGTTTCAGATCAAAGGAACCTATCTATTCATAGAGTTGGACTCTAATTGGATTACCCAACTGATATTAGCTCAATATCCTAGTGACAGTGGCTGTGAGGACAGTGACCCTGTCAGTCGATTGTCCCCTTCGCTTGGGGCGTATTGTTCAGTATCTGGTGGGGTGTCCGTATGTGTTGTTACTGTTGTGAGGGTGTCTGCGTGCATGGGAATTCTTTTCGATGGTTCTGATCGTTGACCCTTAGGGTTATTTTCTGAGTTTATTATTTGGTTGCCTCTTGATAATGTAGTTGATGTTTTCTTGAATTAAACTAATTTATACTCTGTGACTGATCTTTAAGAGTTACTCTAATGACATTTGTATATTTTTTTTAAAGTTTATGGATTTATCCGTAATACATTGTAAAGCTTATGAATAGATATTATGATGACAAACCTTTGAAAAAAAAAACAATAAGAAAATATAAAGGATAGAAGTAATTAATAATTTGATAATTTCGATAACTTGCTTATCGAAATTAGCACACATTGCTATGTAGTTACATAGCAATGTGTGCTAATGTAACAACATTTTTTTTTTAATTGTAACCGTATGCAAGTTCCTATAAATTTATCCATATCAAATCTGAATCAATTTAAGGCATCATACATCATATTGAATACACAACAGAATAAAAATCTGAATCCAAACATTATGATTAATATACTGCACACGAATTTATCGTCAAGTTCGGTACAACTTTGACCATTACTGGTGCCCGTCGGCGATACGAAGCATGCCATTAATCTCACCAGATGTATGTAAATTTCCCTGATAAATTGTCGGTCAAGCGATGCCGGGGAGATGGGAGGTCATCCATTATTTCAGGTCGTCGGTCATTCTTATAACCTGTTATGTCTTGTGTAATGTGTGTTTTGTGAAATATGTGCTGAAAATCAGTGAGGACTTTTATTTTTAGTTTGTTGCTTTTCATGTTGCAATTCAAACATCTTCTAATTTTATGAAATAAATTATTCAAAGAGTTACTTTAGGTTTTGATGCTATCTTACTGAATAAGGATCGCAGCCATAAGTATAACATATAATATCATCTTTGTGATTATGGTTAACGTTTAAACAACATGAAAATATAAATATAAGAATTTCAAATTCATTTAATTTGACTATTATAATGTATAAGTATGTATATGAAGCATAAGATAAATTTATTATGAGAAAAATTCTATACTCTCAAAGCTGAGACACAAACTAAAATCCATCAAGTTGACCAATAAAATATTTCAAGCCAAAACGATAAAAACTTCCATTCGTCTCGCCCGCAGATCGCTTCCGGGCTATTATTTTCGCGTAAATCGCTCAGATTTAAAACGACCACAGTTCAATTCACGATTCTACAAAACGCTTGTCCATCCTGATAGATGCTCACAAATGTCCTGGTAAAATGCTGGCCACCAACAATCGAATTGAAACCTTAAAACTAGGTACTGAGGATGCTAAATTTGAAGAGAACCAAGAATTGCTTGGTCAGGATGGTGACGTTAAAGAAGAATCAGATAGAAATGCTAAAAAACGGGAGCAATTACGATCGCCTTATCTATAGGATTTTAAGTCTTCAGCTGTCAGTCGCTTTAGATTCTCTAAAAACAGCTTCGGATGTCAACTGTAATCTGCCAATTAAAATGAAATCGCACACCGCTTGGTATTATTCAAATATTGGGGGAAAAAAGGTTCCCGCTTTTTGAGAATGTTAATTATCGTAATGGGAAATAATACAAAATTGGGTTACACCATATTATTTTGAGTTTCAATAACATTGTTGCTTAAATTACTCCAATATTGACTTTCTTTTTCTTTTTAGTAATATGATTCTCTCCATTATGTTTTTATTTTAAACCATTACCTAAGAATTTCGCACTTCTGACCACTACTTCAGATAAATGAGTAAGTTAATGATTTATTTATTTTATTTATTTATTTATTTTTACTTTAATTATAACGGACACACCAATTACAATAATTAAAGAACATAATTAATACAGTTTTCTAACACAATTTCAACAACAACTATTCATTCATACTTTCACAATAACGCAAACATTCTGACAATAATTTCATCCATCCATCCGCAAACAAGTCACATTCAGGGTTGTTGGCAAGGAGAGAGTTGAGCGCGGAAAGGGAGCGCGGTATAGGTGAATTAGCACGTGCCACAGTACGGCCCCATGGCACGGCAAGCAACCGGTGCCTTCTACTGCGGCGGTAGTTGTTCGGTACAAAAAGTCGACACAGCTCATTATGCAAGTCAGGAGAATCTATCTTACCGTTAAGAATTTTGCACATAGTTGCGAGTTGGTGTTTCATTCGCCTAACCTCCAAGGAATTATAGCCTAGACAACCCAGCAAAAACTTGGACGGATACATGAAGGGATAGTATCCATTCACGCGTTTGTACAAATATCGAAGAAATGCTTTTTGCACCTTCTCTAACATAAGGACATACGAGCTTTCATGAGGGTTCCATACACACATGGCACTCTCCAATTTGCTACGTACCAACGCCATGAAAATAAGTCCTATGACTTGAATATTTTGAAAATCTTTTGCATTGCCAATGATATTGCCAAAAGTTAAGTACAAATATCAAAACCGCTGTCAACAAACTGTAATGTAGTTTTTCGTTTATTAATTATGAAAGAATTCATTCTCATCTAACTTTAAATAATTATCACTAGTCCCAAAAACAGAAGCAATATTTTAATACCAAGTCTTCTGAAAAAATGCCTACTTAGATAGTCGAATTTCAGGACGGTAATATTTCATCACATGCTATTTTTTTCTCTGCGATTTTTTTACATACACATTTGAATCCTAGAGTCATTTATTCCAAAAATGGGCGCATAATTTTAATGAGACTTCTCAAATCATAACGTGGTGCCTAAAATTCGGATAGTTAAAATTTGCCACGGCAATATTTCACCACATGCAAATTTCTTATTAACACATAGCATTGTGAGCCAGTGACGCGAACAGAAGGCTGTAGCTACATAAATTAGGGGCGTATAAATTATGCATGTTAGCACTTTGGGCGCAATTACCAGGTTTCCATTACATAACTCATCGATGTCTACGCGCTTAAGGTGGTGCTACTTAGTATGGAAAAGTGTCACACAATGAAAATAAAAGTATACTTACTTACTTACGTATTGCTGTGGCTCAGGGACCCGAAGTGGATCTTGGCCTCCGACAATAGAGCGTCCTTCCTTTCTATTTAGTGCGAGATCTAACCAAACTGTGGCTTCTTACTCAGCGAGATCTTTGGTGACCTGATCTGACCAGCGATATCTGGAGTCTGGAGTCCCCACGGACTCCCATGCACGCTCTTTTCACCGCTCGAAGTATGATCCCTAATAATCTAGTATTCCTATTATATCTATTAGTGAAATGCATAAAATCTAAAAAAAACAGTCCCAATTTTCAAAAAAAATCTTATACTTAACATCTTCGAAAAATTTAATCAGACAACAAAAGATAAATCTACAGAGAATAATTGAGAAAAATAATGGGTTGTCATTAGGGCTTGCAATTCGAATATTCGAAGTATTCGAATATTCGGCTTATTTTGCTATTCGAATACTCAAGTCGGTGATATTCGAATATTCGAATATTTTCCACTTTGTTACATTTAGGTAAAAGTAATTCTTTAATAAATACCCGAATAGCTTTTGTGAGCATAGAATGAAGCGTTCGTTAACGTTCACTGTCTCGTTTATTTATTTGTTTACCTTTATTGTTTGTTTGTCCACAAATTGTAAACGATTTTAATCTAGCTTCCCAATGAGCCAAAGACTTGAAACTTAAAACATAGGTTAGAACTGGATAACAATGACATATAATAGTGTCATTTGAGCTGATCTCGTGATGGAACCGAAAGAAGGCCACAGGAAATCTGTAATAAAACCATATAAACCCATCGAGTTTATACTCGTTTGATTCGTCTTGACAAGTACAAGTGTGTGATTGTCTCATATAAATGTTTTCTTTCTTTCATTCTATTACTTTTTGGCTGTAGTGATCAGAGTCTCTTGCGACACGTAGGCCTCTTCCAGCTGTTTCCATTCTGTTCTATGTCATGCTTTTCGCGTCCAAAGTGTTCCTCCAGTATCATCTGCCCATCTTTTGGTTTGTCTTCCACTTTTACTTTTTCTGTTCCATGGTTGCAACTTTGTAATAATTTTGGTTCATTTTTCCTTGATTTCTCTTGCCATATAACCCGTCCATTGCCATTTTAACATTCTTACTTTCCTTATCATATTTTCTATTTTCGTTTTTTTTCTTATTTCTTCTGATTTTTGACGATCTTTCAGCGTTACACCTTTTAAGCTTCTTTCCATTTCCTTTGGCATGTTCTGACCTTCAAATAGTGCTTTTGAGTCAGTGCCTATGTTTGACACTCTGTACTATAACCATACAAGTTTATCGAGTTTGGCTCGTTTGATTCGTCTTGACTAGTACTCTGCTGGGAAACAGTGTCCAGGGTCTGATGATGGAGCCGGAAGAAAACCACAGGAACTCTGTTATGAAACCATACAAATCCAACGAGTTTGGGCTCGTTTGATTCGTCTTGGCAATAACTGTTGAGAAATAGTGTCCAAGGTCTGATGATGGAGGCGGAAGAAAACCACATGAACTATGTAATAAAACCATACAAATCCATCAGTTTGGGCTCGTTTGATTCGTCTCAACAAGTACTCTGTTGGGAAAATAAATAGTGTCCAGGGTCTGATAATGAAACCGGAAGAAAACCACAAAAACTCTAATAAAACTATGCAACGCCATTTTGTTTGAGCTCGTTTGATTCGTCTTGACTAGTACTCTGTTGGGAAATAGTGTCCAGAGTCTGATAATGGAGCCAGAAGAAAACCACAGGAACTCTGTAATGAAACCATACAAATCCATCGAGTTTGGGCTCGTTTGATTCGTCTTAGCAATAACTCTGTTGAGAATTAGTGTCCACAGTCTGATGATGGAGCCGGAAGAAAATCACAGGAACTCTGTAATAAAGCCATACATATCCATCGAGTTTGGGCTCGTTTGATTCGTCTCGACAAGAACTCTGTTGGGAAAATAATTTATGTCCAGGGTCTGATAATGAAGCCGAAAGAAAGTAAAAACCATGCAGCTCCATTTATTTTGGGCTCATTTGATTCGTCTTGACTAGTACTTTGATGGAAGATAGTTTCCAGAGTCTGGTGATGGAGTCGAAAGAAGGCCACAAGAACTCTGATAAGATTATACAACTCCATAGAGTTTGGGCTTGTTTGACTTGTCTTGACAAGTACTCTGTTGGGAAAAGTGTCCAGATTCTGGTGATAAAGCCGGAAGAAGGGCACAGGAACTCTATAATCATACCATACAACCCCATCGAGTTTGGGCTCGTTTGATTCGTTTTGACAAGTATTCTGATGGGTAATAATATTAGACCCTGGTTTAATAATGAAGCCGGAAAAAAGCCCCAGAAAAACACAGATAAGACTAAAAAGCAAAATATAAATATTTCTTACTAAAAATAAAAGCAAAAAATATGTTTTAAAACCGAACTAAAAAGTATCAAAATCGAACTCAAAACATGCCTATAAAAATGAACTAGAAAAACTGACTATTAAATATAAAATAATTTCCCCTTAAAAGACTTATAACACTATAAAGAAGTTTTGAAACCGAAAACGTTGGACAAATGCAAAAGTCAATTGATGATAAATCTTAAACAATGTGCCCCATTAAACGAAGCATTTGACTTTGGTTTAACTCGAAAACATAAGCAATATTTAATAATTACGACCATCAGTTTTATTTTACAGAATTATTCGAATAATATTCGAATATATTCGAATACATCCTTAAAAATTTTCGAATATTCGAATATTGAATTTCATCGAATATTTGCAAGCCCTAGTTGTCATAAACTTGTATTTTTTCTAGTAAAACTACAGTTGTGAGAGTGTTGAAGGACTTTAGTTAGGTATTATTTTATGTTATCGAATTTAGTGAAGTCTGTGTGAAGTCTTTATTATAGTCAAGCTTATTTTACTCATTATTAATTTGTTCCTTTCAGTCAAAATGATTTGATGCAATACATTTCTTATGCAAACTACTGAAGAATGGAACGCGCTGTCTGCTCATGTGTTCCCCAATATTTACAACCTTGGTCTCTTCGTCCTTACGTCCTGTTTACCAAGCAAAGTGGTGGTCAAATGCCTTCCCCGTTACCAATAAAACTTGAATTCTATTCAGTGCCTTTATTTTTATTGTTATTGCAAGAAACCTTGCCACATTAACCCAACACCCAATAATCCCCTGTCCAGTGCTCTAATAGCGGTCTACTGAATATAATCAAACTCTCATAAAATTTCAATAACGGCCTTAACTGCTGCCCGATGCAAATGAACTAAAGTGAAACATTCACTAAACTTGGCCTTCTCATGGGGATTCATTTGTTTTAATTGAGATGAAATCTTGGGTATTGTTTTGAATTATTCATTTCAGATTTATAAGGAGATGTTCAGTTTGTTAATGTTTTAAAGGTTCACGTGTATGCTTACTTCATATTATGAAAATTAAGGATTTCATCTTTACGTTTGCTAATTCTGGATAAATCACTAACACTACTTTCAACGTGACAATGTTGTCTTTTGTTTAAACCTAAATGTATTCTAATTATTTTTTTAATAAAAATCTATAATTTAATTAGAGGCTAAATAAATATGGTCATGGCTTAGAAATTTTCCCTTTTGGCATATTCAATATTTTAAGAATTTTGGGTTAGACAACCCATGACCCCTGTGGCTTTCAATATTTCATTACAAATCACTAAAGGCTGCAATATAGGGACACTTAAAGGCTTATTAAACGCTATCACGAAATCCAAATTTGAATATAAACAAAAGGCTGACATGCCAAACGGTATATAATCCGTGCCTTAAACCTGCAAAACAAAGACAGCCTTTACAGCCTTTGGCCTTCCTGAAATCCATTCGTGGCCATTGTCCATTTCGCCGTGGGCTAGATCCATTAGACCAGCACAATTAGAACCTTATTTACTTTCCAGAATTATACTAAGAGGGGTCTGAAAATCCTGGTTTGATTCAAATGTAAGGGGAATGATGCGGAATATTATAGGAGGATAGGAACAGAATGTGGTTTCCGCATATGAGATGGTGACATCTGATAGTCGATAGGTGTGTAGGCAGCTACGTTATCATTTGGTAGTGATGTAGCTGTGACAGTCGATATAATGAGTTATCGACTTCTTTCAATTATTTACTTTGTTCAAAGTCAAAAATAGCTTTATTCAAATAAACTTAATTATTAAGTACTTTTGAATCGTCTATATTCTCATACCACCCGTTCAAGACTTTTTTAACTGACAAGAAGAACGGGCGCAAGAAACTCATCAGCTTTAACAGCATATAGTAACGATATTTACAAACTTAAATATATCGTTACCAGATAATTACAACAGGGTGACAGGATTATTGGCAACAAACATAGATTTATTATATTGCTATCATTGGCAACAAAGTACTTATAGTAGTTATGTGTTACATCATTTACACGCATTTAGATCTTTAAGATAATCGTCTACTTAATAATAACCTGTACGCATGAGCGTTTTTTTGACATGGCTTTTAAATTCATTCAAAGAAAGATCAATCACTCGTTGTGGAACTTTATTAATAAAGGCTATGTTAATAACAAAAGCATTATGTTTCATGATTCTGTATTGCAATTTCGAATTCAGACAGCTGCGTTATATTTAATTATTTCTTCTTACTTCTCAAGCTAAGTTGTATTCATTTTTGTTTTAACCAATCAAAATATAAAGAAAATTACAAAATCCTATTTTTTTATGAATTGAATTATTATTGAAACTGAAACTTCAGACCTAGGGGCCGATTCTCGCGCATTGCAAGATTTCTCGAATTCGAGATTATCTCTAATCACAAATCTCTATTTAAAATGTCTCTAAAATCTCTATTGCAGCCAAAAAACTTATTCTCAGCAATTTTCGACATTACAAGTTGAAGGTATTTGCAATTTTTACGATTTCTTGACTTTTTCGAGATATCTCGAATTTGGCACTATGTCACGCGCCCAAGAATCACCTCCCTAGCAACTGAACTATCGATATATCGATATGCACAGAAATTTCTATTAGTCCCAACCCTTCGACTGCCCATTACGATTCGGATATTTAGTACCGAATGCATTTGCGTCGCCTGTATGACGTCATAACCAAGAGCATGGCTCCGATTGTCCGTGTATTACGTAATTAAGTCCGATATCTGCCGGCCATGGTAATTGCACTGAGATTGTAATCAGATTTACGAAATCATACCTATTGTACAATATTGAACTGTAATTGGGATAATTAGTTGATGTCAAATAATGAGCATTAACAATTTTGAATTTATCGTTGAATGGTCAATACGGTCAATCATCAATATGCTACATTTTTATTAATAACTTAATGATATATCTGTATTAAAAATTGTATCAATAACACTTCTCAAGCTTACGCACGCACTCAGTTAACAAAGGAAAAACAATTTTTTTTAACGAATACTAGCGCGGTTTTATAGAAAGTACTTTGTTACCGATTAATTAAGTTGGTATTTGGTTTGATTTTTCATTTTCCCGACGTTTCGGCACCTTTTCAGCTAAAAATCAAACCACAAATAAACCATCTAATTACCAAAGTACTTTAAATAAAACTGCGCTAGTATCCGTTAAAAAGTGTTTTATCTACTCTCATATCGTAAAATTCGAATTATGAATTTCAAAACGAATTTATATTGGCATATTGGCATACTTTATACACGCAATACCGAAAAAAAATTAAAAAGTTATTTTATAACATACCTTCGCTATACTAAAGTATGCTATAAAATAACTTTTTTTCTCATTACGATACAGGGCAAATCCAAGAAGAAGGCAGTGCCGCGATATTTAAAAAAAACAATGATATTCCCATAAAAATGTACTCTATGGTGATCGATGGCTTAGCGTAACGATTAGTCTGCTGGAATTCACTCAATTCATTATTTTTTTCTAATAGAATGCGCGCCATTTTTTAATTTTAATTTTTACTTTTGCTTAAAAATGTCTGATAGTAGTGAGAAACGTAGTGATTATTTCCTCTGTGGTAGTGAGTGTGAAGAAAGACTCCCCGATATTTTAGATGCTGCGACGGAAAAACGTCTTACTTTACATAGGTAAGTAACCTACCTAAATCATAGTCGAGAAACTACTTACTCTTTTATTATTGATATTTTATTTTGTAGGTTCAATCACAAATTGTATGAGAGTAGATAAAGTTGTGTATGAAACTGTACATAACTAGGTATTAAAACACTCGTGTGATACTATTAAAAACCTCGCCTACGGCTCGGTTTTTAAACACAAACTCATGTTTTAATACCCCTCATTATGCATCAGTTTCATAAACTACTATTATTTCTTCGTTATTGAAATCAGAGTCAACGGTGAAAAAAAATTCGGGTTGCACTCCGGGAGTGCCGGCAGAAGTGAAAACTTGAATATTAACGTTGTGCATTTTTGATATTTTGGAATGGTTAGGGAATAATTTTGCACGAATTGCCGTCTTACAAATTTACTCTGCATTTGAATTCACGAATACAGAACAGTATTGTACGAAGGGCTTATCCATAGCTTGAGAGAAAATCTAGAGTTTTGACATTGAATTAAAAAAAATTGCGCGTTGCTATGGTGACACAAGTGTTTACGTCTTGAAATGACGCGCCGGCATTTTCACCGCGCCCCGTAAAAAGAGAGGGGGATACTTCCGCCGCCGGCTGTCTACGCTACAACCGTCTTACGAATTTTCGATCAGGGTCACGTGACCCTGACTGACGCGAGTTTAACATTTTTTCCCCATTACAAAAAAAGTGTACAACGCCGCTAAAGAAGTTTTCACTTCAAAAATTGCAAACAACCTGACCTGAGCCAATATAAAAAAGTTCGTTTTCTAAATAACCCAGCCAGGGAAAGAACCATGGACCTCAGAGATGGCGACACCTTGAAAACCGATGTACAAACCCTTTGTTTGTCAAATAAAACAAAAGGATAATGTTCTTTGTAAAGGTATTACCACTGAATTTGCTTGGTATATATCGTCACATGGCACCGAAGTTATAATATAGGCCTGCATTCAGAAGACCACTCCAGGCGAAGTGGTAGATGTAGACAGATAGCTTTCTAACATTACCTACATCTCTGTTAGTCGAACAGTAATCTCATTAAAAATCTTTCTAGAACACATTTTCTTGATTCTGTAGATACATTTTATTACGTGCAAATCAAACTAAGGGATAATGTTATTTGTAGAGGTATTACCACTGAATTTGCTAGGTATATCGCCTTACATGCCACCGAAGTTACAATATAGGCCTGCATTCAGAAGACCGCTCCAGGCGATATGTCTAATTAAACGCCTCTCCGCTTGTTCGGTTTATTGGTGACGTGCTACGCTTGTACGGTCAAACCCTTAATATCCGGGATCAGGAACATGGCACAAGTTAGCGAAATTGAACTTAATGATGTTGGTTGAAGGTTTAATTTTGTTTAACAGTAAATGGAAGGCATATTTTTGAGGTATGTTGATTCTATTTTACCTTATTTCAGTAAATTATCCTGATACAATGGATTTATCTTAAAGTTTACATTATTTAAGTAATAACGTATTGAGTTTGCACCAATATCAAAATGATACTCACCAATTTCAAGGATATCAAAGAGATACTACTTCAAAACACTGGAAGATTGTACTCAAACTCAAACTCAAAATAATTTAACCGGTCTAGGCTGTTACAAGCACTTGTTAATTTCTGTATATTTCATACAGAGTCGTCAACATTGAAAAATAATTCACTTCTCAAGCTTACGCGCTCACTACACATGAAATAAAACACTTTTTAACGGATACCAGCGCGGTTTTATTGAATGTACTTTGGTATTTAGTTGGTATCTGGTTTGATTTTTGGTTTTCCCGACGTTATAATATTAAATACCAAAGTACATTCAATAAAACCGCGCTAGTATCCGTTAAAAAGTGTTTAATTTCATTGAAAAATAACTTCAACATTTAAAGTGAGGTCATTTCCATCACAATAATTAACAAAAGTTACCACACAATGGGTAGGTATTGAAATTAATTAATTTACTAATATGTAGATAGGCAATTGCCTATCTACACACACACACACATGCACACACTCTAAAAAATGAAGGCCAACTAAGAGCTATTTTCTCTTAGTAGATCTTGAATTGAATGAAACAATTATGATAATATTTAATTGAATCAAAGCTGAATAGTTAAATCAACATGTTAGCCTGTGATTGAAATAAACACGTAGTGTGTTTATTAATTCTAAGAAGCTTATACATAGTTTCAACTATTATTGACTTTTCTTGCGTGATTCGATCATTTTTATTAGTTATCATAAACAAATAAATAGTAGAATCAATTAATAATAAAGTATCAATATAATTAAGTAAATAATGAATTTGACAATTCTCATTGTTAGATGAATAACTTCGTCATCGTTGATTTAACTAAGACCTATTGCTAAATCAACTAAAACTGTAATCTTTAAAACAACAAATAAAAATATTCAAACCAATAATGTCAAGTAATCATTTTTATCATTTACCATTGTAGAATTAACTATGAATTAAATGGTAAATTCTACTAAGATTATGTTGTTTAAATATTTCACATTACTTAGTTGGAATAAACACTTAAAATAGTTTTCATAAACAAATAGGGAGATAATGTTGAAACAATTATTAATAAAAAATCAAAATCTAACTAGGTTTAGCCGCACTTCGGGTATTAGCCGTAACATACATGAAATTATCACTAGTATAAATATATTACGTTCGTTATGTAAATAATAGACAAAAAGCTTTTCTTATTGTTTTTTTTTTTATTTGGGGTATTGCAGCGGAGCTGCTCGGCATGGTTTGTGGCATAGTAGTGGCATGCATGCCATCCTGATTGCGCAGCGCACTAATACGCATGCGCTCCGAAAGATGTCACTGTGCTGTTTACATTATTTTCTAGACGGCAGTGTTAAAATTTTTTCCGATTTCATGACCTTCTTTAGATTACTTTGGTTCGACATCGCTTCTCGGCCTTTTGGCTAAGACCTAAGTGTAGTATCTGTACTTTTCAGCTTAATATCTATAAGTTTCCTCACTGAGGGACCAGTATATTAAACTGATTTTTATAACTCGACGGGATGTTTGGGATGTTCGCTCTTAGTTGAACTCACTAGGTGAATTAGTTCTAACAAACATCTTTTTTGTTAATATGGACCAATCTCTTAGTTGAACTCACTAGGTGATTTAGTTCTAACAAACATCTTTCTTGTTAATATTGACCAAGCTTTTAGTTGAACTCACTAGGTGAATTAGTTCTAATAGTCATTTTTCTAGTCAATATTGATTAAGCTCTTAGTTGAACTCACTAGGTGAATTAGTTCTAATAGTCATCTTTCTTGTCAATATTGACCAAGCTCTTAGTTGAACTCACTAGGTGAATTAGTTCTAACAGTTATCTCGCATGTTAATATTGACCAAGCTCATAGTTGAATGTACTATGTGAATTTGTGAGTACAATCATTTTTCGTATTAATATTGAATAAGATCTTAATTGCTTTAGCTAAGTAACAATAGTAAGACCAATTTGTATCATCTTATTTGAAGCATCTAACGTGTTGTTAGGCTCGTATGGAATCAAGATGCTTGATCGCAACTATCACAATGTTGTTAGGAGCAACCAAATTTTTTTTAGAGTGCACACACTTAAATAACTATTATTATTAAGACTACCTCCTATTATATTAATCAAATATACTTAGGTGATCCGCGGGTGAGGACCTGGAGACCTGAAATACAGGGTCGCCCTAGTTTAGGCTCCAGATCACACACTCCAAGCAGTTTATAATGTTTATGTTGTTTGTTATGTTGTTATTGTGTGTGATGAAATAAATGTCTTTTATTATTTATTTTTATTTTAACAAAACAAATTGGTGGCACCGTGCACGCTTTTAGCGCCACCTAGCGTGTTGCAACTTTGTTGGCTCTGACCTGACCGTTTTGACGTTTTGATATGTAATGGCGGCATTGTGACAAAATATTAAAAAATACTATACATATTGTGTTATTAATGTAAATTTCAAAATTACTGTGATTTGGGTAGACAAAGTGTTGTGAAATCATTTTTGGTCATTTTAAATTAAATATGGCAAGTAAGATCTATTCAAAAAGAGTGTTTTATTTTGGTTATATTAGGGTTTGTTTACTTCTCTTTTAGTTGTAGATTTTGTAAAACAAGAGGATAAAGCTAGTTTAATAATTTTATTAAGTGATAATAAACACATATAATTGTTTCTGTATCGCTAGTAATCAATTAAACATCGTTTTCAAACAGATTACGGAGCCTTCATTATTTCTACTTTTTGCCACCATGAGCGCTGCGATCGATTATTATACCTCGCACCCAGCGAATAGCGGTCCTTGTATTTTCATACGTCTATATCGGCTTTGGCTTGTAATTAAACAATTCTAGGAGTTGCTTCAAAAGCCCGAAGTACACATTGGGCCAACGCCTGGCCGCGCGCGTTGGGCCAACCGTTGGGCCAACGACTGGCCGCGCACGTTGGGCCAACGCGGCCAGGGCATGTCGCTGTTTACACATTGGTGTAGGGATGTCGAAAGTGAAAAAAAATATCGATATATCGATACATCGATATTTATAAAAATATCGATATATCGGTCAAATTTTCAAAGAATATTTTCAGTTTTAAAATATAATGTATTTAGTTCAGCCTAGCTCAGAAATCTCAATAGAATTTTTGAAACTTTTCATGAATATAAATTTTTCTTCCAACATACTGAGGTATTTTGGTTTCTTTATTTATTAAACGCACTTCTATGACTTTACTAAACATCTTTGACGTTAAATATGTTTTATTTATCTAGCTTAGTAACGTATTTTGTTTTTATATTGAATATTATGTTTGTTATAGAAGTGCGTTTAATAAATAATAGAAGGCAATAATTTGGAATCCAAAGCATATTATGCTTTGGATTCAATATTATTTGTTCATTTCAGTATTTAAAACTCCACCCAACTTCATAATACATTGTTTAATATTAGATATGCGTACAAACTTTCGAGTTAGTTATTATGCAGATTTTAATATTTCATTTCTTGCCTTTAGAGCCGTTTATTTTCGAAGCTGTTTTTGTTTGGTTATTTTTAAGGTTTTTGAAGGGGGTTTAGTATTTTTATAAACTTTTTTATATTAAACTTTTTTGTAGTAGGTCTATTTAGTGACGATATTATTTAAGTTACAATAGCCTTATATCAACGGATTATCACCTTTTAAAAAATACTGTTTTCCCGACGCAGGGGCTGTAGTTGTTGAGGAGTTCTCCAGAGTTCTCCTTACTACCAGCTCCAGTTCACCATAATATATATTATGTTATAACAAACATAAAAAGCCTAGCAAACAAATCCAAATACCTACTTAATCGTATCGCACCAGTGAAACACGTAGTATTGAATAAATCCGATGATCATCTATGGTCTTCATCATCAGTTTCACCAAAATGGTATTTTCCATATGCAAATGCACAAGCTACTGAAGAAAATACCAAAATCGCTATAGGTGTGCCTATAATATTTGAAGAGGTTCCTTGATTTCTCCAAGATCCCATCATCAGACATCCTGACCTTATAACAATGGGACCAATTTGGAAGTATATGCTTTCAAACAAACAAAGAATTTTTCAAATCGATCCAGCCGTCTTCGAGTAATCGAGTAACATACATAAAAACAAAGATTCTGTTGAACTAAGACCCTCCTTTTTTGAAGTCGGTAAAAAGGCGCCAACGTGTGAACGCTGCGCCAACGCGCGCGCCAAGATCCTTTGATGTGTGCACGAAAAACCGACAATACTCGGTTCGCCGGCCAACGCTCGCGCCAACTCCCAACATACCGCCAAGTAGGTCTTTACACGTTGGCCCAACGCGCTGGGCCAACGCGTTGGGCCAATGTGTACAGCGCACTAAAGCTTTACCACAATATCCGTCTATAAACATTGATTCGCTTTGTGTTTCCATGATTTTGATAGGATTGTCTTGTTTGAGTACTTTACTGGAAATTCTAGTTTCAGAATAACAGGTGTAGAGAGGATGTTGTACTAATCTCTACGCTTAAGGCGGATCGGAAATCGCGCAGTGTTGAGGCAGAGAGAAACTATTTATATATTTTCACCAAAGACCACACAAAAAGTGTATAACAAGAAAGATAAGATAAGAGGGTATACTCTTATCACATATAACGTTAAAACTAAGACCAAAAACACATTAAAACTTAGGTAAAAATATGGCCTTTGGGTCAAAAAGGTCCCTACCTCAGCAAAATGTTTTGCCGTGACACGCTTATTATAACACGGAAAAAGTAAATGCTAAGTGAAAGAAAACTGTATACGAACAAAGTTAAACAAACACACAAAATAAAATAAACAAAATGAGAAATAAGGACAGAAATGTATTTTTAAATTTGAGATTTTTGCATTTACAATGCTATTTTTAAACAATACTAAATAATATACTAGAAAAAATACGACTCGCACCAGATCAATACTCAGACGGGAATCGAACCCGCGACCTTTGGATATCCGGTCCAATGCTCTAACCGCTGAGCCAGTGACTCGGTAGCTAGTCGCGGGTTCGATTCCCGTCTGAGTATTGATCTGGTGCGAGTCGTATTTTTTCTAGTATATTATTTAGTATTGACAGAAATGTAATCAAAAGTAAAATAAAAATAATCTATGCTAGTGAAGTGATATTTGATTTACAAAACTTTGTTGCGACCGTTTACATCAGAGAACCCAGCTGCCCATTTTCGGGTTCACGGAGATAGTATCCTTACTAATATTATAAACTAGCGGCCGCCCGCGACTTCGTCTGTGTGAAGAGTTTTTTTACTATCCCTCGGGAACTATATGTTTTTTCTGGATGAAAGGTACCTTATGTCCTTTTCTGTACCCCTGACAACGTGTATACAAAATTTCATGATGATCGGTTCAGTAGTTAGGACGTGAAGGCGTAACAAACAAACAAACAAATAAACAAACAAACGGACTTTCGCATTTATAATATTAGTAAGGATGCGAAAGTCCGTTTGATTGTTTGTTTGTTACGCCTTCACGTCTTAACTACTGAACAGATCATCATGAAATTTTGCGTACACGTTCTCAGGGGTACAGAGAAGGACATAGGGTACTTTTCATCCCGAAAAAAGGTATTGTTTCCGAGGGATAGCAAAAACTTTCCGCGCAGACGAAGTCGTGGGCGGCCGCTAGTTCAGTCTAAATTTACGCAGATGTGTATTGTTGATGCTGTTTTACTATGGTCTGATCGACAGATACAAGTAGAAAAAAAATTTGGAGTATCTAAAAGAAGAGTAGAAGTAGTAAAATGAAGTTTTAACCCACATTATAGGTAAACTAGCGGCCGCCCGCGACTTCGTCTGCGTGGAAAGTTTTTTTGCTATCCCTCGGGAAAAAAATATTTTTTCGGGATGAAAGTTACCCTATGTCCTTCTCTGTACCCCCAAGAACGTGAATGCAAAATTTCATGATGATCGGTTCCGTAGTTAAGACGTGAAGGCGTAACAAACAAACAAACAAACAAATAAACAAACAAACGGACTTTCGCATTTATAATATTAGTAAGGATTTATACATTCATAGAAATCTACTATTAAGTGTTTGCTATGATCAATACATTATTTACCTTAATTGTAGTCACTCTTTTTAATTTTGCTATCTATAATTTGTTTCTATTAAAGATAAAGATTTTCATCAATTTGAGGTTTATAAATGTAACAATTCATTCTCCAATGTTAGTGCTAAAAACCATGCAAATTATTGGTATTCACGAAAACTAATGTTTCTCATTCCTTATCATTTAACACTAACCTCTATTCCATCTCTGAATTCACTTCATAGATTCCCGTATTTAGTTAGACAGAGACCATCCCCTAATCCAGGCCTTAAATCATCCGTAAGAAGTCCAGGCCGTCTGTCTTCCCTCGATGACAGTTTTATGGCGAGCCACGGTGTGAACAGCCACATAAAATATTAATACACAATTTGTCCGAGTGGCCGTCTGTTAATCTACTTTTATTGAGGATTTTCAGGATTAATTGTGTTTCGGAGGATTCGAAAAATCTGGTGTTAGGGTGGTGGAATTAAATGGCTGCATGTCCTGGGGTGTTGATCTAATTCTGTGTCTATTTTTTGTGATTTATTTCTGTCATAATATTTGATATAAACTGGATCAGTGATGAAATACCAAAATCAATTTTCTCTTATTGGTTTGGGCCTTTTCATTCATTAATTAATTGCTTGTCACATAGAAGATGATACATTTGTAGTTTTACAGTTTCTGTGACGCCCTGTGTGTGAGGGTGTTGCAATGCGAGAGAGAAAATTACATTGTAATTAAAATTTTATTAAATAAATTAAGAATTAAAATACAGTAAAACATTGTAATCATTACACACACGCGATTATAATTACATTTTTTTTAATACTTTTTTTTGACATTCGTATCTACACAACATTAAAAATATATGGATTGCCATGTTCAATGATATCTAGTATCCAAACCTAATGAGGCAGCCTGCTTATTGCGTTATGGCAACACATGTCCCATGTCCTAATGATATGCCAATAATTACACTGATGTACGTCATTAATAATACGAACATCACAGCTGTAGTTATCTTTCAAATGGAGCCAATGGGTATTTATGGCTTGTTAATGAAATGCAAACATTCGAACTATTTGACTTATTTATTGATAGGTAAATCTTTTGCGATATATGAAAAGCGTGTGATGGATATTTTGATAGTATGAGTTTAGATAAGTAATGTTTTAAAAGTACCTACTCATAATGTATTATGATTAGATGTTGATAACATGGTAGTACACTTTGAGAAAGAAATCTTTCGTCGAATCCAACTCGCGTGGGCAGCATTCGGGAAGCTTCGAAAAATCTTCACGTCCGATTTACCTCAGTGTCTCAAGACGAAAGTCTATGAACAGTGTGTGTTGCCAGTGATGACTTACGGCAGTGAAACGTGGTCACTAACTATGGGTCTCATAAGGAGGCTCAAGGTCAGCCAGCGTGCAATGGAGAGAGCCATGCTCGGCGTTTCCCTGCGTGATCGAATCAGAAACGAGGAGATCCGCAGGAGAACTAAAGTAACCGACATCGCTCGAAGGATTGCTCAGCTGAAGTGGCAATGGGCAGGACACATAGCGAGAAGAACTGATGGCCGTTGGGGCGGAAAGGTTCTGGAATGGCGACCGCGCACCGGACGACGCTCCGTGGGTAGGCCCCCGACAAGGTGGACCGACGATCTGGTGAAGCCACTGGATGCGGGCAGCGCAGGACCGATCGTCGTGGAGATCCTTAGGGGAGGCCTATACCCAGCAGTGGGTGTCGTGCGGCTGATATGATGATGAACATGGTAAAAGCTATCAATAACATGTAAACAAAATTACAGTAAAAATTTGACAAATCATCACATTTTTCATTAGTCACGCAAAAGTCATCGGTTCGTTTCATTACTGCATCGGATTCGTACGTTTTCTAATCTAAAATTAGTTGAATTAGCTCTCAGACAGTAATACAAAAGTCGTTGAAGAGTCTCAGTTGGTTATAACTAATTCTTAATCCCCTTTAATCAACATTATCTCCAGCAACATACCTTTTAAGTAATCAGCAATCACCCTTCTCATCTTTATGAACAATGCGTTCGCCATCATCGTTAACTTTTGATCGACGCTCGTGTCTACTGAAGCGAGTTTAACAATAAACTGTTAACTGTTCGCTTTATTGTTTTGTTTACTCTGCTTTACATTCTGCAGTTAACTTTAACTAGCAGTTACTTTTGTTATGTGCATAACTGCGTTTTAAAGGAGATGCAGTTTTCATTATTTTTGGATGGTCTGGTTTATTGCTTACATTAAGTTTAAGCAAATTGGTTGTGTTTAATTGCAAGTTTTATTAGGCTTTGAAATTTTATTAACGTTTGATCATAATATTTTGGAACAATGATCGAGAAACACACTTTTTATTTCAATTCCTACAACATGATTTAGACATAATGTTGAGAAACTTCTTCTTCTTCTTCTTGAAAATAGTTAAGCTTCAATCTGATTGCCGTAGTCGGGTAATTTATGGATTTGCTACCGCTTATACATCGAAAAATCGATAAAAAAATAAATCAATATACCGGAAGTTACACCAACCTAAGTCAAGTACGTATGCACTATGAGTCTTGATAAAGAATAAAACCCTCGTCATAAGAATATATAAAACATTCTTATGCCCTCGTTCTTTGGAGATCACCAAATAACCACCCATCGCCAGATAACGGTTATCTGTAAAGATTTTTTTTCCTCCAGTACTTAGAGTTATAACACCTAGAAGCCGAGTCCTCGTATGCAAAGTGAGGCAACTAATACCAAGCCAGAATGGTTTAGTTTTCAAATTTATATCCTTCATACGTTAAATAATCGTAATTGAAACCCAATAATATAGTAACTAGTCTTATAAATGTGAGAAAATTGAAACTGTTTTGTACTTAATCGGTATGATTAGGGAATAATGTAGAATAACAATCTGAAAACGGAGCCATTTTGGCTGTTTTAGTTGCCTCATTTTTGACAGTGCGATTTGTAGAGAACTATCGTTCTAGATGTTATTACTAAGCTCCAGTACAACTAATTATCTCTTAAGAATAGATTTTTCCTTACAGATACCAATGTATAAATAAAAACAAGTACAGAATTTTATAGAATAAGTATTTAAGGTACTTTTTAAATAGTGCACGAAATTTTAAGGGGTCAATGTCTCCTGTAAACTCATGCATACAAACAACTTTTACTATGGTACCTACCAACATTGAAATCGCAAAAAAAATCTGCTGTTCCATAGAAAATTTGAAATTGAAAAGATCAAAATGTATGGAACAGTTGATTTTTTTTCGCGATTTCAATGTTTGTACGATAGTAAAAGTTGTTTGTACGCATGAGTACAATGACCCATTAAAATTTTGTGCACTGAAGGACCCTATATTTATTTCATTGACTGAAATAGAGAATTAGTGTCAATCTACAGACAATTCCGCAAATACCAGTCATACAATTTCACCATTGCAATATCGTATTGACAATTTGTCACAAAGGGCTGACCGAAAATCAATTAGTTCGCGATTAACGTAAAATGGTTGTAGTTGGAATTAATTAAACGCGTTATCGGAGCAGAAATAGTGCAGTTTAATGAGACCTGATGTTTGAATGTGGGGACTGATTAAATGAGAATGTTATGTTGCCATGGTCAAGTGGTTAACAATGGAGTCAAGATTTCTGAGGTACTGGATTCAATACTCTGTTTTTTTTTCATAAAAAATAAGTGACCATAATTTGTTTACAATCACATCGGCGTTAAGTGCCTAAGCCTATTCACTATAGCCTTTACTATCTATAGGATTCACCGTCTATAGGATTCACTATATATAGGCTTCACTATCTATAAGATTCATTAAAGATAAAGAAAAGAAGTCATAAGCTTATGCCCTAGGTGATTTTGAAACCGACGTCTTTTTAATTAATCTCATATTGTCCATAGAAAGTGATTTAGCTATTAATTTCGTAATCGGCACAATGCTTTTAATGTTGTTTTATATTCAGTCATGTCTAACTCTTATAGATTACGTTAATATTTTTCGTATACATACAATATATTTATATAAACAGAACAGTAATACATGGAGCACAAAGGTTGCCAAAAGCAATTAATAAAATTAAAACACTGCACTAAGTTATAAAGAAGTTAAATTGGCACAATACACTCTACTGCGGACATATCGTGGTTTGCAAATGAAAATATTACAAACGTTAACCGTAAACTGCGGACGCCATTTTAATCACACTAAGTGGATGCAAGTTTATCACCTAAACCGACCGAATCGAATCACGGGCGTAATATAAACATGCAAATTCGATGACGGTTTAGCTAAAACACGGATTTACGTGGACTGGCGTGGATTAAATTAAGTAATTTGAGTGGTTATCGGAAATACTTGATTTATGAGAGTATTCTGAAATTTTAACTACATTTTTGATAAAGATATCAGTCATAAAATTATTTATTAGATTAGTCCTAGTATATTGTCATAATGTACATTACATTAGTGAACCTATGATCTCTTTACTCATAAGTCAAATACAGGTATCGGCTCAATATAAATATGTCATATTACTTCTTGTATAAACCAAAAAAGCACACGTATATGCTAACTATACACGCTGAAATTTTAATAATTTGGTTTCACTCATTCCACTTTTACTATGGAGCCAACTCTGATATCGCGAAAAAATCAGCTGTTCCATACATTAAGGTCGAGTAGGTATTGCGCTTATTTCATATCAGAGTTGGCCGCATAGTAAAAGTTACTTGTAATCATTAGTGGAACCACTCCACTGCGGGAACCAAATGTTTAAAATTTCAGCGTGTATACTATACTACTCAGATAGTCTAACTAAATAAACAATTTGATAAAAATCTTTTCTCAGACAACATTCACACTAAAAACAAAACAAATGCATTGTAAAGTAGCATCGATAGCTCTCCTGTTAGCACTTCATCTTGCATGCTGAGAGAGTTTGTGCTAAATTTACAATGCTTTTAGTCACACGCCGCTGGACGCCACACGTTAGCAAGCGATCTGTTTTGGGAGTGAGGAGTTGAGAATAGGGGAATGGATACGGCAACTATACTGAGTCTTAGGCCCGTATTTATAAACCGCTTGCTATCTTGAGATCATACACGAGATGCTGTTCCTATAAGAAGAGCATCTTAAGGGCCTTAGGGTGAGTGTGTAACCACGAATCTCCGCATTCCGCGAACCTGCACCAATTTTTGTTTATCCTATGCTGCAACAGTGCGCGATAGTGTGTACAACCCGCGCAGATAAAGAATAGGATTAGAAATGGCGTCGTTCATATTCACTTCTCGCTCGCACACTAAACGCCACACCTATAGCTCTCACAGTCATACTCATTGTGGTAAGCGCGGTGAGCCACCTTTTTCAATCCCATTCTTTATTTGCGCGGGTTGTACGTGTACGAATACGTATGCGAACCTGGTTCACAAACATACACACACAATGGCCAAAGTAAAAAAAAAATGTAACAGGTTCGCGGAGCGCAGAGATTCGCGGACCTAAGTAGAAAAGTGGACCCAACTTGCGGAGAGAATTTAGTAAATAAATCACCCATACTTAACTTAAAAAGGGTTATTTTCATTACACGGTTATAAGATGTGTATATATTGTGATTGATTGCTTACCTAAGAGGATCCAAGTTTTATTTTAGACGTTAATTTACTGAACCTATGTGTTTGGAGAACATTTTTTTACGAAAATAAATGTAAAAAGATTTACATTTACAAAGTAAGTTGCCTAAATGTATTTATTTATTTAATATTTATTGCTTAATTTGCTTATATATAAAATACAGCCAATAGCGGACTTAATGCTAAAAAGGCATTCAATCCCAGTCCCAGTCACCACTGTAGATATGCCACGTAATTCAGTAGCAGATATGGAATAAGAATACTTAGATGAAGTTAGTACTATGTTTGGTGAGAATAAATAGGTAATAGGGTTATCTAACGAAGGTAATTTGTAAACGATACCAAATAAAAATGAATTAAGTTACACCGAGTTTGAAATAGTGCTGTTAGGAACAACCACATCCAGAAACAGTATTCTTCATAACTCTATTGCAAGAAAACTAGTAACAGCTAAGGGGAAGATGCAGATTTTCCTAAAACCATTAACATGTATATTGCCTTTAATTTATTGTCTAAAACCTTTTGATAGCACGACAAACGTTTTATATTACGATTTGTTCCAAATATTATGTTCGCTATTTTGCAAGTGTTTGGGAGTAACTCGATTCAATTGATCTTTATAGATATGTATCGATTTTATGCCGGATAATTTTATTTAACTGCATAATTAACACCAAAATGTTCTTGTAACAATTTATATTGTTATTTATCTTGAAATATGCTATTTTTTACGGTTATCTTTAATTTTCATTCACTTTTCAACATGTAAATAAGTATTTAGTCTCTTTTGTGTAATTAAACCGATTGACAAAAGAAGGGCATATTTATTATTTTATGATTTACCCCATGAGCTACGAAAACTGCGGCACTTAATTTCTCAATTAGCTTATCCTTATGTGATCATAATAATGTGTCCAAAGCACCGTAGGTGCTAAGAGACTACGTAGATGATTAAGTTTAATTAATTTAATTAAGTTTAGTTTAATTTTGTTTAATTTTTATTTGGCTATGGCGTATACATATAGTTGTATGAGCCAATGGTTTCTCGTAAATCCGTAGATTACGTAAAGTACTCGATCATCAGTCCGTATGATTGTCTGCAACTTTTCTCAATTAATTTTCCTTTTATTCAACCCATATCTTAATAATAATTTTCCATGACACAGCAACTAGGATATTAATAAACATAAGTCTTATCCTAGACTGTATTGCAATCAATTTTCATTTAAGAGAATATTATCTTCAATAAGACTTGTGCAATCACCGAAAGTACCGTATAAACATTTATTGCGAAAGTGTTCTTGACCAATTCCATCTGAGCTTTTACGTCGTAAGACCTGTATTGTATTTCTTTAGCGAACCTCAAATTTGTTTAGTGATCGAGGGGTCAAGGTGTTCTGGACTGGTAGAGGTGAAATAGGGAAAATGCTTGAAGCATATTCGTGAAATCTCGAATATCACTTAGCAAGAGAGAAGTTATAACAATAAATTCTCGATAACATTTACATACGGGAGGTTAAATCGCGAAGGGTGATATTTGAACGGGTCGCTTGACATTACCATGATTAAGAAAGCAAAAAGATAAATAAGACTTTATTGTGAGAAATATACGGCTTATTTCTCCCAGAGCTTTTTACGAATTGAGAATCGTATTAAAGATTTTCCTGCTTTTTCCAGTTGTGTTTATAGCAGGTTTGTCAAGTGGCTTGTTGGCGCCGGTCGCTTTATCATTTGCAAATTATTTATAGGTTACGAAGGAAAGTGAGGAAATACGTTATAGTTTTGCTTTGATGATGACAGCCAATTCGGTAATCTAATCTTATAGTTCGTACTTACGAAGATTTCGTACCAAGGAGTTGAAATCGTTCTACTAGGAATTATTGATTCCTTCACTGCTTATAGCAAAACACATTTTTTCAATTTTCGCGTCGACCTAGCTGGCAATATAGGTAGAAGGCAAAATATTGGATGGTTCAAAAGTGCTACTTTGTAAATCTATTTTGTCTATAGAATCTGAAACCTCAAACTATCTACCCATACGTCGTTAACTTAAAAAATACCCATTTTTTAGAATAGAATAGAATAGAATTCATTTATTCATAAACATAGGTACATTAATGATGTTAATACTTATACATTATAATAATAATAAAGCCCTTTATTCCGAAATAAAAATTTACATTTTACAATTAAGAAACAGCAAAACTACTCGCTACTGTTAATAAAGATTATGATTTGGTTATTACAATATATCCCTTATTTCGGCGTGCCTTTGGGCAAAGGCCTCCTCCAGCGCCTTCCATTGTGTCCTATCTTGTGCGACTCGTCTCCAGTTTGGACCAGCTGTTAGTTTCAGTTCGTCTTCCCATCTTAGGTGCTGTCTGCCTCGGTTCCTTTTACCATCTCTGGGGTACCATTCTGTTATTCTCCTGCTCCATTTGTCTTTTTTATCTCTCAACATATGGCCTACCCATCTCCACTTTTGTTGGTCGACTCGAGTGAGTATGTCGGTGAGCTTTGTTTTCGACCTTAGATCCGTGTTTTTGACTTTATCCTGACGTTTGCAGCAGCACATACTCCTCTCCATTGCTCTCTGTGTTATGGCAAGTTTTTCCCTTAATGCTCTCGTGAGGGTCCAGGTTTCGCATCCATATGTTAAACAAGGTAGTATACAGGTGTTGAATGTCTTCCTCTTAATTTCCATGCCCAGGTCTTTAGATTTCATTATTTCTTTTAACCACCAATATTTTTTCCATCCAGTTGCAATTCTTAGGTTAATTTCTTTCGACATTTGGTCTTTAGTGGAGATAACTTGGCCAAGGTACATGTAGTCTTCCACATATTCTAAGGACTCTCCATTAATTTTGATATCAACCTTTGTGGTGTTCGTCATCAATTTGGTCTTGCTGGTGTTCATTCTTAGCCCGACTGTTGAGCTCACTTCATTTAAACTGTTTATCATGCATTCAAGATTTTCAGGGTTTTCATCTATGAGTACAAGGTCGTCGGCAAATCTAAGATGGTGCATTTTTAATCCGTTAATATTGACGCCGTATTCGTCCCAGTATAAGTTGCGGAAAATGTTTTCTAGCACTGCCGAAAACAGTTTTGGGGATAAAGGGTCTCCCTGCCTCACGCCCCTTTGTATGCAAAATTGATTTCCCAAAGACTCCAACTGGATTCTGGCTTTGCTATTCGAGTAAATTGCTTTCATGATTGTTATGTAGGTGTCATGTATTCCCTGTTGTTCTAGACTTTGCCATATATACTCATGATTTAAGCTGTCAAATGCCTTGGCATAATCTATAAAAGCTATATAAAATTCCTTATTGTACTCGTTATATTTTTCTAGTACCTGTTTGACTGCATGTATATGGTCTATAGTTGAAAAGTCTTTCCTAAAGCCTGCCTGCTCAATTGGTTGTTGTTCATCTAACAGTGTGCTAATTCTATCCAGTATCACCTTTGCGAACACCTTGTATACATTAGACATGAGGCTTATAGGCCTGTAATTTTCTATGTTTTCTTTGTCGCCTTTCTTGTACAGGAGAATTATGTGGGACTCCGTCCATTGTTTTGGGATGTGGCCACTTTTTAAAATATCATTGAATATTTTTGTGAGGATTGGAGTCAGTTCTTCTATGGTTCCTCTCATTAGTTCGTTTGTAATTTTATCTGGCCCAGGAGATTTCTCCATTTTTTGACTTCTTATTGCCTTTTCAACTTCGCATAACAAAATATCAGGTATAGGTTCTGAATTTGTTTCAAACTTTTCCTTAGTAGCTATTCCGCAGGGGCCTTGTCTGGAGTACAGTTGACTGTAGAAGTTTGTGGCAAGATCATTGATGTTCTTTCGTATGGTAGTAACCTTCGACCTTTTCTTGAGTTTAGGTATCCATTCTTTTCCTGATTCTCGTAATTCTTTAAGTGCTTTTTTCACACCACCTGTTTTTTTGATATGATGTTCTAGCGTTTTTAGTCTCTTGATTCTACGATCTTTGCGTATGCTCTCTCTTATTTTTTTACTTAATTCCGAGATGTGGTTCCGCTTGTCTTTTTTTCCTGGGTTATAAATAAGCTTCTTTCTTTCTTCTATTAGTTGTAAAGTATGTTCACTTAATTGATACTTGTTGGTTTTAGCTTTACTGTCTAGGTTATGTATGTTTTTAAGATTATTTTCTAAAATATTATACTTTTCAATTGTTTCTACTCTTTCGTTTGTAATTAGTTTTGTAATCTCTTGCAATGTGTCACACTTTTTCAGACTGGGCTGACGTGGTTGCTTATTCTCGTTCCTTTTGGTGAAATTTCGTGATGTTTTTGTTCTGTATTTTCTGAGAGAACAGCGTACCATGCGGTGGTTCGTATTAAAATTTAGTTTGCTTATAACACCAGTATCAGTGAAAGCTTTGGGGTAGTTAGTTATTATGTAATCAATTTCGTTTTTATAAGAACCATCTGGAGAAATCCATGTCCATTTGTTTTTATTACTTTTCTTGAAGATTGAGTTTAGCACTGTCAGATTGTGTTCCATTAGAAATTCAATTAGCTTTTGTCCATTTCGACTTCTCTTCCCATATTCAAACTTGCCAAGTACATACTCGTTGTTATTTTGCCTTTCTCCAATTTGTGCATTGAAATCTCCCATTAGGATTATATGTTTATCGGCATTGTTTTTTATAGCCAGTGACATCTGTTCATAAAATCCTTCCAGCGTTGGAAGATCGGCTTGCTCGGTTGGTGCATATGCCTGTATAATACACCAGGGCTTTTTATATCCTGGTAATATTATATTTAGTATAGCTAACCTGTCAGAAATTCCTATCATTTCCTGTATATTTTTCTTCATTGATTGTTTTATTAAAAATCCTACCCCTCTGTGACCAGCGATTTCACCTTTGTGGAATAATATGTAGTTGGAATATTCTTCTATTTTTTCGCCTAATCTTCGCATTTCACTTATTCCTAAAATATCGTATTTTACGTTTTCCAATGATTTTTCTAATTCTTGTAAGCTTTCGTGAGTTCGTAATGTTCTTGTGTTAAGTGTTGCAATGTAAAGTACGTCGCATCTTTTTGTTGGAGGGTGATGGTCTATTTCTCCCGCGGGGACCAGCCGTATTGGGAGACTTTTTGTTCGTTGTTGTTTATTGTGTTGTGGTTTTCCGGCTTGAGTAGCTTGCATCTTCGTTACGGTACAACTGTTTATCCGATAGTGAGTGTGATCTTTCCCGTAGGTATTGAAAGGCATCCCGTTTCATTACCTTCGGTTCATTATTTTTTCCATCACTGTTTGATTTGGGACTAGGTGTTTCAGATCTCTTTCTTTTTTCAATTTCTTTCTTGTCCAAGTTTCTTTTCTCCTTCTTTTTGAATTGAGCTTCCTTTGTCAAATCTTGTGTGATGTAGGTTTTAGGCTTCATTTTCTTCTTATTTTTCAGTATCTGTATCTTCTTTTGTAAGGTTGTTGTAGCAAGTAGAATTGGTCTAGTCTTACCATCTTCTTTGTCCCTATTTCCCAATCTACGCATTCTATTTATTTCCTCTTCCTTCAATGTCACATCTATTTCCTTCAAGGTGGAAGTTATGAGAGATTTTAAATCTTCCGAACTTTCATCTTTCTTTTCATATAACCCATGTATTATTATGTTGTTCCTCTTCTCATTTGTCTCAAAAATTTCGAGTTTCTTGTTTAGTTTTTCAATTTCTAATTTCAGTTTTTTATTTTCTTCAATGATAGGATTAATTTTTTCGTCGACTTTCTTGAGCACAGCTGTTGTAATATTTTCTGTTATGATGTTCGTTTGAAGGTGAAGTTGTTCTTTCATTTTATCGAGTAAAAGTGACATCTCTGGAGACAGTTGAGTAGACATATTGCGATACTAGGTGAAACGGAACGGTTTTTTTAAGCTGTTTGTTTCCGAACGAAATCGTTTTCCGTATGTTGGCACTGTACTGTCAACTGTGTGTCTTTGTTTGTCTATGACAAATGTGACAGATTGGTTTGTCCGGTAGCTAACCTCACTTTTTTTTTCGCTATGTTTACAAACGCAAATTTTCACCTAGATTTCTTCACTTGTATAAAAGTTCGATGTTGTACTTCGTCACAGAACGGCACAAAATTATTTTGAACACGCACTACTTCTTCGAGATGTGAATATTTTCCGTATTTTTGTCAAATACACAGGAGCGACCTTGCAAACGTCTGACGTATCGAAGCACCGGAACCTTATACATTAAACAATGTTTATAGTTCTATCTATGTTTCACCATTTTTGGTTTATGAAGTATACAGCAGATTACAATTTATTAAAGAAATTAAACAAATTAAAAATGAAAAATCCTGACCAACTAAGTAAATAATTGTTAATTTATAAATTAAAATCCAAAAATTAAATATTAAATTATTGATTACCTATTATCATGTCAATATCATTATTAAAATTATCATTATAAAAATCCTTAATATCATAATAGCATTTGTCAATTAGTAGTTTGGTCAACACAGTTTTAAACTTAGTTTTGTTTAAGTTTGTCAGAGTTTAGTATCATTGTTTGCCTTTATCCTTTGAGTATTAATCATAAAAGTAACAATTCACCATTTGCAGATTATTAATAACGTTAGTCACAAGATGACAATCACAATTTCATCTGCATTTCAACTGACACTTTTAACACCCTAATCTCCACATCGCTTCGGTTCATTCGAGATCTCCGAACCGCCACTTTTCCGTTTCCAAATCTCGATCGTACCGAACATCCCGCGGAAATGACCGGAGATTTGTCATTGTCAAATTTGAATACGGCAACGGATGTGGGAAAAACGAACATCATCTGTTCTGGCGAGTTCATCCTGTTCATTCGTACTGGCTGATGTATTGTTGCTATGTTTTGTTGTTTAGCGACTATATCCGTCAAATGGCGCCCTCATCTTCACCAAATTTATCGCTCGCTAAGTATATAATGTAACCAAAATTCATATGTACAGATTGAAGCTAAGGTTAAAGCATAAAGTGGTCTCTTTTTGTTTTTTTGCTTACTACTACTACAACAAACTATATTATTGTACTGTGGTAATTGTTTGTAAATAAACTATAGAACCTTAGCTTTAATCTGTACATATGAATTTTCGATACATAATGTACTTAGCAAGCACTTTGAGGTATATAGGAGCCTTAAGATGGGTGTGACTTTGTATACTGTTGGAGACTTTGAAGCTAGCGGAAAAGCAGAAATGGCATGTAAAGAGAACGATACATGAGACAAATTTAAGTACACTTTTAAAATTCGCTATTGATAATAGTATTAAGGACAATGTTCCTATTAAAAACATTTTTTTATAGCTAGTAGGCCAGTAACAAGAACAGTAGGTAGTTGCAATAAAAAAGGAAGAAATAAACTGATACGACCAAATACGTAAACAATATATTGTTACAATACGATATTTAGTAATACATGTAAATTATTCAAACCATACATCATAAACGTATACGACAATAAAAAAAACCGTCACACAAACACAACCCCTCATTTGCAAATCCGTACACATTTATACAGATTCGAACAGAAAATGAGTAATGGCGCGTCTTCATAATTCCTACAGGGTTTTTCAGGACTCATCTGTTATTCTGTAGAGGCTTACGCCAGATTTACAGTTTCCGCTGTATACGCTTCAGTATTTGTCATTATTTGTTCGGTTTGGCTGTTTGGAATTATTGTTCTTTTGGTTTTAGTTTGCACTGCACCTGCTTTGTTGAGGTTTGAACGAATATTTTACTTTATAACATTATTTAACTTTAACTTTCGAATCTTAATTTTAATATGTAGCATGACTGCTAAAATAGGAAAAACTTGACTGTGGGTAATTTCATCAAAATATGAGCAGCTTTTTTGCTTCAGTCGTCCCGTGACCACGGCCCCTGGAAAGGTGTCGAAACGACGGGAAACCCAAAAAAACCAAATAATTCTAAAATAACATCTGAATTAACCAATATACGCGCTGTGTTCCGTAAAAAGTGTTTTATTTCTAATAAACTGTACGCGCGGAATCCTTAGAAATGAATATGAGAAAATAAAATAGGCAGTTTAATAAACTGTCACTTGACCATCAGCCATTCTTTATATCCCCACTGCTGGGGCACAGGCCTTCCTTATGGGTGAATAAGGAGGTTGGGCTATAACACACCACGCGGGCCCAATACGGATTGGTGGGTGTTAACGACTGCAAATGTAGCCGGGACCAACGGCTTAACGTGCCTTGTAACTGTAACGGAGGAGCTCAAGATACTAAATTTTTGGTCACCCATCCCATGACCGACCCTTGCGAAAGTTGCTTAACCTCCGCAATCACTGGGCCAGGCGCTCACTTACTGTATAATAAAAAAATGATTATCGACTGACTGATTTGACTATTTGCGTGTGACAAATAAATATTTTGTACTGTGAATTAGGTACTAAGTAATTCATTTCATTAGTTCCGTGTAAGCATATAATTTTTGCTACATATAATAATTATGATAATACCTACAAGGGGCTTACTACCAAAAGAGCGATGATGCAGTTTTTGCTCATCAAAATCCCACCCTTGTCCCATTTCAAAGAAACACAATACATCTAACGTGTATACTCGTTCATTGGACTTAAAATCACGTGAGTACATTAATCATTTGGGTTTTATGTAAATTTTAGTAAGTGCTGTTGATAAATGAATGGTCAAGATTGGTCAGTCTGACCATAGTGAGTTGGAACCTCGGAAAAAAAGTGGCCAATGTTTTTTGAAACAGTTGGAAAATTGGCATTCTGGTCCAAGAAAACAAGGTCTGGCATTCCATGAGTAACATTCAAAGAATGAAGGATTTTTTGTCGTTAATACGCATTACAAAAATTATTACTTATAGTGCATTTAAATTGTAATTTGATTCTTTTTAGCAAATGAAACAGTTCAATTGATTGTACATTTTATATTTTAGTATCCTCGTTGATATACTTTTTCTTTTAAAACCTTTCAATAAAATATCATTATTATTTTTTATCGCGAAAAGCTTAACCCCTAGTTTCTGAGGTATACTTTAACGGAATAAAATTTATTATAAAATCATATGATGTGGAGCCCTCAATTAAAGTTAAACTCAAATTTCCTGAGAGACTGGGCATAAGAAATTGTACAAACATTTTTAATAGAGAGACACAAATTCTAGTCCTTCCTCATTTTAACACTTCCTATCAAAGTTTTGTACAAAATTAATGTCTATCACATGAGGACGAATACTAAAGAACTAATGACGTCACAAGCGACTGTCCTAAAATCGTTTAATTGGTTGTTTTCAAGAACCTTATATTCATATTGTATAAGGTTCTTGGTTGTTTTAAATGTAATTTCTGACGTATTTTAACCAATCAATACTATTGATAGCGGTCGGGTCGCCGCTGGCGCCATCTGTGATTAGCTTTGCGTGTGGATCCCAATGAGGGCTTTTCAAAATGACAAAAAATTATAAGCTCGATAGATGGCATTGATAAAAATGTATTTCAATGTGATTTTTTTTAACTAAGCTTTGAAAAGTACTATGTAGGCTGGCAGACGTAACGTAACCCTAAAAGTAAGCAGAAGTCAGCCAGCGAGCGCTTACTTGTCTCTCTGGTACAGAACGTTTATTTTTAAAAGCCAATTTTGACACTTCTCTTTCCATCAACGCCATCTAGTAAGGCAAATAGTTACTATTTTTATTTTTCAAATGTCACTTTGAAAAGCTCTTATTGGCCTAGCTCCATAGTTTTAGTGTCTTAACCCTTCACTGTCCACTTGATTTCATTTTTCATTCTTAACCGTTTTGTTTCGCTGACAGGGGTCCGTAGTGTATTGAAAGTGCGAGTTTGTTTTTCTGCTGACCCTCCACAATCACTTTTATGCGAGTAGCCGGTTTATCATTAACACAAATTAAGAAAGTTTGTGGAGTACGGTTGGTGTTATTGTTTACATACACTTCCGAAGAAAAAAGTTTTTTTTTACATTTAATGGGCCACATTCGAGAACCATAAGGCTAAGAAGAGGCCGAAGATGAAGCAAGCTTGCCCAGAAGAAGCCTATTCACTCGGACTTCATAATTTTTTTGTTGTTTGTGCTCTAACACTAGCTTATATGCCAAATTTCAGCTTTCTAGGACTTCTGGAAGTACCCTTTGAATTTTGATGATCATGAATGAGTCAGTGACGAAATCGGGGTTTTTTAGATATAAAAAAAAATCTATATTATAAAAGCTATACAATTCAAACTTTATATATTTAATAAGTCTACTACTGATATCACATTCCGAGAATTTTGTTTATCTAGTATACTCCAAAGCCAAGATATGAGGGTTCAAAAAAACGACGAAGCGCTTTGAGAAAAGGTAGGTAGTGCCCTTGCGCTTCGCTTCCTCGTCTTGGCGGGGGCACTCCCGTGCCCCAGATACGAATTTAATGTTTAAATTAAATGTAAATAAATAGCAATAATACGATAAAAAATTACTTTCATGCAAAATGTAACATCGTCTTATTTTAAACTTGATGTTCGATTTTTTTTAACACCAAAAAACTAATCATTTCAGCATTTTAAACGCTGCAGCGTTCACATGAGTGGATTCGGTCTAGAAAGAAATCAGGGCGCAACTGGTTTTATTAACGCGTATGCCCATTTGGGCTTGTACTTCGGCAGAGGGGGAACTCTTCTTATGTCTCCTCCTTCCGGTGCCGAAGCCGGCATTGCTCTAAGACTGAACCGAGCACAAAATGCGAACTAAATAAAATTAGTTCCACCAAGTGACCATAGATGGCGCTATTAGTGTCTTAGATTGCGGTAACGTTTCGCATTTCTATAGCTATGAATGTGTACACTTATTGGTTACACGTTAAAAATTGGTGTAAGTTTTTGGATTTTAACATTTTGAGAAATGAATTTTATTCATTCTTTTTTTATTATTTCAGTATTCATTCATACAGGCAGGTAGGAACACTAACAGTGTTGCCAACACGGAGTTTTTAGAGCTAGATTTAGCTTTGAATCGGCATGGTTAGGTTTAAAAAAGTAGATCTAGCTCTTTAGCTCTACTTTTTTTACAATTTTAGCTTTTTTCCATGTACACTATGAATACATTTTTTTGTATTTGTTTTACCTTAAAATACTTGTTTCCAAGTAAATGATCATCATTTACTTTCTAATCCCAGGGTCTATCGCGCTTCAGGTCCCGAATTAACTTGACCGGGTCTAATTTCAAAATTTATCGCAATCGTTTTCAGGATGTAACACATTGATGCTTCTCTTCGGCACTAATAAAAACTTACCAAAGAAATGCATCAATGTGTCACATCCATCTGTCAAATGAAAGCGATTGCGATAGATTTTTAAATTAGACAATTAGCCCCCGGGTTATAGTATTATTGTTACCTTCCAGCGCTGCCGTTTTGTGTGTAATTACACATTTTCGTGTAATCAAGGCCTCTCGTGTGTAATCCGTGTGTAATAGGATTATGTGTGTAATTGTGTACTATTACAATCTTGGTCGTAATTTTGCAAATATATACATTTCTGCGTGGAAAGGAATGCACCTCACTTTTTAGCGATTTTCCTATACGCCAATGTGTGTAGGCGTGTGTAATCAAGAAGTCATCTTCGAGTGGCAACACTGTTACCTACACATAGTGAGTTGAGAGACGACTCCAGCACTAGTGGCTTGGTAAAGATACACAATTTTATTTTGAATTTGATATTTCTGACGACATATTAATTTAACGCAATTTATAATAACATGTTATGTTTTTCTTAATTATTAATAAAAATATTCATTTATAAACTTTATTTTCTTTTAGTTCTTTTTTTTCAAAAAATTTAGCTCTTTTTTAGCTTTTTTCCGAAGGTGATCTAGCTCTCTTTAAAAAATTGAGTTGGCAACACTGAACACAAAGTCAGGCCGTATACAGAAAGAAAGCCGACGCTTATTTCGCTATACTAAAATGTACCGGCGCTTATCGGCGCCGATAACCGCCCCGCCGGTAATAATGACAACATAATCCGCCGGGATAAGGTCCATTTTAGTATAGCGAAATAAGCGTCGGTAGATCGGCTCCGGCTACCGGCTACCGGCTACCAGTTGTCTTTCTGTATACGGCCTTACAGACAGACCAATTCAGACCATACAACATCATACAGGGGACTGATATGACATGACGTTTTCTTTATTAGTACAGTAGCCCGTAGATCATTTAAATCACTAAAAAGGTTACCGTTTGCCGTTGTAATTGGTTATTTATTACGAAATTATAGATACTTTAACCCAAGTTTTACAGATATATTTGTATATCTCCAAAAATGATATTTTTTTATTTTTCGAGGTTTACCACATGATTTAGCTATTGTCGTGTTCTACAGCTTTGTTTGATTGCCACAGATAAAAGTAAGACTATGAAAAGTAGCCATACACAGATTTAATCCCTGATGAAAATGGTTAGACTTTATCTGGTCTTAAATCTGTGTATAGTCACTTTCCATAGTCTTACTATTATCAGTGGCAATCAAACAAAGCTGTAGAATACGACAATAGCTAAACCATGTGGTAAACCTCTAAAAATAAAAAAATATAATTTTTGGAGACATACAAATATAGGTTACGGTGGGTTGCGATCTGTAAAACTTGGGTTAAAGTATCTATAATTTCGTAATAAATAACCATATCACAACGGCAAACGGTAACCTTTTTAGTGATTTAAATGTTCTACGGGCTACTGTACTATATTTCTTGTTTCGACCTCAGTGCCTCTAATTTTAACAACGAACTAAGAAATTTTAGCGTTTCATTTCACACGTTAGTACTATTATATATTATGTGGTTTCACCTCGCAAATCAAGGGACACTTATTCAAAGTAATAGTGCACTATATCACAACTATTACAAACGATGTACTCAAGAGGTTAAATTATATAACTTGGTCTGACTGGCCGCTCTTCAATCACATCCTTTTATGGATAGATCTCATTTGTCAATGCTTCACAAACAATATATTTGCTGTGTAAGAAATCCTTATTTAAAGGGCGTATGGGTGATTCTGGGTTATTTTTCTCGTTGTCAATTATGGTTTTAATTTAGAAGGGTTAGGATCAGGGGAGTGACCAGTAAGAATGGATGACTAACAAATATGAGTTATTGTAAATCATTGCAGTCAAAAGTTAGAATGCAGTCGTTATGTTACATTAATATTGTTTTGTACTAATATCATGTCGTGGCAAGAGACGTAACTTAAATTCATGTTAATTCTTATAGCATCCTTTGGTTTTATTTTTTCTGTAACAGTTTACATGTTTTTTTTAAATGCATAACGGGTTATTGCTTGCCCTTTATCTCACCTGATGTTAAGTGACGATAAGGCTGAAGGTGGAAGCGCACTACACCCGGAATCCTCATCACTGAGGACCTGGCTATTTTACCTCTAACTGCCGTAACAAAACAATTTTTAAATTGTTGTTATGGCGTTAGACTTCGGTAAGATGGTGGTAGCTACAGACGGACTGTAAATAAGCCCTACCAAACAACAAAACCGAGAACAAATAAAATTGTACCCCCTGGGAATCGAACCCAGGAACCTGCGTCTTACACGGGTGGGTGAACCACTAGACTACAGAGGCGGTTGCGATATACACCAGTTTACATATCTGACAGATTTAGAATAAACCAGAAGATTACCTGGAAGTCGTGAAACAGGCGAAACAAACAGTTTTTAGGGTTCCGTACCAAAATGGTAAAAAAGGAACCCTTATGGTGTGACTCAGTCTGTCTGTCTGTCTGTCACAGCTGGATATCTCGAGAACTACTAATTTTTTTTTCAGGCTTCTAGGCCCTACCAATATATACGTTACAGACTAACATACATAATTATTAAATAAAAATACAATCTATTTGTTTACACGTATCGAAGGCGGCGACGTGTTGCGCAATGCGGTGTCCGGTATCCGACCGCGAAAGCGTCGGAACAGGACACCCTTCGGCCAAAAATCTTCTTTCATTAAGGTCGACAGATGTTCGGTCGGTACCCTCACCACGAATGAGTTGAAATTCACATTGTGGTGGGACTCCAACCGCTCGACCCTCAGACTGAATTTGATCTTCACTCTGATGTACTCCCTGATTTCATCAGGCTTCGTGCTGTAGTGCAGACGAGATACAATACACAAGCGTTGTCGGGATAGCCGGACGTAGTAGTACTAACGGTATCAACTTGAAATTTGGAATAGTTTAAGATGACATTTGCCCAACTATTTTGCAAATAAGAAATAAATAAAAAAATATATATCTTTTCACTTCTCATGCTTCTAAAGTTCGTCTTTTTGTTGGGTATAGGTAGCAGTGGCGGGGGGTGAAATTATGGCAAAGGTAAGCCGCTCTACAAAAATGATGAAAAATGTTGTAATCTTCATAGTGGATCAGTGGGGTGGGATCTCCAAAAGGTAAGCCGATGGGAATCGGCTTGTATGGACCCTTCGCCACTGATAGGTAGGCTTTTTGCTGCATAAAATCGCTTTTTATGCTTTAGTGCATTAAGCAAAATCCTCATCTAAGTCTCAAACTTTAAGACAAAGGTCGTCAGGTTCTTCATTTTTTGTTGTGTTATAATACTTTTTTTATTTTTGAAAATAGGTAACAATTTTATTGAAAGGCCTTGATATTTTTATTTTTTATTTTTTGAACATGGGTATCAAATGAAAGGCCTTGATGAGCACATTTCAAAAATATATATTTTGTCACAAAAAATTAAGATTTTTTTTTCAGTTTTTGAATACGGGTATCAAATGAAAGGCCTTGATAAGGATATTCCAAAAATATATATTTTGTCACAAAAAAATATAATTATGTAGTGAAATAAAAGTACACACGACAGCAAGTCAGATTATACAGTTAAACTGCGAAAACAGCTTTTATTACGTGGGGCATAAAAGGCGTCAAACATGTATAGTCTGAGGTGCCGTCGTGTGTACAGTGTACTGTATACCTACATTAGGCCATAGAAAAGCAAATGTAAGTAGGTAACAAAGGAAAACAGAAGTAAATTTTTTCGCCTAATGAACTATGTCATTGACAAATGACAACCGAGATGCAACATAACAAACGACATTTTACAAATTGCATCGAAAATTATCTCTGCCAAACTAATTTCGTGCGCCTTGCCGTATTTCCATTAAGTCAGCCCCTAAATATTATGACACATTTTAATTACGTTTCGCGACCACCATTTTAATTTTAAACTGTAATCCGCTTACTTCGGTGTTAATACTGAGTCGGTATTTTGGAATAGTGTTGTACCTAATAGATTATGTTAGTTACGGGCGGCTTATTTGTTAACTCTATCGATACTTCGATATTTTGTAATAATTATAATTCAACATAAAAAAAAAACATTTAAGTAGTTTTATAATGATTAGTAAGTTACGTTTATTGTGTAGATAAGACACCTATTACTTTTGGTAATGATTTAACTTAACGAGAATAAAGTGACCCCGTTTATGGCATATGCAATAATCAGCAGTCTTTCGGAAGCTATAGTTACTTTATACTTTTGATAAAGCACTCTTCTTAACCAAATTATGTAAATATTGTCTAGTCGCTCTGAAGACATAACTACATTTAGTAATTTTTACACAGCAATAATTGAATTAAAGGCAAATCAAAATGATAACTCATTTCTTTGCCTCATCGTTGTGAGGACCTAGCTTTAAGAAATGTCCAAACTACAATAAATATTAAAACTTAACCTTGACTTGGCCTGCTGCGATTACATACACAGATCTTGTCTAGAAATGTGCGTAAGGTGTTTTAGTGTCTAAAAATTAACGTTGTTTCACGTAGATAGCTTCGCCTCTGCTCCAATTCCTCTTAACCGCCTTTGTGGTCTAGTGGTTCGCCCGTGCACCTGTGTAAGATGCAGGGGTCCCAGCTTCGATTTCCTGAAATGGGGTACATTTGATACTCGGTATGATTGTGGTAGGGTTTATCAATTTTGCCTGGCTAGCTACACCATTTTACCAAAGTCTAACGCCATAACAACAATTGAAAAACTGTTGTGCTCCGGTAATTAGAGGTAAGATAGCCAGTTTCTCAGTGAAGAGGATTCCAGGTGTAGTGCGCTTCGACCTTCAGCCTTATCGTTACTTAACATCAGGTGAGGTGAAGGCCAAGCATTATCCCGTTGCGCGTAAAAAAGGGCGATATATCTACAACCACCGATATGTCTTGCCCATCCCTAACCCGCGTTGACAATAATAACCACAATTAACAGTGAATAATCCCGACAGGTTTCTTATTAAAGCCATTTGTCACTGGAGGATTAGTGGGAATTATCGGCAACATCTCGCGGTAGATAATGACTTTGGAACAAATATTATGTACTAGCGGCCGCCCGCGGTTTCACCCGCGTTGTTCCCGTTCCCGTGACAATATCGGGATAAAAAGTATTCTATGTTTTAATCTAGTCTATGTACTATCTGTGTGCCAAATTTAAACCAGTATGCCAAATTTAAGCCATTTAGTAGTTTTTGAGTGATCCAACTTGGATTGTCTACTTATTTGGAGTAAAAAAACCAACCTGGAAACAATTAATTCGTAATGTTTTAGAGTTTACCTTTCATGACATTGACGATACTGAAACTAAAATAATTTAGACAGTATTTCAGTTTTTAGCCAACGTCAAAAAAAGGAGGAGGTTCTCAAGTCGACGGTTTTTTTATGTATGTTTTACCATAACTTCCCCAGTTGGTATAATCAATTTTGATAATTCTTTTTTATCTAAAAGAACATAGTTCAGGTGTGGTCCCATAAAAAAATAAAGCGATCTGGTTAGTAGGTAGTTTTTCATAATCCTGAAAAATATAATTTATTTAGCTTACTATCGCATGAGTTCTTCAGGCATAACTTTTTTATGTTTATGAACCGATTAAATGATTCTTTTCTTTTAATAATTAAATTTTCTTTGTTTTCTTTACTTGAAAAAAATCTTGAAATAAATTATTTATGCATGTGTTTTTGAAAAGATATGGCAAAAAATTTTGGGCTTTACATTTTATAAAATAATAAAGAAAACCTGAGCTGCAATAAATGCATTGATTTATTGTAGGTTCAGGATTTTAATGTATTTTTTTTCTCCCATTTGAACCACCTTATAATTCTCCATGAAAAAAAAAATCAAAACTAATTTTAAATGTTTGAGCTTCAGAAGATGTTTAATTATCAAAGATAGTATTAAAAGTGGGGTGTAGAGATTAAAGGCGCCCCCTTTAGTCTGCAGTTTAGCGACATAGCTATATTACTTTGCATATGCGACGATTAGTTTTTGGGTAATAATTAATTTTGTACATGTATTCAAACTTATCATACCTGTATGTGATAGGTACCATGGGGAACAGCGTCGCTTAACCACTGCTAAGGTTAAAATCGCTTGCACGCCGCGCCCGCTGTCACATACGTTTAGTTCGTGTAGGGGCGATACGCGTGCACACGAATTTGTTGCTAACTGGTTAAGCGACGCTGTATGATGTCTTTTTCCTTCTTTTATATAAATTAACAAAAATCTAGCATTAAAAATACCTATATTATTTAAAAACCGGCCAAGTGCGTGTCGGGCCACGCGCAGTAGGGTTCCGTAGGTACATTATATCATACCATATTTTAATACCGCTATCATTTTTCGTCTGAAAAAATAACTTTGTTTTTCACAGTGTTTGTATGAATGACAAAGTTATATTTGCGGTTTTGGAAAATGTACTATATCTCAAAAACTAATTACTGTATCTCATTCAAACCAATTTTCGTTGAAAGTGTTTATTAAGATCTATAGCTTATATTTTTTTTAGATTTTTCACCCTCTTACTTTAAAAGTTAAAGGGGGGGGGACACACATTTTACCACTTTGGCGGCATATATCTTTCAAACGGTTGACTTTGAAAAAAAATTGGTCTTAGAAATTTCAATGTTATTTTTAAAGACCTATCTATAGACACCCCACAAGTATTGGTTTGATGAAAAAAATATTTTCAGTTTCAGTTCCATGTATGGGGAGCCCCCCCTTAATCTTTCATTTTTTTATATTTTTATGTTTAAATCGTAAAGCGGTTCACAGAATACACCTACCTACTAAGTTTCAACTATGTAGTCTTAATACTTTTGGAATAAAGTGGCTGTGACATACGGACGGACAGACAGACAGACAGACAGACAGACAGACAGACAGACAGACAGACAGACATGACGAATCTATAAGGGTTCCGTTTTTTGCCATTTTGGCTACGGAACCCTAAAAGGTGCTCATTAAGCCCTTTCATTTGGTTTGGTACCCAACAAGGCATTATTGAAACATTTTTTTTTAGTTCATGAGTTTAAATCCTCTAGAGAACGCCATATTCAATTTAATGTGACGTCACATATCCTATAACCAGAAGACAATTTATTAAGACGCTTCTAATGATAAGTGCGTACCTCATTAAATTTGTCAAATTATGATAAGTACCTAGTTTAAAAGTTATGAAGTAACAGATGAACATACATACATACATACTTACCGGTCAAAAGCATATTTTCTCCGTTTTTTGCTTCGCCTTAGTCGGGTAAGAATAAAAACAGGCCAAGTGCGTGTCGGGCCACGCGCAGTAGGGTTCCGTAGGTACATTATATACCATACCATATTTTAATACCGCTATCATTTTTCGTCTGAAAATATAACTTTGTTTTTCACAGTGTTTGTATGAATGACAAAGTTATATTTGCGGTTTTGGAAAATGTACTATATCTCAAAAACTAATTACTGTATCTCGTTCAAACCAATTTTCGTTGAAAGTGTTTATTAAGATCTATAGCATATTTTTTTTTTAGATTTTTCACCCTCTTACTTTAAAAGTTAAAGGGGGGGGGACACACATTTTACCACTTTGGCGGCAGATATCTTTCAAACAGTTGACTTTGTAAAAAAATAGTCTTACGAACCTCAATGTCATTTTTAAAGACCTATCTATAGACACCCCACAAGTATTGGTTTGATGAAAATAAATATTTTCAGTTTCAGTTCCATGTATGGGGAGCCCCCCCTTAATCTTTTATTTTATTTATTTTTGTGTAAAAATCGTAAAGCGGTTCACAGAATACACCTACTTACCAAGTTTCAACTATGTAGTCTTAATACTTTTGGAATAAAGTGGCTGTGACATACGGACGGACAGACAGACAGACAGACAGACAGACAGACAGACAGACAGACAGACAGACAGACAGACAGACAGACAGACAGACATGACGAATCTATAAGGGTTCCGTTTTTTGCCATTTTGGCTACGGAACCCTAAAAAGGAGTTTTCATTAGGCCACTAAGGTTTCATTTTCAAATCATTTAATTTTTTTTTTTACATTTTTATTAGATTTAGTTCCAATCAGTGCTTGTAATGCACTAAAAATACTACAATACCAAAATTATTCATAACACTTTATTATTTGTAATAAAACAAGGGTTAAATATGTTTAACAGACAATTTTAAAATAACGAAATAACAACATGCCCTTTTATCAAAAAATAGATCAAAGAAAGATATTAATGACTCAACGAGATTATCTAAATAATATCACATTGCACACCGAATGCCGACAGGCGCAATGCTATGACACAATCAAAGATATTAGAATGGACGACACAATGCAATATCAGTTACAGCCATTAAATAAACTAATTCTTTGCAAAGTCAACGATGAATATAATTTTGGTGAATGCCAAATAAAATAGTTCATGAGATAGACTTTTTTACTTATGAAAAAATTACCTGGATTTTCTTTCTGTATTATTTTCTATGGTCGTCGGTCTGATTTATGAAATCAAACAAAAATATGCTTAGCGCAAATGTCACGAGAATTGTAAGTTTTAACATATTTACATAAACTGTATATATTTTCATTTTTGGCTTTTATTTTATATGACAAAAGTTATATGTGCAGTTAAAAGCGCCTATATTAATTAAATAGCAACAAGTTTCATAACGTCGTTAACAACCGCAAATGCTGCCGGAATCGATGGCTTAACGTGCCTTCCGAAGCACGGAGGAAAGAGGAACTCACGATAAAAATTTTTGGTCACCCATCCCATAATCGACGCTTGGGAAAGTTGCTTAGCAATCGCAGGGCCAGAAGCATAACCACACGGAATAAGAAATGTTCTTTACCGTGACCAAGCCAAACCAAGCTCTTCGTAATATTATTGCAAACTGAAAAAAATACAGTGGTTGGTGTCTGCACGAGCTAGTAACAGATGGCGCTGTACTTATTTTACAACGCACTATGGTTTTGCTTTGTTTCTACTATACGTAAAATCGAAGACTGAGTCTGAATGTTATATACCGACGCTTAAGAACCAACACCATCTATCTATCTACAAAAGTCGACTTCACAGGAGACGAAAAATGGTTTTCTTTATTTTTCAAACAATTTCATTATAATTTTGTCTGAAAATTTACTTGAAATTAGTTGTTTACATTAGACATGGGTTGTAACAGGGTAAATTGCCTACCTGTTACAACTGTTCCTGTTACATTAAAATAACAATTCCAACACCCTGTTACAAAAATAACAGTCGTAACAATTTGCTTCCATTGTTCCTCCTGTTCCGTCCGTGGAACAAGCGCTTCTTTACTCTAACCTTAAGACTACTTACATAAAGAAAAGAGACGAAGCTTGTTATTTTTATCTATAACGATCATAAACTGTTATTTTTTCTGTTAAGCAAGACTAAACTTTATTACAATTAAGTAAAATCTAATATTATAAAATATGTTTTCCATTACGGCAGTTACGGCATACATGCGACATCTTGTTTGTATTGGGTGAACCATCATGTCACCTAATGAAGTTGCTTGCAGTATTACTTTCATTAAGCTTTTTACTTAAATTGCGATAGATGGCAGTAATTATCATAAATTTACTAAATAAGTTCAAATAATAAAAATAAAATAGATTGTTGTTAAAAACAGGAGCAAGCGATTTTCGAGCATATTGAAGTTTGAAAGTCAGTAAGGTCGAAAATCGCTTACACCCGTTTTTTAACGAATGATCACTAGTGAAATGTTTTCCTACATTCTCTACATCATTTTGTTCTTCCGGTCATTGTGCCTGTGCCCCAGCAGTGGAGACATAAATGGTGATCATGAAATACCAGGTGAATTAAGTCTGCTGAAAGAAAATTTTTACTACAAAAAACCCCCAATCTGGGAACCATGATCTTTTCCATAACTCCCTGGCAGCACTAGATATCCCATTTCCTACCCGCACATCCTAATTTGCTTATAAATGCATCCATTCCACGTAGGTAAATAATAAAGTGCTTAAACATCCTTTAGAATCTAAATAAAAATAAAAAAGTTTTATTTAATTCAGCCTGTTTACCTACCTTATAACATTGGCAAAACAGCCACTCTATTGCCACAAAAAACAAAAAAGGCCATAAACAAACACAGGAACAGATAACACGACTAATTTACAAAGTCGAATGTATTTTTGATATGGTCGGTTTATATAACAGATAAAAATAACAAGCTTTGTCTCTTTTCTTTCCATATATGTTAGAGTAAGAAAGCGCTTGTTCCACGTAACAGGCGGAACAATGGCAACAGGTTGTTACTCTGATAACAGCTCGGTACAGGGAACAGTGAAGACGGCGAGAACAGTCTGTTTCGCCTGTTCCTTTGAACAACAGTTATTTCATAGCGCTCGTAACAGGGCGAAACAGTTACACTTAATTATCCGTTATTTTTAACTGTTACAATAAATACGCCTCATGTCTAGTTTACATGTATTTCAAGAGAGCTTCATTAGTTTTAAAATTACTGTAGATAGCTGGTATTAGTTAAAATTTGTTACTTAGGTGGTATTGGTATTTTCTCATAATTCCTTATTAAATGCGAATTTGAGGTAACTGATTAAAGGAAGCGATGCGTAAGTTAACCATAAAAAGTGGGACAGAAGCGCGTCTTACTCTAAGATAAAAAGTATTGCATTAAAAAGTAAAAATCGCCAAAAGTGTAGATAGATGGTCTTTGTTCTTAAGCGTCGATATACGTCCTCTACCTTCTTATACTTAACAAACATTTCGTCCAAATCCGTTCAGTGGCCCTATATTTGACTCGATCTCTATCATTTGAGTCAAATGTCGAACGGAGAAGAGAGGGTTAGAACTTAAAAGAAAATCAGTAAAAAAAACCCTGGCAGTGCTTCCAGATTCACTGTAATTACAGTAGATCTACTGTATTTTAGACGTTTCTACTGTCTACTGTAATGATAAATTACAGTATATGGTAGAAAATTTACTGATTTTCAATAATATAAAATAATAAAATCTAATGTAAAACGAAACGCTGCGTTTCGTAGCTTTCCTTCATCCATAGATAATGTAGTGTAGGGTTTTTCACAGAGAAACAAGCCTATCTCTGTCGATTTTGAAATCTACTGTATTATTTTTTAAATCTACTGTATTTTTTAGCTGAAAACACTGTAATTTTACTTTTGGGATCTGGAAGCGCACTGAACCCTGGAGTTTTTTTTTGAGTGAGTAACAAATATCCAAATTTTCACATTAGAATATGTTATTACTTTAGGCATCGATCGAAACATTTCGAATGTAAAATTAAACGGCCGTAGTACAGTTGTCGTCATAAATAACTTCGCGCATCAAATCTCATTGCGCTGCCGTCACGACACCCTACTCAATAGCCCGTAGTCAGTCGTAATCAGGGTTACCATTCAAAATTGGAAAAAATCGGACATAAGACCGCGGATGTATGAAAAAAGTGCAGACATTCGGAAAAAGTCCAGACATTTAAAAAAAGTTTAGAAATTTGTTAAAAGTCCAGACACTCCAGACGTTCGAAAAAGTCCGGACACTTATTTTATCATTTGCGAATTTACCTATAGAAGAATTTTCCCAATACCACAGAAATGCCATTAACGAAAAAAGGATCAAACAAATACTATATTTTTAATTTGAGATTTTAACATTCACAATGTTATTTTTATACTTACAATATGAAATAATATACAAAGTTTAGTCAGAGCATTGTACCGGACATACAAAGGTCGCGGGTTCGATTCTTGTCCGAAAATTTATCTAGTGCGAGTCGTATTTTTTCTATTATTTTGTTCTTCAACGAGAAAATCTTAAATGCAAATTAAAAAGCCGTACCTACAAAGTCCAAACAGAAGCCAAAAGACCAAGAAGTCCTATAACATAACGACAAATCCTTGACAAATCTGAATGTGTGGTAACCCTAGTCGTAATCCTTCTTGCAATCACTGCTTTCTCGTCATTACCCTGCCAATATGGATGTGTTGGCGGGTGTCTCTTTCGGTTCGTTGATTAATATCTGAGAGTTCTTTGAATGACTTTCTTCTAGTTTGAATAAGTTTAGGGTACAAAAATATACAAAGGAATGTAAATTGATATCTTATTTTCTTTCTAAAAGTAAATAAAATTATGATAGCTCCTATTACTAATTCGGTGGCTTTAGTATTGTTGTTTTTCTAATGGGTTCACCCTTGTTTACTAATTTTACTAATTCGAACAACCTTTAAGAAAATAATCAATTTGTATAATATTGATTGACATAATTTTCATCTCATCGAATATTTATTTGCGATAACAACATTTGCGTTAATGATCGTAAAATAGAATGTTCATTTGATGAAATGTTCAGGTGATATATGATGCTCGGAAAATGAATCTCAGTTATTGGTTCCGTTCGACGAGTCTTCCAACGGTTTCTAGAGACTGTTGGCTTGGAGATGTCCGAAGGGCAAGAAGTATACAACACTTACCATTAAATTAGATATTATAATTAACTCTGAAGAAATTTTGAAAAGGTGCGATTTTTCTGACGCCGAGTGTAGTATAAGGTGATGCATACATACCTATACAAAATGTTTGGATAAAAATCTATGATCCAGACTAGACTCTAGGCTATTATGATAGCTTATTCGGAACTCGTCAAACGGAGTTCAGGAATGTTCAGGACACAACAATACAATGCCTAGCTTAGCCCTTAGTTATAGCAGCCAATACACAAATCCTCACATAACGATGAAAATCTACATCACTAAACCTAACAGCATCCGTCAAATTGAGGCAATTTCAGTACACCGTCATTAGAAACGGACATCAACGAAATTGTAATCCCGGTTATGACATCATAACTGAACGAGGCCACCAGAGAGACGGGTCAAGTTTCAATAGCTTCAAAAACCAGAAACGTTGCCCATAGGACCTGTTTGCATAAAGATATTTGCGCATAAAATCTTACGACACCTTAGGACAACACTACTTGTACAATCGAGCATAGAAAGGTTAACTCTCCCGCGCTTAAAATAAGCGTCATTTCCGTGGCTTGGTGTTGTGAATGAGAATCGGTTAGGGGACTAGTGAAATCATTACAGTTGCGCTCCCGGCACCGTTTCCCGTTTAAATTAAACGCAGGACAATGGTCAGCGGCGTCTAAACCGCTTTTAACGATCTTGAGCCTAAGTTATGAGCGGATTAGCCGTATCTTAATATCGGCTGCTATTAACAAGGGTTGCGATTGCGAGTGGCTAGTTACAGTATCACTTGATGAAGAGGCCTGTGATTGCGTTAACTTTAGGGTGTTTCCTGATGTATCTTATAAAATAAAATATTTTAGAGATTTTTTTGTCTTTACCGTTACACTTGAATAAAACTAATATTTAATTGCCTATAAACTAAATTATTAGGAAAAAACGTCGCGTAGATAAACATAAAGTAAGCTTGAACCATTGAAATGTATTACTACTTTCGATGGCTTGAACATTAGGAATAGTGTTTACTGTTTAGATATTTAATACTTATATTATGCTCATTAAATGTATTTTCAATAGATATTTCTTTCAACATTTACACAATAAAACTTTAGCAATAGCAGATGGCTAAGTCTAAACTAATTTTCGAAGAGGTGCGATTTTTCTGACGTCGAGTGTAGATTACATTCTCCCTTTTGTTGTTCCCATTCACTGATTAGGAATTTAAAAATATTTTAATTTTTAACCACGGAGTAAACGATATCTTTGACTGGTCGAACTATTTGGTTATAACTACTACTGTACTATTTGGTTTTTCATTATCATTAAGTATCTACTTATTGATTATGAATTTGAATAAAAATAGTACGTGAGTATATATTTTCTCTGTTTTGTTTCCTTGCGTGATCGAATCAGAAACCAGGAGATCCGCAGGAGAACTAAAGTAACCGACATCGCTCGAAGGATAGCTCAGCTGAAGTGGCAGTGGGCAGGACACATAGCGAGAAGAACTCATGGCCGTTGAGCGGAAAGGTTCTGGAATGGCGACCGCGCACCGGACGACGCTCCGTGGGTAGGCCCCCAACAAGGTGGACCGACGATATGGTGAAGGTCGCGGGAAGCCACTGGATGCGGGCAGCGCAGGACCGATCGTCGTGGAGATCCTTAGGGGAGGCCTATACCCAGCAGTGGATGTCGTGCGGCTGATATGATGATGATGACGATGATAAGTATATATTATTATGTTGAACTTCTAAACTTTTGCTACCAAACTTTTTTTGTACTCGGTTTGTCTTTTTGTACTCGATTTGGTTGCTGGTAAGGCTTAAAGTACGCCTGGCTAGCTACTACAATCTTATCTAAATCCACAGATAACCTAAATCTAACGCCATAATTACACAACAATTTAAAACATGTTGTGTTCTGGCAGTTAGAGGTAAGACAGCCAGTTCCTCAGTGGTGAGGATTCCGGGTGTAGTGCGCTTACACTTATTGTAACTTAACATGTGAGTTGAAGGCTAAGCACTATATCACTTTGTGGATAAAAAAAACATATTCCTACTATGATATAAGTATTAAGTACTCCATGGGGTGACCCCATAGTTTCCGCTCCAGTGATCTTCTCCCTAATCATCAATATCACTAATTAACATGATTTTTCCTAAGTTCTAATGTGACTCATACGTATTCATTGTTCATGATTTGTATATATTAAGATTGATTATTGGCTGTTCAAAGTTATATTTGAATGTGGATAACAAACATTTTCAGTAAAGTTTTCTTAACATTAAATTACCTAAGTACTTACTCACTTTTGAGAAAAAATAAATTACTAAAAATATTTATTTGATATTGAATATTATTTTGAATGAACATAGTAATTCAGGTTTTATGTTTATTTTGAAACGTTACAAAAAAAATGGGTTGCTGTGAAAGTGGGAAAATAAAAAAAATATAAAAATCACAAAAAGCCAACATCACGCGGTGTTCCCAGGCGGTCACCCATCCAAGTACTGACCGCGCCCGACGTTGCTTAACTTCGGTGATCGGACGAGAACCGGTGTATTCAACGTGGTATGGACGTTGGCAATGACTCGGTTAAAAATAAGATACTTTATCTAAAATAATCTATTTTTATTAACTTTACCTTCTTACGTATTCTGTGACTTGACTATAGTAACATGTTTTTACAGGCACGTTGAGCGCGTGCGCAATACGATGCCACAGAATATTATCCCCGTCAAATGGTAATGCGCTGGAACCTTGTCAAATTAACCTAATCGTGACGTCACCCGATACAGCTAGCAAAAAAGTTGGGTTAAGTGAAAATATAATAATTGTATGGATCTTTTCAAAATAAATGAAAATGAAATATTCTTTATTTACATAATAGTTCAGGCAAAGAAAGCTCAAAAAAATGTATAGAGGGAAATGCTTGGAATAAAATTTTTGACTTCGTAACTTTATTTGGACCTGTTAGGAGGTGAACATATCAAAATTCGCCGCCAGTAGCCCCTATGCCGGGATGGAGGGGGGAGGTTTGAAGGCCCCATTTTTCGGAGGTTTGAAGGCCCCATTTACATATATCTCAGAAACTATGCGTTCAAGCGACATAAGACTACGTACTAAATAAAAGCTGATTAAATTTGCTACAAGTTTTATTCAGACAAGTTTTTCGATAACTTGTATAGTTTTCGAGATATCCGCCCTTGAATGTCTGTCAACTCGGTGGTAGCGATGTTCGAAATTGATTCGATTAAACGATTAATCCTTGCAAACTTTTTGCGAATTGGTCGATTAATCCAAGAATTTAAATGATCGATCTAATTGCTAATTTTACGCCGATTTTTTTCAGAAAAGAATCTACTAGCAAATTAAATGTTTCTAAATTTGTGAGACACGTTACTGCTAGATTATTTTGCGAAATAAATAAGTTGTTGCTAGGGAAATAAAAACAACACTCCATTCAGGTTTCTATAAATTTATTATAAGTACTCGATACCTTCAGATATCAATAGTTTTGTTCCGAAAATTTTTGGTATCGATACTTTTGACATTTTGCGTATCCCTAACTGCATTTGAACAAACATAAACCTAACGGGGATTTTCCGGTGTGCAATTCGAATATTGCCAATATATTCACGTAAGCTATTCAACCAAAATAATAGGTCTATCATTATTCCTTATTCATCCTTATTAATATTATGAATGCGAAAGTCCGTTTCTTTGTTTGTTTGTTACGCCTTCACGTCTTAACTACTGAACCGATCATCATGAAATTTTACATACACGTTGTCTGAGGTACTGTTTGAGGTACAAAAAAAGATATAGGGTACCTTTCATCCCGAAAAAAAGCACTTTAGCTTGTCGTATATATTTTTTTGTGGCTACAACTTTACGTTTTCCATATAAAAAAAAATGGCCCGCGTTACCATGTTTTCCAATCATGGACCCCTAACTACTTAACCGATCATCATGAAATTTTACATACACGTTGTTTGAGGTACAAAAAAAGACATAGGGTACCTTTCATCCCGAAAAAAAGCACTTTAGCTTGTCGTATATATTTTTCCGTGGCTACAACTTTACGTTTTCTATATAAAAAAAATGGCCCGCGTAACCATGTTTTCCAATCATGGACCCCTAACTACTCAACCGATCATCATAAAAATTTGCATACACGTTGTCACGCAATTGTCACGTTGTTGATTATCGATTATCATCCCTACTCGCCCGCCAGCCAGTTTTGCTAACGGTACTGAGTGTTCGATTTCACTACGTCATTTTGACGTCATCAACATGGCCGCCACGCGCATTACCATTTGACGGGGATAATAGATATTAATTAGTACTACATAACGATGATACATATTTGAATACTTACCTACTACTTATAAGCAAAAAAAAACTATAAAACTTTATCACTAAAGGGTTAGTTAAATAAAATTGAAAGAAATAAATAGAAATTTCAAAAACCATAAACATTTCCTTAAATTGAACAAAGAGCATCGGAAAAGTGCCAAATAAATTGAGGTAAAAGATAAAGTGAATTGAATAATTTATTACAAATCTAAAAAACAACATAAACATAAAATATGTGGGCAACTGGCTCATTCTGAGTTATTGGGTACTACATTGCTAACAATCTTAAGTTATTAAATTTGGCTTTAGGAGATGTCCTAGCGTTGCCCCAGTTTCATTTTATTTAATTACTTCCATAATTAAAAAATGCTAATTACATTTTATTTAGGTGTAGTATCAGTCAAGAATTGTTTTATATTTAGAAAAACAATTACAAAAACATTAAGTAGTTTTCTGAAGTATTTTGTGAAAAAAATGTAAGTAAATAGTACTATCATGATAAAAAATTGTGATTTAAAAGCGTTTTTAACTTAAAAATCCCACTTTTTAATGCAGAAAATATACACATCAACTTTGTCTAAGGATACAGGTTTTATTTTCATACAAACGAGGTAACTTTGAAGCCTTGGTTTTCTGCCAGGGATGTACCGTGCTGTAATCTGATGATGGCCATCCAGGGACTGAATGGAGCAGATTCAGATCGCCTTACACACCCAACTGATCTTATCAGCATTTTAAAAGATTAATGGGTCAGAGTTGTCAGTTTGAGGATTTCCATACATTTTCATGCTATTTTTGCGGTTTTTTAAACATGTCCATTACGTTTTTAGAATGCTGGTCAGATCAGTTCAGTTGGGTGTGTATAGCGATCTGAATCTCCTCCATTCACTCCCTAGATAGCCGTCATCAGATCACAGCACAGTTATACATGCCTGGCAGGAAACCAAGGCTTCAAAATTACCTCGTTTGTATGAAAATAACACCTGGAGGGCTACTCAAATGGCCACTTTTCTATTCGTTTGAACGCTACGCTTACTATTAAAACTTTAAAATAAGCAGTAAACTATAAAATTACGTGCCGTAAGCTTGACAATTCCATGCAATACATCGAAGATCTATTGCTCATATTTAAGCTTCAAAAGTAAGCGTAGCGTTCAAACGAATAGAAAGTTGGCCATTTGAGTAGGGGGGCTGGTATCCCTAGACAAAGTTGATGTGTGTAATTATTAATCTGATTCTAGAGTAAAATACCTACTCTGACATACTACATTGATTAAGAAGCGATAGACTTTCATTTTTTGAGAATGGTGAGGCAAATGACATAGGCGTGATGGGACATGTCCTTTAAAATCATAACAAATATTCGATAGTCATCGAAATTAGTCAAAGTTACGGATTCCCATTTAAGTAAGTGTTGAGATATAATTTGGTGAACGGTAAACCCTCCCAAACCAAACAACCGAATTGTTAACTAATCTCTAAAACATGAACACGTTTCCACGAATCCCCACTTTTCTACACCGACACGTGGCAAAGATTGTCCCCTGTTTCACTAATCAATTGTCCCCAATTTTCTTCACCAAATCGGTAGTATTTCTGATCATTGGACTGAGTAATTGCTTTAATTTTTGTTTGCTTTGTGTTTAGTATTGTGTGGTTTTGGGGCGATTTCATTTGTTTGTGTAAGCTGATTGTCAAAATCATTTTCTTTGTCCCCAAAATTAAATGTAACAAAGAACAAGTTTTCTTTCATGTTGATTTTAGAAAATACTTTTCTATTATTTACAAAAATGAGATTGATTTGTTTATCATAATTTCCTGAAAAAGGCATTATACTGTCCATTATATTTATACAGAGCGTTAGGTAGGAAGATCGTAGGACTCTGTTACAGTCTTACTACTACTTTATAATACTGTGTCTCTGCACTTCTAACACATGCAAATCTGCCTTTCTATTGTCTAACTTCAAAATCTATCGCAATCGCTTTCAGGATAATCCATTAAAGTCTCTTTTTGGCACAAATAAAAACTTACCAAAGAAATGCAGCAATGTGTCACATCCATCTGTCAAACGAAACCGATTGCAATAGATTTTCAAAATTAGACAATTAGCCCCCAGAATAAGTAAAGCCCGCATAAATTCGCCACCAACTTCAGTGTTATTTTGTTAGAAAGTAAAATCTTATCAGCATTTCATAATGCTGCAGGCAGCATCAAACGAACGCAGACCATTTAATATTTATGACTCATCAAAATATAAACAATACAGATAAAGCAAAACTTTGTGTTGTCGATTTTGAATAGTTTACTATATTACTTATCTCCCGAACATATCACCACAATAACTCTCACAGAACACCCATCAAGGTAATCATACGAAACGGCTCCCGCAAACTATGAGAATAAATAAAGACAGAATATATTGGCAACCATTGCTCTTTAACGTATCACAGCGGGATGGTTATGGGCCAAGTTGAAAAGCGACTTGACACTCGCAAAGATTAATTTGCAGTTCACTAATAGTTTATGGAAACCTTAAGATAAAGACATAGAGGCGATAATCCTAAAGCTGGACTTAAAAAAGGAATGCCAGTAAAGTTGTCCGGGTATAATGTGAGCTATCCATAACGTATTGTGTTTTGATTGCGAACGTCAGTTCGGTGGATAGTTTGGACGGATGGTGTATTGACGCAGTAAAAAGGCAAAGAACAGTAAGTTCTGACTTCAAAATTGATTTGAAAATGTAATCTGATCTGACGCAAAAATTAATTTCAATCTTCATCATATAAAAAAAAAACAATTATTAAAGCACATAAATACCAAAATCGGTGATATGTATTTAAAGTAAACTAGGTATCTAGTTGACAATCAATTTTGTTGCTTTGTGAAAAAAAAAATGGTTGAGTACGTTAAGTGCGTACACTATAATTTTAGTATTCTTTGTGACGTAACTTAATTGTTTGCATTGATTTATCTTTGATACGCATAATGACAGCAAATGATTTGATTGGGATAATAAAACCCTGTACATAGGTGTACACTAGTACTTCACTTACTGCTTCTCCATTTACGTTGGCAGCATCCGTGATATGTGAGTAGGAAACGGTTATGTCTAGACATTGCGAAGTTCAAACGACACTAAGCGCTGCCGCTTGCTCCACTTACTTGCTTTATTGTCTTCAGGGACGCTTTCAGCCGTGAATTAAACGGAATATGATGGAGGGTTCACGTTTGATTACGAGTCATCAAATAGCTCCAAATATTGTTATGAATTCAAGTATGATTTAAATTTTGTATGAATTATCCTCTTCTATACATTTTAATTCTACGTGATGCAGATCAAAATGGTAATACATTTATAATGAAGCAGTTGATAATGAAATCTTAGGTTTTGTTGATAATCTTTAAGTCAAAACCGATAAAGGGCTACCACAATTCGATAGTAACACTGAAGCATCCGACACAAAAGACGACCCCAGTGGCAGCAAGTATCGTTTTAGATCAAACACGTGATAATGGCTATAAGAGGGCCCCTATTATTTCGTACAATAAAAGTGAAGTGCCGACATATTCCGAATTCTAGTGCAGGCTTGCTGTTGCAACACTGCCCGGGATAACCACCCTCTAACATTTAAAAACGACCTTTATACTACTGGTAATAAAATAAAAAGTACAATAGCAGTTGAAGGTATTGGCGAAATGGAAGCGATGATTTTGGATAAAGCAATCTTGAGTCTTAACTTACTTACTATAGAGATTAAATTCAGTAAATGGCTGAAGTAGCTGGTGAAAGATTTAGGGGTGTACATGGGCAAATAATGTAGGTATCACAAGCAATGAAAAGGTCGGTAGGCACAGAGATACGGACTAATGGTGATTGGGAAAAATATTGCCACAGACACAATTCGTGGTTATGTCTTCATGAATATTGAAGATATTGTGATGTTTTTATTTGATTACGCTTTTAGAGTTCCGATGACGGTAATGGTATCGTAAATAACGTCTATGAGATCTGTTTTATTGTGAAAGATGAAATTGTTATTATATTTTTGATATTGAACTGTAATATTTTTTTATCTTTCCTTCTTTGTTAATATTTATTAGAGATAATTTATGAACGTATATTTATAAACACAATTACCTTATAATTGATGCCTGAATTTGATGTCAGTTTGTGCCTAATGTATAAAGTTGCAGTGTTATAAATTATTCTAACCCTGCTTATTATATCTAAAGAATCAGCTGTTTTAAAATGTTGATTATCAATTTTTTGTTTAAAATCTTTGCTCCTTGACCTTTCTTAGCTAAAAGATTTTCTCATATTGCAAATTCTTTCAGAACTAACAATATTCAGAATAAGATCTTACAAATCTGCAGCCAAATTGCTAAATGCCATAATCAGTCACCGTAATACAAGGGTATTAATTACCGAATCTCTCTCGGTACGGTGGTCCCGACGCGTCACTTTGTCATACAATTTATTCACCCCTTTCTCGGCTAGTTGACTGAATATGAACGCGTAAGGCAATATCCAACGATTAATATTATTAAACATATTACTTTGTTGTGACTTTTGTGCTAAAGTGATAAAGATTCCGTATAAAATGATTCTGTTTCTTAACTATTTGAAGTTAATCAATGCGTTATCATGATAATAATTGTGTTTATCCAGATTTGTGTAAACCATTTTGCAAACATTTATGTTTGCAATATAAACACACCTTTTAACCTTACTATTTTCCAAATTTATTGCTACGTTTACAAAAACCTTTCGTGTTCAAAATATTTTTAATATTTGCGAAGGAACCTTTGATATATAAAAGTCAACACTTATACACATCTAAATTGGTTCTACAATTTTTGTTAAATTATCTTTAACTTAATTTGAAACAGTACCACCAGCCACTTTTCTGTTATTGTTCAAATTAATCGTCCCCAAATTGGTATCTCTTTTCTAATCCCCATTTGAAATTTGAGGTATCGGTTTTATCTAAAATCTGTCGTCAGCAAACACTGCCATATGTATGTATAGTACGCATGTTCGTATACAATGATGTACGAAATTGTTTAAGATCAACTTATTATTCGTTTAAATAGGTAATTAAATTATATCTGATGAATGATTTTATTAAAGAAATTAATTATTTATAAATTATCACTTTCATCATTGTTCAAAAATGTTTTATGGTGCTTAGGTACTACCTTATTTGAGACCAATCATATCATTTTACTCATTATGGTTTGTAGATGGTTGCGAACAACGAAGTGAGGCCGGTTTTTGATGGTACAATTGTTTGGGGCCGGGCGGCAGGGTTCCATATGGAACGCCCAATGACGAACGAAAGTCAAGGCATAGTTTCGTTACACGTGTGTGCGTATACTGTGTATGTATACAGCCAAGGCGTAGTTTTACATGCCTCACCGCTTTGTCGGAAGACTCCGTCTTTACTTTTTTATTTAGTCTGAGGGTTTGTATACTCACTGCCTAGTGCCTACTTAAGTAGGTATATTTTTCTTCAGTTTTGCTTGTTTGTGCCTAAGATTGTTTGTTTCTTTTGATTTTTCTGTGGCATTCATCATCAGTGACCAGATGGAGGAACATAGAACTCAACCTTTTTTTTTATGCACAACGGGACAGTGCTTGGCTTTCACCTCATCTGATGTTAAGTGGCGAAAAAGCTGAAGATGGAAGCGTACTACACGCGGAATCCTCATCAATGAGGAACTGGCTATCTTACCTCTAACTGCATATCTGGCTGGCTGGCTATCTTACCTCTAACAACATTTTTTTTTCGCATTAAATATTATTTAATGAATGTAAGAGTATACTCCACGAGCTTTTCGTACATCATTGTAAAACTTGACACCCTGTCGCATAGGGTGAATATATTACGGATTCCAATTCGAAAATTGTCAGACCTAATATCGAGTGAGCTTTGGACAATCGAATTTGTCCATAATGGAATTACTGTTTGATTATTTCATATTAGTTGTATGGTAAACATTACCGTTGGGGTGTATTGAATCTAAGCGGTGCGTTTATATTGGGAAACAATAATTTGAATACCAAAATTTGACCATATTGTTTACCAAAAAAAAATCGGGTTGCATTCCGGGAGTGCCGGCAGAAGTGAAAACTTGAATATTAACGTTGTGCATTTTTGATATTTTGAAATTAGCGGCAAAGGATTAAAATTATTTCTTTCCTATTACTATACAGTCACACAATTCAATCAGTTTGTAATTAGAGAAAAACTCTAAAGATTTCGCGCCAGTGGTCTTTTTAATTTCTACATTCACGCATTCTACGATTTAAACTTATAGTCACAGAGTATAAATAAGTATATGATTGCACCGAAGAGATCGCTGCTATAAGTTCCATTTTCAAAATTAGCGCGTCGCTGGTGACACAAGTGTTTACGTCTTAAAATGACGCGCTGCCATTTTCAACACGCCCCGTATAAAGAGAGGGAATATTTCCGCCGCCAGCTGTCTACTCTCCATCCGTCACATCCGTCTTACGCATTTTCGATCAGCCACGTGATTCTTACTTACGCGAGTTTAGCATTTTTTTTCCATTACAAAAAAGCGTACAACGCCGCTAAAGAAGTTTTCACTTCAAAAACTAAATGCTTACCTACCAAATCTAATAAGAACAATAATTTGGTTTGTAATACTTATATGGAACCAATTCCGGTAAGTGTGTACCTATTGTAAAACAATGCTTATGTGCTTAAATAAAACGATGAAAAGCTCGTTGTGTTCTACTCTACCTACTAGTAATAAAATGTCAAAAGTTCAGTGTGCCCATAAGTACCAAGAAAAATATGGTTAGGCTAGCTATAAATTCTTCTGAGAATGCCAGTATTGGCGAATTTGGTACAAAATCTGTTTAAAAGTTTGAATTTTTAGCATTTAACTGGTGTTAAAGTACTATAATTATATCGGGTCATTTTAAACTTACCATCCAAATTTTAAGGATGTGTCCAGTCCATGAAACTAAACAACTTTCTCTAAGAAACATGTGTCAAATTTCGCCAAAATATTTTGGTCATCCCATACTAAATTGATCACGTGATCTCTTTGATTTGTATGGAAAGTCGATTTTTATTTTACATACCATGACCATGTGTTCCTTAGAGAAAGTTGTTCAGTTTCATGAACTGAACACATCCTCAAGTTCAAAATGACACTGTATACTATAGTTATCTTTTCGTTTTATTTGTTTACATCCCTGCAAAGTCCCGTCTCATCCATTATGCGGTAATATTCACAAATTACTGTAAAACACCACATCAATCTTGTCGTTAATTATTGTGACATGTACTATTTAAATATTCAATTAGAAGTTACTGATAACAAACACGCTACGTCTATGACGGTAAACATACGCTGTACTAATTATAATGCTGGTGGTTTTTTTTATATTTATGCATAGCGGGATAGTGTTTGGCCTTCATCTCACCTGATTTTAAGTGACGATAAGGGACATACGAAGCGTACTACACCCGGAATCCTCATCACAGAGAAACTGGCTAGTTTACCTCTAACAGTAACTGCCGGAACACAATCAATTTTTAAATTGTTCTTATGGCGTCAGACTTAGGTAAGATGGTGCTAGTAAGATGGTAGCTAGCCAGGCGGACTTGAAATAAGCCCTACCACTAACCAAACCGATTACAAATTGTAAAGCTAAAGTCAAAATAAACTTTACTCATTCATGTTATCTCTTAATTACGATGAGACCGAAAGTTTAATCAAATAACGCACTCATTACACCACACACACACACACACACACGCACGCACACACACACACCCACACACACACACACACACACACACACACACACACACACACACACACACACACACACACACACGCACACACACACACACACACACACACACACACACATTTAGTCTTGTAACCTAATAATACTTACGTTTTTTTAACGCTTTACCAGCGCTTTAAGAAGTTTTTATACGCAATGCTAAAGGGAGGAGTCACCAACTCCTAAGAAACAGGATTCGTCCTAGTTTAGGAGTTGGTGTTATTTTGTTTTGTAACTCTGAAAAATCTTTATAACAGTGTAAAGTAAAAATGTAATTTATTTATTTTGGTTGAATAAATTATTATTATTGTTATTATAAAAAAAAATATTAACTTAAAACTTAACGCGACGCAGCCACCATAATGATATCGTCAAAAGGACGTTCTAATAAGGGTTGGCACCTTTTTTGGATTAATAAAATTTATTGGTTGCTAAAGCTAGAAAAAAAGTACACTGTTTGAAAATAAAGTACTTATTATTTATTTTTTTCCATTAAATTACTTTAAAATATACTGTTTATAACTTTTGACAATTTTTAAACAAACCATGTGAAATAAAGTATTTTCACGTAGGTACTTTATTTTTCTCATAAAGTATAGTATAGAGTACAATTAATTACCCCCCCCCCCACCTTTGTTTCGGGGTAATTAATTTTAAAGAAATAAAACTGGGTATACAACGTGTTATATAAAATAACCCCTAATCTTCAATATGGTTGATAGGAACCATCAAACTGAACAACTTTTACTGAAATCGCGAAAAAAATCAGCTGTTTCATACATTTTGATATTTTTGTTATACATTTTTGTATGAAACAGCTATTTTTTTTCGCGATTTCAGATTTGATCCCATGATGAGATGATATTTGGTAACACGTTGTTGTATACCCACTTTTATTTCTTCTTATGATATTATGTGTGTATTTTATTAGAAAGTACAGATGGCAACCCTAGTTATAATCTTCTTTGCAAAAAAATTATGTTAAAGATGCGATTTCAGTAGTCAACTAACATAATAAAAAAAATGAAATAGATAACTACAAGTAATCATCATCCTCCTACCCTTATCCCAATTTATTTGGGGTCGGTGCATTGCGTCCTTTTCTTCCTTCCTGTCACTCGTCATCTCCTCATCCACTCCTTTCACATTCATATCATTCCGCACACAATCCATCCATCTTTTCTGCGGTCTTCCTCTTACTTTCCAGCCCCCAACATCCATATCCATTACTCTTCTAGTAACATGTCTTTCATCCCTTCTCATAACATGCCCAAACCAAGCCAGACGATTCCCTTTCAGCTTCTCTGTTGCTGGTACTACTTTCAGACTTCGTCTGACATACTCATTTCTTATTTTATCCATTCGCGTCACACCACACATCCACCTCAACATTTTCATTTCTGCTACATGTAATTTCCTTTCATCCATCTTCTTCATAGCCCAACATTCTGACCCATACATGACTACTGGCCTTATTACGCACTGAGAAAAATTTCCTCTGCCGCACTACGTAAAATAAGGATAAAAATCGACCACTATTACGTACGTAACCCGCTCCATTACGCGTAAGTAGTCAGTCATACGTAGTCGGCATACTGACGCTCATCATGTAGCGGGATACGTAATTTACTCGTGGTCGATTTTTGTACGTACGTACGTAGCCCGACATCCGGCTACGTATACGTAGTGCGCAAGTCGCACTGAATACTCCTGAAACTACGACTGCAACTCCCGTATACTATTGTTGCGGGCACAGTAGAACACGGTGAACCATACGTGTATACCATGCCGGCTTAAGTACGATACTGTAGCGGGCACAGTAAATAATGGTGAGCCATACGTGCGCACCGCGGCGGCACACGTACGATACTGTGGCAAACACATTAAAACACGGTGAGCCGTACGTTTGTACTGTGGCGGCATATGTACGATTCTGTAGCGGGCACAGTCAATAATGGTGAGACATAAGTGTGTAATACGGCGGCATACGTACGATACTGTAGCAGGCACAGTAAATAATAGTGAGCCATACGTATGCACTGCGGTGGCATACGTACGATACTGTGGCGGACACAGTAAAGCACGGTGAGCCGTACGTGTGTACTACGGCGGCATACCTACGATACGGTAGCAGGCACAGTAAATAATGGTGAGCCATACGTATGCACTGCGGCGGCATATGTACGATACTGTGGCGGACACAGTAAAGCACGGTGAGCCGTACGTGTGTACTACGGCGGCATACGTACGATACTGTTGCGGGCACAGTAAATAATGGTGAGCCATACGTATGCACCGCGGCTACATACCTACGATTCTGTAGCGGGCACAGTCAATAATGGTGAGACATAAGTGTGTAATACGGCGGCATACGTACGATACTGTAGCAGGCACGGTAAATAATGGTGAGCCATACGTATGCACCGCGGCGGCATACGTACGATACTGTGGCGGACACAGTAAAGCACGGTGAGCCGTACGTGTGTATTACGGCGGCATACCTACGATACGGTAGCAGGCACAGTAAATAATGGTGAGCCATACGTATGCACTGCGGCGGCATATGTACGATACTGTGGCGGACACAGTAAAGCACGGTGAGCCGTACGTGTGTACTACGGCGGCATACGTACGATACTGTTGCGGGCACAGTAAATAATGGTGAGCCATACGTATGCACCGCGGCTACATACCTACGATTCTGTAGCGGGCACAGTCAATAATGGTGAGACATAAGTGTGTAATACGGCGGCATACGTACGATACTGTAGCAGGCACGGTAAATAATGGTGAGCCATACGTATGCACCGCGGCGGCATACGTACGATACTGTGGCGGACACAGTAAAGCACGGTGAGCCGTACGTGTGTAATACGGCGGCATACGTACGATACTGTTGCAGGCACAGTAAATAATGGTGAGCCATACGTATGCACCGCGGCGGCATACGTACGATACTGTGGCGGACACGTTAAAGCACGGTGAGCCGTAAGTGTGTACTACTGCGGCATACGTATGATACTGTGGCGGACACAGTAAAGCACGGTGAGCCGTACGTTTGTACCGTAGCGGCATATGTACGATACTGTAGCGGGCACAGTAAATAATGGTGAGCCATACGTATGCACCGCGGCTACATACCTACGATTCTGTAGCGGGCACAGTCAATAATGGTGAGACATAAGTGTGTAATACGGCGGCATACGTACGATACTGTAGCAGGCACGGTAAATAATGGTGAGCCATACGTATGCACCGCGGCGGCATACGTACGATACTGTGGCGGACACAGTAAAGCACGGTGAGCCGTACGTGTGTAATACGGCGGCATACGTACGATACTGTTGCAGGCACAGTAAATAATGGTGAGCCATACGTATGCACCGCGGCGGCATACGTACGATACTGTGGCGGACACGTTAAAGCACGGTGAGCCGTAAGTGTGTACTACTGCGGCATACGTATGATACTGTGGCGGACACAGTAAAGCACGGTGAGCCGTACGTTTGTACCGTAGCGGCATATGTACGATACTGTAGCGGGCACAGTAAATAATGGTGAGCCATATGTGTGCACCGCGGCAGCATACATACGATACTGTTGCGGGCACAGTAAATAATGGTGAGCCATACGTATGCACCGTGGCTGCATACCTACGATTCTGTAGCGGGCACAGTCAATAATGGTGAGCCATACGTATGCACTGTGGCGGCATACGTACGATACTGTGGCGGACACAATAAAGCACGGTGAGCCGTACTTTTGTACCGTAGCGGCATACATACGATACTGTTGCGGGCACAGTAAATAATGGTGAGCCATACGTATGCACCGTGGCTGCATACCTACGATTCTGTAGCGGGCACAGTCAATAATGGTGAGCCATACGTATGCCGCCACAGTGCTGTGGCGGCATACGTACGATACTGTGGCGGACACAGTAAAGCACGGTGAGCCGTACGTGTGCACTATGGCGGCATACGTACAATACTGTGGCAGACGCAGTAAATCATGGTAAGACATACGTGTGCATTGCAACGGCATACGTACGATACTGTGGCGGGCACAGCAAATCATGGTGCACCATACGTGTGCACCATGGCTGCATACGTAGGATACTGTAGCGGGCACAGTGAAGCACGGTGAGCCATACGTTTGCACCACGGCAGCATACTTACGATACTATGGCGGATACAGTCAATTATGGTGCGCCATACGTGTGCACCATGGCGGCATAGGTAGGATACTGTAGCAGGCACAGTAAAGCATGATGTGTCAGACGTATTAACTGTCGTAGTAGAGGTAAGGTACCGTTGCCGGTACAGTAACGCATGATGTACCGTGCGTATGTACTACGGCAGCGTACGTACGATACTGGTGCGGGAACAGTAAAGCACGGTGAACCATACTTATGTACAACGCCAGCGTACGTACGATACTGCTGCGGGTACAGTAAGGCATGGTGCACTATACGTGTTACGTATGGCACACCATGCCTTACGATACTCGCACCTGTATTTTCCTTATGCTGGCATGATACATACAAAGGTGGTCAGATAATTATTATGAATATTAACCAATCAAAGTCAATGAAATTTTGTAGACACCATCGAGAAACTAATATCTGGGTCTGTGGTTTATTACATTTTCGAAAAAAAGTATGGTTTAAAAACTGCAGGGAGTTGTGAATGAAAATATGAAAACCTGAAATATTTAAACTATACATTTTTACGAAAATTTAATAAACCACAGACCTGGGTATTAGTTCTAGACCATGTCTACAAAATTTAATTGACTTTAATTGGCTAACATTCAAAATAATTATCTGAATACCTTTGTATGTACGGCCAGCGTCATAAATACATATATATAAGCAAGATCAAAAATATCTACACACCTCTATGTCACTGACAAAAAGGTTGGTGTTTACATATTTTGACTCAATGGCTATATATGTATAAATGACGCTGACTGTAACCATGCCAGCATAAGGAAAATACAAAGTATCATAAGGCATGGCGTGCAATCCGTAACACGTAGTGCAGTAGTGCACATGCCTTATACCCGTAGCAGTATCGCATGTACTCGGGCGTGTGTCTAATTAGACACACTTGATTTTTTAGGTTTCCGTTTTTCCTTTTTGATGTACGGAATCCTAAAAATCAAGTATGTCTAATAGCCCTCTATCTATGTACATACATATGGTGAATGGTATGGTGCCTTATTGTCCCGCACACTAGTGCGAACTGAGAAGAAAAATAAAAGATCTGATACTAATCAGACCTTCTATTTTTCTTCTCAGCATATATATTTGTTCAATGCTGGACATTATGCCTCTCCCATGGTTTTTCTATGTCGTCCTCGATGCGGCGTATCTGGTCGAGGTGGGTCCTGCCATCTTAGGAATGGCGGTCTGCCTACGCTTCGACTTCCCGTTCATACCTCTACTATAACAGTTAATAAGTTTTATACACATTATGCTATTTAGTATAAGTAGTACAACCTGCACTGGTTACATAGATATCTAAACTTACAAATAATGGTGTTGGTACGGTAAAAAAAAGAATGATGTATCATTATAAAGCTGACCAGATGTTTTAAAACCCGCGTGCGGTATTTTAAGATTTAATATCTTTTACTGGCAATAGTTACGTATAAATATATCACAAAAGGTCACGTCCTCATTGCAGGGTTTTTTTTAAACTCTGGTCAGGCTTTACCTACTGTTATTGAACTTGTACGATATTAGTGCGGCTATTATTATTATTATTCTAATGCAAAATAATTTTATAGCAAACTTAACAGCTGCACCGATATAGCACCAAGTAAGTCCGGACCTGTAAGTGAAAAGCATACAATAATTGGTAATTTAGATAAAATAATGCTTCACGATACATATACATTTAGTGTACACAGCAATGATACATCATTTTTTATTTTTTTTAACTTTTACAAGGTTATTAATAGAAGAAATGTTCTAAACTGTTCTAAAACCTTGTACGTTTTATAGCTTTATAAAAGGAAATAGACATAAAAGATTCATATTATTTATTTTCAATCGTAAAATTGAGACATACAAAAAAACAAGTTTAATTATCACACTATTATAGAATTACATGGTCGTCAACTTGGCGTACCCGTTAAACATAATAAAAGATTCATATTTTCAATCCTAAAACTGAGACATACAAAAAACCACAACAAGCTTAATTAATCATACTATTCTAGAATTACATGGTCGTCAACTTGGCGTACCCGTTAAACATAATAAAAGCTTCATATTATTTATTTTCAATCGTAAAATTGAGACATACAAAAAAACAAGTTTAATTATCACACTTTTCTAGAATTACATGGTCGTCAACTTGGCGTACCCGTTAAACATAATAAAAGCTTCATATTTTCAATCCTAAAACTGAGACATACAAAAAACCACAACAAGCTTAATTAATCATACTATTCTAGAATTACATGGTCGTCACCTTGGCGTACCCGTTAAACATAATAAAAGCTTCATATTATTTATTTTCAATCGTAAAATTGAGACATACAAAAAAACCACAAGCTTAATTAATCATACTATTCTAGAATTATATGGTCGTCAACTATGAACGATGAATTTCACTGTCTGTCGGTTGTTGACAGGCGTCCACCATTGCAAGATTTTAAGGCCTACTCAAATCTGACCGGTATCCTGTACCGGTGGCAGTAACGCGCTGTTCAAAGGTGTTCCGCAACTGCTGCCAGTAATGCCATACAAAATACCGGTCGGGATATCGGTCGGGTATACCAATACCGCCACCCCTTCCGTCGCAGAATGTCCCTTTCGCAAAACATCCCTTTCGCAAAACGTCCCTTTCGCAGAATGTCCCCTTGGTATCAAATAAATATCACTAGTGCCAAATTTCCATTTTGTTCGAAATGTTCTATGTAATGTCGAAATATGTCGAATTGTAATAATCATCAGATATGAAGGTACTTATGAAAATATACGTATTTTTTATTGTTTCTGTCAGCGAATATTGCGAATAAATCTTGTACGGTTGCAAATTACATGTACCCAGTGTTTAAAGTAAAAATATGTATTAATGTGTGAAGAATTTTATATGATTAATAATATACATAACTAGCGGCCTCCCGCGGTTTCACCCGCGTGGTTCCGTTCCCGTGGGAATATCGGGATAAAAAGTATTCTATGTTTTAATCTAGGCTATCTACTATCTGTGTGCCAAATTTCAACTAAATCAATTCAGTCGTTTTTGCGTGATTGAGGAACAAACATCCAAACCCACAAACTTTCACATTTATAATATTAGTAGGATGACCTACATAATTTGACTTTCATTTTTTCATTTTCATAGAAAATTTTGAACAAAATGGCAATTTGGCGAGAGTGTTATATGATATTATGCTTCAAGGGGGACATTCTGCGAAAGGGACATTTTGCGAAAGAATCATTTTGCGCAAGGGACAATCTGTGACCAGGGGACATTTTGCGAAAAGGACATTCTGCGACGGAGCCCCGCCACTGGTACAGGATACCGGTCAGGTTTGAGCAGGCCTTTACAATCCGTAATACGGGAAGGACGAGAGGATTGGCGATTAGATATTTATTAAAAATAAGGGCGTCAGTAGATATCCTACCTTATATAGATTTCGTCTGAGTGTAACCTAACTTAAAGCTCGTTCACATACGAACGCTAATACATACGCATAAACCTAAATAGTTGCGGAACCTATGTCGCAAGGCCCGACTTTATACTGATATAACCGGTATTCTACAAAAAAAAAATGAGGGGATCGCCCCGTTTCGGTAGCAATCCGAGAGCCACCTTTTGGCAGTAGGGGCGGTGCTCCCCTACCCCAGGGCCTAGGTGAAGGTTAAACATCAGTAACGAGTTTCGATATTTCTACTTTACGAAATTTGACTAATTTTAAAAGCATAAATGACACAATACGATGAAAGGATACAAACAACAAATGAAACTCAGTACTGATGTTTAACCTGAAGTTAAGTTAAAGAAACAAATTGGTGGTGGGCCCGTATTCACGCTTTGTAAAACTGTAAGTTACGGGTAAGTAAGATGTGTATACTGTATCACCTGCGGGCAACAGATCCACACAGGTGGGTGTGTTTCTGAATTTTTGCACGTGTTGTATGTGTTATAGTCAAGCCCCGAAGTCCCGGCGCTCTTAGGTTTGTCAAGTCAAACCTCAGGTTTGACAAGAAGGCTTAGTCAAAGTCCAAAACTAATAGCGTGTTTCGACCTTTGCCTAACGCATTTATGTCCAAACCTAGGAGAGACTAACTTAGAAAGTCAAACGCCGAAACGCAATTTGACCAAATCGGGGTTTGACCAGTCAGACTTAAATTAGGTACAGAGTTTGTTTTTTGTATTTAAATGTATGAAAGACACATTCTTTAGAGTGAAAATTAAATTAAATTAACAATCTTCCTGTGAAACAAAGATTTCTGTTGTCTGTTAAAAAAATAACCACGAAATTTAAGACGATCGCTCCGCTCTGCGAAATTTCCAACCTGCATGCAGGACCACATGACCTGACCTGTAGGAGTAAGGTAGTTTTGACTAAATCTAACATCGGAAATGAATGATGTTTTTCATACATATTTTTTTTTAACAGACAATAGAAATTTTTGTTTCACCGGAAGATTGTTGATTTAGTTAAATTTTCACTCTGAAGAAGTTATTTTTACATATAACCCATTCTGTCCCTAATTTAAGTCTGACTGGTCAAACCCCGATTTGATCGTATTGAGTTTCGGCGTTTGACTATCCAAGTTGGTCTCTTAGGTTTTGTCATATTTTTTTTGTCAAAGGCCAAAACACGCTTTAGTTTCGGACTTTGACTAATAAGGCTTCTTGTCAAACCTGAGGTTTGACTAGGCAAACCTAGGAGTGCCGGGACTTCGGGGTTTGACTACATATGCATGTAAGTGTGTGATTAATTAGGTACAACAACAGACAGGCCATTATCAACATAAACAATGTCTCAGATCTCAGTTATTTGTTGCACGAGCCGGAGGCGGGAAAGTCAGAGCAACCTAGGATTCCCGACCAAAGAATCACTAGTAAGGGTACCTTGGCGTCAATGGAGTCCGCGTGGTCGTCGCTGGAAACCAATGCGTCTAGGCCTACGGTAAACTTAACTTAAAGTTCGTTCACATACGAACGCTAATACATACGCATAAACCTAAATAGTTGCGGAACCTATGTCGCAAGGCCCGACTTTATACTGATATAACCGGTATTCTACAAAAAAAAAACAAAATGTGAGGATCGCCCCGTTTCGGTAGCGATCCGAGAGCCACCTTTTGGCAGTAGGGGCGGTGCTCCCCTACCCCAGGGCCTAGGTGAAGGTTAAACATCAGCAACGATTTTCGATATTTCTACTTTACGAAATTTGACTGATTTTAAAAGCATAAATGACACAATACGATGAAAGGATACAAACAACAAATGAAACTCAGTACTGATGTTTAACCTGAAGTTAAGTTAAAGAAACAAATTGGTGGTGGGCCCGTATTCACGCTTTGTAAAACTGTAAGTTACGGGTAAGTAAGATGTGTATACTGTATCACCTGCGGGCAACAGATCCACACAGGTGGGTGTGTTTCTGAATTTTTGCACGTGTTGTATGTGTTATAGTCAAGCCCCAAAGTCCCGGCGCTCTTAGGTTTGTCAAGTCAAACCTCAGGTTTGACAAGAAGGCTTAGTCAAAGTCCAAAACTAATAGCGTGTTTCGACCTTTGCCTAACGCATTTATGTCCAAACCTAGGAGAGACTAACTTAGAAAGTCAAACGCCGAAACGCAATTTGACCAAATCGGGGTTTGACCAGTCAGACTTAAATTAGGTACAGAGTTTGTTTTTTGTATTTAAATGTATGAAAGACACATTCTTTAGAGTGAAAATTAAATTAAATTAACAATCTTCCTGTGAAACAAAGATTTCTGTTGTCTGTTAAAAAAAAATAACCACGAAATTTAAGACGATCGCTCCGCTCTGTGAAATTTCCAACCTGCATGTAGGACCACGTGACCTGACCTGCAGGAGTAAGGCAGTTTTGACTAAATCTAACATCGGAAATGAATACATATTTAGTTTTTTTTTTAACAGACAACAGAAATTTTGTTTCACGGGAAGATTGTTGATTTAGTTAAATTTTCACTCTGAAGAAGTTATTTTTACATATAACCCATTCTGTCCCTAATTTAAGTCTGACTGGTCATACCCCGATTTGATCTTCTCTTCTCTTCTCTTTCTCCTAGGTTTTGTCATAAATTTTTTTTTCAAAGGCCGAGACACGCTTTAGTTTTGGACTTTGACTAATAAGGCTTCTTGTCAAACCTGAGGTCTGACTAGGCAAACCTAGGAGCGCCGGGACTTCGGGGTTAGACTACATATGCATGTAAGTGTGTGATGTGAGAAAAATAAACGAAGACTGCTGGTGCTAATATGATGGGAAATGTACGTAAGTGTACGAAACCCAAGGGTACGTATGTCGTATGTGATGTGTAATGGTTCTTTGTTATTCTAAAGTCCATCGAACAGTGACATAAAGTTTTAAATTTGACATTATAGTAATTGTAGCCGGTACAGGCGAAACAAGGGTATTATAATTATGTAATTGGTAATCGTTGGTTCTCTGCACTTGATACGCATAGTAATGCTGATTAAAATCTATACACTCTAATGAAACACACTCAAATGTAACTTCATCATTGTCAAGTAAATAAATATTTTTTATTTCACCAAACTTTGGTAAGCCTGAAGATTCTGAAATATCTGGAATGACAATTGACGACAGCTCAAATCGGACACCATACAGTTTCACCCATGATAATGAGTACCAACACTTATTATCGATTATACCTCGAAAATGAAAGTTTAGTCTTACATTTTCAATTTGCGCTTCTGTCATATTTGCCTTTTTGCCATAAGAGATCGTCTTAAATGTTTCATTTTTAAGGAAAGTATCGTTTAAAATCAATTGATGCTTAATAGCTATTGTTTTACAAACATTTACTCTGTTGTGCGATGCTCTGGCCACAAATTTAGATATACGATGCTTGGCTTCAAATCTCATCGTCCAGATTTGGGTAAGTGGGCCAAATTTTTTTAACATTTCTGGATAATGTGAGAAAATGAAACTTTGGCTTTAAGTCTGTTTCAGCAAATTGACGATAGAGCTCGTTTAATTCAGCTACTGAAAATTTTACTTGATCAATAGTGTTTTCATGGACTCTATGACTCAAAAGTTTATCCAACAATTGTCTTAATTTGATGTATAAGAACCAAACTTCGTTTTCATCTGGGACATTATGTCCGACAATTAGCCCAAAATATCGAACAAGAGTAAGCATTTCAGAAGCCGAACATTTTAACTTTAATGTTGAGCCTTCTTTTGCTACAGAATTGCATGGTGTCGAAGCAGAATCAGGTCCATAATTAAAATACCGTATTCTTGATTTCAAATTGTCAAAAGAAATTAGAGTCTGAGTGCATACTAGATTTTGTATTGCCACGTGGTTCCCTTTGAATATTGCCCGCTGGGACCCACGAGACAAAAAGAATAAAGTTAAGGTAAAAAAAATAAAAAATGGTATGGGTTGAAACAGTCTATATTACTAATATTGGTTTACACCTTACATGAGAAAAAATTCACAAATCTAGCTCAGCGACAGGGGTCGCTACATGGATTCTATTGGTTGGTGTGTGTCGGGTCGCAAAAAGAGTAAAAGTTACAGTTTATATTAAATTATCATCCCTAATTGGAAAATACCACGGTTCACAATATTTAAAGGGTAAAAAAAGCACCGACCTCGTGTGTCCTGTATTTACTAATGAGGGATTATTTAGACCTCTGAACTCCCTGGAGGATTATCATGTAGTTGTGGACAGCAACTCATCAGCACATGACGTGGCACGTGGTAGACCCAAAGACTATCAATGAAATTAATTTCCCATAGCTGAAACAAACGTGTAGGATTAACCAAACTGAAAAATAGACTTTGAACACGTTGTGGCTATGCAACATGGCGGCGTGGCGTGGGAAAAAATGTTTTCAACTTCTTACCAGGTCTTGCTAAAGCAGCAATCCTGATTAGCAGGATTTCAAACCGCCTGCTCCCTCCACCCGTTTGAAATTTTGCCTGGCTGACTCCTCAAGCCACGGCAAGTAACCTTCGAAGATCCTGGCAAACCTTCAGGCCAGCGACCAGAAACAAACGATGGTCTGCAACTTGAGGTTTTACCTGTAATAAACACCACCTCAGAAAATGTTCATGGCGTCTTACGAAGTCTGCCTTGAAACAGATATCACTCCACTTACCTCAGTAGCGTTTTTCTCTCTCTAAATTATTCGACCGACTTCGGCCGCGTTAAATAAAATAATCCAAATTCTTTCTCAACACACATGTCATCTTTTTTCCTGAAAACTGAAGGCTCCTTGGTGTTGCCCTAACCCGCTTCGATACTCCTTCCAAAACGTTCCGTTTTCCGAAATTCGAACACACTTGGAAATTAAATAAAATTACCAAATATTTTGCAAACAAAATTTAACCTACAGAAATAAATATCTGTGCGTCTCCTGACTATAAAACTTTTGGAAAAAACGCAAAGAACTGTCAATCGACGCTTCAGCTAGCAAAAAGGTGTTCGCGCATAACTTCAACAAAAGTGTCAGATGGAAGAGCGTGACACGAGATGGCAACACCGTAGCTCCGAAATCTGCCTTCCTATTGGGCGTTGTTGCTATTGGTCAGAATCATCACGCGCGGCACGCGCCATCTTCTATCGTCTAATTCCTTGCTAAACTGAAGCGAAATTTGAGAGACTTTGCTCTGATTCTCAATGTTTATTATTTTCAAAGCCTTATGCAAATAATAAAAAATTTGAAAAGACATTTATTAAAGTTGCGACTGCTACAAAAAACAACCAATGACGTTAAAGGGGAGGTGCCAATTCCTGCAAAATACTGAAAACTACCATTGCGCTTCCGCGCCAAGATTTAAACTTGTGGATTGTCAGAACACAACGTTACAATACCCCCTCTCCTGAAAAAAAGGCGCTGCCCTCAGCGTCCTCAAACTACAAAACCTACTATCAACACTAAAAACTCTATTGAACGCAACGATGCAACAAACCATGTCGACCGTCAACCCAAAAAAACATGAAATACCCTGGACGTACTACCCATCACCGTGACATAACATTTGACGACACAGGCAGGACATCCACCTAACGGGACAAAACGAAACAAAACAGCACCGCACAAACAAAACATTTACAACGCAAAACCGGTTGTAAACCGAAAAGGGAGTCGAAAACTACGCTCCAAAAAAATTTAACATTCACTAAAATATGCGAATGCAACAACAGTTGTTGTGACTGTACAACAACTAAATATTCAAAATAAAAAAACAAGTTCGTGACATAAATTTCAGTCACCCAAATAGAAAAAAAATCCATTATCTTTTAGTAACAACTCATCGCAACATTGGAATATGAATTGAAAAGAAAATAAGTTTCACTACCTCCCTGACAAGAGCAAACAAAAAAAAATATCAAGATTTACCCGAATCTACACCATGGTAAAAAAAATAGATTCGACACTTGTAACAAAAGGTGAATTCTAACTCATTAGAGATTCGAACCACACAAAAAACTAAACCAGGCCTCCATCTACCTATAGCTTGGCTACCGGCAATTCCCTGCTCTTTCACACCCAAATTCCTCCGCATGCAATCGTCATACATTCATTCATCACCATTTGTCCATTCATACTTCACCGTGCAAACTAATAGTGTCACACTGAAAATAACTGTAAACACCACACAGAGACACACGCTTCGTGTGCCAAATTTTTGTGTATTTGACACACTACTAGAGAAGATGTAATAAGTGCCCTAAGCTTTTAAATCCTTAATATGCCAAGAACCTATAGATTGACCATCAGAAACTCTTTCCAAATCATACACCAAAGGCGATAAAACTTTCTTTACCCTACATTTCTCAAATTTAGGTGCCAATTTGGCCATTTTAAATTTCTGCGCATCACTCTGAGTAAATGTTCTCTTCCACACAACATCACCTACAGAAAATGTTTCCGCTCTTCTTCTTAAGTTATAGTGAGTGGTGTTCTCAGCATGGGCTTTTAATAAGTGCTCGCGTACCTTTTCGAAAATCGTCTTTAAGACGTGAAATTCACCGGCGTATTCGTCCCTAGGTACCCCAGGTTCGTATTCCTTATCTGTGTCTTTATAAAAGGTACCACTGATGACGGGTTCCCTAGCATGTACGAGAAAAAATGGTGAAAATCCAGTGGACTCGTTCACGGCACTATTTATTGCTAACTGAATTTTCGGCAATTGTTCATCCCATGTACGATGATTATCTTTAACATAAGAAGAAACAGCTGTCATTATGGTTTTGTTGTATCTTTCAACCAAATTTACTTGAGGTGTGTAACGCGGGGTAAAATGGAGTTTCGGAACTTTATAACGTTCGAGCATTTGGCGGAACTCAGATCCTGTGAATTGCACTCCGTTATCAGCAATTACAGTTTCTGGGACGCCGTGTACTAATATTACGCGTTGTTCCAAGTTTTTCACCACTTCCGCACAAGTAGCACGTCTCATAGGAAAAATTAAACAATATTTAGAAAAGCAACAGGTAACTACCAAAAGATAAACAAACCCAGAACGAGACCTTGGCATTGGCCCAACGATGTCTACGGATAAAACCTGGAATGGTCTATGGCAGACTTTCGGTTTACCCATTAAGCCTGGAGTTGCCTTTTGTGATGGTTTGTATGCGGCGCAAGTGTCACAGTGTTTAATGAAATCAACAATGTCTTTGTACATTCCTGGCCAATAATACCGTAGACAAAGGCGTCTATGGGTTTTGAAAACCCCCAAATGAGCCGCTGTTGGTTCACAGTGGTTCTCCTTAATAATGGCCACTCTCTGGTCCCTTCGTACTACCAGCTTCCAATCAAATTCACTCAATAAATTAAATTTACACTTTGAAAAACGATACAAATTACCATCCTTTACACAAAAATTAGGAAAATTAAGTGGATGCGACTTACAACCATTGAAAATTTTATCAAACCACTCGTCCTCCACAGAGTTGATCACGTTTAAGGTGTTAGCGTCCATAAGTCTGGATAACGCGTCTGGAACCACATTGTCCGTGCCTTTTCTGTGCTCAACCTGAAAATCGAATTGAGACAGTCGACAAAACCAACGTGCCAGTCTACCTGAAGGGTTCTCCAGCTTAGTAAACCATTTTAGAGATGAATGATCCGTGACAACTTTAAAAGGACGAGATCCCAAATAAGGTTCAAATTTCTCGACCGAAAACAAAACAGCTAAGGCTTCCCTTTCTGTAGCACTGTAATTTCTCTCTGCTTTATTTAAAGAACGACTAACAAATGCAATAGGGTGATCATGTCCGTCAATTTCCTGAGATAACATTCCTCCTAACCCATATGAAGATGCATCACAATGCACAGTAAAAGGTTTCTCAAAATCTGGTACAGCTAAAACTGGTGCTGTAACCAGGGCATTTTTTAAAGTATTAAAGGACTCTTCGGCTTCCTCCGACCAAGAAAAAGGTGGCGCATTCTTCCCACTACACGTCAACTTATTAAGTGGTGCAGCAATAGTCGAAAAGTTACGGATAAACCGTCTATACCAGGAACATGTTCCAAGGAACATTTTGACCTCACGACTTGAAGTTGGCGTAGGAAAGTTCAAAATTGCGGAAACCTTCTCCGGATCAGTTCTCAGACCGAATTCGTCTACAACGTAACCTAAATATTTAATAGAACTTCGGAAAAATTTAGATTTTGTAAAATTGATAGATAAATTGGCTTCTTTAAGCTTGTCAAACACCCGTTTTAAAAGTAGTAAATGCGTTTGGAAATCAGAACTACAGATAATAATGTCATCAACGTAACAGTAAACTGTTCCGTTGTCAATATCACTGCAGAACCCGTGACCCAACAACCTATCCATCAAACGTTGCTGTCTAGCCGGAGCTCCGCACAGTCCAAACGGCATCACCTTAAATTTAAAGATACCTCTTCCGGGAACGGTAAAACTAGTCTTATCCTGCGACTCAGCTTGGAGTGGAATTTGCCAAAAACTGGAGCTTAAATCTATCGAGGATAAGTACCTAGCCTCCTTAAGGCTGTCAAGTATCTGAGGCATGTACGGAATAGCATATGCATCGCCCTTGGTAACGGCGTTAAGCTTCCTACAATCAAGACAGAATCTCCAATCGCCATTCGCTTTCTTGACTAATAGAACGGGATTATTCCACGGACTTTCACTAGGTGTTACAACGTCTAATTCCAGCATTCTATCCAATTCGTCGTTTAAGGCTTTTTTCTTTTCCGGAGACAACGGATACTGTCCTATCCTAATAGGTGTGGCCTCTCCCGTATCAATTACATGCTCAGTTAAAGAGGTCCTTCCTAACCCAATCCTTTCCGAAGAAATTGATTCAAAGTCTTTCACCATTGAATCAGCCAATTCTCTTTGACTAAAAGACAAACTATTATACGACTGAATACTATTTATTTGTTCCGAGTGAATTGAACTACAATTATTAAAAAATGGTTTAGGAGCGTTCCTATAATCTATCTGATCAAAAATGTTCTTCCCTAAATCGAAACATCTCCAAAAATCACAACCTAGTATCACCTCCGTGACTATACTAGGAATCACAAAAAATTTCACTACCCGGCTAATTTTACCAAAAGTAACCGGTACAAAAATAAACCCTAAAGATTCTAGTTGAACCCCATTTGCAACACTACACGACCTGTCTACACGCTCCTGTAGTTCAAACCCAAACTTTATAAATTGTTTGTGTGCATTGTTCCCTAAAATTGAGATACAAGCACCTGAATCTAATAAACCAATAATTTCAAAATCATTTACTTTAAATTTTAAGTAAGGCCTAACATCATTTTCACTAGGTGCGAAGAGAACCGAAGCGATGCTACGAAAAGATTTAAATTTACCCTCACTATCCAATAAATTTGTACCTCGGTTCTCACCAACTAGTTTTTTGTCTGTGGTAAACCTTTAAAACTTGTGCCCTTACTGCAATTCGGACACGAAGTGACAGTAAAACCTACTTTGCCACATTTGAAACATTTTATATTTTGGGGTGTCACTTTACATAACCTAAAATTGTGGTTACCCTTGCCACATTTATAACACACTCGTTGGTTTGCAGAAGGCATGGAATTAGAATTAAACTGTTGTGATGTTGTTGGCGGTCTACTAGTGTTGTGTGTTGCTACATAATTAACTTGTTTTGCTTTACCCTTGTAGCAAAACTCCTGACTCAGAAAATTCGACTTGGTCGGTTCCACAAAAAAATCTGAACGTTGGCGAGCAGATTCAAGCTTACGACATTTTGTCTTCAAATCGGAAATTGTAGTAATATCTAACAAAGCTAACTGTTGGGAAAAATATGGTCTGATGTTGTGCAAAAGGATTTCAAGCTGCTTCTCCTCCGGCAGTGGTGATTTCAGTCTGTTGAATAGGCATGCCATTACTGAAAAATAAATGTGTGTTGGCTCCTCCATTCCTTGTGTTCGTGAACGGATCTCACCCAGTAACCTGTAATCATAATCAACCGGGTCGAATTCTTCGAGCAACAAAGATTTTAATTCTGCCCAACTGTCAACCTGACCTTTAATGCCACGATACCACAGCAAACCCTGTTCTGAAAATAATTGAGCAGCTGAGTTGAACAACTTGCCGTCAGAAACACCATATGAAACTTGGAGCTCGTCGACACGTTCCAAAAATGAACGAGGGTCTGTGGTCCCGTTGAATCTCAAGTTCCACTTTGCCACATTCCTATCACCAGAACATTCCGCAACTGCTACTACTGGCACCGGTTCCACCTGTGTGTCGCACTGTTCAGGATGCTGTGCTCTTGTTGACAAGAAAAACTTTTCAGAAACTGACAATAAAAACTCGATTGCGCTAGACAACTCTGCCTTTTGTGACAAAACAGCAGGGTCATCCGACACAACTCGCAATAGCCTATGATGTAAGTGTCGTACCAAACCACGGCATCTGCTCAAACAATGTGCTGTAACAGATTTTTCACTAAGTTTTGCTTTTAATTCTTTAATTTTATCTGAAATAATTTTAAGTTCTGAACTACTTTCAAATTCTGTTTCCATGATTACCTCAGAGGGACACTCAATAAGAAGTTGTTTTAGTTGCTTTCTCAACAAAGGCACTGTAGATGTCGGTGTTTCAGACCTAATTGTCACTTCATAAGTAAGTTCATCTTTTAAGAGTGAATGTACTAAAATTTCTAAATCCATTGTTAAGAACTGGTGGTATTTCCTTCACAATCAATTTAAATAAAGGGTAATGTTAAATTATCCAACACTAAATCAGAGAAAACACAGTATTCAAGAAAATTATTTGTAATTGTATTGACCACAACGACACACCGCTTGTAACAATATTGTAATATTCACCCAATTGTATAAAATGTAATTTTAACAAAATGTATCAAATTTATAAATCACTGTATGGACTTTAAATTTAACAAAATGTATTCTTTGTAAAAACAAAATAAATTTTTAAGTTGAAAACTGAAATCTTTCTCTGAAAGTATGAATGTGTACACAACACTAGATTGTTACCAAATGTAAAATCTGATATTTATGTCTGTTTAGTTACAGTTTATCATGAAAACAATATAACTTGAAGTTAACTTTAAAACATGAAACATGTAGGTACCTGAACATATAAATCTTATGATAACCCTAGTTTTATAAAAACATATAACACATAACATAAAACATAGAACAAAGCTTAACACTTAAAAATTTAAAGGAAATAAAACAACCACACTTGTGTTTTTTTTTTCACTTTATAACATTCACAATAGCAGCACACCACAACATAAAATTACAAACTAGAACCTGTGGTATTCCAACCTAAAAACAATTTCCATCTATGCCGCTACTGTTGCTTACCAAAAAGACAAATTCTAAGCAAAATGTTCCAAAGAAAAGTATTAAATTGAAAAAAAAAAATCTTTACTGTGGTTATGTTGTTCAAGCACAAAAAATGACTTTTAAATGTTGTTCACACAATAAAAATGAAGCTAAATATTCTTATTTGAAAAATATATGACTCGTAAGTTACACAAAATACATAAATGACTCTAGTAAATACTTTCAAAATATGATTCTAAGTTAAGCAAAATATATAATGACTCGACTGTAAACTTTTACCAAAACACAAAAACACTCCCCTACTCTCTCCTACCCTCTCTCAATCAGTACTAAAATCATTCCATAAGTAAGCCAAAGGGGTGGGCCAGGACAGTTGTTACACACTCAATATACCCTGCGGTCCGGGCCCAGATATGAGAAAGTTGGGGATGTTGCTGACCAAAACACACCAAACAATAACTTTAAATAAATGTGGGCGCCATTTGCCACGTGGTTCCCTTTGAATATTGCCCGCTGGGACCCACGAGACAAAAAGAATAAAGTTAAGGTAAAAAAAATAAAAAATGGTATGGGTTGAAACAGTCTATATTACTAATATTGGTTTACACCTTACATGAGAAAAAATTCACAAATCTAGCTCAGCGACAGGGGTCGCTACATGGATTCTATTGGTTGGTGTGTGTCGGGTCGCAAAAAGAGTAAAAGTTACAGTTTATATTAAATTATCATCCCTAATTGGAAAATACCACGGTTCACAATATTTAAAGGGTAAAAAAAGCACCGACCTCGTGTGTCCTGTATTTACTAATGAGGGATTATTTAGACCTCTGAACTCCCTGGAGGATTATCATGTAGTTGTGGACAGCAACTCATCAGCACATGACGTGGCACGTGGTAGACCCAAAGACTATCAATGAAATTAATTTCCCATAGCTGAAACAAACGTGTAGGATTAACCAAACTGAAAAATAGACTTTGAACACGTTGTGGCTATGCAACATGGCGGCGTGGCGTGGGAAAAAATGTTTTCAACTTCTTACCAGGTCTTGCTAAAGCAGCAATCCTGATTAGCAGGATTTCAAACCGCCTGCTCCCTCCACCCGTTTGAAATTTTGCCTGGCTGACTCCTCAAGCCACGGCAAGTAACCTTCGAAGATCCTGGCAAACCTTCAGGCCAGCGACCAGAAACAAACGATGGTCTGCAACTTGAGGTTTTACCTGTAATAAACACCACCTCAGAAAATGTTCATGGCGTCTTACGAAGTCTGCCTTGAAACAGATATCACTCCACTTACCTCAGTAGCGTTTTTCTCTCTCTAAATTATTCGACCGACTTCGGCCGCGTTAAATAAAATAATCCAAATTCTTTCTCAACACACATGTCATCTTTTTTCCTGAAAACTGAAGGCTCCTTGGTGTTGCCCTAACCCGCTTCGATACTCCTTCCAAAACGTTCCGTTTTCCGAAATTCGAACACACTTGGAAATTAAATAAAATTACCAAATATTTTGCAAACAAAATTTAACCTACAGAAATAAATATCTGTGCGTCTCCTGACTATAAAACTTTTGGAAAAAACGCAAAGAACTGTCAATCGACGCTTCAGCTAGCAAAAAGGTGTTCGCGCATAACTTCAACAAAAGTGTCAGATGGAAGAGCGTGACACGAGATGGCAACACCGTAGCTCCGAAATCTGCCTTCCTATTGGGCGTTGTTGCTATTGGTCAGAATCATCACGCGCGGCACGCGCCATCTTCTATCGTCTAATTCCTTGCTAAACTGAAGCGAAATTTGAGAGACTTTGCTCTGATTCTCAATGTTTATTATTTTCAAAGCCTTATGCAAATAATAAAAAATTTGAAAAGACATTTATTAAAGTTGCGACTGCTACAAAAAACAACCAATGACGTTAAAGGGGAGGTGCCAATTCCTGCAAAATACTGAAAACTACCATTGCGCTTCCGCGCCAAGATTTAAACTTGTGGATTGTCAGAACACAACGTTACAGTATCACAAATGACATTACATATCGACAAGCACCCTCTAGATAGTCATGTAATACATCTACGGCGACGTTTTGAAATAAGTCAAACCCATCTAAAGCAAGCCACGAGCATTTTTCTTTAAGACCAGTCATATAAATGTCATTTAAATGTAAATCATTTTCATAATTGACATTGTTTCTCAACAACGTGTCATCTTCATAAAGCAGTGTTTTGATTTGTTCTTTATTAGCAGTACAAATTCTACATGGCCGATTTGCAGAAAAACTTTCAACAAAACCTAACATAGCATTCAATCCTAAATTATCTCCCGTCACAGCTGCAACATAAAACTTTATTTTGCCAGTGTACACATCAGTTTCAACATGAATACCATTGATCTTTAAATCATTAAGAACATCAAAAACTTTTTGAAAAATTATGTTGTTTCCAAAGCTTGTTCTGTCTGATGAGTGAAAAAGAGCCAATAATAAAATATTTTGCAAAAGCGACACGTAGTGAGGTGGAAGACATGGTACTGAGGCATAAATAGCTCCAAGTTTATGAATCCCAGCGTGGCTTCCTAAGGGATTGCCTATTTCAAAATCGTCAAAGTAGATTATTAATGGTAAAATCATTGCATCATGCTCTACAGAACTTTCTGTCATTTTTTTCCATACTGAACCCTGAACAATATTCTCAATACCGAAAGAGTCATTTTGTACTGTGTCCAAATATTCAAGAGTATCCTTCATGAATTTTTTTGATGAAAAAATTAGTTTTAAATTTTCTTTTAACGGAATTACCTGCATTGTACAATTTACTTGTACTAGTAACGAACCAGCTGCTGTTTTTTAGCCTCGTTACGTTGACCCACAACCACTTCAAGGGGCTCAGAATAAGTTCCTATTTTATTAAAATATTTTAAACGTTTGTGTTCCGAATCTAAATTCTCAAAAGCATCGCTGAACGCGCTAAATATTTTTTTAAAAGCATTTTTAACATGAACATTATTTTGATCTGGTGGAACCATATCATTAAACTGTCGCTCTATAATGCATTGTGATTTAGAATGAAATAATTGAAGATTTTCTACAAGAACTTGTACGGCTTTACGCGGTATTATCGGGTTAGCATATAGAGTGGAGACAAGACATGCAGCATGGTGACCAAGAGAGGTTTCGTCTCTTTGAGTTGGTAGAAATTCCATCGTATTTGCTATTTCGTAAGTTTCTTTGCTTGACGTTGAAGGTAAATTTGAGATATTGGCTTCTGTATCTGTATCGATCGCTTTGTTACTATTTGGATGACGCAAGGTTGACAACGATGACTGGTGGTCTCTAACTAAGTGCTTTTTGAAAGATGCAGAGGAAATATAATGACGATAACACCCTTGTTCACCACACCGAAATCCGGAAAATCCTACCGTTAATTTACAGAAAGTTCGCAAATGAGTAATAAGTAAATTCGGAGATGCACTGGCTTTTTTGCAATAGTAACAGGTAAACATTTTTAAAGTATTAACTCTAGATCAGTTAAAAGAGTATTCACAGCCTGCGTGGGCCTATCAAATTTAGTTTTAATATCGTAGAAACCCAATTGAATAAAAAGCCATATGTCTCCAGCTTCTTCCGGGTAACAAGCTCCTATCGATTGAAATATTTTAAATGCACAGTCTACTGCTGTTACTAATTTGTTGAAACTATAAAATGTGTCATTTATTACTACATATGCTACTTTTACCTCAGTAACGGTAGGGCCAACAAAAATAACGTAGGGTTGAACTGTGCGGCCTAGCCTCTGCAGGTTCTCCTTTTTTTGAATGATCTTGTTGGTAACGTCGGCTTCAGAAGCAGCTTGCGTTATATAGCCGTCGCATACTTCTGCTCTAGACGGCTTCCACGCTGGCTTTCCTTTTATTTTCCGTGCAGGTGAAATGTTGATGACATAAGCCAGCAACATCAAAGCAACATTGCTAGATGTCTCTGGTTCATCTTCTGTATTCAAAGAAAAAAAAGTTTCGGTTAATTTTTGCGACTTAATTTTATGAAGGTTTTAACCTTCAACTATGAACGTCATTTTTTCAATACACTAATATGGACGTGGAGTCTCTGATCTGAGATCCCTGTATTTCATGACTGTAGTTCTCATGATGTTTTTAAAGAAATAGTACATTACATCCAAGAACGGGTAGCTAGCGATTGCATTGTCGAGGATGGATACCGCACAAGTGCGGGAAGTAAGTATTGAATTGAATTTCAAATTTAGAATGTGATGAACCAGACCCAGATTAGTTAAAGGTTAATATTAAGAACTAATATTTGAGCAAAACTTCTTACCGTCAATCAGTGCAATTATATTTGCTATTTTTGCTCTCGTGTCTTGGTCCCTAATTTTTCGTAATTTTAATGAAGCATATTTTATAATTTCTTCATTTTTGAGGGTGATAGAGGAAAATAATTTGTTTTCCTTTCCCGGATACAGATGACTGAAATCGTTCATTAGCTAAAAAAAAGAATACAATAAATGTACGCTATGTTATTTCCACTGGTTAGAAAGATCCGGATCGCTACCAGAGCTTGGGTTGTTAAGCGAGCACTAGAATAGTTTTTCTCTTTTAGTCCCTTTGTAATTCAGACACTTGTCTTATAAGAAATAAACAAACTTTTGTCATTTATAATTATATCATTGCGTACGTTTTTATAGAAAAACCACAAGGATTATGTAAAAAGATAAGGCTGCGGTATATGCTTACCAAGGTATAGCCTTGTGATTGTTTTAAGGCTGGGAAATCCTTGAAGTAATCCGCTATATCACCTTTTCCACATTGAATGCGATTTAGGCGATGATCTGCAGTTTCTGCCCACTTTTCTTCAACAGACTTCCATGGATCAACATTGTTTTTCAGCCATAGTAATGATTCTTCATAAACAATACCTGTAATTTATTTTTATGTGTATGGTCGGATGAGTTAACTAGAAGAAGGGCATCATAGTACGTACAGTCGCCCGTGGCACATTTAAATCACGAAAAAGGTGACTAGCGAATATTTGCTTACCACTTTCCAGAGATTCCAGGCTATAAATGTCATCATCTGTGATAGTTGGCGTGGATCTGAGCGATGATCTGGACGACTTTGACGATGAACGGCTAGTTCCTGGCAACTGCCCGCCTTCTCGCAACTTTCTCCTTCGAGCTATATAGCTTTCATACAGCTTTCCGGACGCATTTTTTTTAGCTAATTTATTTGTAGCTGATAAATATGCAGAATAATACACCACAACGCGTTCCTTGTGGAATATTTCCACAATTTCGGTAGCTAGTTTATAAAATTCTTCACTGGAAATTTTCTTTGCACAATTGTTCTCTAATTTGTGGTGTATTAGCAGCTGGCTCAATTTCCGTCGGGAACCCTCCGTCAGTAAGCCTCCTTTTCCCTCTTTGAGTATTGCTCTGCCGTCTAAACTATCCTGTATGATGTAAAACACAAACACTATTGATACCAACTTTTTAAAGTTGTTGAACAAGAGTAAATGGTCCAGTATAGCCTTCGGGGCTCTGTGAGCAGTAAATATAACCCAAAATAATATCAGAATTGAAAAAAAAAATTTTTTTCGATGACCGATGATTCCTTCTTTTTTTGCTCTTATTCAATTAAGGATACCCGTAGTAGTACGGTTCATTTCAACCAAACACGGTCCCATCCGACAGAAAGCATGAAACTTGGTATGCATGTAGTTTTTACGTATATAATAAAATATAGAAGTGGCAGCAAGTCGTAAAGTGTTTTTCTCCCCTTGGGGGGGCGTTTTGTGTCTCCAATTGCAATTTTTCTTTTTTAAATAAAAACGGTGAAAGCTACAACAAAACTGTTTAAGAAAAATATATTTGTCATTAAATTCTCTATTAACCATTTTTTGAATGAAGGTGATAGCACCTATAGTTTTCAAATTATGTTTGCAGACTATGGAAACGCCCGGGAGACAGCGGGAGACACCCTGTATAATATTCCAAAAATAAATAAATATTCCAGTGACGATAAATTTCTAACGAATACCGATATCGGCTTGAAAAAATATGATAAGAAAGCCATATTCATACGAATTTCAAAAATATAAGTTTCATTAGAATAGTTTCATAAAAAATGTGTTAAAAATATTATATACAGCGTGGCAGTAGCATAAATAAATCTATAAAAATTCCCCATTTCTTATTCTAATTTAAAAAGGTTACCGTAAACGGTGAAAGCTACAGCAAAACTGTCGAAAAGCAATATATTTTTTATTAAATTTTCTACAATAACTTTCTTGGAAGTATGTTGATATAGGACTTATAGTTTTCAAAACAAACTCACAATCATTGGGTAAGTAACGGAATTTAGGCAATTAATAAAACTACCTATTTCATGACTAATCACAAATTGTATTTATTTTTTAATTTAAATTACACGAGTCTGTACTAGGTTATTTTTTTCAAGCCGATATCGGCATTCGTTAGAAAAATATCGTCACTGGAATAATTTCTTTTTGACAAATTTTAGATGTTCTGCATTTCAATTACGGCAATTCATTTTTTTGTATCTGAAGGTGTTTTTTTATTTCTGAAAATGATTGGCCATCCTTTATTTATCCGAAAATGATACCCGATTTGCCATTGTAGCTATAAATTAGCAGTTATTATACCCAACAGTACGCGTGGCGTTAGAAAATTTCACCCCCTCCCCCTCCCCCCAGCAGGGTGTCCCCCGCTGTCTCCCGGGCGATTTAAACTCTAGTCCACATATGAAACAAGCGTGCTAAGTCTCATTCTTTAATAAAAAAATATCGGTGTCGTCCTATACGATTCCCACAGGGTGATTTTTTCAAAAAACATCAGAAGAATCTCAAACATAATATGAAAACTATAAGTGCTATCACCTTCGTTCAAAAATTGGTTAATAGAGAATTTAATGACAAATATATTGTTCTTAAATAGTTTTGTTGAAGCTTTCACCGTTTTTTATTTAAAAAATAAAAACTGCAATTGGGGACACAAAACGGGGGGGGGGGGGGGGAATCACTTTACGACTTGCTGCTACTTCTATATTTTATTATATCCGTAAAAGCTACACGCATGCCAAGTTTCATGCTTTCTGCCAAATGGGACCATGGGCCCTATTTTTGAATCGCTCGGCAGGCGTCGAGCGCTCTTTTCGAGTGATTTTCGTTCGACATCCCATTGTTTTGAGTCATAAGTCGATCGAAAATCAGTAGAAACGAGCGCTCGACTGGAGTCGAGCGATTCAAAAATAGGGCCCCATAACCTATACTAGTAGAAATAGGTTGAAATTAGCCGTACTATAGAAACAATTTAGGCTTTATACACTTTTTCGTAAAATGTATATTTTTCGAGTAATTTTAACTTTGAAGATTTTTGCACTGCGCAGCAGTGCTGCCGACATCGGAATCATACCTTAAGAATAAAAAGTTTTATTTAATTTTAAGTTTAATTCTTATGCCATGACATAAATTGATGGGGACAATGATCGAAAATTGATACAACTCAGTAAATATGCATTTAACAAAAACAGTTTATAAGTTTAAACATGTTCCTATATGTGCCCTAAATCGAATAAGACCACAAACAGTCATCGGTAACCGATTAAAAAAAACTAAAGGCCAAGCCACACAGCGGGCGTGGCGTGACGGGACGGGACGGCGACGCGACGCTGAGAAGTTGTAATGTACTAGATACTATGGACGAAGTCACAAAGGCCGGCGTGGCGCGACGGGTCGCGTCCCGTCGCACCACGCCGCCGTCGCGCCGAGCGTGAATACAAATCGGAAGCGCGGCGGGGCGGAACGTAGGCGAGATCACGCCCGCAGTGTGAACTCCCGTCGCGCCCCGTCACGCCGCGCCCCGTCACGCCCGCTGTGTGGCTTGACCTTAAGTCTTTTTACCCATAGCGCCCCAAAGGCAACACTCCAACTGATTCCGACGAATTGAAAACGTCCTCCTTTTTAATATCGGTTAAATGCCACGCAGTTATTGAGTTAAGCTAGCTAATGATAAATACTGAATACTATTTAAATACTAAATATACAGGGTGGTCCAGACGGTGACGTCCAAGATTTTTTTTTAGGTTACTCACACCTGGGTGCATCCGAAAATACCCTATGTATGTTCCGAGATTTTTCGTAGTTTCGAAGTAATGATTTTTTAATGTGTTTTTGCGAATTTTCTACCGGACTAAACAAAAAAATTCATAACTCCTTTTATATTAAGAACTTTTTGAATTTTCCTTTTGTAACTTAATTGTCTTGAAACATTCTTCCATACGTAAAATCAACTACACGACATCTAGATAAGTTCCTGAAAAAAGGGTCGAAAGTGACAATTTTAGGTTTTACTTCGACGAAGTAACATTTTAACAATTCTTTTAAAAATACAAAATGGATATTTCATCAATTCAAACTGATTTTAAAAACTTAAGTGGATTCTTAGCTTAGTATATAAAACAAAAAAAGTGACTCTTGATAGGACATTTTATGGTGAAATCGGCTTTCAAAGTTTGTAAGGTGAAAAATCCGTTAACATAATAAGATTGTTTGAAAATTTATTTTAACAATTTTATTCATTCTTATCGCTAAAAATAGTAAGATATCATTGAAAGCATTAAATTTAACTCAAATGGTCAATTAAAAACTTTAAAATATCACAAAAAAATTGTTACTTATTCTATTCTACTTATTTAAAACCCTTTACTAAGGGTTTCGACTTTAAGCTTGGATTTGACTTTTACTTTACTTTGATTTTGACTTTCCTCTCCCTCCTCGTCATTATATCATCCGAACGATGATGGTTATAATGTTGTACTGAATTTCATAATGTAACTCATCGGGCGTGGGCGCGGGTAGCGCGACATCCTCTTAGAGGATACATAATCATGGGTGTAGCTAAATATCATTGGTGTTTTTAATCCATATGTATTAAAATATTGATTTTTTTCCAAATAAAAATAAAATAAAAAAGAAAAACCTTCAAAAAACCTGAAACAAAAACAGCTTCAATATTAAATACCTCTAAAAAAGCAAGAAATGATATTCAAATCATTATTTACGCATAACATTCTTAATAATCACGTCTATTGAAGTCGGGTGGGGCTGGAAGACAACTTTTTTTAATATTTCTTATAGCCCCACCCGACTTCATTAGACGTGATTATTAAGAATGTTATGCGTAAGTAATGATGATTTGAATATTATTTCTTGCTTTTTCAGAGGTATTTAATTTTGAAGCTGTTTTTGTTTCAGGTTTTTTGAAGGTTTTCTTAAAAAAAAAGCTTTTTTATTTTCAACTTTTTAGTGGTAGGTATGTAAGCGTGTAAATATTTTTTTTAAATTTATAAAATATTTTCAATGGTAAAATGCCCACAACTCTATTTCCAAATTTATGCTGTTTGTTTTTGAGGAGTTCCTTTGTGTCCTCGTAGTCCAAGTCTAGTCCAGAACGTTGCATCGGAGGCCATGGTTTGGTTTGTTTCGGATTGTCATAAACCTACCAACATCTAAATCACTTTACATATACTATTTGACTTTGAGGAGTTCCCTTGTGTATCTTCTAAGTTCAAAATCCAATACCAATGAAATTAAAATGTGACCACTCTTGAAGTATGCCCTTTCAAACAAAAAAAGAATCATCTAAATCGGTTCATAAACAAAGATGTTATGTCCGAAAATCCGTATAAACACGTGTGATGGCAAGCTAAATAATTGATATTTTTCAGGATTATGAAAAAACTACCTGCCAGATCTCTGTAATTTTTTTATGGGACCACACACAAACTTTGTTCTTTGAGATAAAAAAGAATTGTATAAATCGGATAACAACTGACAAAGATATGGTAAAACATACATAAAAAAAATATAAAAAAATACTGTCGACTTGATAACCTCCTCCTTTTTTTGAAGTAGGTTAAAAATGGGTGTACATAAATTCTTGTGTATACCAATAAATAGCTTACATTATTTTCTTACTGTGTGTGTGAATTTTAGTTTTATTTAATGCAGTCGACGATATCTTACAATTTTTAGAGCTAGGAATAGAAAAAAGTTAAATATTGGGTGTTTTTAAACAGTAGGAGATTTTTCACCCTACAAACTTTGAAAGCCAATTTCAGGATAAAATGCCCTATCAAACCAAAGGGTAAAAACGGGACCCTATTACTAAGCCTCCGCTGTCCGTCTGTCTGTCTGTCACCAAGTTGTATCTCATGAACCGTAATAGCTAGACAGTTGAAATTTTCACAGATGATGTATTTCTGTTGCCGCTATAACAACAAATATTAAAAAAAAGAATAAAATAAATAATAAAGGGGGGCTCCGATACAACAAACGTCATTTTTTTTGCTGTTTTTTCTCGATATTGATAACGACTACAGGTAGACAGTTGAAATTTTCACAGATCGTGTAGGTATTTCTATTGCTGCTATAACAACAAATGCTAAAAACAGAATAAAAATAAATATTTAAGGGGGCTCCCATACAACAAACCTAATTTTCTTTGCAGGGGCCGTACCGGCTAAGGAATCGATTATCGAAAAGTCTGCCGGCTTTCAACTTAAAACAGAAAAATCAAAGTAAGGAATTTCGTTTTGTACTTTCTGTTGACGTAATTTGGAAGATATCGATGTTCGTGTGACATCATGAATTGGGGTTTGCCATTTTGGCCCACTTGGGGCTCCATTTATTTCTTTTAATTTGAAACTCGGCAGACTTTTCGATAATCGATGCGTTAGCCGGTACGGCCCCTGTTTTTTGATACGGAACCCTTCGTGCGCGAGTCCGACTCGCACTTGGCCGGTTTTGTGTTTTATCTGCTAAGCTAAGAAGCCACTTAAGTTTTAAAAATCAGTTTGAATTGATGAAATATCCATTTTGTATTTTTAAAAGAATTGTTAAAATGTTACTTCGACGAAGTAAAACCTAAAATTTTCACTTTCGACCCTTTTTTCAGGAACTTATCTGGATGTAATGTAGTTGATTATTTTATGTATGGAAGAGTGTTTTAAGACAATTATGTTGCAAAAATAAAACTATTATTTTTTTTTATATGAAAGGAGTTATGAATTTTTTTGGTCCGTTCGGTAGAAAATTCGTAATAACTCATTTAAAAATCATAACTACCTAAACTACGAAAAATCGCGGAACATACATAGTGTATTTTCAGATGCACCCAGGTGTGAATAATCTAAAAAAAATTCTTGGACGTCACTATTTGGACCACCCTGTATACTACTTAGTAATCCAGGCCATACACGAGGTAATCGCGGACAAACATGCATATTATACAGGTCAAACTGAGAACCACCTTTTTTGAAGTCGGTTAAAATACTAAAACCTCCTTAATGCAACAAATACTTTTATGGAAACCGCATTAAAATCAGTTCAGCCAATCGTGAGATAATCGCGGATACTGGTCAAACTGAGAACCTACTTTTTTTAAAATCGGTTAAAAAGAAAAAATAAAGAAAAAGAAACATCAAAATCGGTCTACAAATGTCGAAGATACGCGCAAACAATGATAAAACAAATATATTCAATCTAATTAAGAACCTCCTTCTATTTTGAAGTTGGTTAAGAAAATCATACGATCGATCGCTCACTGCCATACACGGTCCAATCAGCATGATCCAATCGGCATGATCCAGACAAAAGAATTGAATTTTGATTGTTCCGTCAATTCGATCTGTCCAGCCAATCCACTGCCGACACACGATCAATTCGATTGGATCCAATCGGCAGTATCATGCCAAATGGACGATCGAATTGATGGTGTATGACCTGTATAACTATACGGGTTGTAATAATACTGGTTTTAATAATGTACTAAATAAAACTATACATACGGATGTACTTACATTTTGCTGGTTAAACAATATACCTAAACTCTACTAGCACACTAACTTTAACTAGTGCCTTCTAATTACTGATACAAGCTATTACTGATAAAGAAAATAACATTACATTTAATAGTTTCAATACCTGAAACAAAAAAAATGAAATCTTAGAATCGGTCTACGGAGGACAAAAACAGTCCTATCTTAATGACGGGCAATTTTATCTTAAGAAAGGTTTGCACAAGGCCATCGCTGGCTGCCAGTCACAGCAATGGCTTGGTATTGGCCTTGTCTAAACAATTTTTCAAGCCAAGCCAGCAACGCTAGCGAGGATAGAGCGCCCGTCTATTTTTCAAGCCAGTCCTTTTGGTCCATATCACAAACATAAAGTACCTACCAAACTCAGCTACAAAATAAAAATTTTAGTGAGCACCAAAAAAGGGTGAGGCCGCTTGTCAGAATTGTATTACAATTCTACAATATTGTAAACTTGTCAAGAGAAAATCTCTATTGGAACAGAAACATCTTTCGAAGAGAAACATGTTAAATGGTCGTTACAATTTGTCAAATTTTTAAGTACGTTTTGTTATCAAACTGAGTACCTAATGTTATGATTATGAGTAACTCACAGTGTTATTAGCTGCAGTAGAAGTACAATTTGCAGAGATTTTTGCATCATCGTCATTATCATCAGTGTCCTGTTCAGCGTTTTGAGTAGAGTTGTTTAGCTCACCATTCTTAATTTCAAGGTTCTAGAAAAATAATTAAAAAGCTTTATTACAAAGTATACAGCATCGGTCCAAGAGAAAAAAAAGAAAACATTTTTATTAACTAAATACAAGATGTACAATATAAACAAGTTGGTACATACATTGAAACCGGCCACCTTTTGATGTTGTAGTAGCAAATTTTTGAATTTGATTCTGGGGCCAATCTTGGGAACCAATTCTTTCAAATTCTCATCATTTAAAAGAATTGCAGTTTCAAGTGTTGTTATAAGATTGTCTGAAAAATACAAATAATAAAACAAACATGTACAAAACTAGTTATGTAGGTACCTAATTTTGTAATTGCCTACATGCGTTCAGTCGGAGTCAGGTTCGGGGCGGTCTCCTGGTTTTCAATAAGAAAAATGCTGTCCGTTTAGTAAAGCTTACAACTTTATCCAACAAGCAATGGATAAGGTTTTAAACTTGTTTGTAATTAGTATTAAACAGATTTTTTCAATAAAACAAACAAATACCTACTTGTCAAATACGAATGTCTGTTGTTTGTGGGTGAAAAAACTTTGATCAAAATATACTTGGATACCCGTTGACACGATCCAAGTATACTTGGACCAAGTAACTTGGACAAAGTAGCTTTTTGTATTGTATACGGCGACGTCAAAGTTTACTTGGTTTGCTCGTTTACATGATCCAAATAGTCATCAAAACTACTTAGTCCTAGCAGACTTGGATGAAGCAAGTACGCTTTGCTAGCTCATTTACACTTAGATGAATTTATTTCATCTAAGCATTTACATGATCCTACCTATCAGTATTATTTCAAATCTTTCAAAATGGCGCACGCATGCGTGATGCGTTCTTATGTTTACGGACGATTTAAATCTTTAGTTTACAAACGAGAATTCTACAAGTTTTGTATAAAACTAGCTTAGATAATCTAAGACCTACCTAGTACCTACACTACCTACCTATGTTTCTTGGTGAAAACGAAGGGTTAATTTATGTATGACGCAACATACATATTTCATTGCGGTGCGAGTGCGACAGATCTAAGAAAATTTATAATCTAAATAAAACAAAAATCTTGATTAAATAAAACCGTGACAATAACTTACCCTGTAGGATTGGTAATAGTTCTTCTAATCCTGCATTACTAATTTCTTCCATAAAATTCATGGCTAACGCTGTTACGACGACGCGACCTTTTGGCAAGTGAAATCCGGTGTTGCCAGATGCTAGCGATGCGCGATTATGAATGATCATTCGATTATCTAAATCATTCGAATAATTCGAATGACCATTAACATATATTACTAATAATTTCATTGATTTGATACTAACGCCACGGCAATACTACGGTACGTTGCGTTGGTGTAAAAGGAAGCAACTCCCTTTTTCATTTTGATTATTGTATAAACTTACAGCTTTCTTTCAATATCATCGATTATAATTAACACGTTTTATTAGGTTGCTTTCAATATTGAAACCGTGCAACCCCATCAAGTTTGGGCTCGTTTGCATGCATCATCTTTCCAAGTACTTTGTTGGGAAAAAGTTTCCAGGGTCTGATGATTAAGCCGGAAGAAGGACACAGGAACTCTTTAATAAAACCACGCCACCCCATCGAGTTTGGGCTCGTTTGAATCGTCTTGACGAGTACTGTGTTGGGAATTAGTGTTCAGGATCTGATGATGGAGCCGAAAGAAGGCCACTGAAACTCTGTAATAAAACCTTGCAAAGAGATGCATTAATAAAATTATGAAATAAACTTATGAAGTAGAGTAGCTAGACCACCAACCAAACAACATAACTTTAATATGATGGCAACTCCAAGGTAACCGCGTTAATTATAATGTACCCGGTTACTTATAAGTATAGTACTGCAGTTTAATGTACCTACAGCTTGACCATAAAGAATGGGGTTGGCAACGCAAAGCTAATTGTAGATGTCGCTGGGGGTCGTTCCGAACCTACGCTCCGAGTGCAACCGAACGCTCTAATGCCGTTACAAACATTAGAGCGTGATATTCGGTTGTAACAACTTTCCCGTTCCAAACGTCAGAGCGTTGCAACCAAACAACCATCAAAATTGATGGTTGTAAAACGCTCTGACGTTTGTCTATAGAAAAACTGTCAATGTCATTTGACATTATTTTGTATTTTGATGTTTTTGTATCTAATTTTCAAATAAATCATGGTAGCTTCGCAAAAAAAAACAGTTTTCATTTGATTTTGAATAAAGGAAAGTTTAAATTAATCCTATTTCAAGTGGAAAATGAAGAGTTAAAAGATGACTGAACAAAAAAGTACAGTTGCCAATAAAATTTTGAAAATTTGTTTCTGGAGATATTTTCTGCGTGGATTCGCCCGTCCCCTGTATGTTTGTTCGATTCTTACATTACAATAAAATACAGCAGTCGGCTACTAAAATACAAAATTGTAACGTTAGAAAGTAGCCAGATGGTAGCAATTTGCATCTAAAAGACTTATTTTGTTTCGCTTATATTTTTAGTCAACTAAAGTGGTTGCCCACTTGTTTGTAAAAAAAGAGCAAACACAAACACGCTAAATAAACTTATGAAGTAGCTTAATGACCACCAAACAACATAAATTTAATGTGATGGCAACCCCAAACACGTTAAATGCGCAGTACGACGACGTAATTAACCGCGCTATTTGTAAATAGCGCGTTTCATTATAATGAACCCGCTTACTTATGTTACGTAACCGCCTGCAGTATAATGTATGCGGTTACTTATGTTACGCATAGCGGCTGTTTTTTTCCGGTTCCAGGGTATCTTTTAACTAATGCGACTACTTAAAATGTTTCGGGATATCTATAGGTTCGTCGAGTTACCTACTAAGAACATATAGGTAATCCAAGATGGCGGCCAACTTTTTGTTTATGGGCCGATTAAAATGAAACTCGGTTTTTGGAACTATTTTGGCAAGAAAACAGCAATGCAATCTTAAAAATATAAAAAATACCAAAGATGGCCGCCGACTTTTTTGTTTGTGGGCCGTTTTTAATGAAATTCGGTTTTTGGTACTATTTCGACACAAAAATAACAGCGCAACATTGAAAACATTAAAAAATTCAAGATGGCGGCAAACTATTTCATTTGAGGGCCGATTTAGATAAAACTCGGTTTTTAGGGTTCCGTACCTAAAGGGTAAAAACAGGACTCTATTACTAAGCCTCCGCTGTCCGTCTGTCTGTCTGTCTGTCACCAGGCTGTATCTCATGAACCGTGATAGCTAGACAGCTGAAATTTTCACAGATGATGTATTTCTGTTGCCGCTACAACAACAAATACTAAAAACATAATAAAATAAGTATTTAGGGGGGCTCCTATACAACAAACGTGTTTTTTTTTTGCCGTTTTTTGCTCTATATTAATAGCAACAACAGGTAGACAGTTGAAATTTTCACAGATGATGTATTTCTGATGCCGCTATAACAATAAATACTAAAATCAGAATAAAATAAATATTTAAGGGGGGCTCCCATACAACAAACGTGATTTTTTTGCCGTTTTTTGGTACGGAACCCTTCGAGCGCGAGTCCGACTCGCACTTGCCCGGTTTTTTATATTTTTTGTATTATTTTAACACGAAAATAACAACGAAACATTAAAAATCCAAGATGGCGGAAAACTTTTTTGTTTTTGGGCCGATTTCGATGAAACTCGGCTTTTGGTACTAATTCGACAATAAAACAGCAACGAATAATAAAAATATAAAAAAATCCAAGATGGCGGCCAACTTTTTTGTTTTTCGGCCGATTTCGATGAAACTTCGTTAATGGTGTTATTTTAACAAGACAATAACAACGCAATGTTAAAAATACAAAAAATCCAAGATGACGGCCAACTTCTTTGTTTTTCGGCCGATTTCGATGAAACTCGTTAATGGTGTTATTTTAACAAGGCTATAACAACGCAATGTTAAAAATATAAAAAATCCAAGATGGCGGCCAACTTTTTTGTTTGTGGGCCGATTTCGATAAAACTCGTTAATGGTGTTATTTTAACAAGGCTATAACAACGCAATGTTAAAAATATAAAAAATCCAAGATGGCGGCCAACTTTTTTGTTTGTGGGCCGATTTCGATAAAACTCGATTTTTGATACTATATAGACAAGAAAACAGCAACGCAAGGTAAAAAATATGAAAATCCAAGATGGCGGCCAACTTTTTTGTTTTTAGGCCGATTTTGATGAAACTTGTTTCATGGTGTTATTTTAACAAGGCAATGTTAAAAATGTAAAAAAATCCAAGATGGCGGCCAACTTTTTTGTTTTTGGGCCGATTTCGATGAAACTCGGTTTTTGTTACTATTTTGACAAAAAAACAGCAAAGCAATGCTAAAAATATAAAAATCCAAGATGCGGCCAACTTTCTTGTCTTTTGGCCGATTAAGATGAAACTTAGTTTATGGTGTTATTTTAACAAGGCAATAACAACGCAATGTTAAAAATATAAAAAAATCCAAGATGGCGGCCAACTTTTTTGTCTTTCGGCCGATTTCGATGAAACTTGTTAATGGTGTTATTTTAACAAGGCAATAACAAAGCAATGTTAAAACGTAAAAAAATCCAAGATGGCGGCCAACTTTTTTGGTTTTGGGCCGATTTCGATGAAACTCGATTTTTGATACTATATAGACAAGAAAACAGCAACGCTAGGTAAAAAATATGAAAATCCAAGATGGCGGCCAACTTTTTTGTTTTTGGGCCGATTTCGATGAAACTTGTTTCATGGTGTTATTTTAACAAGGCAATAACAAGGCAATGTTAAAAATGTAAAAAAATCCAAAAGGGCGGCCAACTTTTTAGTTTTTGGGCCGATTTCGATGAAACTTTGTTAATGGTGTTAACTTAACACGGCAATAACAACGCAATGTTAAAAATATAAAAAATCCAAGATGGTGGCCAACTTTTTTGTTTGTGGGCCGATTTCGATGAAACTCGATTTTTGATACTATTTCGACAAGAAAACAGTAACGCAATGTTAAACATATAAAAATCCAAGATGGCGGCCAACTTTTTTGTTTTTTGGCCGATTTCGATGAAACTTCGTTAATGGTGTTATTTTAACAAGGCAATAACAACGCAATGTTAAAAATATAAAAAAATCCAAGATGGCGGCCAACTTCTTTGTTTATCGGCCGATTTCGAAAAAACTCCCGTTAATGGTGTTATTTTAACAAGGCAAATAACAACGCAATGTTAAAAATTTAAAAATTCAAGATATCGGTCAACTTTTTGTTTGTGGGCCGATTTCGATGAAACTCGATTTTTGAAACTATTTTGACAAGAAAACAGCAACGCAATATTAAAAATATAAAAATCCAAGATGGCGGCCAACTTTTTTGTTTTTGGGCCGATTTCGATGAAACTTGTTTCATGGTGTTATTTTAACAAGGCAATATCAAGGCAATGTTAAAAATGTAAAAAAATCCAAGAAGGCAGCCAACTTTTTTGATTTTGGGCCGATTTCGATGAAGTTCGATTTTTGATACTATACAGACAACAAAACAGCAACGCAATGTTAAAAATATGAAAATCCAAGATGGCGGCCAACTTTTTTGTCTTTCGGCTGATTTCGATAAAACTTGGTTTCTGGTGTTAATTTAACAAGGCAATAACAACGCAATGTTAAAAATATAAAAATCCAAGATGACGGCCAACTTTTTTGTTTGTGGGCCGATTTCGATGAAACTCGTTAATGGTGTTATTTTAACAAGGCAATAACAAAGCAATGTTAAAAATGTAAAAAATCCAAGATGGCGGCCAACTTTTTTGTTTTTGGCCCGATTTCGATGAAACTCGATTTTTGATACTATATAGACAAGAAAACAGCAACGCAAGGTAAAAAATATGAAAATCCGAGATGGCGGCCAACTTTTTTGTTTTCGGGCCGATTTCGATGAAACTTGTTTCATGGTGTTATTTTAACAAGGCAATAACAAGGCAATGTTAAAAATGTACAAAAAATCCAAGATGGCGGCCAACTTTTTTGTTTTTGGGCAGATTTCGATGAAACTCGATTTTTGATACTATATAGACAACAAAACAGCAACGCAAGGTAAAAAATATGAAAATCCAAGTTGGCGGCTAACTTTTGTGTCTTTTGGCCGATTAAGATGAAACTTAGTTTATGGTGTTATTTTAACAAGGCAATAACAAAGCAATGTTAAAAATGTAAAAAAAACCAAGATGGCGGCCAACTTCTTTGTTTTTCGGCCGATTTCGATGAAACTCGATTTTTGATTCTATTTAGACAAGAAAACAGCAACGCAAGGTAAAAAATATGAAAATCCAAGATGGCGGCCAACTTTTTTTGTTTTTAGGCCGATTTTGATGAAACTTGTTTCATGGTGTTATTTTAACAAGGCAATAACAAGGCAATGTTAAAAATGTAAAAAAAACCAAGATGGCGGCCAACTTTTTTGTTTTTGGGCCGATTTCGATGAAACTCGGTTTTTGTTACCATTTTGACAAAAAAACAGCAAAGCAATGCTAAAAATATAAAAATCCAAGATGCGGCCAACTTTTTTGTCTTTTGGCCGATTAAGATGAAACTTAGTTTATGGTGTTATTTTAACAAGGCAATAACAACGCAATGTTAAAAATATAAAAAAATCCAAGATGGCGGCCAACTTCTTTGTTTTTCGGCCGATTTCGATGAAACTTGTTAATGGTGTTATTTTAACAAGGCAATAACAAAGCAATGTTAAAACGTAAAAAAATCCAAGATGGCGGCCAACTTTTTTGGTTTTGGGCCGATTTCGATGAAACTCGATTTTTGATACTATATAGACAAGAAAACAGCAACGCAAGGTAAAAAATATGAAAATCCAAGATGGCGGCCAACTTTTTTGTTTTTGGGCCGATTTCGATGAAACTTGTTTCATGGTGTTATTTTAACAAGGCAATAACAAGGCAATGTTAAAAATGTAAAAAAATCCAAAATGGCGGCCAACTTTTTTGTTTTTGGGCCGATTTCGATGAAACTTTGTTAATGGTGTTAATTTAACACGGCAATAACAACGCAATGTTAAAAATATAAAAAATCCAAGATGGTGGCCAACTTTTTTGTTTGTGGGCCGATTTTGATGAAACTCGATTTTTGATACTATTTCGACAAGAAAACAGCAACGCAATGTTAAACCTATAAAAATCCAAGATGGCGGCCAACTTTTTTGTTTTTCGGCCGATTTCGATGAAACTTCGTTAATGGTGTTATTTTAACAAGGCAATAACAACGCAATGTTAAAAATATAAAAAATCCAAGATGGTGGCCAACTTTTTTGTTTGTGGGCCGATTTTGATGAAACTCGATTTTTGATACTATTTCGACAAGAAAACAGCAACGCAATGTTAAACATATAAAAATCCAAGATGGCGGCCAACTTTTTTGTTTTTAGGCCGATTTCGATGAAACTTCGTTAATGGTGTTATTTTAACAAGGCAATAACAAAGCAATGTTAAAAATATAAAAAAATCCAAGATGGCGGCCAACTTCTTTGTTTTTCGGCCGATTTCGATGAAACTCCCGTTAATGGTGGTATTTTAACAAGGCAAATAACAACGCAATGTTAAAAATTTAAAAATTCAAGATGGCGGTCAACTTTTTGTTTGTCGGCCGATTTCGATGAAACTCGCATTTTGGTACTATTTTGACAAGAAAACAGCAACGCAATGTTTAAAATTGAAAAAAAAGCAAAGACAGCGGCCAACATTTTTGTTTTTGGGCCGATTTCGATGAAACTCGGTCTTTGGTACTATATTGGCAAGTAAACAGCATCACAATATTAAATATATAAAAATCCAAGATAGCGGCCATTTTTTTGTTTTTAGGTCGATTTCGATTAAACTTGGTTTTTTGTATGATTTTAACAAGGAAATAACAACGCAATGTTAAAAATAATAGAAATATCCAAGACGGCGGCCAGCTTTTTTGTTTTTGGGCTGATTTCGATGAAACTCAGTTTATAGTACAATTTTGACAAAGAAATAACAACGCAAATTTCGAAATATTGAAAAATCCAAGATGGCGGCCAATTCTTTTGTTTGTGGGCTGATTTCCATGAAACATGGTTTTCAGAACTATTATAAAGAGAAAACAGCAACGCAATGTTGAAAATATTGAAAAGTCCAATATGGCTGTTAACTTTTTTGTTCGTGAGCCGATTTCGATAAAACTCCGTTTTTTGGTACTATTTTGACAGAAAACAGCAACGCAATAATAAGATATAAAAAATAGATAATAATAATAATAATAATAATAATAAATAAATAAATCATTTATTCACAACTTCATTTTGTTCACATTTTTTTCCCAAGCTTTCTTGTATAATAGTACCAGAAAACCGAGTTTCATCAAAATCGGCCTAAAAACAAAAATGTAACCGGAACCATTACTTAATGAGACAGAGACAGTACAATGATTTGGTAACCAGTAACTGTTATAAAGAGCCTGGATACTGAAATAATGCAGCTGTATAACTATTCGTACGTATAGCGCATACATATTTTATGTTACGGGTTAAGTAAATTACGTATGCTGCTCCGTGCAGAATCATTAAGCCGCATACGTAAATGTAAAGAGTGCGCCACAGTAATTTAATGATGCGGCTGACGTCATAAAGATTCTACGTACCAAACACAGTAAGTAAGTGAACGGAGTTCGTAAAATGAGCCAGGATACGTAATAACTGATGATGTAGACGGAGACATTATTTATTATCCCGTGTACGTAAAATGTAACGGCATATCTCCGACCCTGCTCGTACATTATGTACGTAACCGGAACCATTACTTAATGAGACAGAGACAGTACAATGATTTAGCAACCAGTTACTGTTATAAAGAGCCTGGATACTGAAATAATGCAGCTGTATTACTATTCGTACGTATAGCGCATACATATTTTATGTTACGGGTTAAGTAAATTACGTATGCTGCTCCGTGCAGAATCATTAAGCCGCATACGTAACTGTAAATAATGCGCCACAGTAATTTAATGATGCGGCTGACGTCATAAAGATTCTACGTACCAAACACAGTCAGTAAGTAAACGGAGTTCGTAAAATGAGCCAGGATACGTAAAAACTGATGATGTAGACGGAGACATTATTAATTATCCCGTGTACGTAAAATGTATCGGCATATCTCCGACCCTACTTGTACATTATGTACGTAACCAGGAACATTACTTAATGAGACAGAGACAGTACAATGATTTGGCAACCAGTTACTGTTATAAAGAGCCTGGATACTGAAATAATGCAGCTGTATAACTATTCGTACGTATAGCGCATCCATATTTTATGTTACGGGTTAAGTAAATTACGTATGCTGCTCCGTGCAGAATCATTAAGCCGCATACGTAACTGTAAAGAATGCGCCACAATAATTTAATGATGCGGCTGACGTTATAAAGATTCTACGTACCAAACACAGTCAGTAAGTAAACGGAGTTCGTAAAATGAGCCAGGATACGTAATAACTGATGATGTAGACGGAGACATTATTAATTATCCCGTGTACGTAAAATGTATCGGCATATCTCCGACCCTGCTCTTACATTTTGTACGTAACCGGGACCATTACTTAATGAGACAGGGACAGTACAATGATTTGGCAACCAGTTACTGTTATAAAGAGCCTGGATACTGAAATAATGCAGCTGTATAACTATTCGTACGTATAGCGGATACATATTTTATGTTACGGGTTAAGTAAATTACGTATGCTGCTCCGTGCAGAATCATTAAGCCGCATACGTAACTGTAAATAATGCGCCACAGTAATTTAATGATGCGGCTGACGTCATAAAGATTCTACGTACCAAACACAGTCAGTAAGTAAACGGAGTTCGTAAAATGAGCCAGGATACGTAAAAACTGATGATGTAGACGGAGACATTATTAATTATCCCGTGTACGTAAAATGTATCGGCATATCTCCGACCCTGCTCGTACATTATGTACGTAACCGGAACCATTACTTAATGAGACAGAGACAGTACAATGATTTAGCAACCAGTTACTATTATAAAGAGCCTGGATACTGAAATAATGCAGCTGTTTAATTATTCGTACGTATAGCGCATACATATTTTATGTTACGGGTTAAGTAAATTACGTATGCTGCTCCGTGCAGAATCATTAAGCCGCATACGTAACTGTAAATAATGCGCCACAGTAATTTAATGATGCGGCTGACGTCATAAAGATTCTACGTACCAAACACAGTCAGTAAGTAAACGGCGTTGGTAAAATGAGCCAGGATACGTAATACCTGATAATGTAGACGGAGACATTATTAATTATCCCGTGTACGTAAAATGTATCGGCATATCTCCGACCCTGCTTGTACATTATGGACGTAACCGGGACCATTACTTAATGAAACAGAGACAGTACAATGATTTGGCAACCAGTTACTGTTATAAAGAGCCTGGATACTGAAATAATGCGACTGTATAATTTCGTACGTATAGCGGATACATATTTTATGTAACGGGTTAAGTAAATTATGTATGCTGCTCTGTGCGGAATCATTAAACCGCATACGTAAATGTAAAGAGTGCGCCACAGTAATTTCATGATGCGGCTGACGTCATAAAGATTCTATGTACCAAACACTGCCAGTAAGTAAACGGAGTTCGTAAAATGAGCCAGGATACGTAAATGATTATGTAGGCGGAGACATTATTAATTATCCCGTGTACGTAAAATGTATCGGCATATCTCCGACCCTGCTCGTACATTATGTACGTAACCCGGACCATTACTTAATGAGACGGAGTCAGTACAATGATTTGGCAACCAGTTACTGTTGTAAAGAGCCTGGATACTGAAATAATGCGGCTGTATACCTTCGTACGTATAGCGCATACATATTTCCTGTTGCGGGTTAAGTAAATTACGTATGCTGCTCTGTTAATACATATGCGGCATCATTAAACCGCATACGTAAACGTTAACAGTGCGGGCACAGTAATTTCATGATGCGGCTTACGTATTAAGGATTCGGCCTCATTACAAGTAACTCGTTTACATTGTCTTTACAGGGCATTATGCCGCATACTTACTGAACATGGTGTCGTTTCATTATAAGTATGGCTCTTATTTATTTCATGTGAAAAGCACATTATACGTATCTGGCTGCCAGTGCATTACAAATTTGCCAATTTTAAGTAGCCCGTTTTTCTCAGTGT